>CM028136.1:387132500-387755000 GCA_016271365.2 Neoceratodus forsteri
GAAAGATAACACAATTGCTGGCAGTACTATAGTATTAAGATTTTAAAGCTTTTGATTTTGGTAATAATGGCAAAATGACTGGGATAAAATTTGATAAAAAACAGATTAATAGTTCAATGCAATTCAAATTTCAATGTAGCTTTATAGCAAGACTACTTTCATTAGAACACCAGCCTCCATATAATTATTTTATTACAGCAAATTGTTTTTTAGTGTTTGTCAGGAAAGCAAACTTCAAAGTAATTTTACAGAAATTAATTATTTTCTGTTACATCCATTAATTTACTGATAATTACTAATTCAGAAATTACAATTATGAAATGCAAATACAACTTAGAATTCTATATTTTTGTTGTACAATTGTTACTTTCAGCTGTGATATTGGGTAAGATTTTCCAAAGCAGTGCCATAAAGGATTCTCCAGCTGTATTTTTAAAGTGGACCTCCATCTGCTCTGTTAGACCATCTATTAACTAGCCTACCAGTGTCCAATGCTTAGATGCAGTCATAGAAAATTGGCAATGATGGCCAAAAAATGATGCATGTATCATTCTGGTTATTCAAGCTGTTGTAAATCGAGAAACAGAAGTGGGAAAGCCAGGAATTGTTTTTTACCTAGACCCATGTCAGAGTTGAACCAAGGGTCTGGCGTAACTCTACAAGCCAGTTCATGAACAGATCCATGGCTGTTGCAGGCCATCTGCTATGATAATGACAGTGCCCCTCATGAGCTGCATAAGAGGATCTGAGTGTTGAAGGCTGACAGAAATGCTTGCTTTGATCATAACTGGCTTGATTTGACCTTCAGACAGCTGACTATTGAGTCTTCCACTGCTGCAGCCCTGCTCTGATGTCAGCTGCAGGGGATTTTGGGATTTGTAGTTACAAAAATATAATCTTGGAAGTTAACAGAATCATTCTGATACAGCCTACTATACTGCAGTAAACAGTAAGTAAAAAAAATGTTTTTGCACACAAAGTGCAACTGGGACCTGCCCCACATTTGGGTGTAGGGCTGTTAGTGCTGACTATTCTGCTTTAAAGGGATACATGCATTATCATGCAGTTCAATGGGTGCTATTGCTGAGTCAGTCACTGTCATGTAGTTTAAACAAAGCAATCTTAGTTTATAATATCGACAGTCTTTATCATGAAGTTTAAATGAAGCACTGTCACTTCAAACACATAGGCACTCTTTAGCATACAATTCAACATGGCACCAGTTCATTAAAGCAGATTAGAGGGTAGTCAGTTTAATCATGCAGCAAATAGAATAATGTCTCTTTAAATTCTAGGCGGCCACGTAATCTGATGTTCCCCTCAATGTCTGTACCCAGTAAAGAGTATGACAGAGGAGAGGGATGGGGGGGTATCAAAGAATAGGAAGACAACAGTACAGTGCAGTGGGGCAGTGAAGAAGGCAAGTACAGTAGAATGCTGGGATGTATAGGAAGGGGGATTAGCGGTAGGAAGAGCAAGGTAATTCTGCCACTGTACATGACACTAGTGTGTCCTCACCCAGAGTACTGTGTGCAGTTCTGGAGCCCATGCTTGAAGAAATATACAGGCAGGGTGGAATTGATGCAGAAGAGGGTAACCGTAGTGAGTCAGGCAAAGCAGGATATGACTTGTATGTAAGGGTCATGAGATCTTAACATGTATATGATGGAGACAAGAAAGGAAAGGGGTGTGATGGAGACTTACAGATACCTATGCAGGATAATGAAGTAGAATGTGGAGAACTGTTTATGCAGACTGGAAACAGAAGCACCGGGGGAACTCAATTAAACTGGCAGGGTGAAATTTAAGATAAGCAAACACAGGACCGTATACTCACTGAGACTTTGCGGCAAGTGTCATCCAACAAAAGCAATAGCAAACCCACAAAAGCAACACAATCCAGTAACCAGGTAATGGGTTAAGGCCCACTAGGTACAAGTGCGTGTTTTCAGAGGCAACCCAGGAGCATTGGGGAGATTAAGCGACTTGCTCAGAGTCATACAATATGCAAGTGGAGGTTGTGGGAATCAAACCCAGATCTGCTAGATGTACTAAGCTCATTCATAGCTCATTAATCTTACCTCTAGGCTATACTGCCAGCCCTGGGCAGTCAGAAACAAAAACTTTTCATGGTTGTAAAATATTTTAATGTGCAAAAAGCTTACATAGTAACCTGATGGTGGTAAAACTACTTCTGGTGAAGACAGTGTAAAAGGGGCAAGAGAGAAAAGGGGGAGTAAAGAGCCATTATTGCCTTCACAGAAAAAAACAGTAGACATATGGGCTAAACTGACTTCATGAGCCACAGGGTCTTTTTCTGCTAACATTTGTTTCTATGTTTCTATGACATGGGGAAGACAGTGGATAAGATGTTCATGAGTGGATGTGGGAAACGGGGTACATTTATCATGAAGGTTGGGGTTGGGGGCCGGGAGTGGGTTTTGGGTGCTAGTAGAGGGTGTGGAGAGGGAACGTTGCTTTTTTAAGAGGTACTTTGCACAGTGCGTTGCCAGCAAAGTGCCAACTTCACATTACCTATGCACAACACAAAGTTTGGCATTTCACCAACAATTCACCTGCAAAGTTCCACATCTGCTAGTAGCATCCATGGTGTAATGCAAAGCACCAGATTTTTGTTTCTTTTTTGCTCCTGCTTCACTATGCAAGCCTAACTTAATAAATTTACTTTTGTGCAGTCATCACCATTATAGTTTGGCTAGTTTTTCATCAGCTTTATTCCAAGGCAGTACCTCCCATGCAGCAGTATCTGTTTTCTCAGGCTCCATTGAGCAGCTGTGAGGGTGGAGCTTGATGCACTGGATATTGTTTGTTTCTTTTCCTGAGTCCCATGACTTTAAAACCTTCTCAGCCAATCAAGATGTAGGCAATTACCTACTCAGATGGAACTACCCACATGCAAACACTTTACTCAAAACTGTATATCTTTTTACATTTTATATAGAGAAAGGCAACAATTATAGTCATTTGCATAGTATTAAACAATGTATGCAACTGTGAAAACAAAACAACATTTGTCAGTGTAGATATAAATAAAAATAAATGTTTTCTGATAAGGTTTTCTTTTGCAGTTTATTAGTATTCCATTCAGAATCATCTTCTTTCATTATAAGGAAATTGTAAGTATTTTATTGCTATGCATTCTACCAAACAACTATAAAAAAGAAAATGATGCCATTTCTTTTAAAACTGTATTCCAACGTTAAGTAATTTTCTGGATTTTTATTACTGTATTAGCTGGCATTCTTGCATGCAGTTTTGTAATTTATTCTGAACATCCCACTTAAACCGTTTTCAGTAGCATGATTTTATTAGAGTCAGCTCACTGGATGTTCCCCCAAAAGGTATTTAAGATCAAATAAAACCAGCAGTTGGAAAAATATCATTATAATCAGAAAGCAGTTACAAAAACATTAGCACTGCAAAGTTTTATTTCCAGTGGATGTACCCCAAGTCAATGGCCAGAGGTTTGATAATGTGCTTATTTAAAGTTATTTTATTACAAAGTTATTCATAAAAAATTGCTTGCGAGTCAGTGTTCTTTACTAGCCAGTTTAGTCATCACACCCTCATTAGAACTAACTGTAATCTGTAGTCAGCTATCTTTTAGATGCTCTTTATGCATATGTATCCATAATACTTTATCCTGGAAATAAAGGGACATGTAAAACTGTTGCTGAACAGAGCCATATGTGTATGTTGTCATTTTTATGGCATTAGGACTAAAAAGTTGAACACCTGGAGACCTAGATTTTAAGCATACCACTGTCACTAACACACTGTGTGACCGTGAGCATGTCACTTCATCTCCACGACTTAACCACCCAGTCTCTCTCTCTCTCTCTCTCTCTCTGTGCTTCACCTCTCTGAGCTTTCCTTAACCTCTCTTAATTTGTCTTAGCATCCATGTGTGCATCTAAAGGTTTTTTGTATCATTTCTTGTAAGATACTTTGAGAGACAGTGTGTGTGTGTGTATATGAAAGGTGATTTGTAGAATCAAATTGTTTTGGTTTCCTTCCTTGCCTTGTTTATTTATTTTCAAACTAGTGACCAAAAAAACTACAGAGTGCCAAAGCTTGTTTCCCAGTTTGACCCGGGGGTAGCTGTTACAGAGGAGAAGGAACAAAAATTAAACAATACAGGTAAAATTAACCAGATCACAAAGAAATACAGTGATTAACATTTCAAGGAAAAAGTGCAGAAAAAGGTGCAGATTATTACCTAGACAAATTTTAAATACATAATAAGATGTAAAAATAGCAGCATTGGAATGCAGTCACAATTCATGATAACGGAATTAAGGTGTAGCAGTAATGCAAAAACAGAGACAATGTTTGCAAAGCATAAGAAAATATGGAATGGCAGATGAAGACCAGAGGAGGGCCACGAGGAGCAGAGATGGAGGGGGAAGGGGTGCTGCAAGAGTGATGAAAGCACAGATCAGTAAAGAAACGGTCAGGAGGTGGGGGGGATAGGACAGGGGTCAAGAAGTGGGGGAGTACAGGTACAAGAAGGTGCAAATTGGGACTTGAGTTGTTGACAAGAAAGAGGGTTGGAGAAGGGGTGACTAGGGAGAGGGAGGCTGTTCCAGAGGCAGGAAAGAAGAATAGAGAAAGCTGACTACTCAGTAGGGGTTTTGCAATATGAGATGAAGAATGAGTGAGCATCCAAACAGCAAAGTGACTAGGAGCAGGGGATAGAAGGGGAAAGAACTATAGAGAGGCATGATGGAAAGGCAGAGAACCAGAACTTTGAAAGAACAGAAGAGCAGTGAGAGATGCAATATGACTTAAAGGAAAAGGAAGAGCGAGTCTTAGGTATAGAGAGCAGTACTGGAATTACAGGGGGGACTTACCAGGGCTCGGCCCCCTTTGCTCTGAAGTGAGCCATGGTAGCTCATGCATCACAGCCATTTACTAATAATAGAAAAGTGACCTCAATTCAAATGTAGGGCTCTTATGGTCCCACCTAGCTCCCAAAGCTCATAAAGTGTAATTACAACACTGATAGAGAGTAGTGATGGAAACGAGGTTAGGCATTTACAGTGAAACAGAAGAAGAAGTGAAAAAGGAGGTCCAGTCTAGCTAAGATAGTTTTGGAGGGAGCACTATACATCACATCCACTAAACTGAACACTGGCAAGATCTTCTTAAGGATTATCTTGCAATGGGCAGGTAGTGGAAGGCAAGTCCTGTCATGGCACAGTATGACAAGCTCGGGAGTGAGTTTGGTGTACAAGGCATTGATATGGGTGGAGTACCCTGGCACAGTGTGATGGGTTAGGCCTCAAACTCCTTTGATTCTCTGCTCCATGGGTTGGAGACATAAGATGGGGATGGGTAAACAGTTTTACCTGAACTTTGGCCAGAGCAGGAAGCAGAGAGATAGCACAATACATTTCCTGGAGTAAAGGAGTTGCCCTCTTTGCAGAGAGACAAGGCTCTGGAGAGCTTCCATACCCCAGGAGTCTTGCATAAACAAAGAAAAATCAAGGTTTCAATTAAACCACACACTGAGGTACCTTGAAGTGGGGCTCTACTTCAAGGGGGTGCCATTGAGTGTATGAAAGACAGGGAAAGTTTGTAGTCAAGCTAGTGTTAGTGCCAAAAATCATGGAAACAGTCTTTTTACCAGTAAGAGAACTGGTTTAAACTGAACCAGTACTGGACATTATCAAAGTTATGTTGAAGTAATGATTCCAACTCAGGGTCTGATGCTCCACAAGAAAAAGGTACAGTGTCATTAACCAAGGTATGGATGTGCAACAAGAATGACACCAACAGGAGGTCACTGAGGAAAATTAAAAGGAGGATGGGACCAGGATGGTGTCCTGTGAGACTCCAGATCTGATGGGGAAGAGGGAGGATAAGGTATCACTAATCTGAACTAACTGATCACCCAACTGCAAGATATGACAGACTCACTGTTCTAAGCTTGTCCGGAAGAATGGGAGTGGGCCACATTATCAAAGGTGTCGCCGTGGTCAATTACTGTGTCTGCAGTTACTGGGTCCTGGTTCATCTCTGTAAGCATAGTCAGTGATCAACCTGGAGTAGGGAGGAGAGGGTAGAGTGGGATTTATCAGATCTAGAAGAGTTGGGAGAGTGGAAGGAGAATAAGTAAAGAAATAAGTTGAGCTGAGGGACTACAAGCTTCCCCTGTACATTGACTATAGCAGGGAGGAGCAAGATGGGACAGTAGTTTCTGAGAGACGAGGAGTCCCTTCAAGGAGGGTAATATTTCAGCCTGCTTCCAGGCCAGGAGGAAAGTCCCACGTTAAAGTGAGAGGTTAAGCAGGGTAGTGAGCAGAGTAGCACAAACTGGAGCAGAGAATCAAAGGAGTTTGAGGCCTAACTCATCACACTGTGCCATTTAGAGGGACTGAGGGAGAGAAAAGCAGTAAAGACAGCAATAGGAGAAAAGCTGGAGCAGGAAAAGGAAGCAAGAAGTGAGAGAGGAGAGGAAATGAGAAGAACTAGGAGATGGGGATGGGAGAGAGTTAGACGATTTTGGAGGTGACTGAATTTGAGTTCAGAAAGAGGGAATGGGAGGGGTTGAGGATGGGAAGAGCACAGGAGATGAATAATTCATTAGAGGCAGTAGCTACCTCACAGGGGTTAAAGATGGAAGAGTCACCCTGTTTGAGGACTGGAGTACATGACTTTGGCCTCCCTGGAGGCTATTTTGCTGGCACTTTAAAGCTCTTTGTATCTCAACAAGTCTACTGGGGTGCCAAGGCATTGTACAGATGTCAGGCAAGGTCATCAATTAAAAGACTATGACTGTCTGGCACTTCTACAAGCATCTGGCACCCTAGCCCCCCCAAGGTCATCTGGATTAGGTCATTCTGACCCCTTGACCTGCCCTTCCTCCTTGATGGTCATTTTGGTGTTGACTCTCCCTCTCCTTGGTATCTGCTGGCATACAATAAATTACGCTATGTCACTTTTTCAGGCTAAAAGTATTGTAACTTGGGCTATAGAGAGGGGGTTCCAGTCAGTAGTGCAAAGATCGCCCATGAGGGAGGATAGGTCGAGGGATACAAATGACGTACTGTAGCCCAAATGAACATGAGGAGGGATTAGGGAGGTTGATCTTGTAGAAAAATAAACCATCTGTGGTCACTGAAAGCCTCTCGGAGAATGTGGTGGGGATTAGAGGAGAGAACCCAGTCAATACAGTAATGGTTAGTGGTATGAAAATTATTGTGGGTAGGCTCTGTGATGAGTTGAATGAGGTTTAGGGATTCTGGTTTCTGGATTTTTGATTTAGCTGAAGAGGAAAGCAAATTGATATTTAGGCCTCCAAGAATCAGGAGCTCACCAGAGGAGAAAGAAGCCAGAACATCAGAAAAAGAGAAAGAGAGAGACCTGGTCCTCAGGAAGATGTAAATGCTGTAGATGAAAATATGAAGGGAGGAGAGGAAGTGAGTCTACAAAGAAGAATATGGGAGGAGGGAATATTGCACTGAGAAATTACATTGCAATTGAGACTGCAACACACATAAATATCCACGCTGCCCATGCTTCCCCTAGTTTTTATATCAGATATGGTAGCACTTGAATCCTTCTAAGGCCTACTCTCAAATAGTATTTTACTCCCCTAGACATATTCTTGAACACAGAATCTGCTCAGTACAAACAAAAGCTATCATCTCCCTTAACCTTTTGTGATAACATAGAACATTATTAACAAATTAATCAAACATGTAACATCTTTGCTCTCCAAGTGGCTTTGTCACTGAAATGATTAAATTAGTGCTTTAGTGGAAAAAAAGATTTGAAATTGATTTCAGCAAGACAAATCATTTAACAATGGCACATCCCTATATAGCTGAACAGTATTTGAGATAATTAAATTTGGGCCATTGTTCTAAGTAAATTATCAAAGGCCAAAGGCGGTATTGCAAACCTTTTTGGCAATATTTGTTCATGAGCAGTTCTGTACTGTATACTGCCTTAACACCTCTAAAATTAAACATGGTTTCAGCTTATGTTTCTTTAACTGTCAACTAACTGCATGGGCTGCAATTAACCTTTTGGTGATTATATTTTCAAAGTCAGCACTCTCTAAAGTAAACTGATTTTGTTTCAGAAGTATTTTAATTGTAAATGCTGTCATATAAATCATTAAAGGAATAATGCCCAACAGGGTGGGTGTTTTGCTGGGGTAACATCCCACCTTGGGTATTTGGGCCCAAGGCTGCAGGTTGAGGGTGTCCAACACCTGAGAAGGGATGTTATCCCAGCATAACGCTCACCCTGGAGGGTATTATTCCTATTATACAATGGCTAAGAATAAAAATAAAAAATACATATTTTTTAAACAGTTTTTTAACTTTTTTTTTTGTGTGGAAGAACATTTATGAATAAAGCAGTTCCTTTTCCCTGTTTATCCTCTAGGTGGAGCTGTGTGGTCAGTAGCTGGATTTGTCTCTAGTTCTGTATGTGTTTGCTTGTCTCAGATGTGGTTTTCATGTCTTTTCCCGTTCCTGCTGTGTTTTCTATTTGGGGTCCTCCTGGTAGTTTTCTGTGATTTTTAAAAATTGTATGGGGACATTTAAAAAGTTGGCAGATATTTTGAGCCAGCAGCAGCAACCACTGTTTGAATCTACTGTCCGCATTGCTGCCATCCACCCGGTGCTGCTGCTTTGAGCATATCTGTAAAGTGACAGGAAGTGAGGTATGGAGGTGGTAGAGTGAATGTTTTTTAGTACTTGCTTTTATGTGGCTGACTTAAGAAAGAGTTAAAAGAGGGTGAGAAAAAGCATAGGAAAGTGACTTGAGCAGTGAGCGAACATTACGATAAAAGGCACGCAGTGACTGTTTAAACTCTTGCTTGCTGGTTTAGTTACTCGGTGTGGTGCTCCAGTGAACGGAATCCTAATGAAGGATTTTACTTAAGATGTGTCATGATTGTGGGTTTGGTTGGGACTGGTTTCTGTGATGGAAGGGTAGGATTTACAGTGGTGTGGTGCATTGGAAATGTGGGTTTCACTTCAGCTGGGAGCAGTGAAGCTGATCAGAGGGATGGCTGTGGAGTGATTGTTTTGTTTTTTAACATTTGATGCAGTCATGAGTGTGTCAGGATGCTATGCTGGGATAACATCCTGGGTCCAGTCCCATACTGACCAGTTAGAGGCTAGCATTCTTTCTTGCCATTGTATAATAGCATTTTGATTGCTATAAAAGTATATTGGATATTTTAAAAAAACCCTGAAAATTATTCTAAGGGTTAAAATTTGTTTTACAAAAATGGAAGTGTAGATATTGTAAATTCTACCCTGATTTTTGTATATGCTTAATTGCTGCAGTTTATTTATTTGAAAACTGGTAACCAGGAAAGCTGTACTGAATCGAGGCTCAATTCTTGCCATAACTGGTGCGGGGGGGGGAGGGGCACAGTGTAATAGCAGGTACTGGCAGGTTGAAATAAGTGCAAACAAAACTTAATGACAAATACAGCCAAGCATTTTTTTTGTGGAAAAGGGTACAACTTTATTAATTAATTATTTTTTTATTGTTTAAGATTTTAACTGGGTAAAAAAAGTTCTGGGGCACAATGCCCTTTTACAGGCTTGACTCAGGTACATTTAAAACAAATTTTACAAAGTTAGTATTACCAATTCAATGTTAACATCACAAATCATGTACAGAAATTATTAATACAGGTATACTTTGACACAATAAATAAATTAAATTATACACATTTTGTCACACTTTTCCCATAATAGTTCAATGAGTAAAATCAAGCTTCCAAATACAATACAATTTTTTAAGATGCCCATAAACAGGACATCTTGGCCTCAATATTCAAAGGAGTTGCACTGGCACAACCCCAGAAATGTGCCCCGGGGCTATATTCAAAAGGGGGATTTGCGCTGCGCAATTCCCGATGTGCCGCGGTGCAAAGATAATGTGTGTGGCACACCTCCAGGGGACATGCCCCTGCAAATGCGGCACATCTCGATATTCATTCCGGGATGTGCGGTGCATCTGCCAGCATATCCCAGGGATGTGCCACATGCATGTGCACAAAGTTGAGCTGGTACAAATTGGCTCAACTGGTAGTCACCCACAGGCGGGCCGCTGTAGCAAATAACAAAACACAGCAGCCACCAGATGTGGGTGACAACCCCCTCTAACACCATACACAATCTCCCATTGAATGCCCTGGTAGTCTAGTGGTACCCTCCTTCCCACCCGTAACACCGATCACTGTAATAAAGTATTTTTAACATCCCTGGTGGTCCAGTGATACCCCCCTTCCTGCCTGTAACCCTGATTGCTGTAATAAAATATTTTTAAACTCTTTGGTGGTCCAGTGGTACCCCCTCCCTGCCCACAACCCAGATCCCCCAAAATAAATATTTCTGTACTTCCCTGGTGGTTCAGTGGTCCCCACCCCAGCCCATAACACCAATCACTGTTTGAATGAATGATTTAATTCCCTGGTAGTCCAGTGGCACCCCCGATCCCCCCACCCACACAGGACCCCCAGCCCACCCAGCTCCCCCCTAGTCATCGGTGGGCAGCAAACCCAGCTACATACTTCCATGGCTGCCTGCGAATACAGCTTATAGTATCTGCTGCAAGCATATTGGTCCACACTGTGGACCAATGGAGCTTGCAGTGCATCTGTAATAGTCATTCACAACATTGTGAATGAAGTTCATTCACAAAGTTTATGAATCACTATTACGAGTATGCTGCAAATGATCAGTCAATGAGACAATCTTGTAACGGTCATCAAGCTGTCATTGGTAGGCAGCTGCGGAGGTATGTGGTGGGTTTGCTGCCTGCATGATCAGGGAAGGGAGCTGGGTGGGCTGGGGGTCCTGTGTGGGTGGGGAGGCATGGTGTGCCACTGGACTACTGGGAATTAAATAATTCATTCAAACTGCAATTGATGTTATGGGTGGGGAGGGGGGAACCTCCTGGCCTACCAGGGGAATACAGAAATATTTATTTTGGGAGATCGGGGTTATGGGCAGGGAGGGGGGTACTGCTGGACCAACAGGGATTTTAAAAATACTTTATTACAGTGATCGGGGTTATGGGCGGGGGGGGTACCACTGGACCTCCACTGTCAGCACCGCATGCTGTGCAGGGTGCCAGGTGCATTTCACTGGCCAGCCCTCCACAACTCATGCAAATGGGGCCATAATGACATGCAAATGGCCCCATTTTCGCCTTGCATGCATTATGGCCCCATTTGCATATTTGTGTTTGAATATCAGGAATTTACACATGGCATATCTCTGATGCACTTGCGCATTTCCCATTCCTGGTATTCAGACCTGTCTGGGGGATGTGTCAGTGCATAGTATTTGCGCAGCAGACATTTTTTGATATATTCAGTTGAGTTGCGCCATGGCACATCTCTTTTGAATATATCCCTTTGTTGCTCCAGTGCAACTCAGTTGTGCGGCACAACCACTTGCGCCATTGCCAGGTGCATTTTTGAATATCTAGCCCATAATGTGCAATGACACTAACCTTCAGATAATAAAATGCTTTAAGTTGAGCCTTAAAACTTTGTGCACTTAAAATATTTCTTACGTCCTGAGGAATATTATTCCAAATGTTATATTATCTAGCGCAACTGAGAAACTGCAACATAGGCCACAACTTGATACACTATATTTAACATCATGGTATACCCTCATGAACGGGTGATGCAGTAAAAAAATTAAAGCACACAGTTGGGCACAATAAATTACAGTATAATAGATAACAAATAAGTAAACAGAGCAAACTAGGGCTGTACTGGAAGAGAACATGTTGAGAAAGAGGGCTAAACAGCTGACGCAGAGTGTGCACAAAGGCAGCACATACATAGTATGTCAGCTAGAAGGAAGCTTTGTAAATATTATTAAGGCACCAAACACTGAAGTCCAGACAAAGTTTTATTCGCAGACCAGGCTGCAAGTAGCTTAACTCCCCCAGTGCTTCATCTCACTTTGAGACATCATCAGAGGAGGGGAGAGGGGTTACAGACTGAAAGAGAAGCTTTTCATAATGCAAAAATTAAAGCTGTAGGTACCAAAGTTGAGATTTGCCACAAGGTTAAATGTTTTAGGCTGAGAATTGTTACAAACAGTGCTACAAGGACTGAGATTCTGCCATTTTTTTTAGCATTTCTGAGATGGGGGTCCATACAGTATAAGGATATCCCAGTTTTATACTGTGTGTTAAATCAACATTAGATCCCCATTAAAACACCCAGTGCAGTTTATTGATATTGTGACTATAGTTATCAGCTAAATCTCTAAGTGGTTAGTGACATTTCAGCTTTGGTTCTAAAATCTACAATAATAAATAAAAAAAAAAAAAAACACTGGGGCCCAGATATTTACACTGCGCCAGGCTGTGGCACAAGCCTGGGCGCAGTGCAACTCGGCTGCACAGGGGCATTGACTGGGCGATATTCAACGGAGCTGCGCCATGGCACAGCATCATTAAATATCACACCCTGGCCACCCGCAGTGTGCATGGAGCAGTGGCACTGCGCCAGCACAATTGGCCAGAGTGGAGCAGGGGGATGCTCTAGCGCAAGTTCCCTTGCACTATGCGCAACTATGATATTCAAAAGTGCACATGCAAATGGGGCCATAATGTATGCAAGGTGCAAATGGGGCCATTTGCATGTCATTATGCCCCCATTTGCATGCAGATGCGATGATCTCTGGTGACTTGCACCTGGTGCCCTGCCAGGCAGCAGCCGTCGGTGACTGATGCCCCCTGCACAGCGCGGCAATGTGCCCATCTGCCCGATCGCGGGCATATGTAGATTTAAATAATGTCCCATATCCCTAGTGGTCCAGTGGACCACTCGTGGCTCGATAGCAGGCATAAGTAATAATAGAAGCATTCCAATATCCCTGGTGGTTCAGTGGACCACTCGCAGCCCGATCACAGGCTTAAGTAGAAATTGAAGCCATCCAATATCCCTGGTGGTCCAGTGGACTGCTCACAGCCCGATCGTGGGCTTAAGTATATAAAAAAGCATGTCCTTTATCCATGGTGGTCCAGCGGTACCCCCCTACCCGCCCACTGATTCCCACCGCCCTGCTCCCCCCCGGTCAGTGGTGGCCGGCAGCACTCCACCTACCTGCCACCCCGTTGCCCGCTGACTGACACCGTAGGTAGGGCTGTACACCCATTGGTCCACAGCATGAGCCAATGGGCATGCAGCCCATACCACACTACACATTCCAGATATGGGAATGGATCCATTCACATATCTGGACTGTGTAATATGGTATGGGCTACATGCCATGGCTCATGCAGTGCAATGGGTGTACAACCTATTGGTGTCAGTCGGCGGGCAGGCGTAAGTGGGTGGGTGTGCCGCCCACCACTAACCGGGGTAGCGGGCAGTGGGGCTCAGTGGGAAGGTGGGGTGGTACCACTGGACCACCAGGGATACTGGATGCTTGTTTTCCATACTGAAGCCTGCGATCGGGCTGCGAGCGGTCCACTGGACCACCAGGGATATAGGACATTCTTTTTTTTTGTACTTAAGCCAGCGATCGGGCTGACAGCAGTCCACTGGACCACCAGCCATATAGGACGTTATTTATTTAAACAGATGCCTGTGATCAGGCATGGGGGGGCACCGCCACAGAGGTGCAGCCGGAGCTCGGGTGGCCACCCACAGGTGGCAGCTGCCGTGTTGTGCCCTGCAATATGGTAGCTCACCTGTGGGTGGCCAGCTGTTGTTCTTTTTTTTTGGCTCACCTGTGTGCAGCACAAGTAGGGGTTGCGCATGCATGGACTCAGCACATCCCGGGCTGAATATCGGGATGTGCGGAGTATGCATGGGCACACCCCCCCACCTGTGCCGCACACATTACTGATGCGTTCCAGTGCATCGGGATGTGCCAGGCACAATCCCCATTTGAATATCACGCCAAGGTGCAATCCTTCTGAATATCCGGGCCAGGGTAAACATCAGTGGTTCACAGAATCAATCAGGTTAATCCAATTCTCAAAACAACATGTAAATATGTTTTATAACATCAAAATGCAGTAACACCAATTGTACACGTTAACAGAAAGCCCTAACAATGTAGCACACTGTGCTGTTTTGATAACATTTTGTTCATTACAAAAGAAACTTATAATCAAAGATCTGAAATGAATAACCAATGTGGCTATGAGGGGTGATGGTATATTCAGGGTAAGAAGCTTTGTGGTCTGCATCATGAAATAAATTCCCAAAATGTGTTTGGGGCTAACTGGCCATTTCTTATTCCCTCTATGAAGTGGTGAGGAAGAAGGAATGGAGAATAGGAGAGAAAAGGCTGAGGCAGAGGAGGGGGTTGGGTTTGGCAGGAATGGGAAAGGGGAAAAGGGCTAAGTGGGATGGAAAGGAGGTGGGGCTGGGGCAGAGAAGGCGTGTTTTTTTGGGAAGGGGAAAGGGGGTAAGGGGAAGGGAAAAGAGGGGACAGGAAAAGTAGTTTTATTCTAATATAAAGATCATCTGGATGCAGAGTACGACCCATTATAATGTCTCCAGTATACTTCCTAAGCTTCTAGATGTTTCTCCTAATTTGGAATTGATCTGTTTCCACAGTTTATTCCAAAGCACAAAATGAGAGAATAAAGAACAAGAAAAGACATATAATCACATATAACCATAACTATAACTATTTTAGAAAGATTACAGTTATTAATGGCAAAAATGGAAATTGAGTTCTGACATTTCATTACATAAGTAAACTTGAAAACTTTATGGAACTATTGCTGTATATAGGAAACCAAGGTGAACTGGTTAGATGACTGGTACATGCTATAATCAATTTCTTCACTGAGACCTAAAGGACTGAGGGCATTTAGGGAAAGGATCCAGCAAGTTTCTTTTTGTAGAAAGATATGTAACCAGTCATCACCTCTTGGGTTACATGTCAAAATTGTAGTGCCATAAATCTGAGGCTGCTAGCTTTGCCATTATGGTAATTGGCAAAGTGCTGACCAAATGGAGAATCCTGTCTATTTTTGTGGATAACCCTCACAGTTCTTAGATTCTAACTTTAACAGATCTGATTGCCTGCCCAACATAAATTTTCTGGTATGGGAACCATAGAACATAAATAACAAAGCTGGAAAAGCAGGTGATAAAGTGGTGTATATCTACGGTTTTGTTAGATATTGGGTATTGGAATTTGCTTCCTTGGTTGGCAAACTTGAAAATGTTGCATCATTCATATTTCTGAAAGCCTAGTGGAGGGTTACCCAACCATGTTTGCTTTCCTTGTTTAAGTGTTCTAAAGTGACTTGATGTCAATATATCTCTGAAAAATGTTCCCCTTACTATATGTGATCCAGCCAATATGAGGTCACTTTTGAGATGGTCAGTGTTTCCTAATGATGTTTTTTTAATCTCCCCAGAGAGTCCAGTGAGCTGGGTTCCAGAGATCACAGGTTGACCAGTATCAGTGAGGGGAGTTTTGGGGGTCAGGAGGGTTTGTTTTTCTAGCAACCGTGCTTTTTGTAAGGTGTGCTCTTAAATGTCTTTTTTATATGCCTTGGCCTTGAAATGAATCTTCAGATCTCTACTCTGCTGCTCAAATGTTGATTCATCAGAGTTATTTTGTCAGAGGCATACACATTGACCATAGGGGATGCTGTTTGTTTTGATGAGAACTTTGTGTCTGAAGTAAGGAATTCAGATCTGTGCTTTTTCACAATTCTTCCATTTTTCTTTCACCATCATCCCCTATGGCCACTTTTAAATCCATAAAATTAATTACAGTGGGTTCAGAGCTGTAAGAAAAACTAAGGTTCAATTAGTTATAGTGCAAGTATTTCATATATTTTTATAGCTCCTCCATGGGTCCCTCCCAGACACACAATATATCATCTATATATCTGATTCATCTATTTATATGTTTACTGAAAGGATTGTTGCCTTGGTCGTATATATATATATATATATATACACACACACATATATATCTGTCCTCCTACCAACCTTTTAGTAAGTATGCATAGGTTGGAACATGGAGCCCCCATTGTGATATCCTTAAGCAGTAAATAGAATTTGTTGTTAAATAGAAAATAGTTTCTTTCTAAAACAAATTGTACAGCCAATGGGATAAATTCAGCTGGAATCAAAATGGTTGCATTGCATCTGGTTAGGTGATATTTAAGAGCCTGTACCCTACAGGCTTGCTCAATGCAGGTATATCAAAATTTTACATCAATCCAAAGCTATCTGCATGTTGGCTCCCACTAGATATTTTGGAGATGGTTGGGCATGTCCATGGAGTCCCTGGTATATGATGGGAAAGACTTGGTCACATCCTGAATAAAAAAAGAAACACATAATCTGAGGGTGTTCCATAAGGAAACCTATTACAGAGATGATAGGTCTGCCAGGGGGTGGGTCCATATTTTTGTGAATTTTTGGTAAATAGTAGAAGGTTGCAATTGCTGGTTCTGAGTTTTTTAGAAATCCCACCTCTTGTTCATTGTCCCAACCCCTGGTAAGAGTCATGTCCACCATGTCAAACAATTCTGACTGATAAAAACTTGCTGTCCCCCATCCATTTTTCTATAAGAGGAAGAACCACTTAGTTAGTGGGTTGACTCCTTTATATAGTCTTCTTCCTTGAGGAGGACTTTGTTCCCACCCTTGTCTGAAAGTTCTATTGCCAGGCAACGGTGGTTTCTAATACATATAAAAAAAAGTAAAGAAAGGTATTTGCACTCGTAGAAATCAAGACAGAACTAGAATGCAGCTTGCAATGAATTTAATCCAGCATGGAAGTACACAGAAATACCAAAGGGCTTTGACCAGTCTGCAAACTGCATTCTAGTCCTGTGTTGATTCCTATGAGTGCAAGTACCTTTCTTTACTTCCTTCCCCATATGTGCCATATTTATCCACTGGTAAGGTATAATTGATTTGTCATATTAACTGCTTTCCTTTCCCCTTCTACTCCTGGCTTTATCTTTGCTTACGCTCCACTGCTACTCTATCAAATCACTCCTCCCCCCATATCAGTTGTAGACTGTTGTTTGTTCTAGCTGCCAAAATACTGTATATGTATTGCACACACCAGTCATCATGTTTCATTTATCAGTATGCAACCTGTAAGTCGCTTCCCTGTCTCATATCAATGTTTACCACCTGCGGTCACCCTATGTGGTACCCTTGTATGTATATCCAGCCTGTATCATGTAACGTGCATTTCATGTATATACTGTTATTACCTATCTGTGTTTGTACTTTAAGTGTTTATTTCACAGTACCTCCTTGTGAATGAGCTTGCTCAATGGAGTTTTCCTGCAATAAACTTGAACTTGAACTTACTTATCGTCATGGCTGGCCGCCTTATCTTGCACCTCCAAACCTAAGTCTGTGAGCGCATCTGCTTTTCTATGTGAATGGTTTCTAATATATGTTTATATGTATAGTAACTGTCTCTTTTTGTTATAAACTGCATTCTTCAGTTCTTTGGGTGAGAGAACTGTGAAGTGAAGCTGAGCGGTTCAGGCACACAAAGGATTTGAAAAGAAACTCATATAACCATAAGAGACCCAGGAACGGTACATATAAACATATTATAAAGCACGTTAAACATTTCTGTTTTAAAAATGCAATCTGAATTTAAAATAAAACTGTGTGACTGTAGAAAATGAGAAAAACCCCTGTGCGATGAAATGGACAACGCTAACTGAACTCAGATCTGTATAACTTTAGAACAGTTTGCATGTTACAACCTCTTGTGAGAACAAAGAATACTTGGCATGTTTAGAAATAATCCTGATAGGGCAGTAATGATGTTGTGATTTGTAAGTTCCTCAAGAGCCTACTTCAGTAGACATTTATATCCCAAGTTCCATTTCCATTGGACACATTTGTCAATACCTCTTAGATAAGAATTCTGATGTTATTATGGCTGGATTACCTCCCATGCCAGTACTGAAGGTAGATGCAATATTTAGTGTCTGGTGGTTTTACACTGAATGATTTGCTGAGGAGCTCCAGATGATGTAAAACAGTGAAAATTGTGAAGGAGTGAGTGTTTGATGGATGTGGAGAGAACAGAGAAAGAGGGAAAGTCTGAGGGGAAGGGAGAGGAGTTGATAAAGGGTCCAGTGATGAGTAAGCAGAGAAGAGTCAGTAGCAAAGCAACAAAAAGAGTAACTCCATCCAGAGATATGTGGTGGGGAGGGGGAGCAGGGAATGAGCTCCCACCCCTCATGACCTCTGGCTGCTGAGTGGTGAAAGAATTGAGCACTGATTGTGAGCTCCCACCCCTCATGACCCCAAGCTGCTGAGTGGTGAAAGAACTGAGCACTGATCGTACTCAGGAATTTTACAAAATAGTCCTCTTTCAGCATGAAGATTGAACCCCATCTCCTCCTTCAGTTGCAGCAGCCTGATTTGTGGGCGACACTCCACAGAGTCCGATGAGGACTTCTAGGTCTTGACATCAATGCTGCATGCAGCAATAGTTGGGGGTGGGAGAGCAGGGAAAGAGCTCCTAACCCTCATGACCCCTGGTTGTGAGTGGTGACTGAAGCAGTACAGACCAGCTGATGACACAGTAACTACAGTATGGCATGCATGATGACATCAATGTGCTAGCTATTAGTTACATTGGAGCCCGCCAGGATGCAATGCAGTGTTTCAGGTTACTGCAGGACAATGTGGACCAATTGCCATTGCAATTGCCTTGTTTCCAGCAGTAACTGTGCTGAAGAATGCTGCAGTATTTTGTTGTATCCTGGTAGACTCCACTGTAAGTCTCCAAGTGGGGGCTTATATTGCATGAAAATAAATCTAAATAAAGAAGGGCTGTTGCAATGCTTGCTGGAAAAATCCTCTTTTATGATCTCACAACCAAAGTAGTTTAAACCTTGCATCTCAGAATTGAATGTGAAAATTGAGTTTTGAGATACAAAAACTGAAAATATAAGCTCTAAGGGATGACAGTACTAACTTAATATTTTCTGCAGATGGAAATATTGTGGCATGTAACAGAGTATATTTGGTTCATTTTTTGCCAGGTTAGTGGAATGAGACACACCCATTTTGAGCCACACCTGGGTACAACAAATATAAAGTATATGCTGTGCTGATATTTGTTGGGTGAAAAAAGATGATAAACTCTTATGTGTATCAGAGCAAACCAGATGAAAGCACTCTTGTCTCTGTGCTAGAAGGCCATGTTTTCAAGTCCTACACTAGCGACTAGGGCTCATGCAAACTGTTGATGCAGCAGTTCATTATTAGGGGTGCTGCACTGTTTAGGTGCCATCCTTTGCATATGACACTGAAACTTAGTCCTTTATATGCAGCAGGTGTAAGTTAAAGATCCACTGGACTAGAAAAGGGTAGAGTAAAGCATATCCACTGTGCCCTGGCCAGCATTTCCTAGCTCAGTCAAATGAGTTCTAAAGCAATAGCCCAGCAGGGCTTGCACGGGGGGATGGGAGGATATGCTGGGCTATGGCATGTAGACACTTTTAAAAATGATGCTTCTTTCAGCACCTACAGTGGCGTCCCCCAGGATGAAATGCAATTCTGCAGCATTTTGTAGCACTCTGCAGAATGCTGCAGAAGACCTACTGAATAAAGCAATGTAATGTCAATGGTAATTAGTCCCTTTTGTCATTCAGGCAAATGTGACACTGCCAGGATGAAGTGAATGCCATAGTTTCCTGCATGACAAAGGGGACTAATTGCCTTTGAAATTACATTGCTTTAGTCAGTAGGTCTGCTGCATCATACTGCAGAGTGCGTTAAAAGTGTGATTCATCCTGGGGAATGCCACTGTATGTACCCACATTAGCCTTTAATGTCTATTTGGAGCATACCCCCACTTTTCCCCCAGCTTCAGCCCTGTAGCCCATGGCTGTATATGGGTGTTTCTGAATTCATTTAGACTTTCCTTCTTGTCTACATTTAGTAAAGCCACTGCTACTATCAAATCTACCAGTTTGTAAAGCATTTTTGAGATACTTTGTGAATAAAAGTTGTCAAATAAAAATACATTTTCTGTTCTATTCCAGTCTTTTTAAAACTTTTGTCTTTATTATTTTTTTATTGTATACATTCATCAGAGAGAAAAAGAAAAGAATGATTACTGTTACAGTGTAAATGTCATAACTAAAATGTAAAAAATAAACAAGAAAAAAAATGACATTCCTGGAATTGATAATATACTTGAATGTATTCAAAAATAATACAACAATAAAATGAGTTGATGGTAGCACAATATCAAACAATACATTAAATATTACAAAATTAGTCTCAGAAAACTAGGGCCATAAATAAACTAGAGATGAGACCATCTGCATAACAAAGTCAGTGCTCCAACTGGGTCCATTGCCACCAAGGTCCTTTTTTATTTTTAACAGAATTTTTCTATGCCATGCTACTGTAGGTTCTTTTATAAACCTTTTTTAAAAATGTCTGGCTAGTAAAGACACTAAACCAAGGCTTGTTTCCAGGTGTGTCCTGGGAGCACAGGGAAGTTACGTGACTTGCTCATGGTCACACATTATGCATGTGGTGGCTGTGGGATTTAAACCCACTTATCTAGGTTTGCAGCTCAGTGTTCTTAACCACTACACTATACTACCTCCCTTTTGATGCCACCTAGGTGTTTCATCCTGTCACAGTAACAAATAATCATTCAGATACATAAAAAGTTTGTTAGTTATAAATGGTTTCTAAAGGAAAAGGAAAAAAAAGAAAGACAAAATGTATGATTATTTTTCAAATTTTTAGGGTATTTTCATACTGACAAAAACTAGGGCTTAACTTACAGCATATATACAGTGTTTAGAGAAATTCAAATCAGTTGTATCCACAGATGTTAAAGAAGTGGCGTTCCCATTTTTATGGCTGCATGGGTGGATCCCTGCAAGCATTTTTCTATCACTGTAGGAGAGAGAAGAGACCGGATTTTATCCTAGTCCTCTCCTACAGTGCTGTGGCCATTTGTCCACAGTACATATCTCATTGGTGTTGTTTCCCCTGCCCCTCCCCTCCCTCCATGGCTGCAGTTCCCCTCCATGGCACGGTAGCCCCCCTTCCATGGGTACACTACTTTAATGCGGTACTTTTGTATTTTGTGTCATGCATACGCACAGAACCCATGGCGGAAATGGTCACTATGCCCAAGATGGCACCCAAATCTCAGTGCACATGCATGAGCACCAGTAGCCATCTTGGACACAGCACACTTCTCTACCCTGAGCTCTGTCTTGATGGAGAACTTTCCCCAGTGAGCTCCATGCAGTCTGCATATGGCATGGATGACTTTATGCTGCCATGTTGGCTCTGACCAGAGTTTGTCTTTAATGGTTATAACACTCTGAAGGAAAGCAGTGGATGAAGCATTTTCAGATGGTGGCCCTGAATCAATAAAGGCTGGAAGCTGATAAGTTAAAAAAAAAAAAAGTTTCCTGATGCAGCCTCAGAACAAGGCGATGCACCAAGGTGTTAGGCTGACTTGTGCCTTGTTGTGTGTCTTAAATGTGATTTAAGCACAGACCAAAACCTGCTAGCTTAGTTTCGTAAACCATCATGCTGCCCTTTTGAATTGTTTTACCCTATATTTAACAGGCGTCATGACTGAGAACCTTTCTCCAAGTTCAAAAATCTCTTCTCTAAAGGCCAAAAATATATTTCCCCGTATTTCTGTACTAAAACAGTTATCTGGCAAGATATTTAATTTATATTGAATTGAACCATGTAGACTTTCAATTTTCAGAATCATGTTTCTGTCAGGCATGAATGCAAGGAAGAACACATTATGGTTAGTTTTTTTTTATTATAATTTGTCAGTTGTATAGACATTGTTGCCAGTAAATTGATTAATTTCAGATGTTTATAGATTTATTTCAGATAGTTGATTCATTTCAGACCTTTGCAGGTTTATTTAAGATTGCTCATATTCTATTCCAATCCATTTCATTCCATTCCATTCCATTCTATTCCATCCTATCCTATCCTGTCCTGTCCTGTCCTGTCCTATCCCATCCCATCCCATCCCATTCCATCCCATCCCATCCCATTCCATTCCAGTCACAATCAGCGTATACAGTAGCTGCAAAGGTACTGTATAATGGAATAGAATAGGACAAGAAGCCCATCTACTGTACAATAGTCTGTATCCCTGTTTTTTTTCTTCTAATATATTTTATTACATTTTCCAAAAAAGACAAAATATTTGAGTCAAATTGGAATAGCAGTACATCATTTTGTATACATTAAAATATATTGTACTGCATTAAAAAAAAAGAAAATATGCACCTCAAATAAATAATCAAATTATATTGGGAGTTGTAAATCTATAAGCACAATTCATAGCTAATAATTTATTTTGTTTGTGGTTGTTAAGTTCTTCTAACAAATTAACTGCATTAGTTGCAATTGTAGTTAATGTCACCTTAAGGTATCCTAGTAGTATATACTGACTGGTACTGTTTTTCCCAGATACTAATACATTATAATGGTTTAAAAACATTTTCATTGTGTTACACACTCGGAACCTTGAAGAATAGCACAATAAAAAATTAAATAATAAATTATAATTTGATATCACAGCCTGCTCAAGTGATAGAAATCCTGCTTCTCACAGTTTAAGTATGTTCAAGGTTGGTAAACCACTTGAGGGCCGTTTCTTATATCATGGCCCAGGCACTATTCAACCAAATACATGTGCTCCAGATTTCTCTCTCTCTATCTCTTCCTCTCTTGCTTTCTTTATTTACAAACTACAGTTGCAATGAAATCAACTTAGGGCCAGATATTCAAAACATAGTGCAGCGTACAAACCAATGGCACAGCAATAGCGCAGGACTAGTGCAGAACTGCAATATTCAAAGGACCGGTTAGCATGCGCTAACTGCAATAGCGTGGGGCAAAATGATAATGTATGCAAGCGGCAAAGTGAGGGGGGGTGGCATGCATACAGGCGCCATGGGATATTTAAAGCCATAGCACCACACTAGGATGCATAGCACAACATGTAGTGCGGTGCTAGTTACCACCTATAAATGGCTGGTCTTAACCCAGGTCAAACCACTGACGGGGAGTGACCACACCAGGAAGTGGAAATGGTTGCAGTGCTGATAGCAGTGATGCTGCCAATGATGGCAGCAGTAATGGAGGAGGAGGAGAGGGAGCAGGCCCAACATGGGCCACAATGCAGGACAAGGAGACGGGTAGGCTGCAAACAGCTGGTACCGGCCCAGGGTCTCCTTCGAGACCCTGCCAGATGAGCACATCACTGGCTGGTACAGGGTGAACAGGGATATGTTGAGGCAGCTATGTGAACTCCTGCATGAGCAGCTGCACCCCAACATCAGATGCAGCCATGCCATGACAGTAGAGAAGGTGACAGCAGCGATGTGCTTCCTAGCCACAGGGATGTTCCAGTGACCAACGGGGGACACCATCAGGGTATCATAGTCTGTCACCTCACACCTTTTGACCCAGTTCATTGAAGCTTTCCTGCCACATGCTGGGGAGTTCATAGCATTCACCAGCACAGCAGCAGAACACAGAGAAACCATGCAGCAATTCCATCGAGTTGCACACCTACCAGCAGTACTTGATGCCATTGACTGCACCCATGTCCCCATCCGTGCACCACCTGGTGATGGCAGTGAGGTGTATGTAAACAGGAAGGGGTACCACTCCATCAACTGCCAGGTGATGTGCAATGCGACTGGGTGCATCAGCAATGTCTATGTGCAGTACCCTGGCTTTCCCCACGATGCCTTCATCTAGCACCAGTCCAGGTGGTGCCAGGCATTCAAGGAGGGCAGGATACCCAGTGGGCACCTAGTCAGTGAGTAGCAGCAAACAAGACACACACACACACCACAGCAGGGGTGGGGATAGGCAGAGGAAGTCAAGGAAGGGGCTTGGGAGAGCAACACAGGTGGTGCAAGACAGCAATGGGCAGGCAGCAGAACATCACTAACAGCTGCACATCTCTCAACAGGGGACAGCACCTATCCCCTGTGACCCTGGCTGCTGATACCAATACCCCGGCCGGCCACAGTGGCTGAAGAGATGTACAATGAGGAACATGCCACCACCAGAAACATCATAGAAAGGGTGCTTGGCATACTGAAGATGCGCTTCTGATGCCTAGACACATCAGGTGGTGCCCTACAGTATAGGCCTCAGAAGGTATGCCGTATCTTTCTAGCCTGTTGTATGCTGCACAACATGGCAATGAACCATGAGATACAGGCACCTGAACCTGAGGGACAGGCCAACAGTGACCCAGAGCCAGCGGTCAGGGGATAGTGGAGCAACTCGAGAGGAAGGATTCTCGCATGGTCTGCAGGGCCCTGGAGCACAGGACCACCATCATCAGGACACTGTCATAGGCCAGAGGGTGAGAACAGACAGCATGGCAACAAGACACAGTACAATGGTAAACAGTTTAATATGTACAGACAACAACAACAGTGCTGGGCACCGATTGCATGCAAACCCGTACCATGAGTACAGTGTGCACAGCAGAGCACCCCCCACAGTGCACCCCAGGCACGACGCCAACACCAACACCCAGCACCTGTGCAATGTCACCATGCAGGGTGCATACACATAGATACAGACCTGTCCTAGGTGGTGTGAGAGGTGTCTCACACCCTCCACCTGGCACACTGGCAATGGCCACCGGGCGAAGTGTGGATGCCACCACAGCCATGAGTGGGTCTTCCTGGCACTGTTGTGTGGATTGTGGGCCACCTCCAGTCCACAGTCTATCACAGAGTCACTGTGCCTCCTCCTCCTTTGCCCAGTGCAGCAGGTCACTCCAGCACTTGTGCACTGCATCTGTCAACCTGCCATGACTGCTGACAGCGTTCACTCCTGCCATCACCTCATCCCACACCTGGTGCACCACTGCATCTGTCACCTTGTGCTACCACAGCACCTGCTCCCTCTCCCTCACACCATGCACCATGCACCATCATCCTCAGCTCATGCTGTGCAAAGCAATGTGCTCGTATGCGTTCAGGTCATGCTGCAGTACCTATGGGTGAGATGTAGAGGGATATGTGTCATCAGCTGTGGCGGGCCTGTGGTGCATGGCACACGAGGAACAATATGTGCATGCCACCCCCAACGGCCACACTTCCCACCCAGTAGTGGCATGGTGATGGCACAGGCCAGCATGTGCATGTACAGTGCACACAGCCACAGTGTACTGTGGCCACCCCTGTCTGCACCATGTCACTGCATGGCTGACAGTATACACGCATACTGACTGCACACACAGGACCCACATGGGCACTGCCAGCACCCATACCAGTCATGTGGTCCCCATGATCAGGGGCTTCCTGATGCTCACCACCTGGCATTGTACCGTGCCCCCATCGGCCCCCTAGGGGACATGTGCACTGCACACAGGGTGTGGTCACTATGGATGGTATGAATACAATAGCAGGCTACCGGGCACAGACCACATGGTGCTGTCGATGTCACAATGGGATCCACACAGTCCTGACCCTGTGACCCCTGGGATGCAGCTGTGTACCACCATCAGAGGGTCTGCTGCCTTCCATGTCCCACATCCAGGGTGACAAACGAGGGTCCATGGACCCCATGTTGGTGAGCCACTGTTGTGGGGCATACCTGCAGGCCACAGTGGGGGCCCCCCTGCCCCATGACTGACACCCACAGTGTGCAGGCAGTGCTCGCACGGCGCTGGCTGATGCAGGTGCATGGGCCCGGCACACGGACCAGTTGGCTGGACAGCTGGCCCAATGGCATTGTGCACAATTATGCAGCACCGTGATGGCCTGTGGGCCTGCAATCGGCAGCCCTGTCCCTGGCCTGTTCAGTTGCAGACTCCTGGTGAGCAGTGTGTTTGCCCGGCCCTGTGATGCACCAGTGCCCTTCCACCAGACCTCCAGCTGCTATACAGACCTGCCTCTCGCTGCTCTGCCTCCTGTGACATGGCTTTGTCTGTTGTTTCTGTTGGTCTGCAGCTTTTGTTATGTGCTGCAATCCCACTACTTGCCCTTTTATAGCCCAGCCAGGCAATCCAGCCTGTTATGCATGCAAATCATTGGATAATGGTATGCTAATCACAGTGTTTGCACCATGCATACACAAGTGCCCTCATTTGCATGTGCCAGTTGAATATGAGCCGGAATAGCACTGGGCAATCTGCTTAGCGCCATGCAAACGTTAGTGCAGGGCTATGTGGTGTCTAGCACCACGTTGTCCCGGTAGCGCAGTGCTATGTGGCATAGCACGACCACCATGCATGCACATGTGTCCCCAGTGCCGCACTAGCACCACAGTTTAGCTCAGCATAGTGCTGCGCTAGCCCACACATCGTGTCGTTCCACGCATGCATGGCATTTTGGCTCCAGGGTCATGATGGAGTCATGCATGTGCAGCGTGCCCACTTCTGGGTAGCGCCACACTACATCATGTGATAGCGCAGCGCTACTGCACTGATTGCTGGTGAGACCAGGGTGTGGAACAGGCTGTGCAGTACAACAGGTGGCAGGGTACCAGTGGTGCTTGGGCAATGCCAGGGAGAAGGAGGCAATGTGCTGTGGTGCACAGAGACAGGTGCTGGGGGTAGGTGGAGACTGCCAACCAGTGCAGCTAGTGCAGCAGAGGCACAGATGGCTCTTTGGGGAGGTCAGGGAGGATGACCTCCCATGCCAGCAGGTGTGGGCCTCCATTACCCGGAGGCTCAGTGACTGCATGGGCATTGCCTGGGATGCTGAGAAGGGTCGGCATAATTACACTGACCTGCACCATTGGCAGCAGCAGCTGGAGTGCTGCAAGTGCATGGTGCGTGAGGGCACTGTGCCAGTACCAGGTAGGTGGCATTGCACATTGCTCACCACTGTCATGTGCCTCTCAGAATGCAAGTGTGTGCATGTGACCATGTGTGTGTGTGTGTGTGTGTGTGTGTGTGTGTGTGCAGGTGTGATACTGTGAATGGTGTTGGGGCGCATGTGACGCAGGTTGGGCCACGCATGTTGGCCACCTAGGAGGGCATTCTGGTACAGCGTGTGGGGTGGTACACATGGTGCATGCTGTATCCATGGGGGTGATACTGGTGTGGGTGGTGGTTCGGGACATCGCTGTTGTTGGGACCCGATACAGCTCTGTCCTGCAAAATACCACACCGTGGTGCAGGGGTGCTGTTCCTGGGCCACTGACAGCCCACACAGCCATGTGCACCTGTGTCTGGCACTGTTGCACCACTGTGCCACCGTGTCCACATGTCCTGTATTCCTGGCACATGCTCCATGGGCCTTGCCGCCCTCTGTGTGGGTACCCCCTGTGTTCAGCCACTGTCCCTAGGCTTCCCTGTGTGTGCAGTGTTGTGGTGGTTGGATGTGCATCTTGCTGTGCTGCTCACGGTACATGCTGTGTGTTGTGCTAATACTGCTGTTTCCTCTGTCCACTGTAGAGTGGATCGTGCAGCCCAGGACATCAGGAGAGGGCCGACAGGTGTCCCAGGACAGCCAGGGGACCAGCCCGAGGGTGCCAGTCATGCCACAGCAGGTGAAGGAGAGCAGCCCTGAGTCCAGGGTCCTGTTGCCTGAGTACATGTCTTGTTACTTTGAAGTGTCTCTCTGTGATGTGTGGTTCCTTCTGTGGTCTGCCATTGACTGTGCTGGTGGCATGGCGGCCATGGGCATCGGGCCAGGGGTGTCACGGCACCATGCTGGGTTGTGCATCTCTGTTGCACACTGCTGCTGGAGTTTAGCTGTCAGGCCGCTGTGCCCTGTGGCAGGGGGGCACTACGGGCCAGTGTCAGCATGCATAGCTGTGAGGGCATCAGATGGGGGTAGTGGCTGTGGTGATGGAGGATTGGTAGGGCACACATGCTGTCATTTGTCATGCTCACAGCTACAGTGGGGTGTGCTCCAGCCCTCCCACCCCCTTGGTTACTACACCCGTGCACAGCTGGCAGTGTCTTGCTGTCCACAGGCTTCACTGGCCATGGTCGGCTGTTTGCCAACTGCGTGCATGTTGTGGCTGCAGGGCACCACGCACTGTGCCTTCCGTGGACCACGTTTGGTGGCATGTGTCGGCCCACCCCAGCCACCAGCTGCACCCTGTGTGCCTGCTTATGCTGTGTGTCTGTTTGGTCCTGGTGTGGGTCAGTCATTGGCTGGCCACTGTGACTGCATTGTGCTGCTCTGGCACCCCTTTGGATTATTGCTGTTGTTGTTATGCTATGCTTTCTGGTACATTGCTATCTGACTATGGCCAGCCTGTCCTGACGTGTGGTCTCCCATGTGCATGTTGCTGTATGGGCCACACCCACTGCGATCCTGGGGTCCACCTGTGTGTGTCTGCACTGTCTCACTGTGTGCAGTGCTGGGGTGGGTGGTATCACCTGTACCATGGTGTTGTCGGGGCCTGACGTCACTGCATCAGTTGGGTATTGGGCTGGTGCCTGTGTGTACTAGGCCTGCTGTGTGGGCACCTTCCAGGTGAGCCTACCATTGTGTTCCTCAGCACCACTTGGGCATGGCTGTCGGGACATGCTGTCCATCCCTGTATGGCCACCTGTGGCTGCAGTGTGATCCCTGGCTGGGTTCCTATCCTCACAGTCTTCCCCTTCCTCTTGTAGGTCCATTCCATTCATCATTGTGGGTCACCAGACCAGAGGAGTCAGATGGAATGGAGGACCTTCTGCGATGCATTGTCCAGCAGCAGAGGACGTTGATTGAGCAGCAGGCCGTCCTCATTTCAGAGACCAGGAGGGTGGCTGCTGTCCTGGAGGCACGTTTGCCGGATCCGTCCAGCATTCAGCCATAATCAACTTCCCTTTTCTGTTGGCTATCCCCCCCCAATCTGGACTGATGTTCATCCTTGCCCTCTGTTACGCTCCCCCTGTTTGTGTCCATGTCCCCTTCCCCCCCATTCCTCTTGCCATCCTGTATATATTGTAAACATGTTAATATGTTTCTCATGCCACTGTTTCTGTTGTTATAATTCCACTGTTGTATTCATTTGCATGAGGATCTTCATTGTGGTTGTGTTCTGTGTTGGGGGGGGGGTTACATTTCAGTTTGTTGTTTTGGCTTTAGGATATTCATGGTAGTTCACCCAATTGATGTTGTGGTACTGTTCAGTTCTCATTTTGTTTTTGCTTGTTGTTTATTTTCTTCATTTACCTTTTGCAATTTTGTGTGTACTGTTTACTTCGCTTTACTGTTCCTGTTGCTTTGCCATACCTTTGTTTATTATTACATTCCAGTTTATACATTTCACTGTATCCAGTGTCATTCTTGGGTGCTGGGGTTTTCACCTCGTATGCACTGTTCCTTTGTTCCCACGCATGGGTCCTGGTTGTTGCTTGCCATTTACATGCATGTGTGTCATTAACAGGGTTCTGCACTGCGATCTGCACCTGGGACCTTGTCCAAGGCTATATTTCCTTGCTTTGTCCCAGGGTCAGGATGTCTCACCTCTGCACTGTGTTCCACTGGGTGTTTGCACTGCCTGTCTGGGTGCTATATTCAGTGCTGTCGTATTTGCTATATTCAGTGCTGTCTTATTCCCGGGCAATATTTGCCCTGCACTCCTGGCCCTGTTTGCCCGGATTCCTTTGCTTGCTATATTCAGCTGGTTTTCACCATGCTAATCCTTCTGAATATAGCTTGCTTTGTGCTCCGGGCTAAGTTTGCCTGCCGGGCAGTGCTACCTTTGCCCAGAGGCAGGGTTTTGAATGTCTGGTACTAAGTCTCCAATGTATTACTCCACTACAAACTAATCAGGTTAACGGGGATGTGACACACATGGGTTTCCCCAAGATTAGACATAACAAACCAATTATATTAAACTTTGTGGCTGATTACCTAGAGAAACCATGACCAATTCATTTTAAAATCTCTCTGCAGTATGAACCAGCCAAATTACTGTGATCTGGAAAAAACTTCATCATAAAGCCACTTCAAAAATTGGATGTTCCCTCCCATCCTAACAGCTATTTCCTAATGTTGGTATTTTACATGCTCAGCAAAGTACTGGAATAACTTGCACATACCAAACTTACATCATGCATCCTCAACAATAACCTCATAACAGAACTTCAGTCATGCTTTTAACCAAACCATTAAAACTGTATGGCCTTGCAGGAGGTAACTTATGATGTACTGCATTAGACACTGTACAGGTTACCATGTGGAAATAATTTCCATTGATGACCAAAGCTTTTTAAAAAATGTTTTATTTACAGTTTTTGATGCTTTATGTACCCTGACTGCTCCATTTTGACCAGACCATCCGGCCCCATCACCCAACTTCTCTGGGGATTACCTTCCCTCCATCATCCACTGCCACATAACTCTGGGGGCACTCAGTTGCCAGTGTGAGGCCTGCAAGGGGTCAGGCCTTTATCCTGCAATGAGAAATATTCTCTGTCTTATTTTGGTCCAGGGCGCACCTCACATGCAACAGATGCAATGTGCAAGCTCCACCTCTGTGCAGACACCCTGGAACCCCTACATGTGGGGTTCCTACCTCTTTGTGGTCTCACTTCACTGCCACCCAGACACCTTCAGGTGGAAGATGAATATCGGGACACACTCATGCCCCCTCCCCAAATAAAGAGAGCTGTTCTAGGGATGCTCAATCCTTCCTCCCCTGGCTGGCCCCCAAGTGTTTTGTGTCTATTCCTGAACCAGGTCAACAGTGTGGCAGGAGGTGAGGTGCCCAGTTCCTCAATCACCCATGCCACAGGTCAGGCTGATGACCAAGGCTTTTGACAACATGAACTATGACACCCTAATTCTTAAGCTTTACTGATTGGAACTATCTCATAAAACTCTTTCTTGGTTTAAAGACACCATCTCAAATGGGCTACAGATCATTAATGCTAAGAAAGCAATCTCTTCTCCAAAATCCCTCCATGTTGGTGCACCCCAAGGATCCATATTGCTCCTCTGCTATTCAGCATATTTGCTTAACCTCCCACCATCTGCTCTGACACTACCACTAATACCCAACTCTATACCAATGACACAGTCATATATAAACAAGCATTTGTCAATGCCGAATGTTTGCTTGCTGACATTGGCATTGTTGAGGTGTGCCTTTGGGTCATCAGGCATAACAGCCATGCCATTTCACCACACCCTATCCTGCAGACACCGACAAGTGTCACGGTGTGCCTTGGGTGTTTGGCCCTTATGCTCACCCCATTCCATCACAAAATATGGTGAGATGGGTGCAGTATAGGAGAATAGGGTGAACTTTGGGGCCAAAGAGTCCAAGGCACGCCTTGATGCCTCTCACTGGCTGCAGGGTGTGGATGGGGGTGGAATGGTATGAGCATTACAGGCGACAATCCCAAGTCACACCCCTGATGCCTGTCAGTCTCTACAGGGTGGGATGTTATAGTCGGAAACCCTAACGCCTCAGGCATTCGTTGGTATTTTTACTCCACATTTTCAACATGGGTTTTGTGACCCCCACCTTATGAACAGTGGCAATATCAGTTCATTAGCGAAAGCTGATTTTGCAAAGTGACTACGGCATTTGGCACCACAGGTGCGAAAACACATTTCGAATAGGATGTGAAAAATGACAGCTGTACTGTTCATGGGGAGGTGCAAAAAATGGCAATGTTGAAAATCTGCAGTGAAAATAGTAAAAAACTGGTGAAGACACGAGCATGTGTAGAAACTGCGCAATGCACATCCGTAATGTAATTAGTTTGGGGATTTTTTACAGCATTTTGTCAACACAGGCATTTTGGGACCTCCGCTCATGAACAGTGTCACTGTGATTTTCTTAATCTGTCCCTAACAGTGATTTCCCACAACGACCGCATATTTCTGCACAGAAAGTGTGAAAACACATTTCAGCCATGTTGTGAAAAATTACAGCTGTACTGTTCATAAGGAAGTGTGGAAAAATGCCAGTGGTGAAAATCTGGACTGAAAATATTACAAATTCATGAACTTACGAGGGTGCGTGGAAACAGCACAATGCTCGCTGGTAACACAGTTATTTTATGAACTTTTGTCAGCAAATTTTCAACATAGCCATTTTAAGACCTCTGCTCATGAACAGTGCCACTGTGATTTTCTTAATCTGTCCCAAACATTGATTTCGCACACCGACTGTGCCATTGTGCGCTACATGAGCGGAAACTCATTTTGGGGGAGATGTGAAAAATGAAGCCATACTGCTCATAAGGAGGTGTGGTAAAATGACAATGCTGAAAATCTGGAGTGAAAATATTAAAAATTTGCGAACTTACGAGCGTGTGTAGGAACTGCGCAACTCACACTCGTAAAACAGTCATTTTGGGAAATTTTTTCACCAAATTTTCAACATAGCCATTTTAAGACCTCTGCTCATGAACAGTGTCAGTGAGATTTTCTTAATCTGTTCCAAACATTGATTTTGCACACCGACTGCGCCATTATGTAAGCTACTTGTGCCACAAACACGTTTGGGCAAGATGTGAAAAATGACAGCTGTACTGCTCATAATGAGGTGTGGTAAAATGGCAATGTTGAAAATATGGATGCAAATATTAAAATTCACAAACTTACGGCGTGCGTGGGAACTGCGCAACGCACGCTCGTAAAACAGTCATTTTGTGAATTTTTTCCCAAAATTTTCAACATAGGGTTTTTGGGGGCCTGCCTCATGAACTGTGACACTGTTGTTTCATACATTGGTCCCGAAAGGTGGTTTCACACAGTGACTGTGAAATCACCTTTCCGGGCCGAGTAACAAAATGACAGTAACAGAATTCATGAGGTGGGGTCCCAAAAACCCCATGTTGAAAATTTGGTGAAAAAATTCCAAAAAATGCCTGAGATATGCATCAAAGATGAAAAAACCCTATTTATTCCATTATACAGCTTACCGGCATTTCCTCAGTTCGCGGTCGGCTTTGAAGAGTGCAGACATGTTCCCGGTCCACCGAAGATCGTCACGCCGGACTCCGGAGGTAAGTATGGGGTGTGGGGGGTGTGGGGAGGAAGGGTGTACAGAGGGTGGGAGAGAGGGGTCAAGACAGTCAGCGTGGGATCATTCTTTCTTTGTAGCTTTCTTTTCTTTGTAGGAAGACGACACGGGACGTTTGCCACGCTGGGGTGGGCTCCCAGCGTGGTAGCTGGAAGTTTTATTGGGGGGTCAGTGGAGCTGACAGGGGATTGAGCACCCCCATCAGCCACAGAGAGCTTTGCCACGCTGGGGTGGGCTCCCAGCGTGGCACCTGGAAGTGTGTTTGGGGGGCCGCAGATGGACATTTGCCATGCTGGTGTGTGCTCCCAGCGTGGCACCTGCAAGACTGTTTTTTGGGTGGGCACTGGAGCCGATGGGGGATTGGGCACCCCCGTCAGCCATACTGTGTGTGTGGGGGTGGAGCGCGTGAGCATGCTGGGGTGGGCTCCCAGCGTGCTACTTGTGGGGGAAGAGCTGTCTATGACAGCTCTTGCACTGCAGTGCCGACGTGGAGGCACTTTGCATACTGCCGATGGTGGCAGTATGCAAATCGCCTACACACTGCTGCTCATTCTTTCAACTGTACACCACTGCATTTGCAAACGCTGTCATAGACAGCTCTTATATTCATTGGCACGGAGGCGCCGCACCTGCAAAAGGCAGCAGGGCATTGAAAATAGGGAGGCACACCTACAAATTCTCGTATGGTGGCACTATGTTTCTTGCACATGCGTGCAAGCAAACATAAAAAGCAAAGTCTATGCCTAATCTTTATAGATAGCTATTAAAAGCCTTCAAGTGCAAGATTGGATGACTGCTAATGACCTCTTGCTAAACAGGCCAAATACAGATTGTTAGACTAGTCTCTGACAATGCTCACCCTCTCAATTCACTACAAATTTCACCTCAAAATGCCCCCACATAACATGACAAGCCAGGATATAACCAGGATGCTAAATGACCAGGACATGACAAGGACTGGGCAAAGCCAGGGCAAGATATTATTAGGACATGATGACCAAAACTGGACATGAGCAGGGCATGCCATGGTATACTAGAACATGACCAGGACATGCAATGACCCACATATGACCAGGACATGACCAGGTTATGATATGACCAGCACATGACAAGGACATGACATGATATGACAAGGTATGACCTGGACATGACATGACACAACATGGCATAACATGGACCAGGATAGAACCAAGACATGACCAGTACAAGCATGGGGACTTAAACATGACCAGGACTAGGACCAGAACATGATCAGGAACAGGACCAGTATCAGGGCATGACCAGGAGCAGAACATGACTAGGTCAATGACATGAAATGACCAGGACCAAAACCAGGATATGACATAACCAGGATTAGGACTGGACATGACATGACATAACATGACCAGGACATGATATACCAGGACATGACATGATCTCAGCCAAGGCCAGGACCAGAACGTGACATGACCAGGACATGACCACAATGTTACCTGACCAGGACATAGCAGGACATAACATGACCAAGAAATAACATGACCAAGACATGACCAACCCATAACATGACTATGACATGACCAGGGCATGACATGACATGACATGACATGACATGACATGGCATGACATAGGACATAAACAGGATGTGACCAGGACATAACCAGGGCATGACATGACCAGGACCTAATGTAACATAAAGAAATGTAATTAAACATAACATAACATAGCATAGCATAGCATAGCATAACTGGGATAGAGACACAAGGTGGAAAAGAAACTAGTGGCAGAAACTGAGAAGGGACTGTAAAGGGGGAGGCAGTGGTTGTGGGGGATCTCAATCTACCAGACACAGACTGAGACATTCTAGCAGATAACAGCACCAGAAATGAGGGCCCTGCTAGATATCTTGCATGACTGCTTGCTGGTGCAGTTGGTCATGGAACCTACATGACAGGCTGCTATTCTCAACGTGTACTCACCAACTCAGAAATGGTAGGTGGAGTGTGGGTTGGGGAACCACTGAGGTCCCGTGTCCATAACACCATATGGTTTGAATTGGCCATGAATATCACTATACCCGTGTCAAAAGCTGTGTTTTTTTATTTTGGATGAACAGACTTTGATCAGATGAGGGGAATTAGTCAAGGGTAAGTTAGTTGGAGTAAATAAAATCGGGGGGTGGTGGTGGTGGAGATATGGGGAGAAATTAAAGGGACCATTCTCGAAGCAACCAAACAATACTTGAGAACAGTTACCAAGGATAATTGGCACAAGAGACCAATCTAGGTCTCTAAAAAGTCAAGGAAGCAGTGAGGCCCCCAAAAGGCCTTAATTAGCTATTAGGAAAAATAGGAAAATGAGGAATGGAGCAAATACCAGGTAAAGATGAAGGATACCAAGAAGGCAGTCAGGGACACAAAAGCAGACACAGAGTTGCATATTGCTCAGGGGGTTAAGAGAGGGGAAAACAGTTCTTCAGGTACATCATGGGAAAAAGGTAGATGAGAGGGGAGCTTTGCTAGGCTGACTAAAGGAGGCAGGGTAGCAGAGGATGATGAGCAGAAGACAGCCATTTTAAATGACTATTTCTAGTCAGTATTCACAGTAAATGATACTGGACCTCTACTGGAAAGTGGCAGTAAGGCTACTGCAAGGGAAATTCAAGAAATGGGACATGTGAAAATTACAGGAGAAGGGGTTCCAAAAGGGCTTGCAGACCTAACTAGACAAGGTTCCAGGGCCAGATGGGATGCACCTGAGGATACTCAGAAGACTGGCATCAGAGCTGGCCGACCCCTGTGGCAGGACTATTCAATGGGTCACTACAGTTAGGGGTGGTTCCAAGAGACTGGAGGATGGCTGACGTGGTACTGCTCCATAAGGGAGTGACAAGGAGAAACCTGGAAATTACAGGCCCCTCAGTCTTACCATCACTGTAGGTAAACTGATGGAGACAGTATTCAAAGAGGATGTAGTGGATTACCTGGAGAGAAATGGGCTCCAGGATAGTAAGCAGCATGGGTTTGTTGCAGGGAAGTCTTATCAGACCAACCTGATAGTATTCTTTGACTGGGTAACAAAGGTGGTGGATAAGGGACAAACAGTGGATTTACTCTATTTTGACTTAAGCAATGCATTTGATGTGGTGCCACACAGAAGGTTGTTGAAGAAATTAGGGGATCTAGGAGCAGCAAAAGCCCTAGTTAAATGGGTGCGACATTGGTTAGGGGGAAGACAGCAGAGGGTGGTGGTAAACAAGGTCAAATAAGGGGAAAGGGAGGTCACAAATGGGGTATCGCAGGGGTTAGCCCTGGGACCACTTATCAATATGTTCATCAGTGACAAAGAAGGAATACAGGGCAAGATGTGTCTCTTTGCAGATAACATTAATCTCTGTGGCATGGTAGACAGTGAGGTGGAGATAAGAGAGCTGCAGAGCTACCTGACAAGGTCAGAGAGGCGGTTCAGAATCTGGCTTTTGAAATTCAACACTGAAAATTGCATGGTAACATACTTTGGAAAGAAGAACCCCATGAAGGAATACTAGATGGAAGGGGTTATGCAGACCATTACTTAAGAGGAAAGGGACCAGGGGTCATCATAACTGACTCCATAAAACAAACAAACCAAAGTAATAAGGCCTACAGCAAGGCATCTAGAATGCTGGGGAACATTGGAAGGGGTTTCAATAGCAGTTTGAAAGAAGTAAAAATACCTTTTTTATAGATCATTGATGAGACCCCATCTGGATTACTTATCCAGTTCTGGAGTCCTCACCTGAGACAAAACAGAGACAGGCTGGAGATGGTTCAAAGTACAGTGACCAAAATGATTCAGGGCCAACAGGGCAGAACCTAGGAGGATCGGCTTAGGGTACCAAACATGTACTCGCTGGAGGCCAGAAGAGTGTAGGGGACATGACAGAGACCTTCAAGTTCCTGAAAGGCATAAACAAGGTAAACTGTAAGGAACTATTTAGGCACTTCAAGTCATGCCGCTTTACCATGAGAGAATAGCGGTGCTCTCAGAGAAAAAAACAATACTTAATGCATAAAAAACTGGTGCAACCACCTTCCCAGTAAGTGCTACCATGCCTCTTTGTGCATGCACTGGCATGTAACCAGCAGCAACACTCTTATAAAGATCTCTCAATCTTGGACAGATTGCTAGGGCAATCTATATTGATCTAGCAAAGGCCTTCGATACGGCCACTCATGCCCCCCTAGTTGACCAACTCACTGCTACAGGCCTTGCCCCCGAGGCAGTTATATGGTTCCGCTGTTACTTGCACTGTCACTCCCAGCAAGTCAGGATAGGTACTGTCCTCTCAGACAGCAAACCTGTCAGCTCTCGCGTTCCGCAGGGGTCAATACTGGGTCCCGTCCTATTCAGCTTATTCTTGAGTTTTCTTTCCCAAGCCAGTCAAAGCTGCATCCTCCTTTATGCAGATAATGCGGTTGTCTTCTCAAATGGCTCAGACTCCAGTGCCCTTGAGCAGCAACTACAGAGCAACTTCACCAGTGTAGAGACGTCATTTAAAGATCATAAATTGATAATGAACTACAAAAAAACAAAAAACAAAATGCTGTTTTCCAGTCTCTAAACAAACACAAAAACTACCCACTATCAATATACAATAGTGGCCGGGTTTCCCTTGAACTTATTCAACACTTTAAATACCTCAGTATCACTACTGACAACTCGCTCTCCTATACTCTACACATTGACAACATGGCCAAAGATATCAACAAGTGCACAGGGCTGCTTTGTCATCACAAGCATAGCCTCTCCCCTGAAGCCCTCAGCATAGCTGTTCACAGTTCTGTGGGTTCCCTGGTGGACTACAGGCTGCCTATATATGGTTCTACCACAGATACTGCTCTCCAGTGCATAAAAACTGCACACAACAAAGCCTGCCAGCTCACCTTAGGTGTGCACCGACTGACTCACACCTGTGATTTCTATGCCAGGGCACACTGGCTCATGCTCAATGGCTGACTAAAATATCAATCCTGCCTTCTGGCCAAAAAGAGCTGCCTTGGTCAGCTACTGCCAGGGGTCCAACAACTTCTGGTTCCCAGAAATAATCCACGGCACAGCCGTAACTCTGATCACCAGTCCTTCCAAACTCTGAAATGTCGAACATCTCAAGGACAAAGGTCCTTTGCTTACCATGCATCGCTGTGGTTCAGATCCCTCCAGGAGAACATTGCACGCCTGCCCACACTGGGTACTTTCAAATTTTTTTCACTCGCACTTTTGACACTTTTAACAATGCCTGTGACCTCTATGCCCCCTTCGCTAGAAATTGCACCAAAAAGCAAAGCACGCCCTGGGTTACCTCCTCCCTCCTTTACAAACATAAAATGAGAGACAACCTATGGCACATTGCCATGGAATCTGGCAAGCCAGCTGATAGGCAAGTGTACAATGCTGAGCGCAATAAGTGTACTTGGGCCATTCAACAGGCCAAAGCCCAGTACTACCAATCCACTCTTGTCTCCTCCTGGGGGTCGGCTAGAAACTTTTGGGATAATGTAAAGGAGCTGAATGGGAAATCCCGCTCCCCACCCCCCTCTCAACTCTCCTTTAATGAAACTGTCTGCTCTGACCCCCTTGGCATTGGAGACTGCCTAAACCACACTTTCTCAGACCTGAGTTCAGTCCTGCCCAGTAACTTCTTTGACCCCATCCCAGAATCACCCCTGCCCACTCTCCAGAGACCTCCTTTCTACCTACGTATCATCTCCCTGTTTGAGGCTAGATCCCTTCTGCAAAAAGCCATTAGTAGTAACAACCCTAGCACTGACCTACTGGACACTAGGTTACTTCGTCTGACAGTGGATGCTATCCTGGTCCCACTTACCGAGCTGCTCAACTGCTCTCTGTACCTGGGGCAGTTCTCCAGTGCATGGAAAACCTCCATCATCACTCCCATCCTAAAGAGCAGCAATCGAGCGACCCCGGGTAACTATCGACCTATCTCCATCCTCCCCCCACTCTCTAAGGCCCTTGAAAAGTAGCTGCTGACCAGCTTGCCGAATACCTGGCCATGCACAATATCCTGTGCCCTGAACAGCATGGCTTTTGTGCAGGTCACAGCACCACAATCGCACTACTTGAATTCTCCAACTTCCTGCACTCTGCTCTTGATGCCGGAAGTCCTGCTGGTGCCGTGTTCATTGACCTCTCCAAGGCCTTTGACATGGTTTGCCATCCCCTCCTGCTTGACTCCTTCAGATGACTTGGTTTCTCCCCTGGCCCCCTTGCATGGTTGACCAGCTACCTCTCTGCCAGAACTCAGTGTGTAAAAAGCACCCTTTCTGACACACGACCTGTCTGCTCTGGGGTTTCCCAGGGCTCCATTTTAGGCCTTCTCCTCTTCAGTCTGTACCTCAACTCCCTCCCCTTGGCCTGCCCAAGTAAGATCCTCCTCTACGCGGATGACGCTGTGCTCTTTGCCTCTGACACCACCCCAGCACACTCCAGGCCACCCTCCAACAAGCTATTGATAGAGCTGAGCATTGGTTCACATCACAAAGGCTAGTCCTGAACCTAAAATAGACCAAAGCTATTCTCTTCTTGCATCGCAAAACCAAAGCCAGTGTGGTGCCCCTCTCACGATACTGCCTAGCACACTAAACCCCATTGAGCAGGTTTCCTCCTACAAGTATCTGGGCATTGCCTTTGATTCGGCAGTCTCCTTCCATTCCCATATCAATGCCCTTTCTGCTGCCACCAATGTCAGGATTGGACTGTTATACCACCATAGGGACTGCCTACCACAAGAGGCCCTTAAACTAGCTATCACCTCCTCTGTCCTGTAGCTAATTGACTATAGGCTGCCCATCTGCAGCCAACAACACTGCACTTGCAAGAATCCAGCTCTCTATAAACAAGGCCTGCAGGCTAATGCTGGGATCCTTAGGGTGCACCATACATGCCTGCTACCCACCACCAACTTGTTCAACCTGAAGAAAGGCTCTGCTTCCAAACCTGCCTTCTTCTAAAAAAGACCCTGCTAGGACTCTCCCCCCCCTGGGGTCACCACCTCCCTGCAGCCTGCCTCCCCCTCAGTCTCCACCCGCAGCACTGTCAAAACCTCCCTTATTGTCCCCAGGGTAAGGACCTCTATGGCCCAGAGATCCTTTTGCTATCGGTCTCCCTCCTGGTTAAGTTCTCTCCCAGCCAACATAGATTGGCTGGATGGGACCCAGGATGGACCCAGGATGGAGCCCAGCAGGACCCTGGCCTGGGTGAGAAGAGGAGGTGACAGGGCACCTCCAACCTGCACTGATTATGGCCATGAGGAAAGAACAGAACCAGTCAACAGCAGGAGCTAATAGGCCAGCAGAGATCAATTTGTCCAGGAGGACAGAGTGGGATACTAAGTTGAAGGCTTTGGATAGTTTGATTAAGATAACCACAGTGAGAATAGAATCAGTGACATGCAGCAAGTAGGAAATGATGAAGTGGTGCTTCCTAAAACCAGACTGGAAGGGGGAGAAGAAGTTGGAAAAGGAGAGGGAGTCAGTCAGCCTGGGGTAGACAAGCTTCTCCAGCAGCTTTGCTAGGGAGGAGAGGAGGCAGATTGGCCAGAAGTTAACAGGTGAAATGGGATAGCCCACTTTGTGCAGAGTGAGGACCTTGGCAAACTTCCAGGACTGAGGTACAGCACAGAGTGAGAAGGAAAGGTTCAGTAGGTAAGTGAGAGGAGAGGTACAACATCTGGGCTGGATTTAGAGGGTTACAAGGAAAGGGCAAGCATGGTTTCTGAGGAAGAATGGGAGGAAACTGAAAGCTCTTGTTTGAGGTGTAGAGATGAGACAGGGGCAAATGGGGAGATGGACGGGGAGGAGAAGAGGAGAGGCAGAGCTGGTGAAAAAACTCATTAAAGTGAGCAGCAACAGAGGGAGGGTTGGAGAGTGATGAACCATTCACTAGGAGAACTTGGGAAGTGGATTGGTTTGTGGAATCTAAGAGGGAGTGAATAACCTTTCAGAGTTCACCTGGGAAATTAAGATTATTCTGGAAATTTGATTTCAAATAATGGGCCTTAGTGGCATGGACTGCCTTCATGCATGAGTTCTTAAGTGTCCTGCGGACAGTAGGTCAGACTGGGAGCTGAATCCACTAAGCTTGGCCCTTTCAATGTCTCCGTCATAAGCCATCCGTCAAGCACTCGCTGCTGCAACTGCACATAATCCCCCACCTGCCCCTTAACCTCACCCGTAGGCTGTGTCTGCCCTGTCTACTTTTGCTGCATATACCTGGGGTCTCAGGCAACATCTGCTGACTAATGTAATAAAATATCTCTGGTTGCTACCTGACATGGTACTTGTGTACCTATATTATGACTACTCTGATCTACCTATTACCAAGTGTGTACCACCAGTGAATGCCTGTAACACTGGTTGCTTTTTTAATCTAAGCGTTATGTACTGTACTGTTTTGTTTGCTGTGATGTATTGCTGTCTTGACAGGTGCCTTTGTAAATGAGTCTTTGACTCAAAGGTCTATAAACCAATGATCTAATAAATAAATAAAATGAACTTGAAGCTCCTTATGATACATGAATCTCGATGTGCCTGCCATCACTAGCATTGCCTTTCCACCCCCCATCACTAATTCCATCCCCTGCCCCTCAACCCTTCCCTCTCTCCCCTGAGTAGGCCCTCCTGCTCCCCCCACACACTTGGCACCCTCTCCCTCTGCCTCCAATCTAGTCACCTCCCTCCGATCCCTACTGCTATACTGATATTCGCTCTCCTTTTTGCAATGCATGGGCTCCTCCCCTCACCCCTTATTTCTTTTTCTTTTGGCATTTGTAGCGCTCAAACAACCACTTGTTTGCTGACAACTGGCTGGTTTCACCTCTGGGCACTGTAAATTGTCTGTTTTCCTGTGACCTGTACTGTGTTTGATATATAATCCTGTTTGTTTACCTTTGTATTTCTGCAATCCTTTGTATAATTTCACCTATCTGTTGTACTGAAATGTCCCGACGTGGAACCTATGTAAAGAGCTCTGAGCCCAAATGGTTTTCCGAGTACTGAAATAAATAAATAAATAAATAAAGCAATTCAGATATAATTGTGCAAAATATTTATCATCTAGTAAAACATACTTAGAGTAATACAGTACATACAGTTTGGTTTCAATCCATAATGCAGGAACAATGAGTAGCAGGTAAAAGCAGCAATATCACCTCTCAGGAACCCCTTTTAATTGGGTGAAACATCAGTTCCAGTACACCGCTCCCCAGTGTACTGTAGCTCTGACATAATGAACTGCTCCATATGATGTTGCTGCTTTTACCTGCTACTCATTGTTCCTTTGTTATGGATTGAAACTAGACTGCATTTATTATACTCTATTTGGGGAGGTGGGTGCACCAGTTTTTGTGTATTAAGGAAATATTTAGCAGGTGTGGTGGGTCAAAACCAAGGGGACATGAATGTAATCTAGTGGGGGGGAGGGTTCAGGAGGGATGCAGGAAAGTTTTACTTTACAGAGAGAGTGGTTGAGCCATGGAACTGCCTACCACCAGAGGTGGTGGGTGTAAAAACCATTAATGAGCTCAAGCATGGCTGGGACAGAGTAAAGGACTTAATAGTTACTCAGGGGGAAGCAGTAAAACAGGAAGCAACGTGGGGGAGAAGAGGGAGGAAACCCTGTCTGGATAATAGGTTATGTGGTAAAGTAGAATAAAACTGGGCAAACTGGATAGACCAACAGCCTTTTTCTGATGATGTGTATTTTTCTGTTTCTATAACATAACATACCATAGCACATCACAGCACAGCACAACACAGCACAGCACAACACAACACAACACAACACAACACAACACAACATATCTCTTCAAATGCAAGCTGCACTCCATTTAAAGCCACCCTCAATTAAAAGCTGCAGTGGCATAATACAAACACAAACAGAAGCTATGGCTTTTATTTGATGATATGGTAACATAACATAACATAACATAACGTAACATAACGTAGTGTAATGTAATGTAATAGAACAACACAACATAATGTAACTTAACACGACATGGACATGACACAACACAACATGAACAAACTGAGCCTATTGAGTTTGTCCAACTGTTCACTCAACAGTCATAGCCAATGATTTTGTGTTCTGCCAAGAATCTTCTAATTACTGTTTAAAGGCTGCAATGCTTCCAGCATTTATCATTGCTCCAGGCATGAAATTCCAGTCTTATGATACTGTTGGTGAAAGAGTACTTGTTATTCATGTATCTGAACCCCTCCTTATTTTGCCTTATCTCATGACCCCAAGTTCTATAATACTCTGCTAGATTCCAGAACTCCCCCTTGTTTACCTTAATTTACCCATTCTTAATTTTATATACTGTTGTCAAACACTGTCTCAGTCTTCTGATGAAAACATTCCAAACTCCTGGAACCTCTCCTCGTATTTTTTATCCTGTAGCTTTGGAATCATATTGGCTGCCATCTTTTGCACCATTTCCAGTTTACATACTTCCCCTCTGCGGTATGGTGAGCAAAACTGGGCACACTACTTATGGTGTGTTCTCACATAGTTTTACTATAGCACTGCGACAGCGCTTGCACCGACATCCCTCACAGCGACAGACACAATGCCGAGTGTCAGCACTGTGCCATCAGAGATGTTGGTGTGTTTCCATCCAGGGGGGCTGCGCCCCTGAACCCGCCATGTGGGGGGCTCCGGCTCCCACACCCCCAGTCTCTAAATATCTAACTCTGAGTCTGAATTGGACCGGGGAGGGGGCGCAACACCAGGAGCTGCACCGCTGGTGTCTTCCTTGCACCAACAGGCGACTCGCTGCAGAACAGGTGAAATCTGGTTTGTGCTGGTGTTCGCGGTGGAGGAGTCGACCTTCTGTCAGTACACCTTCTCTCATATGTTTTGTACAGTAAAAGGAGCACATCCCTGGATCTGCTCATGAAATCTTTGCTGATGTTAACCAGTATAGCAATTGCAGTTTATAATTAATTTATGCATTCATGTTCCTTAGATCCTTAGTCACTAAGAGCTCAATTCATTATGCCTCCATTTCACTGATGTGTTGTGGGTAGGCAAATTTAAATTTCTTTTGCAGAGTAAAGGGGGGCTAAAAAGGCACACACAACATTCACAAACACACCCTTGGAGACTTGTGTGCCCCCACCTGATCCTGGCCATTTTGTTGAACAACTTGTGCAGCAGGGATGGTGACATGTCAGAGGAAATGGATGCTACTTATGGTATTTACACAGCCACTTATGCTTGGCTGAGGATGACCAGGGGGATTATTTCCTTACACCAGGGAGTCCATCACATAAAAACCTCCACACCCCCACCACCTACACTCATTGGCCAGAACATCCCCACAGAGAACTGTTGGCCCATGCCCAGTTCTCCTCCTTGCCATGGGGCCAGGGCATTGGTCAGCAAGCACATGATTTTTTTTTATTTAAAAATGTTCCCTTCTTGTAGAGGACTGTAGATTGCCATATCTCAGAATCCCCTGGGGAAGTGGAGCAAGGGATCCACTAGGTGACCAGAATGTCCTGCTTGGCTCCTACTCTCTGGTCACCTTCACCCTCTGCATGGCACTCTGCTCAAGCATACAGGCAGCTGGGATTAAAAAATGTCAGCGGCTTACTAGACACTCTGCATAACATTACACTGTGTAGTTCCAGGGGTAGGCAATGTATGAATCATGCATAAGCTGTCCCACCTTAGTCAATCAAACCCTAACAACCCATGTCTTTTTTCAGAATGTCAATTGCAGCATTCAGTCCCCTAAATGTTTATTTCTTTTATTTATTTACTTAAAAGTTGGCAACTGGGAAAGGAACACTGAGCCAAGACTTGTTCCTAGGTGTGACCTGGGGGGAGAGGGAAATGGGGAGTGCAGAATACAGAGTATACATCCAGCAACAACAAATGCAGATTGCAGTGATACGATACATGGTGCAGTAACAGATCAATGAGGAAACAAGTGTATAGCGACCTTGCTAAGGCCTGTCTTACTCTTCTCACTGGGTTAAGTGCATGGCACTTGTAAAAAATGACAGTGCAATAGCAGTGCAGACAAATAAAACAGGCAGTATAAGTTTTCAGGTAGGAACCAAAATTCTTTGGGGCTGACTAGGGATACTGTCAGGAGTAGAGGTCAGGAGCAGAGGGAAGAGTTAGGTCTGGGGTTGTCAATAACAAAGGGGATCAGGCAGGAGTCTTAGCTGGTGTTAAGGGAAGGGAGAGAGGGGGAGAGGCACATGGAAGAAGGGAGCTGTATCTAGAGGGAGGTGAGATAGTAGGAGAAGGTAGACTATCCAGCAGAGGAGTGAGGATGGGGAAAGGAGAAGGTACAGTGGTCCTTGGAGTGGAGAAAGTTGTAGTAGGAGGAGGAGGAGATGGGAGAGAGGAGTGAAGACAGATAAAAGGGGGAGGGAACCAAACCATTATTTAGAGATCAGTGAAGTACAGTGGACCTGGTGACATGAGGGGAGAGGGAGGATGGAGTGGGAGAAGTAGAGGGAACATGATGAGTATGGGAGGCTGAGTTTGTAGCAAACTGACATAAAGTATTGCAGAGATGTTCAGTTTGGTAAGGGAAGAAGAGGGGGAAGTGCCACAGACCACATCCACATAATCAAAGACTGGGAGAACCATCTTGCTGATCAGCTCCCGAGAGACCTGGGGAGAAAGGTAGTTTTTGTTGTGGTACAAGTCACCAAGTTTGGAGTGGAATGTAGCATGGATGGCATTAATGTGTGCAGAGAAGTGTGACCTGCTATCTAGCTACACACTGAGGTACTTGAAGGCAGAGACAACTTCAAGAGAGGTGCCACCCAGCATGGAGAAAACCAGCAGGGGTGAGATCCTGGCCAGTTTCCAGCTGGTGCCAAAGGTCATGGACACTGTTTTCTTGGTGTTGACCTGAAGTTGGTTGGCGTGAAACCAGCACAGCACATTGTAGAAGTCTTGCTGGAGCAGACCTTCCACAGCCACAACTGAGGAGCCAGAAAGTAGATGACTGTGTCATCTGCATACATGTATATATGTGAGTTGACACAGGCAGAGGGCAGGTCATTAAAGAATACAGAGAAAAGGATGGGACCCAGGATGGAGCCTAGCAGGACCCTGGCCTGGATGAGAAGAGGAGGTGACAGGGCACCTCCAACCTGCACTGATTATGGCCATGAGGAAAGAACAGAACCAGTCAACAGCAGGAGCTAATAGGCCAGCAGAGATCAATTTGTCCAGGAGGACAGAGTGGGATACTAAGTTGAAGGCTTTGGATAGTTTGATTAAGATAACCACAGTGAGAATAGAATCAGTGACACACAGCAAGTAGGAAATGATGAAGTGGTGCTTCCTAAAACCAGACTGGAAGGGGAGAAAAAGTTGGAAAGGAGAGAGTCAGTCAGCCTGGGTAGACAAGCTTCTCCAGCAGCTTTGCTAGGGAGGAGAGGAGGCAGATTGGCCAGAAGTTAACAGGTGAAATGGGATAGCCCACTTTGTGCAGAGTGAGGACCTTGGCAAACTTCCAGGACTCAAGTACAGCACAGAGTGAGAAGGAAAGGTTCAGTAGGTAAGTGAGAGGAGAGGTACAACATCTGGGCTGGATTTAGAGGGTTAAGCAAGGAAAGGGCAAGCATGGTTTCCTGAGGAAGAATGGGAGGAAACTGAAAGCTCTTGTTTGAGGGGTGTAGAGATGAGACAGGGGCAGATGGGGAGATGGACCAGGGGGAGGAGAAGAGGAGAAGGCAGAGCTGGTGAAAAACTCATTAAAGTGAGCAGCAACAGAGGGAGGGTTGGAGAGTGATGAACCATTCACTAGGAGAACTTGGGAAGTGGATTGGTTTGTGGAATCTAAGAGGGAGTGAATAACCTTTCAGAGTTCACCTGGGAAATTAAGTTATTCTGGAGATTTGATTTCAAATAGTGGGCCTTAGTGGCATGGACTGCCTTCATGCATGAGTTCTTAAGTGTTCTGTGGACAGTAGGTCAGACTGGGAGTGAGAACATTTGAAGTGGACCCATTCCTGGTCTCAGGACTGGGGGGGCATGTTTGTCCCAGACTAGAGTAAATTTGGTGAGGGAGAGGGTCACATCAATGTTAGGAGCCAAGTAGATGGGGGACCAGTCGATTGCAGATAGGTCATCTAACAGGGTACTAATGTTTAGCAACTGAAGGGACAATGACCAAATGTACTTAGGGGTGGAAGGAGGGTGCCTGACTTTCCTAACACGTTAGGCAATGCAGTTGTCACTGAAAGTGTCTAAAAGAGCACCAGCTGCAATGCTATGATGGGGGTGAGGAAAATACATAGTTCAGAAGGATGTGGCTGGTGGAGGTAGGATTGAGCTAAGTGGGTTCGGTAATCAGTAGGGAGAGGTTTAGTGACTCACTCCTGTGTGTGGTGGCTTTGCTGGCTGGGCAGAGCCAATTAATTTTAAAGTCCCCGAGAAGAATGTGTGCACCGAAGGAAACATGACAGGCACATATAGTGAGGGAACTGACCAGGGAGGATGGAGAACTTTTGAGGGAGGCATAGAAAAGACCAAGAAAAATGGGAAGATATGAGAGGAGGGTGAGTTTGGTTAGGAGGACCTCATTAGAGGAAGGCACAGATTATGAGTGACAGAACAGGATGGGTTCTGACAGACATAAAGGGCAACACCATCAGCCCATTTACCATGGTTCTTCTGGAAGAGATGGTAGTCACAGAGAACCAATGTAGAATCAGGTATTCCACAGGACAGCCAATTTTTTGAGATGCACAGGAGGTCAGGTGAATGTTGAAAGAGCCAGACATTAAAGAGGTCCAGTTTTGGTAGGAGGGTCTTAACATTGAGGTGGAAGATGCTAAGGCCTTTAGGAAAGGAGGCAAGATGGGGGTAGGGTTGGGTTCAGTGTCACTGGCAAGGAGGAGCAAGATGATGAGCAGCAGGATGGAGTCAGACTTACACCTCCTGTAACGGGGGTGAGAGAGGGAGGGGGTAGAGGAGGAAGAGTAGAGCTTGGTGGAGGAATTCAAGATCTAGAGAGGGGGAGGAGAGAAGAGGGTGGAAGGAGAGAGGTGAGGAGGAAGGAGTGGTGAGAGCAAGTGGATGGGGGAGAGGAAGGAGGCAACTGGGGTGGGTGGGAGAGAGAGTGAGAAGAGGTGTTGGAAGAAGGGGAGGGAGGAGAGGGACAAGGTTGGGAAGATGAGGGCAGGGATTGGGGTAGGAAAGGGAGAAGGAGGAGACAGGTGAAAAGGGTCGGGTACATCATTTTAGGCAGCTAAGATTATGCTTGCACCAAAACAGCAATTAGTGTAACCAAATTTAAACCAAAGACTGACAGATAATACACCAGATGAGGCTAGCCGAATGACTAAAAGGGGAAAAACAGAAGTGCCAAAACAAAGTTAACGAAACTGTACATGCACTGAACTTGTAGTCTGAAGCAACCCAAGAAGAATGATTACTAAAGTACTAGCTAGGCAGTTTATGCATACAACAGCTGGCAGTAAAATGTGAGGTTATGAGTAACCCAAATAGGGTACCAGTTTGCTAAGGTACAATCTCAGCACGTAATGCAAAGAAAGTTGGCAACAGAGGGCAAAATCACGTTCCCTACAGACACTGAGCGGGGCGGCTGTGTGTTGGATTTATGTATACTACATGTTTTTTCATTTAACAAAATTGTAAAATTTGACATTGTAAATATTTGGGAGCGTGACCATTTACTTACATCATTAGTAATCAATCTGAGAGGAAAAAATATGAACAGCAAGAGACTTGAAAGAGCTCTAGATGCATGTATGAATATGGGCAACAGGAATAAAATATAGATTCAGTGGGTGCCATACTCAAAGAACTGGTGGAAATTTAGACACGTATGAAGCATTATAAGGCTCTTAACCTTTAGACTACATCACTAACAATATGTCAAGTAACAGATTTCCTATTAACAGCATAGTCAGTATACTGATATAAGAACTCACGAATTAAATAAGAACAACACCTTGTAATAACTGCAACAAACAATAACAAATGATACAACAAGTAATGTGAAAGCTTAAATAAAGAAGTTTACAAACAAAGAAGATTATTAAGGTAATCATTGGACATTGGTCCAAAGATAGTACTCAAAATATAAAAAAGGACTATGCAACTTTAATTAAACAAACAAAAAAAAGAAGGTGCATAAAAATGAGTTATGGGAAAGGTAATAGGAATCAATAAAAATAAAGACAGTGTGAACTTTTGGGATCTCATGACTAATGGCACATATAATATGAAATCTAATATAATTTCTTTATTAGACAGCCATACCTGGCAAAAAATATTAGCAATAAGTACAATTCTAGCAGTTTAACAACTAACTGTACAAGGGTGGTCATGAACCCTGTAAAATAAGAGCCAATAATGTTTTGCTGAAAATATAGTCTATGAAACTATAATAGCTCAAAAACAAAACAAGGCCCCTGGGCCAGATGATTTTGCAATTGAACTATTTTTGGCTTAACTAAGAGAATGGACTAAGATTTAGCTCTTATATTTAATACAATTAATGCTACATTAAAGCTTCCATCAGACTGGGAATAGGGATTAAATGTTCCACTACACAAAAAGGGAAATAGGGCAGAACCTAACAACTGTTGTCCAATCACTCTTCTATGCATAGGCCTTGGGTTTTACTAGCACTACTGAATACATGGGTAAATGAAAATAAACTTATATCACAGTCACAGGTTGGGTTTAGGGAAGGATTCCATACTCTGGGCAACATTTTCACAATTATTTAATAGAAGAATTTACAATTGCAAAAAAGGTATCTTCAATCCCTTGTCTATTTAGTACATTTGAACAATAACAGCCAAGTAACAGTTAGCAGATGTGGCATACTTTCAGAACCAATTCCTGTTAAAAAAGGAATTAAATGGGGGATTAATTTATATTTAGACTGCTTGAATAAAATCTTAAACTCAGTAGACGCATTTTCCACAAGAATTTTGGATAGACATCCCTTTACTCCTGTGTGCTGATGATTTGTTGATATGCTCCCTGATGCCTCTTGCATTGTGTTGTGTTATTGACAAAACAATATCCCAGCTCCATACTTTAGGTCTCAAATGAAATATTGACATATCAAAAGTTCTGTTGTTTGGAAAAAGAAGGGAACAATATGTGAGAGAGCTCAAAGGAAATGTCCCTCTGGGTACAGTCCAAAATTATAAATACTTGAGGCTGCTTTTAAGCACAGTAAAGGCCTGGAAGTCTCATATTATGACTATTAAAAATCAAGGCATCCAAGTATCCAAGTGTATCCTTAGATTTGGGAACCAATATGCAAACAATTCCTTTGTGGCACTTGACCAAGCATTTGAAGCAGAAGTAAACAGCATATTACTGCATGGTGCAGAGACATGGTCTTTCAACAGATATATCACTGAATTAGAACTTGCATTCTTCAAACAAGTGTTAAACCTGCCAAAAGATTTTCTGACTGTGCTGCTCAGATGTGAATTAAATTTGAAACCAATTTCTTTAATTAGCACAAATATGAACAGTAAAGTTTTGGGAAAATGATAACCAAGTTAGAGCAGGACATACCTTTATTTGAATGTTGGATAGAAAGTGCAAACTGTAGAAGAACACAGTGGTTCCAGATGTTGAATAATATCCTTAAAAAATTGGTCTGCCCAAGATCTGGGATAATGCTGCCACAGATACAATCTCAAAATGTATGTAGGTACAACCATCCAAAGTTTTAATGATAATTTCCTATAGACAGAATCTGGCAAATTGGCAGATATACCATTTCAATACTTATACAGATCCCTCAATATTATGCATAAGAAACAGAACTATCTAAAATACTGTGAAAAAGAACATACAAATGCACTCTGCAATGCAAATGTAACATATGTGTATGTCTATATATTTAGCAAAGTCAGTGTTGTCAGCTGAGATATTTTAGGTACAAAACCACCAAGTAATTTATGCCTTTTTTTGTCTTATTTGTGTATGTGCCCACGGCTCCCCTAGCTGACCACTCCTTCAGGCCACCTAGGGCCACCCCATCCTGCCAGTCACCTCTGCCGCCATCCCACCATCCCTTAACCACAGCCCCAAGTTTGCCCAATGTATCCCTTCATGGGGGTGAGGAGCCCCCATATGGGACACTGGGGAAGGGAGTGCTTGCCCATAGGCACAGAGAATTTGCCTGGGGCACACGGGGGGACCAACATGGGCACTCCCAAGCTCAGTGGAGGGCAGGGGGACCTGCCACTGTCATCTGGCCAGCTGGGTGGGCATTTTCCTGTTTTATTCCCCGCCCATCCCCTCCCAAGATGGCCATACATTTGCAGTGTCCTGGAGAAATGCCCCTCGGCACATGGTCACCCACACTGCAAGGTTAATCAACGCAACATGCCACCAGGAGCCATGCAAGAGCAATGCAGGCTCCAACCCCCCCAGGAAGGAAAGTGGCCAATGGATGCTCAAAACCCTTCCCACCAGCTTCTGCTCCTGTTGTCCCAGTGTCAGGCATGAACCTGGGTCATCAGCGTGCCAGGCGATTCCCCTATCACACAGTGCCATGGAGCCGGCCAATTTATTTTACTAAACATTTGATTATGTTGATGCTGCTCTCTTCAGGGAATGTGGATTTAAATCCAGGTCCAAATGTAACTGATAATAATTTTAACCTGCATGATTTTTGTACTCGGTCAAACTTGGGCTTTATACAGCTTAATGTCAGGAGTTTGATGCCAAAGTTAGACCATATAAAAGCATGGATAAACAGTACTAACAGATATTTTTGTAATGTCAGAATCATGGCTAAATCATAAAAGTGGTTATGCTGATATTGGAATTGTTAATTGAAACATTTATGGACAGGCTAGAACCCCAAGAGGTGGTGGAGCAGCAGTTTACTTAGAGGATAATTTAATGGGACAGATTATACTTGCTATATCAATTCAAAAACAGTTGGATATACAAAGTTTGCTAATTACTGGTTCTCAAAACTTTAGTTTTCACTTCGCAGTATGTTATAGGCCTCCAACAGCTTCTCATGATTCCCTACAGCTCTTCAGTTTGTTAAAAGTCCTATTCACATATTTAGAATGATTATTAATTGGGGATTTGAACTGGGATATGTTACATCCTTCTGTTACCTTACTTAATCAGTTCTCAGCTCTAAACATAACTTAGATTATAACTTCTACTAGTCTTCGTAAGACCTGGAGTGATAGGGATTCTCTTTTAGACTTGCTTCTCACCACTACCCACATAAGTATGTTTCAGCAGTATTCGATCTAGACATAAGTGACCATTGTTTCATAGCTGGTATTAAATATCACATAAGAACATCCTCACCTGCTCATATAATAACTACACATAATTTTTAATTGTTATCATGATCAAGCTTATTTAATTGATCTTAACAATACCAACTGGTCTTTGTTATTTGCTTGTTCTGATGTGCATTCGGCCTGAAAGTTTTTTAAAATGTCACTTTTAGATGTTATAAATAAACATGCTCCATTTGTAAAAAAAAAAAAGAGGCATCAGCCACACCCTGGTTCAAAAACTACTTAAGCAAACTTCTAAAAAATAAGGCTAATGCATGTGCCAGAGCAAGAGTTACTAAGGATCCTAGAGATACTCAGGCATATAAAGCATTAAGAAACAGGTGTACCATTGAAATCAAGAAAGTGAAAAGCATTGGAAACTGCATCAGAAAGGAGCAAGACATCAAGGCCATTGTCGTTCACATAGGAACTAACACTATCGCAAACCATTCCGTTGAACAGGCCAAGGCGCATATCTCAAATCTAGGGGATAGACTCACCTCTTTTTTAACCACCTTGGTCTTCTCTGAGGTACTCCCAGTATGGGAGAAGGGAAAAGGCCAAGGAAAGGTTCGGGAAGCCAAAACCACAGAACTGAACTCTTGGCTCCACACTTGGTGCTCAGGAAAGGGACACACCTTCATCAGCAACTGGAAAGATTTCTGGGAAAGGACTTACTTAAAATTCGACTGCCTTCACCTCAACAGGGAGTGGGTAAGGGCATTAGGGCAAAAATGTAACATATTCACGGCAAGTTTAAACTAGAGGATGTGGTGGTAGTGACCAGATGGGAGCAGGAATATAGAACCCCAGTCATCACCCCCCCCCCAAAGCCATGTAACAGCAACTATCATTAATCACATATACATAAACAACAGGAGTGCATGAAGGTCATACAAGTTAAAAAAAAGTACAAGGAAACAAAGGATGCTGGACTCTGGAAGGCATTGATGACCAATGCCCGGAGTCTGGCTAGCAAAATCCCAGAACTCAGCCACAATAGCAGATGCATGATTGGACTGGACCGCAGTCACAGAAACATGGCTAAATGAGAGCCATGAATGGGATGTTGCAATCACAGGTTAAAAATTATTCAGGAAAGACAGAAAGGGATGTAGGGGTGGGGGTGGGGGGGTGCATTATATATAAGGGAGGACATAAAAGCTATGGAGGTCCAAAGATCCCAAGATGAACCTGAGGTACTCTGGGTTACTCTCGAACTGGGCCCATGCTCAGCCCTCAGACTAGGAGTGATATACAGGCCTCCTTCACAAGAGGCAGAAGGAGACAAAGCAATGCTTGAAAACATACTAAAGATGGCAAAAAAAAGAAGTCATACTGATGGGGGACTTCAACCTCCCGGACATGGACTGGAACTCCTGCACAGCATCCACTACTAGGAGCAGAAATTTCCTAAACAACTTGGGAGGGGCCGGACCTAATCAGCTTGTCACAGCCCCTGTTCGAGAAAACACAGTCCTGGACCTGGTGCTCACAAACAGCAGCAAGGTCCAGGAGGTGGAGGTGGGGTGCCATCTGGTGTCAAGTGACCACAAATCTGTCTGGTTCAAGGTCAAAAAGGCCAAGGAAACAAACCACACTAGGCCACGGGTCATAGACTTCAGAAGAACAGACTTTGAACAGATGAGAATATGCTTTAGGGATATCCTCAAGAGCAAGGCAAAAGGGGGGGGTAGAGGAATGCTGGATAAACATAAGAGAAGCACTAACAGAAGTTACTGCAAAATACTCCAGGCTAGTCAGTAAGACAAAGAAAAAAAAGAAATCCACTATGGTTCACAAAAGTGGTGGCAACTTCAGTGAGGGAAAAGAGACTAGCATTCCAAAGGTACAGGGGCTCAAACAGCGAAATAGATAGGGAGGCATACAAGTGCAGCTTGAAGGAGGCAGAAAGGGTGATCAGAAAAGCAAAGGCACGGATTGAGGAAGACATAGTTCTGGGGGGTAAAAGGAGGCAATATGATTTTCTTTAGGTACATAAGCAATGAAAGGAAAAACAAAGGAGGCATTGTCAGGCTCATATGCAGGGATGGGAGGAGAGTAGAAGAAGACAGTGAAAAGGCAGAAGTCTTAAATGAGTACTTCTGCTCAGTCTTTACTAAGGAGGCACCTGGTAATGAACGCACCCCAAAGGGAGACAGAAGTCACCTGGGGGAATGGACACAAGCCCATTCACAATAGAGAGGATAAGGACAGAATTACAAAACTTAAAGGTAGATAAAGCGATGGGGCTGGACGGAGTCCACCCATGCATATTGAGGGAACTTAGTGATGAATTTGCAGCACCACAAGCAGATCTTTTTAGCAGATCCTTGAGAGAAGGGACAGCTCCTCAGGACTGGAAAAGAGCAATAGTGGTCCCCATACAACAGAGTGGTAACAGCGAGGAGAAAGGAAACTACCGCCCAGTCAGCCTCACTTCTGTGGTGGGTAAGATGATGGAGTCGCTGCTCAATGAAAGGATACTAGCTTTGCTGGAGGAATCTGGACAACTGGATGCCAAGCAGCATAGCTTCACAATGGGAAGGTCCTGCCAGACTAACCTGATGAAGTTCTTTGACTCAGTTACTAGGGCTGTGGACTGGGGGGAGCCATTGATGTTACCTACCTTGACTTTAGCAAGGCCTTCGACTCTGTACCACACAGATAGCTGCTAAACAAACTTGACCATACAGGAGTGGGGCAGGAAGTGGTAACATGGGTGAGTAGCTGGCTTAAACAGAGAACTCAGTCCATGACAGTAAATGGGGCAGCATCAGGGATAGGGAGGTGACAAACAGGGTGCCACAGGAGTCCATCCTTGGACCATTACTCTTTAATATCTTCATCAGAGATATCACAGAAGAGTTGAGCGGGAAGGTGTGACTGTTTGAGATGACACAAAGCTCTGCAACAGGGTGGACACTGCACAGGGGGCAGAGCAAATGAAAAGTGACTCATTCAGCCTGGAACATTGGTCCAACTTGTGGCAGTTTAAATTCAATGCAAAAAAGTGCAAAGTTATGCATCTGGGCAGGAGTGACCCAGAGACAGACTACTACTTGGGAGGGGGGAACTAGGAACCACCCATCAGGAGAGGGCTCTAGGGGTTATCATATCAGACAATTTGAAGGTAGGCAGACAATGCAAAAAGGCAGCAAAGAAGGCCATCAGGATGCTGGGATGCATAGGAAGTGGCATCACAAGTAAAAGAAAGGAGGTGATCCTGCCACTGTACAGGTCCCTAGTGAGACCCCACCTTGAGTACTGCATCCAGTTCTGGAGACCTTATCTCAGGAAGGACACAGATAGACTGGAGACAGTACAGAGAAGTGCAACAAAAATGATACACAGTCTCCACAAGTTGCCATATGAAAGCAGGTTACAGGAACTCAACATGTACTCCCTGGAACAATGCAGGGATAGAGGGGACATGATTGAGACATTCAAGTTTTTGAAGGATATAAACAGTCTCCACCCAGGAGCTCTTTATGGTCAATAGCACCGGTAGGGCAAGAAGATATGAGATGAAACTGAGGGAAGGAAGATTCAGGGGCAACATGGAAAGGTTTTTCTTCACAGAGAAAATGGTTGACCCATGGAATGGTCTACTGACTGGAGTCATTGACTCTGAAACAGTAGGGGGAATTCAAAGCAGCTTGGGATGGACACATGTGGATTGTCTCACAGAAATCCTAAAGAGTGGGGTAGGTCTCAGGGCAGACTAGATAGATCTTTGGTCCCCATCTGCCATCAATTTCTATGTTTCTATGTAATTATTATATTAATCAATTTCAAGACTCCTCAAATAATCCTAAGAAAATATGGACTAACATAAAAAAATGCAAGGTAAGGTCTGTAAATCTTCCCTACCAAAATTACTAAAATATTTGGACCTTGTTATATTTAACCCTAAGGAACAAGTTACAGGTTTCAATAAATTTTTTGTGAAGCATGTCTAGCATTTGATCAGGCATATCCACATCTTCCACCCATATCTCTAGATATTGATTTTTTGCAGAATAGTACAAGGATTCCATTTCAATTTCATGATGTTAAGGAAGTTGATGTATACAAATAACTTATCTGTCTGGATGGTAAAGAGGGAGCTGGCTCTGATAATATAGAATCTATGTTTCTCAAAATTGGGGCCCAAATATTGGCTACATACTTAAATAATTTATACAACTTTTCCCTAAGAACTTCTCAGGTTCCACTTGATTGGAAAACCACTTATATAGTTTCAATACTCAAAGGGAGAAATATTTCTGACCCAAGCTGTTACCGTCCCAAATCTATTATTTCCTCTATTATTAAAATATTTGATAAACTAATACAGAAGCAGCTCTATTCATTCTTTTCAAATTCAGGTGTATTAACAGAATATCAGTCTGGTTTTCAGAAGGGCCATAAAACTACTTACTCAGTATCTAGGTAGCTAACAACATCTTTGCATTTTTCAAAAATGGGTCCTGTTCCCCTGCAATTTTTCTCAATTTATCAAAAGCTTTTGACACGGCGGAGCACAGTACATTACTAAACAGACTTAAAGCATCAGGTCTCAGTATTAATGATCTTTTTTGGTTTTCTTCTTATTTGTTTTCTCTGCAGCAATGTGTGAAGGTAGGAGAATTTTGTTATGAGTTGGCTACAGTAAATAGGGGGGTTCCCCAAGGGTCAGTGCTGGGCCCGCTCATATTTTTGATTTATAACGACTTCCATATTACAGTTTCTGTTCAACTAATGTATTTTTATATAACGATGATACAGTTTTGTACGCAGAGCATAAAGACCTTAATATAGCAATTGATACAATACAAAAAGATTTTAATATGATTCAGAAGGCACTGAAGGACCTGAGACTAGTGCTTAATGTCAAGAAAACCCAGTGGATGCTATTTAACAATATAAAAATGTGCAAATATCTTAACATTTTCTATAAAATTGTTGGACAGTACAGTAATAGATAAGGTTGATTCCTATAAATACCTGGGAATATTTTTAGATGACCAACTTTCATTTAGTCTTCATATTCAAAATCTATCGACTAAATAAAAAGTTGCTAGCTTTTTTCTATAGGAGCAAAGCATATTTTAGCTTATCAATTTGTAAACAATTGGTGAACTCATTATTTCTGTCACAAATGCACTATAAGGACTGTGAATATGGGAAAGCAACTTCCACCTTATTAGATGTACTTAACCCTTTATATCACAGTGCCCTCAGATTCATTACTGGCCTCCCATGGAAAACATACAGTACCCTTGCAGTTTATATGCTGTGGTTGGCTGGATCTCCTTTTCAGCTCAGAGGCAGTTACACTGGAATATATTTGTGTATACATTCATACTAGGTATAGCCCCCTCTTATTTATTGAATTTATTGCAATCTAAGCCATCCAATAAATACAGTCTTAGACCAGGTGTTATTTATAATTATCTCGTGCCAAAACATTAGACAACATACAAAGGACTCACTGGTACTATGTATGTACATTGTGAGCGCCAGAAAAAGATAAAACTGACTTCATTTTTACTTTTTTCTCACTTTAAGTTAATTATTAATTGTTGTACATTTGCTGTGATTGCTATAGGTGAATTTTATTAGTTTTAGAGGATATTGAGCTGTATATAGAAACAAACAATATTTGTGTTGTTTGGTATGTTTTGTTGTATGTTTGGATGCAATTGTAAAAGAGAGTTTACTCTCAATTTGCCTTCTAATAACTATTGTATTGATCTGATTTGATTTGAATTGGCCTTTTTTCTGGGAGGCAAGTTGGAAGGTTAATATGTTAAAAGCTGGAATGTTACTGGCCCAGTTATTCAAAAGGGTGGCAAGATTTTTGCTGGCGCAACTCCGCATTATGCCCCGGAGAGATATTGAGAAGGCTGCCTGGCACAGCACAAATCCCGAAGTGCCGAGGCGCAATGATAATGTATGCGGCACAGATGCAGGGGGCGTGCCCATGCATATGCGGCACATCCTGATATTCAGCCCAGCCCGGGATGTGTGGCACATATGCTGGCACAACCCTGCAGTGAGCTGCATAGGGGGGCTCAAAGTTGAGCCCGTGAATATTGGGAACAAATCCTGGCCACCCACAGGTGGGCTTCTGTATTGCATGGTGTAAAACAGCAGCCGTCAGCCATGGGTGGCCACCTGCCCACCCAGCACACCATCATGAAGCACCCACACAACCCTGGTGGTCTAGTGGCACCCTCCTTCCACCCATGTCCCCGATCATGGGTATCCGATGTATAGTTACATCCCTGGTAGTCAAGTGGAACTCTCCCACCAGATTCCACTATTGTGGTAAATGTAAATTAAAACATGCCCTAGCAGTCTATTGGAACCCCCTTCCTCCCTCATCCCTGATCACTGGTATCTGTCATTTAAGTAAATCCTGGTAGTCTGGTGGAACACCCCCCACCCATTCTGTGATGCAGTACATCTCCGAAGAATAAATCCTGGTGATCCAGTGGAATCCCCACCCTCCCACCCACACAGAACCCTTGCCCAACCTGCTCCCCCCCATCATCAGTGGGTGGCAGCAACCTGCCCGCATAACGTCCAGCCGCCCGCTAAATGACAGGTACATTATGGGCTGTAAGCTCATTGGTCCCCAGTGTGGATCAATAGGCTTGCAGGGCATACTGTACTAGACAGTCCCAAATATGTGAATGTAGTCTATGTATAATTGTCTGTGACTTCTTGTCTTGGACATGCAACATTAGCTCATGTAGTCCTAATTACCTTACAGTGTGACCACAATCTGTTCAATTCAGTACAGTTCAGTAAGTTTATTGATCATCATCTCATTACAGGTCTTTAAAAGTAAAACTAACACAGAGATACAATTACAAGGACAAGTATAAAATACACATTTTATACAAACACACGTCAAAGATAAACAAGATCTGGCGAGAGCCGATAAGGCTGTGACGAGCTGCTAAGTGACCAAAGTTACACATGTGCATAGAAATTATTGAATGCCTGGGTGTAACTTGCCCATTTTTTGGAGGTGTTGCACCAGATTTTCAACATGGCCTTTATGGGACCCCTTCTCATGAATAGTACCAGTGTCATTTTGTTCACTTGTCCCAAAAGGTGATTTTGAAGAGAGGTAGTGCCATTCTGTGCCACAGGTGCAAAAACAAGTGTTGGGCAGGATGTGAAAAATGACAGCTGTACTGTTAAAAAGGAGGTGTGCAAAAATGGCAATTTTGAAAATCTGGAGTAAAAATATTAAAAACTGGCGAAGCTAGTAGAGTGTGTAACTGCACAATGCATGCTCGTAACACAGTCATGTTTTTGGAATTTTCACCAAATTGCAACATGGGCTTTTTGGGACCCCACCTCATGAACAGTGGCACTGTCATTTTGTTAATTGGTCCTGAAAGGTGATTCCACGCAGTGACCACAAAATCACCTTTTGGGACTGATCATGAGGTGGAGTCCCAGGAATCCCATGTTGAAAATGTGGGACCAAAATTCCAAAAAATGGCTGATTTATCAACTTAAGTTGAAAACCACATTTAATGCCATTATAGCATGCTTACATTTGATTCTTCAGTTTGTGGTTTGGCTTTGAAAAGTGCAGATGTGTCCCAGTCCAGAGATGGGTGGGTGGGTACATGATGCCAACATGGGGACTAGGCACCCTGATGTTGGAAGGGGGAAAAGGAAAAACAAACATTTGGGCACACTGGAGTGGGCTCCATTGTGCCACATGAGTTGGGGGGCTACATAATACCGACACGGGGATTAGGGACCTCAATGTCATTGTGGGGATAGGGAGTGGGGAAGACAGCAGCAGTGGGAGGATTTTATTCCTGCTGGTGCTGGCAGCGGCAATGCAACTGGACATGCATGGCACTCATACATGCGTAGTTGGGGTTAATGGCATTTTTTTTTATTTCTATTTATGCTCCTCCAGTCGGCCTCCCCATTCCAACTGACCCCCCAGCCCTGTCCCCCAGAATAGCCGGTGCTTAACTCATACCCAGCCCAGGAGCGGAGCCTGTGGGGAATCGGTCATCATCCGGCATTTTCTGCCTCCGGTTATCGCCCAGGAGCCCCAGGAGTAGACATGCATGTGCGTGGAGGCATGCATGCACCCTAAGGCCCCAGTTACAACTTCTTTCCCCCACCCCATGGCCTAACTCCCGGCCCCCTCTGAGCCCGTGCCACTCCTAGCCTCCACTAGGGGTCACCATTGGCTGAGGGGTGCCGCATCCCCTTCCCAGAGAGGAGAGCCTGTCTGTTGGCAGCTCAATCTAGCTCCGCCCTCCCCCCCCTGCTGCCAACCTCTGATGACCTGAGCTCGTTCCCGAACCCAGGTCGCCGGCATGCCATGAGGTAAGGCATCCAGTGCCTCCACCCTCAGCCCCACCGGGCCAGCCATTAATGGCATTTTTTTGCCATTCACAACATGGTGGTACCAGCAGAGCTACACATGTGCGTAAGTCGTGCATGCGTAGTTCTTGCCCCAGAATGTGGAAGTAACAGCCAAAATAGTGTGCTGTTATTCCGTAGCAGCTGATTGTGGCGGAGTGTTTCAAGCTCCATTGGACTTTCAGAAGGATACTTCCAAAAGTCCAATGGAAGGTTCCAAGATCGGCTATTTTTAGAGCTATGATCCCAAAAAGGCAGTAGGCTCTGCCCACAGCCCTAAAACAACTACCATAGTTAATAAAACCACATCATGTGGATCATCAAGAAAAAAGCAGTAGCAATGGGGGAATATAGCCTAATTTTATTCCACTTATTCTTATTGTATAGTTACTTATCCTTAGGGGAGTTGCTTTAGAAAGCTGTATGGCAATACTCTGCCAATGAGTTTAACCAGGACACCACAGATCTTGGATGTTGAACAAGCATAACATGCCTGTAACCCCATACATCCCTGTTATCAGGGGATGAAGTGCCAAATGACACACACACACACACACACAAAGTCAGCTAAGGACAAATACTGTAATGATTGGGATCCTATGAGGAATACACATAAATAATTTATCATTGATTTTATACTACTTATACCGAATTGCATGGACCCATCATATATTTTTTATTATGTCTCTTATTAGTATTTCAGAGCATGGCTTCATTAATGCTTTGAGTACTGTTTCACCATCTTTCTTGTTCTTCCTCCAGCAAAGTGACAGACATTCTGTCCTAAAAATACTGAATTCTTTGCAATACAGAAAAATATGATTCAGTGTCTCATGTTCTTCCAAGCCACAGTCAGATTTCAGTTTCATGGAAAACGGAGTTCATTTATTCCTATATCTATAGATCAATAACTTGGAGGAAAATGTTGCAAGTCTGAAACATATAAACATTCTCCTATCTTCATCGTCTGTCAAAAAATAAGACATGTTTCTAAATTATGCATACATTTTATTTTTTGAATACCAACTATACTTTTCAAATTTTTGTGACACATTTTGTATCTAACTTTAATTATTGTCATATATATTGGAGATATACTAATGGCCTCCAACCAGTCAGTCCATAAATGGTTTAAATGGAGTGATGAAAGTACTGCTTACAGTATATTTCTTTAAGTCAGGAAGAGGCACATCTGAAGATAGCCATGCTAATTCTTTTATCAGGCACATTTTTGTTAATTTGCAGTCTTCCATATTTGAGCATTTTATCCCGTAGGCCAATTTCCTGGATTTCATTAATACTTCTATTGTTCATCTGCCCTATTCAGCCCTCACAATCTCTGCTGGAGTAGATCTGGATCTTTGGAAGACTGATCTATAAAATTGATTAAATAGAAGTTCAATAATTCGTACATTATGGGTAGAACAGATTTCTGCCATATATAAGGCAATACTGTTCATTTTCATTTCTGTGACTTTTAAAGCTGGTATTAATGTAGCTCCCCCATATTTTTCATTGAACTACAGTAAAGCATTCCTTGTTTGGGTTAGTTTCCTTCTTGTACACTGCAAGTGTTTAAAACATGAGTTTTCATTAGATGAGTAAAATAGTCTGAGGTAGGGAGGGACCAGGAAGTCCTTGAGTGGGACGTGGACTAGAGCGCTGCAGAGGCAGAAAAACAGTGCAGTTTTGTAATTTCACTCACCCCATATGGATTCAGTGATCTTTTAAAGGCACTAGAATAATTTTTAATCTGTTGCTTGTGTATATTTGGTAGCGAGGGAACCAGAAGCCAGCCGAGCACTACTTCCGGTCCACCCACTATATAGTTTATCTAGTTAGTGAGCATTGGCGAGCTCAATATTGGCAAGCCCAGTGAAGGTGACACAGCAAAGGCAAACAGCTGTGTCTGCCGATGTCAACTGGGAAAGCTGGAATAGCTGCCAGTGATGTCAAGTTGTAGAGGCATTATTAAGTTGGGTTGCATATCGTGGTCAGTAGCAAGAGAATATGGATTCAAATATAGTAACCTTGCATAATGGTACATTAGACATTATTTGTAATAAAATAAGCACAGAGGTCACCAATGAAGTCCTAATATTTACCTGTGAGGAATGCAAGCACATTTGTGAACTTAAAATAAAATAATGCTATTAGAAATTAAATTAATTACATACAGGCAGCAGGAGGTAATTCAGGAATGTGACCAGCAACTAGTGACTGAGGGGGTAGGTGTAGGGCTGAATGAGCAGGTAGAAAGTAATGAAGAAATTATAGTAGAGTATTGAGCTGAACTTAGAAACAAGGAAAAGAGGAAGGGAGGAGGAGGAAGATTAGGGATTAGAGACAAGGCAATTTAAAAAAGGCCAGAGAACAAAGGTGTGGCAAACCAGTTTAAAAAATAGCTTTGAGCCCTTAATTAATCTACAGGATGATAATTTAGACCTCTTTAGGCCACAAGCAGGTGAATTAAGATCAGACATTATAGCAGATAGCGTAAAAGGGCAAGTTGGTGGATTGTTACAGCATAATATCTGTAATAAGAACAGTGCTGAGGAAGTAGTATCAGAAGATTTAATAGAAGAGGAAGGAGCAACCAACAGGGAACTGTGACTGGATCTGTTAACTGATGTACTGCACTTACCAGTGATAAACCTGCTACATCACAATTGTTTATTAAAACTGTAAATATGAAGGAAGTTAAAAATGGATTAACGGAACAGGAGACAGATCAAATGTCTAATCGGGAAGAAATGTCAACTGAAAGCACCCCCATGGAGGGAGATATAAACACATTGCAAACAGAGAGCAAAATAAAGCAAGTATACATCTTGGGTGACTCGATACTCAGGTACACTGATAGAAATACTGCCAAAGGCAATAAAGAAGTATTGACTACTAGTTACTTTTTGGGAGCAAAGATAGGAGACATCACACCTATGTTAACTAAAATAATTAAAGAAAAATATCATTCCTCTGCAATTATTCAGCAACTGGGTACTAATAATATTCCAAATCAAAATATGGCTGCTATAATGGAAGAGTTTAAATATATAAAACAGGATGCTCAAAATTTAAATTGCAGAATAATCTTTTCAGAGATTTTACCCATTCCAAGGGCTAATGAGACAAGAATGGCTAAGATTAAATCAATTAATAACTGGCTGAGACTATGGACACTGCAGGATGCAATGGGATGTATAACACATTGGAAAGAGTTTGTAAATAATGGACAGTATCAATATTACAACAATGATGGCTTGCATCTGAACAAAAATGTTAGCAGAAAGCTGGGTGCAAAAATTAAACAAGTTGTCAGCAGCTGTTTAAACTAAAATGTAAGGGGAGACCGGTGGGAAATATGGAACTTGGGTAAGTATGATCGAGAAAGAAGGTTGGGAGAACTAAAAATCTGGTCAATAAATGCACACAGTTTGAACATCCATAAAAAGGCAGAATTGGATAATTTGTTGATTAACGAAGACAATGACGTCTGTATGATATCCAGAACATGGTGGGATAATGATGTTATTGGAATAAAAACATGGGGGGGAAATACAGTGTATGCTAAAGACAGACCAAATAGAAAAGGTGGTGGTGTAGCAATTTATATAAAGGATACATTTCAGAGTTATACATATAGCATAGCTAATACCAGTCCTGATAGTGAGTCCTTATGGGTGGCAGTAGAAACAAAATATGCTAAAAAAATATACTTGGGGGCATACTATAGGGCACCAAATATGAGTCATGCACTATCAGATGCTATTAATCAACAGATTAATCAAATATCAAATAAGGGTGATGTGATAATTATGGGGGATTTTAATTATCCAAATATAAACTGGGGCAATTCCACATCTAATGGAGGGATTGAAAAACTCTTTCAAGACACATTTTCCACTGCAGGGTTGCATCAGATGATATTAAAGCCAATGAGTGGACAAAACATATTAGATCTATTAATTACCAACACTGAGGGTAGAGTGAATAATATAAGAATAAGAGAAAATTTATGGGGTTGTGATCATAAAATGGTGGAATGCATTTTTAGACAGAAAATTGAGAAAACTGAAGCGAGAACAACAATAAAAAATTATTACAGAGCAAATTTTAATAAAATTAATAACGAATTAGGGACTTGGGAGTGGGAACATGCTTTTAATAATAAAAGTGTAATAGAAATATAGCACATATTTAAAAATAAACTTCTCCAGGTAGTGTACAAACATGTCCCAAATAAACGGATGTATAATAATAATAGAGGGAAGCTTCCCATATGGTGTACCAAGAAGGTCCTGAGACAGATAAACAGAAAAAAGAAATTTTATGAACTAATGAGAAAGAATCAAACTTGTGCTATGATTGATAAATATAAATATAAAGTAATACAATTAAAGAGAATGATTAGAAGGGAAAGGATAAGAGTAGAGTTTGGTATCGCACACAGAAAGGATGGGGGAAGACTTTTTAAGCTTATGTTAACAGTTATAAAAAATATAACACTCAGGTAGGCCCGCTGATTCACAAAGGGTAGGACATTATGAATCCGTTGGGTATGGCTAATATATTTAATCACTATTTCTGCTCTGTGTTTACTGCTAGCAGGAAAGGATTAACAGATTCAATTGGGAAAAACAGGCCTGAAATCAACTTGGAGATTAGTTTAAAAGAGGTACAGGACTTATTAAGTAAAATGAAAGATAATAAATCCACTGGGCCAGATCGTATTCACCCAAAGCTGTTAAAAGAGGTAATGCACAATATTGTAAAACCCCTGTCTTTTTTGCTTAACTTATCCTTTAGTACCGGTCAAGTACTCAAAGACTGGCAAAATGCTACAGTTATACCACTGTTTAAAAAAGGTATTAGATCCGATATATTCAACTACAGACCGATAAGTCTGACATTGGTCTGACATCGATCATGGGTAAATTGGCTGAGACCTTCTTAAAGACCAAACTAGAGGAAAATCTAAATATTATAAAATACAGTGATAATAAACAGCATGGCCTTAGACAGAACATATCTGGTATAATAAACCAGATATGTTTCTACAATAAAGTGAATAAAAGCCTGTATAATAATATACCAGTGGATGTGGTGTATTTGGATTTTCAAAAAGCCTTTGATAAGGTTCCACATGATATACTATTTGCAAAATTAAGCAAAATAGGGATAGATAAGAGGTTAATAGAATGGATTAGAAACTGACTACCAGGAAACAGCGTGTTAGAGTAAAGGGGCCAGATATTCAAAGCTTTGCCCCTGGGTTAAGTTAACACTGCCTGGCGTGCAAACTTAGCCTGGAGCACAAAGCAAGCTATATTCAAAAGGAATAGCCCACGGCAGACAGCTTCTGAATATAGCATGGGAATGAGGCCGTTCAAACTGGGCTGGGACTGCAGGGCAAACGTAGCCCTGGAATAAGACAGCACTGAATACAGCAACCAGGAAGCGCAAACCACAACAACAACACAGTGCACAGCGACGTGAGGGTAGGTAGAGAGGAACTATGTGGCCAATGTGTGATCTGGCAAATGCATGGACCCAGTACAGCTGAAGGCAGCAGCACACATGGAAAAACAGTGATCAACACTGTATAATATTCCCCGAACCATTAGTGCCGTGCTAACACGTTAGCGTGGCTTTAGCGAGGAGCTAAGCGGTTTGTCCGGTGCAAACACGTTAGCCCCGCACAAAATGTTGCCATATTCAAAAGTGACATGCAAATGAGCCTACTTAGATAGTCTCTGGGCAGACAGCCACATTAGCATCTCATCATGCCCTGATTTGCATGCAGTTTGCACAGCGTTACTGCAGGGTCCCATAGCTCCACCTGTAGGTCAGTCTGAAGGTACAGGGACTGGCCAGGTCTGACCGCAGCCCCACCTGTAGGTCAGTCAGGCAGTGCATGATGACAGCTGCAGGCTTCATGTAAACAGTACAACATAGCATAGCATATCATACCCCAGGGGACAACACAGCATAGGCACAGGTGATGGTACTGCTGCATGCAACCTTCACATTGTAGGTCATGCTACAGTGCACAGCAGACACGACAGTAGCAAGAGGGCTGGTAGTGTGAGGGACACAACACTGTCTATGGTATGTAGGGCAGTGATGACCACTGCACTGTACACAGTGACAGGCACAGCTTGCAGGTAATTACTGACAGTGGACAGTACTATCACGCTGTTGTGTGATCCACAAATGCTGCACCTGTGGCATGGGATGCACACAGTGTCATGTACATGGCCGGCAGTGTGTGCTGTGACATATGTACAGTTGTGTGGTAGGTGGCTGGGGGGGCATGTAGGATCCGACAGGCACACAGGTAGTGGCATAATCCCACTACTGGCCCATGTGCACTGAGCAATGTGTCCCAGCCTTGTGGCCACATCTGGGCTGTGGTGAGGTCTGGCCACCCAAACACCCTCCCCTCACTGGCCACCATGCCCACAGTGCTGCATGTGTGTGCTGGCATCTGTTATGCACCATAGACATATGGTCTGCAGGTGTGTGTGATATGGCCACACTACCATGCTGTCCCCTATGGGTCAGATCACCCCTCACTGTCTGTGCCTGGCTCAGACTGGTGGCAGCTGATGGCATCTTGGTGGTGCCAACAGTGAGCAGCATGTGTCCTCCATGTCTGGCAGTTTCTAAGTGTCACACTCATATGTTAGGGCCGTGCAAGCCACACTAATGCTGAGATAGCACCGCGCAAAGTGCACAAAGCTGTTTGCCCAGGGTTAAGACCAGCTTTTCCTGGGCAGTAAATTGTACCAAACTATGGGTCATGCTATGTTACGCTAAACACCTTAGTGTGGCGCCAGTTGCTGAATATCTCATAGCGAATTTGTTCATGTTCACTATGCTCCTTGCATATCATTATGCTTATCCTGGCACTACTGCTGTTTGCCCGTGCTAGTTGGCCTTTTGAATATGGCAGACCCGCGCTAATCCCACGCTATTCCCACACAAACTGTTTGCAGACTGTGCAAAGCTTTGAATATCTGGCCCAGGGGGTGTTATTCTGGCAGCGGTGAGGTGACTAGTGGGGTCCCGCAGGGATATGTCCTGGTCCAGTGTTGTTTTCCCTATATATTAGTGACTTGCAAGCAGATATCAATAGTTGGATAGTTAAATTTGTGGATGATGTTGAAGTTGGGAGGGCCTGTGAATACAGATGAGGAGATTAAACATCTGGAAAATGACTTGGAAAAGGTAGAAAACTGTGCAAAGATAAATGAAATGTGCTTTAGTGTAGAAAAGTGTTCAGTCATGCACTTTGGTAAATTTAATACCAAACAGGGTTACACCTTACATGCAACTAAGCTTAAGAAGGTTGACTCAGGATGGGATTTTGGTATTATTATAGACCAGCATTTAAATTTTGGAGCTCGTCATACTGACCTAATAAGGAAATCTAATTACATGATTAGGGATATGAAGAGATCTTTTATCAACAAGTCGGCATCATTCGTATTGCCATTGTACAAGTCTTACATTAGACCTTATCTTGACTATGGATCCCCATTGTGGAGCCTTTACTTAAGGGGAAAAGTGGTTAGAGTTGAGGGGTTACAGCATAGGATAACAAAGATGGTGGGTGATTGGAAACATCTAGATTATAAAACTAGCTGAAAAGATCAAACTTATATAGTCTTGAAAATAGGAGAGTGAGGGGTGACTTGTTGATGTATAAAATTATGAAGGAGGATGAGTTAATGAGAGTATTTGGAATTAAGCTGCAATTGAAATCAGTTGGTCTTAGGACACATAATCAGCACATAACACTTGACAATACAACCAAAAGTGGAAGATTTAACTTCTTTCTACAAAGAATAGGCAGGCTGTGGAACCAGCTACCAAAAACTCTGGCTGAATATAATACACTAGGTTTATTTAAAAAAAAACTTAGACAAATATCTTTTAGAAAAGGGGTGTATTTGGACCCGCGGATGTTGGGGGATGGTTAATATGGGCAGAACTGCCTCCTTCCATTCACAACCCAGTATGATTATTCAGTATGATTAAGACTTTTCAACATCTAATAGAACATTTTCTATTTTCCATTTTATACTTGATTTTCTTCTTGACATACATAATCATATTACTTCTGGCAACATTAATTTTGAGCTTATTTTCCTCACAATGTGTTTCAAGAATTGCTAATTAGGGGTTCAACCCAATCAGAGAAATTGAAAGGAAGATTTGATCATCCACATACATTAAGGCTGGCACAGACATTCTATTTACTGTTAGAGAATGTCTCCTATTACCCAACAGCCACGTTGGTAACTTGTTTATGAAAGGATTAAACAACCGATGTGCCAGCAGACATCCTTGCTTTACACCTCTATTTGAAGAAACACTTTCAGATGTATTGCCATATAAATCATATCTAACTGTTGTCCAGTTATTAGTAAACACATTTATAATTATGCAAAGAATATCCTTGTCAGTAGTCGTTTGTGATATTTGGTCCATACTAGGGGGTTGGAGATAGCATCAAAAGCACCCTTAAGATCAATGAATGAAACCTTGTCAGAGCCTCCACCTGGTTCAACTTGCTACCTACAGAAATCTCCAACATTGCCACGATTGGTGCTTTTAAGTGTAAACTGCGTCAACACCTCATGGCTAGTACCTTCTGTGATTGCTTCTTATAATCCCCTCCAGGCATACTACCCTTAAGCATCCCTCCTCACTGCCTCAGCTCCTCCTCCTCCTCTCCTACCCCCCATTACTGGGTATAGGATGAATCTGTCTCCTTTTCTTTTTCATCCCCCCTTTCCTCCTCCCTTGCTGTTTCCCATCTACCACATACCAAATGCAATGCCCTCCCTATTTCTACCCTCCTCCCTCTCTCTCTCTCTCATATCACCCTCTCACCACCACCACTCTTCTTTCTTTTTTCCCACTAACCCACTCCTAACAAAGCTTCACTAAGCCGCCTACGACTTGTACTGTATAATTAACTCGCAACACAATTCCTTGACAATGCCTTTGGTTGCTATTATTGTAACCTTATTTGTCTTTTTTTTTTGTAAGTTCCATTGTAATGATCATGTTATGTTTTGTACCTTATTGTCCTTATTGCATTGACATGGAACCTTTGTAAAAGAGCCCTCAGCTCAAAGGTGTCATCTGAAATACAAATAAATAAATAAGAATAATTATAAAGTGGGAGATGTTGTCTAACATAATATTTTTCAATTATGTGGCATAAAATGAAACCCTGGTCTGTCATTGAATGTGCTTTATGAAAGCCTGCTTGATACATGTTTATGTATTGTCTGTTTCTTCCCATAGGTTTAGCCTATTCAGGATTATTCTCATAAAACTTTTCCCTAGACAATCAATTAAACTCATTGGTCTATAATTTTCTGGAAGACTGCTTCTGCCTTTTTTGGAAAAAGGGACAATTATATTCCCTTTCCATTCATATGAAAATGTATGATCTATAACCATTCTATTGAACAATATCGCTAATTACTACACCCATTTGTCATAGATATATGTGTGTGTGTGTGTGTGTGTGTGTGTGCATATATATATATATATATATATATAAATTATCTAGAAACCCTATAGAAAATATCTGAAGCTATATATATATATATATATATATATATGCTATACCTATGAGGATATAAAAAGGCAAATATTTTAAATATTCTCAGGATGGTCAGACTTACAGTGAGAATATCACATTTATCCTCACTGTACATAAATTTATCCAAACAATAGGTAGAGACTGGCTCATTCAGAACTCATTTGCATATTTGGCCTCAGTAGCAGTACTAACCATATTCAAAGGCGAATAACTTTAAAAAATGAAAAATGATAGCATGGTACTGTGAGCATGAAAGTTGTTCAGCACAAACATATCTTCAAAATGAGTGGTGTTTCATTTATGGCTAACTTTTTTTTACTGAATTAGCAAAAAAACAGCAAAAAAATTTAATTTTTTTCACTTTTTTCGACAAACAAATGTGGATAACTTTAAAATGAAAAATGATAGCATGGTACTGCAAGCACAAAAGTTGTTCAGCACAAAAATATCTACAAAATGAGTAATGTTTCATTTATGACTATCTTTTTTTATATAATTGGCAAAAATGCAATTTTTTCATTTTTTCGACAAACAAATGCGAATAACTTTTAAACGAAAAATGACAGCATGGTACTAGGAACACGAAAGTTGTTCAGCACAAAAATATCTACAAAATGAGTGGTGTTTCATTTATAGATAACTTCTAGTTTTTTATAATTAGCAAAAAAACCTGCAGAAAATTAATTTTTTTCACTTTTTGTAACAAATAAATGTTTATTTTTTTATTTTTTTAGGTATGACATAAATGGAATATGCAACACCCCTCATGACAGTTGACTTGATTACATGACTTGTGGCTTTGCCACTCATGATGCTATCAGGTCAACTGGCATGAGAACAAAAAATATCGCCAATATTTCCAGTAGGGGGTTATGTATTCCATTTATGCCATACCTCCAAAAAAGTGAAAAAAAGGAAATTATTGCCATTTTTTGATGATTACAAAAAATCTAAAAGAAATCTATAAATGAAACACCACTCATTTTGTAGATATTTTTGTGCTGAACAATGTTCATGCTTATAGTACCATGCTATTATTTTTTGGTTTAAAGTTATTCACATTTGTTTGTTGAAAAAGTGAAAAAATGGCATTTTTGCAGTATTTTGCTAATTACATAAAAAATAAAAGTTAGTCATAAATGAAACACCACTCATTTTGTATACTGTATATTTGTGTGCTGAACAACGTTTGTGCTCACTGTACCATGCTATCATTTTTTGATTTAAAGTTATTTGCATTTGAATACAGTTACTACTGCTACTGAGGCTGAATATGCAAATGATTTCTGAATGAGCCAGTCTTTACCTACTGTGTGGATAAATTTATCTACAGTGAGGATAAATATGATGTTCTCACTCTAGGTCTGACCACCTGAGAATATCAAAAATATTTGCCTTCTTTATCCTCACAGGTATGGCATAAATATATATATATATATATATATATATATATATATATATATATGTATATAGCTTCAGATATTTCAAGAGGTGTGATGTCTATACAGTTTCTAGATAATTTTAGATCTGTTATCACTATATTATATAATTATGTAAGTCAAGGTGGATGTAAACAATCTTTCTATAATAGTTTGCCCTTATCTGTGTTTTCTGCAAAGTTAGGTTTTCCTTGGCTACTAAAAGCCAGAAACATCTGCTATCCTGTTCTATGATTATTTGAAACATTTCTCTCCAGTGTTCATTTCTGTATGATGATTTTTGTTCTTGAAGAAAGGATTTGTACTGTTTTCTAAATTTGTTCAGCTGAAAATAATTTTCCTGGGATGGGTTCTCTTACACATGTTGAATAAACTTTCCTACTGCTGATTTATATTGTCTACATTGAACATTAAACCATGTTTTATTTTTACATAGTTTTTTTGATTTATATAAGAGTGGCAGAATGATTTCAAAAAATTCCTCTCATTCCTTCATACATCTCTTCAGCTGAGTGGACTGACATGAATACTTTGGTTGAATCTTTGATCTCTTGTGCTCTTAGCACCTCTACCAATTTGTGTTCCAATTCTTCAGAAAAAAAGATCTCTTATTCATAATTTCTATATATGGAGGAGGAGGGTTTTCCTCTAATGTAATTATAGCTATACTAGAAACTTTAATTATTAGTTGTATTGGAATATTGTCACTTTCAGGTCTTTCCATAATTGTTAGTGTATCAAAGTCAAATAATTGGCAATAGAATGTCAGAAAATAATCTATTACACTAGCCCTATTAGGGAGAAATATGTGTAATTTGCTGGTTTATCTCCCTCTATCACTCCATTTAGTACATTCAGCCCAGTATTCCCGAGGAATTTAAGGAGTCTTCTGCCATTTCTATTTATAATAGTGTCTTTAGAGACCCTTTCTTGTATTAAATCATCCCATAAATTAGAATATATAGCCATATTACCAATATAAGAATTACAATCACTCATGACTATAAGCCCTGCTTTCTGGTACTTAGAAATTGCCTTTGTTACATGCATCTTCAATGTGTCCCACATATCATCCTCATAGTAATCTGCATTGATTGGGAGTATGTAACAATTACAAAGGAAATATGATTCCCCAACCCACAGAACTAGAATTACTATTATGTTTGGTTGCAACACTTTTTCTACTTTCATTTCAATGTAGTTAGATGTCTTTAATAAAAATGCTAACCCACCAATTGGTCTATCTATTGTATTCTTCTTTATAGTGTTAGATAAAACATATTTGAACCCTTCAAGCCATATATCATTTTTAGACTGGGAGCCCAATTCACAAAACCCCTAGAATGATGCTAGGTGCCTGAGTCAAACATAAATGATGCAAATGGTACCTTGCACCAAAAGATCATCATCATCATCATCAAATCTTTATTTATTCAGGCGAACATCATTGAGCAAGGCTCATTTACAAGATGGACCTGATAAGATGATACACAACAGATACATCAAACACTTTATAAGACAGATATACATACAGAGGAAAATAACATTTATAACACAATGATGTACAGTAAATTCACATGATAAAACTCGGTTACAGAAAGGTTAAGCTAATATTTACAGTATGTACAGTACATACATATCCCAATAGGGGCCATGGCAGACACACAACATAATGAATACTAGGATGGTGAAGGTATTATTGGGTGCCATAAGATGGGGGTGTCTGTCTGGAAGGAATATGCCATATATGATTTGGAAGTCAGATTTGTAAGATGACTATTCTAGCTCTAGCGGTAGCCCCAGGAGCAATTCAGAAAGGCATCAAATGCAGGCTGCATGCATCAAAGGGAATTACACCAGCCTTGCACCGCAAAATGGGCTGTGGTATGGCACTATGCAGAGAGGCTGCCATGTCCCTCATTTCGGTATTCACAAAACCCTCCCAGAGGGCAACATTGTATGTACCCTTAGACCAGCCAGGGCTGATCTAAGGTACTTAGACTTTTCCTCTGGGAAGGTTTTGACATTTTCAGCAATGTGCCACTGTAACCCAACCCTGATCCCTGGTAATATAGAAAAACCCTTGTGGTCTAGTATACCGTGATCAGCCCAGTTCACATATGTGAAAGAAATGAAGAAAACATCCCTGGTGGTCCCCCCCAGTCTCAATCTCCATTAATGCATAATAATCCCTGATAATCCAGCAGGCCCATGATCAGCCCCGATCCCATATATTAAATAAAACAAAACATCCCTTCTGGTCCAGTGGCCCCACCAGCCCTGATCTCCATTTCCAAACACATCCAACCTGGTGGTCTAGTGGACCCCCACCCTGCAGGTAGTGCCTCGCTACCCCAATCCCCCCATCCAGTCTCAGAGTTAGTGCCCGGCACAGCCCTCCACTCAACACCATGGCCTTGGGCTGACTGAGCTGTCAATAAACTACTGTATACAGTACTTAGACTGTGTACTGTATACAGTAGCTCATTGACAGCTCAGTCAGCACCCAGCCATGGTGGTGCGCAGAGGGCTGTGCAGGGTGCTGACTCTGGAATTCTATGGAGGGGAATGGAGTGATGGGCCACTGTCTGTGGTGTGGGGGTCACTAGACCACAAGGCTGGATGTGTATGGAAATGAGTATTGGGGCTGGAGGGGCCACTGGGCCACCAGTGATGTTTTGTTTTATTTAATACATGAGATCAGGGCTGATTGGGGTCCACTAGACCACCAGGGATTGTAGTTTTTTTATATCTTAACTGGGATCAGGCTGGGGGGACCACTTGACCACAAGGGATGCTAGTTTTTTTATATCTTAACTGGGATCAGGGCTGGGGTGGGTGGGGCCAGTAGACCACCAGGGATTTTAGTGTTTTTTATATATCTTAACTGGGATTGGGGCTGGGGAGGGTGCCACTACACTCCCAGGGATTTTATTTTGTTTTTATATCTTAACTGGAATTGGGGCTGGGCAGGTGATAACCACCATGGACTGCTCTCCATGGTGCTATTGCTGCATGGCTACCCCATGGCTTGCAATATAACTTCAAGATGCACTGTCTGTTTGGTGTAATGCCAGGATTGCCACAAGCTGTGGGACCCTACCCATTTGTGAATCAGGTACAGGGTCCCTGGTGCACTGGTGGTTGGTACAAGCTGCATTCGGCACAGCTTTCATTGACCTTTGTGAATTGGGCCCCAGGTTTCTTGTTACCAGCATGATACTGCTTGAGAAAGGTTTTAAATTGATTATTCTGTGGATTCTTGTGGATCCTTGATGTATTCCCAGACAGAATGCCATTTTGCATTTTGTGGCTCTCTAGTTACATTAAATAATTTTTATAACTAATAGTGGTATCTATGTCTGATGCTTCATGTCACTCAGCTTGTAATTGACTCAAGGGTTCAAACATATTTGTTGTGACTATCTGACACTCATATTTTCCCTGTATTTGTACTGTAGGAAAGCATCCTTTGCCAGAATGAATTTTATCATTACCCTTATTAAAAGTGATTGTAAGTGGGGCTGAATTTCTATCCTTCAAAGGCACTGCAGTCCTAGGTGTAATTAAAGAAAAGGCTGCCTCATCACAGTTCAAAATTTCCAGATTATCCAATTTGTAGACTTGAACAAGTATTTGATTATAAAAAATACTGTCTCTTATACCTATAGTGATCTGACAATGGTTATTAATTCCTCTGTCTCTCCATGCCCACTTCACTCTGTCATAACCCCATTTGATACTCATAATTTTCCAAATCAGAAAGCATATAGTTTGCATTAGTTTTGTTTCATTCTGTTGATATGTTGCTGCTTGATCATGAATAATTAGGATAAGCTGAGACTGCATGTTTGTTAATTTTTCCTGACCCACACGTTATTTAAAATTGTAGACCCTGGGTTAATGATTTGTAACTGTTTACCATTGGTAAAATTCTCTTTTAGTTTTTTTCAGATATGAAATAATAGTTATGGGGGTTTCAATTTCAATTCCTAAATGGCTGACTGTCAATGCTTGTTTCCAAATCCACGTACTTATTCCTAGTGTATTTATAATTACAATAACAGGGTATTCAGGGTATGTATTGTTTCTAGTGCATAAAATAATATTGTTCCTACCATTTGAGATCCCTAATTCTGTCTCCAATAATTTATAGACTAAGTAATTTAGTTTTCCTTTCATTTCATCCCTACTTTTGTAGATACCCTTGATGCTTATGACAGTCTCATTTCCAGTAAGCCAAACACATGTATCTGGATTTGTCCCTTCTATCATCTACAGATTTATAATACTTAATGCATCTGTGTCAGGAATTTCTGTTTCTTGGCATAATCTGTTATTTATTTCTGTAGCTGACAAAGATCTGTCTAATAACTGGTCTTTTTCCTTTTTCCTTAGTTTTTTCCTCACTCCTTTGTTTTTTGTGTAATTTACATTTTCCCTTTTGAACTTTTACGATGGGCAGGCTCTTTGAGTTGCCTGTCTTTTATTTCCTTATCTTTCAGTTCTTCCTTACTAAAACATGTGACATGAACCATTTATCTTTTTTCCAACAACTATTAAAGAGAGGTCAGTCTCCATGCCACCTTGATTCTTTTGTTTTGTCCTATCATTCTTATTTTGCCTTACTTTTCCCTTATTCTGATTTAATTTCTTCTCCATTTTGCCTGCTTTCTTACCCCTTTTTTAAATATTTTTGCTAGCCTTGGGACTGATGCATTTTGGTTCAGAGAATTTTCCTTCAGGGATATACTGTAGATCAGACACTCCCAGTTGCATTTAACATCATAGAGTCATAATCAAATACTAAACCCATTCTTATAAACTCATTAAGGATATTTCTTATCAGTGCCTCATGATGAGCAAAAGTGGACTTTACTACAGATATTTCATCCTGAAGTATGCATAATTGCTTGAGAAACAAAATATGTGCCATGTGTTGATCTTTTACTGCATTAATCAGTCTAGGGGTGAAAGAAACAGGGTATTGTGAAACCAAATTAGGGATCCTATTCTGGGTATTCTGTGGTTGTGGTGGATCTTGGTAATGGTTATTTTCATCTAAACATGCTGATTTTGGGAAAGGTTCCCAATCAAATTCTGTGGGGAGGGGGGAGGACAATATGGCATCCCAAGGAGATTTCCTAGGGGGGTCCATATTTACCTTATAATTCCTCATCCACACTTCCTCAGACAGAAGGGTACATGGTAAAAAAGTTTTTTTGATTACATAAAACCCCACTATGTATAATAACTGAATAATTACCCCCAATCCCTTGTACCATTTCTACCATTCAGCATAACTTTGTCCCATTTTTTGCAAACTGTGGGGTGGATGTGCAGTAGTAGCACCAAATTAGTCAAAGGATTTTTAAGGATTTTTAAAAATCCCAATTGAGAATTGTGAAACCTTTAGTTAGGGATTTTGTTTTATTTGTTAGTGTGTTCACTGCTACACAGAGAGGGTTGTCTCATCTGATAGTGTAGTTGAAAATCTACCAGATGGCACTTCAGTACTGTAATGGGAACTGGCCTCTTTCTGTAGGTATAACAAAAATAATTTTAGTGGATTTTTTCCTCCTAAATTTTGTGAAGGATAAATATGGAATCTCACAAAATTGCTTGACAAATTCAGCACAATTACGCATCTCATCTGAAGATAGCAAAATATTCAGGTGGCACAAATGGGGTCCACCGAAGATGTGCTGGCGCATCCCCCTGTGTGGCCTGAATACCAAGAATGGGCATTTACAGTATACAGGTACATAAGGTTCAGAGATAGTATGCAATAAATTACAGAAATAAACAAAACTGAAAGACATAATACACACTTAAGCAGTTGAAAAATACAAAAGAGAGCAATTTCAGTATATAATTAGAACAATAGGCAAGGTTCAGCTACAACAATGAGACCAAAAAATCATAATACAAGCAATATTAGCCAGGATAACAATAGGACAATGTCAGAATGAAAGAGAGAGAACAGCAGCATATAAGCATAGGTGATGGGAACTACCCCCCGATCAGCTGGAACACACTGAATTAGTGGGGTGATGAGCTGCCAAGGGAGCTTGGTTGTCCGCAATCAGGATTTGCAATTGAAGGTCAAGATCAATAGCAGGGAGTGTTTGTAGTGTACCTTGAATATCTGGAGGGACCCTGAGAAATGGAGCACAGCTGGGAGGGTATTCCAGAGCTAAGGCACAGCGCTAGAGAAAGCTCTCAGGATTACTTCATGATCCAATCAAAGAAGTCTGTCAAGTTTGTCTGGCATGATCTGCCTGACACAGACCCATGCTGCCTCTTGTCCCAGAGCCTATTGGCCTCCAGCCAGTTCACTATATGCTGTTTTATATTCTACAGTAACAGTTTAGCATGGATAACCCAGGAAACTACGGGCCGGTCAGCTTGACCTCAATAGTGGGTAAGATGCTAGAATACATTATTAAGGAAAAGTGATTTGAGTTCTGGTAGGCAAATTAGTTGCAGAACAACAGGCAGCACAAGTTATTGGTAAGGAGATCTTGCCAGATGAACCAGATCGACTTCTATATAACAATGGCTGCTGACAGAGAACAGTAGATTTATTGAACCTGGATTTTAGTAAAGCATTCAGCTTTGTCCCACACACCTGTAGAAGGCTACTTAAGAAACTGATGGACCTGGTTGTAGGGGGGAAGCTACAAGTAACTACCTGGGTTGGTAACTGGCTGGAGAGAGGAGAACACACAGAATGGCTCTCAACGAGAATTTTTCAATGATGTGGGTGGTCAATAGTAGGGTGCCACAGGGAGGTGGCCCTGGGGCTGGTGCTTTTCAACATCTTCATTTGTGACATACAGTAGGTGAAGATATTCAGGGCAAGGTTAGTCTCGTCACAGATGACACAAAAATCTATGGGAGGGTAGACAGTGAGGAAGGAATAGGTTCACCCACATTAAGGCTAAACTAAACAGAGCACTGTAAAATAGAGCACAACCAAAATGCCAAGTGTTAATGCAGCAACATGAAATTGTGTTGCCACGCAGGCATGACCATAGAAATTGTACAAGCAGAAGTGGCTCCGGTCTCCATGATTTTATGCAGGGGGCTTCGCCCACACAGCCCCCATCATGGGGGGCTTTGCCCCACTCACACCCCAGTAATTTTATATAAACAACTCCAGCCAGCACATGTTGGGGGGAGACAAAAATTAAGCAACAGCAACAACCCCCCAACACGCTCAGAGTAACAGAAACCAAGATATCCTGAATGCCGAAAACAGTCATACACTAGTGCTGAGGCCCATATTCCTATGCCCTCTTTTCAGCACCCTCTTGATGGGATACTGAAGGAATAAGGGTAAAGAAGAAGATCTGGAGACATTGGAGAGGTGTGTCAGCTGTGGTTCAATGTAAAGATGTGAAAGTCATGCGCATGGGGCAAAGAACCTAAGAACAGAATACAGAATAAGTGGAGTGAAGGTGGAGCAGACATAAGAGAAGGATCTATGGGTTATTATATCTGATAACCTAAAACAATCTGCTCAGTGTAATAAGGGGGAGGGCAAGGGCAACAGAATGTTAGGATGTATAGGTAGTGTGATCAGCAGTAGGTGCAAGGAGGTGATACTGCCCCTGTACAGATCCCTGATCAGGACACACTTATAGTACTGTGCACAGTTCCGACAGTGTCACCTGAAAAAGGATAGGGATAAGGTGGAGTCAGATTAGAGGAGGCCCACCAGGAGGACTCTGGGGCTGCAAGGCAGGTCTCACAAGGAAATACTGATGGACCTGAAGATGTACTCATTAGTAACTGGGGGGAGAAGGGGGGTTATGATAGAAACATTCAAGTTTTATCAGGGTATAAATAATGTAGATAGCAGTACACTGCTCATCTTTAGTGAAATCAACACTGGATGAAACATGAAGAAGCTGGTGGGGGAAGGTTTAAAAAGAAGATCAGGAGGTACTTTTTTTACAGAGAGGGCAGCGGACAGGTGGAATAGAGTGCCCAATGAGGTGGTCTGTACAAAATCAGTGGTAGGGTTTAATCATAGGAAGGACAGACACATGGGTTTAGGAGAGGACTATGAGAGCAGGGGACAAAAGAGGAGGAAGGAGATGACTGACCACTGGGGGGGGATTCAGTCTCATACGTTAGGCAGTGGTAACATAAAAACATAAAATCTGACAGCAGATTAGGACTGCTTGACCCACCCAGTAAGGCGACTGGATAGACCAATTGGCCTTCTGTCATCAACTTCTATGTGTATATTTTAAAAATATAGTCAAGCTGTGCCCTTACCTTGACAAGTATGATCTGGCATCCCCAGTTCATGCTTTTGTCACCTCCAGGTTAGACTACTGCAATGCACTCTACCAAAGTGAGACAGGCTCCAATAGTTTATTTGATGATTTTACTGGTGACTGGAGTGAGCTGATACTGTGCTAAACAATCTTCCTGGTTCCTGGGCTCAAACAGGAAGTTTGATGGGAGCTGTAGTTCCTAGGTGAAATCGTTGAAAATGACAGTATTTGTTAGACACTGCTTAATTCCTGTAGACACTCTCAGGACACAAGTAGCAGCATAGGAAGGGTGTTTTGTAGTGGTCATAAGCTGTTTAGGACTTCTTTTATTTTATACTGTTGTGACCTGCTGGAGTCATGATCTCAGGAAGCACTTCTGGGGTCACCACAATTATAAATACTTGCCCCTCAATGAGCGGGGTGAGCTTGAGTGGGGCACGTACGCAGCAGCACGTGCAGAGATGTGCACAGAGACATGCACATCTAACATGTGTCTGGCAAGCCAGGCAGGGAAAAAGGGGAAAAAGGACATTAGACTGTTTATGAAGGTATCAGTGTTAACCATAGCTGATAAGGAAACAACCCTTACCGCCTCTAGTCTAGTTACAAGCAAGATTGCATTATCTGTGACTGAAGGTACACTGAAGCTCACCAGGATGAAGCCCAATTCTGCAGAATTCTATAGCAGAGTTACTGCAGGAAACAATGCAGTTTCAATTGGAATTAATCCCTTTTGTCATGCAGGGAAAGTGTGACACAGCACTTTATCTTAGCGGGTTTCACTGTACATGTAGGACATGTAAGTAGGTGACCTTCACCAATATAATAATAAATTGGATTTTCTGTGTGGGCTTTTATTGTGAGAAATACTGTAGCTTAGTTGTTAATAGGTGTTACACACCTGTTAAAGGAATTTTTGATATTTTGTGCCTTGTTTTAAATACCTTACTAGTCAAGATTGTCTCGCATCATACTTGTCAGGGGTAAATAATTCAACTGTCAAGATGACTGAGAAAATTAGAACTTTAGGTGGTGACTTGGCCTATAAATGTAACTCCTGTTTCATGTATACTCTAGCTGAGACTGAATTAGTTGAAGTAGAAGTCAACTGTAAAAAGTGTTTCTACATTGTAACTTTAGAAATGGAAGCAAAGAAAGTTTATTCAAAATTAGATGTAGTCATAACAAACCAAGTGGATTTACATGAAAGAATGATGACTATTGATACAACACAGCCTTCGACCTCAACAGGGCAAGTTAGTTGCATTCCTGACTATAAGTCCTTTGGTAAAAACTCCCTAACTGAAAATAATATGCTTCAGACTAAGGTTGGACAGGGATCCCTTAAGAGGAGAAACAGGAATCTAGAGAACAATGAGACGATTGATGAGGGATGGACTACGGTCACAGGAATAGTTCCAAGAAAGGTCGAAGAGCTATGGAGTTCAAACTATCCCTGAGCAATCATTTTGGTAGTTTAAATTCTCAGACCCCCAGTGGACAAACTATAGATTTTCATTGCCCCCTCACCGCCTTAAAAAATTGGCTCTGATAGTTTAGATTACGGAATTCTAAATGGACAAACTATAGATATTCCTGCCCCTTCCCCTCCCCAAGGCAGTGGTTGCATGCCCAGCATTGTAGAGTCTCCCCTTGTGTTGAGCCTGAAACACGGAGTACAGGTGCAATAGATATAGAAATTGAATCAGCTAGTGCTGAACATCTCCAGGAATGATTAGCTAGCATTTCTCAAATCCCCTTCCCTCTGGTTATGGAACATAATGAAACTTATGGACAGCTACCTCCAAGAAATCTGGACACCAATGAGGAATGAATTAACCTTGAGTGGGATCATGTACCATCTGGTGCAACTCTTACTCACCAAACATATGTGTTGGGTGATTCTATAATCAGACATATAAACCGTATTGTGTGCAACCCAGACAAAGTCAATAGGACTAATAGTAGCTATAGGGGTGCTACAATTTCGGATCTAACAACTATGATTAACTCTACCCTTGCTAATGGTGGAGAAAATCCTTTAGTTATTATACATGCTGGTACAAATAACATAAATATCACCAAGCTGGAAGATGTAAAAAAAGAGTTCACAGTTTTGAGTGAACTATTAGTAGCAAAAAATTGTGATATCTGCGTCTCTGAGATTCTTCCTGTACCATGAGCAACTGCAACCATAACTGCCAAAATTAAAAGTATTAATAATTGTCTGCATCTGTGGTGCCTCAAAAAAGGATTTGGTTGTCTTTGTTGATAGACTGCATCTGTATTCATGGGATGGACTGCATTTGAGCAAAATGGGCAGCAGTTAATTAGGTAAAAGAATTGAAGCATATATTACTAACCATTTAAACTAGCCATGTTGGGGGGGGGGGTTATGGGAAATCTTTCAAAAACATTCCCCTTACATAGTTCTACTACTTCATACAGTTGACAATATGGGTGCAATATCATATTGGTGAATGCTAGAAGTTTAAACATGCTTATAAAGACAGAATTGGAAACCTACATTAAACTTAATAATATAGACATTATTGGAATAAATGAAACTTGGTGGGATGACACCTCTGATTGGATGCACACAATTACTGATTATAAGCTCTATTATAAAAATAGGGTAGACAAGACATCGAGGAGGTGTCTGTCTATATATACATAATTCTATCACATCACAGGCAGTTGGTTTTACCACAGATATAGATGTGGATCTAGAAACTATTTGGGTCAAGTTATTATTTCCTGAGAGACTGGCAGTACTTATAGGCAGCTGATATAGACCCCCCCCCCACAGTTCCACTGTAGAATATAACCTAGCTTTACTGGATAAAATTAAGCATGCTTCTGACTCAGATTATGTTATTATTTTGGGTGATTTTTAATCTCCCTGGGGTGAACTGGAATGAACTGATAGGTAAAACAGAGGTTGAGAGAACATTTATTGAAACTTGTGTGGATATCGGCCTTTATCAACTTGTGTGTGAGCCCACTCAGGAAAATAATATATTAGAACTTATCTTGACAAATATAATGATGAAATCACGGATATTAACATATTTAGTCCATTAGGAAATAGCGACCATAACATGGCAGCGTGTAGTATGGCCACTGGATGGAGCAACAATAACTGCAACACCTTGATCAAAAACTATAATAAGGCCAATTTTATTGAGATTCATCAGCATCTTAGTGACATGGATTGGGATAGTATATTATTACATCAATCAATGGAAACTGCTTGGGAATCATTTAGAGACATTCTCATTAAGATAGAGAATGAATGTGTACCTACATTTAAGAAATATAGTAAAAAGGGTCGAATTCTTAATTGGTTGACACCAAGGGTTAAAGGCAAATTAAGATTAAACACACGGCTTACAAAAGATTTAAAAGTAACAAATCCAAAAGAAATAAAATGCTATATATAAAAGAACAACAAAATCTAAAAAATCTAATTAGGAAGTCCAAAGCAAATATGGAATTTAGAATAGCTCACTCTAAAGATACCAAGTTACTCTATTCCTATATAAACTTAAATTGCAGAAACTCAAATCCAACTATTGGGCAAATTGTAGTAGATAACAATATTATATATAATGATCAGTCTGTAGCATAAAAATTCAGCTTATATTTTTGCTCAGTTTTTTCACCTGGATCTCAAGGAGTTAAAATACCAGACCAGGTTTCTGAAACAAATGATGTTATAACCAGTTGAGAGGTCTATAATGAACTAATTATTATTTTTTATTTATTTATTTCAGTCTAGGATTACAAATACCTTTGAGCCAGGGCTCTTTTACAAAGGTTCCACGTCATATGGTACAACAAGACAACAAGAATGACATTATGATAAATAATCACTTCTGTATACATATACAAAGCTAGAACTAGAGTTGACAAAGGTAGAGAGTGAAGGGCAGGAGATGAGAGAGTGAGGGGAGGGGTGAGGGTGGGGCACAGAGGTGTAGTTAGGGGACAGAGCTGTAGTTAGGGAGGGCTGAGGTGGGGGGGGTGCCGCCTGGAAGGCATTGTCAAAGAAACAGAGATTAGCAGAGGGTGCCCAGACATTAGCAAGAGTTAAGGATAGTGACCATCACCCAGCCGGTAGGGGTTTGCGTAAGGTCAGGCTGGCATAGGTGATAGATGATTCAGTTATGATCAATGGCAGTCACCGGCACTCGAGGCAGTGAGAGACGTGCAGAGGCTGGATTTGAAGGAGCTGAGCATGGTGGTGGTAGTAATATCACTAGAGAGTCCATTCATCCAGCTCGAAGCTCTAAAGGCAAAGGATCTTTGACCTTGTGTAGTATGGCAGTGGGGAATTTGTAGAAGCTGTGGCTTAGTCCCCCTGGTGTTGTGGCTGCTGTTTCTGGGTTGTAGGAGGGAACAGACTGCAGGAGGTGCAAGGCCCATCAAAATTTTCTTTGCCACCATGCAGGTTTGATATTTTATTCGATTTTCTAAGTGCAGCCAGCCAGTTTGGGTATAAAGGTCACAGGTGTGAGTAAGACATTGAGCACCTGTGATGAGCCGACAAGCCTTGTTGAGAGAGGTAGTTACACGTCTGAGTGCAGTAGCAGTAGCAGAGCCATAGATTATAAGGCCGTAGTCAATGGTGGTAATGATGGAGCTCTGGACGGCAGCACCCAGTGCTTCAGGGGTAAGGTGTCATCTGTGTCAAAAAAGCATGCCTAGTCTGGAGTTTGCAGCTTTGGCAACATTATTTATGTGATCAACATAAGAGAGGTGTGAGTCAAGGGTGATCCCAAGGTATTTAAATGATTGGACCTGTTCCAGAGGGTCGCCATGTGTGGTGTTTATGGTGAGGTGGTGATCCTTATACTTATTGTGGGTGCTGCTGAAAATCATAGTTTTTGTTTTTTTCTGATTAAGGATCAGTTTATGCCTTATGAACCAATTCTCGACTGTATTGAAACCCTGCTGGAGACTTTTTTGCAACTGATTTGTGTCCTGATGGGATGCAAGAATTACTGCTTTGTCAGCGTAGAGTATCATTTGTTCAGTGCAGGAGTCCGGGAGGGTGTTAATGACAGACTGAAGAGGAGTGGGCCAAGGATAGAGCCCTGAGGGACACCAGAGTTGGTAGGTTTGGTATCAGAGAGCACATCTGCGATCTTTACACGTTGGGATCGATTTTCAAGGTAGCTTTTGAACCAAGTGACTGAATCATCAGAGAGACCAGAGGACTGAAGTTGGCCAAGTAGAAGGTGGTGGTGTACAGTATCAAAGGCCTTTGTGAGGTCAATATAGATAGCTCCAGTAGGTTTACCATTGTCCAGGGAGCTGTGGATAGCACCTGTGAATTCCAGGAGGGTGGATGCGGTACTATGGCCTTTTCTGAAGCCATGTTGCTGCCGGCAGAGAATATTTTATTTGTCCAGGTAGTCAGTGAGTTGGTCAGCTACTATACATTCCAATGCCTTTGAGAGAGGAGGTAGAATAGAGATTGGGCGATAATTGGCATGTATAGTCTTGTCACCACTTTTATGGATTGGGGTAACAGTGGCTGATTTCCATTTGTCCGGGAACTGACTGAGGGAGAGGGAGAGATTAAGTATCCTGGTGAGAGGCCCTAAAACAACTTCTAGTGTGAGGGATAGAAGCTTGAGGTCGAGTGAGTCGCTGCTAATTCTGGATTTGCATAGAGCTTTGGTGACGTACTTACGAACATCATGCACCTTTATTGCCTTAAAGTAGAATGGAGGGTGTTTGGCAGGGAGGGTGTGGCTGTGGGATGTGGGGGGTCCTCATCAAAGTAAATTCATCAAATTAAAGTTAACAGTTCCTCTACTCCTGCACTTGATAACATAAACCCAACATTCCTAAAGAACGCTGCCTGAGATCTGGCATACCCCTTAACTATCATATTTAACCAATCGTTGAAAAGCAGCACAGTTCTGTGTGATTGGAGGCAAGCTATTGTCATCCCAATTTTTAAAAAAGGTAATGGAGGAAATGTGGAGAATTACAGACCTATAGGTTTGACTTTGCACTGTTGTAAAATAATGGAGCATCTAATTAGAAATCGGTTAGAAACCGCAAAAGAGCAATCAGGGCATAGTGACCCAAGCCATCATGGCTTTAAAAAAGGGAGATCATGTATGACCAACCTACTAGCCTTTTATAATCAAATCAGTAAAAATCTAGATCGAGGCATTCCGTCTGATGTTATCCTACTCGACTTTGCAAAAGCTTTTGATAAGGTCCCCATAATAATCTAATATCAACATTTTTGGATTTTGGTGTAAATAAACAAATTGTTAAATGGATAAATAGTTGGCTGCACAATAGATCTCAAAGTGTGCGTGTGAAAGGTTCAGTCTCAAGTCAGTGTGCTGTTAGTAGTGGAGTACCCCAGGGCTCTGTCTTGGGCCTTCTTTGTTCAGTATCTATGTTAGTGACATGAACAAGGATATTGAAAACATTGTAATCAAGTTTGCAGATGACACCAAACTCAGGGGCATAGTTGACATGCTGGGCAAACATCTTTCCTTTAATAAGAAATTTGGGTAAAATCAAAAATTGGGCAGTAAGGAACAATATGTGCTTAAATACTGATAAGTGTGCAGTAATGTAATTTGGGCATAAAAATCCTAATTATTCATATATATCCTAAATCAAAATATTCTTAGAACTTCTGACCATGAAAAAGATCTGTGTATATTAATGAAAAATAAACTAATATCTTCTGACCACTGTATGTCTATTACCAAAAAAGCTAAAGGTATGGTTAACAGAATTAAAAGGGCATTTACATGTAAGACTGAGCAATTTATTATCCCTATTTACAATAGCTATGTCCAACCCCTACTTGATTATTGTTCTCAGGTATGGTCCCCGTTTCTTGTAAAAGATATAAAACTATTGTAGGGGGTACAGAGATCAGTAACCAAGCTTATCACTAGGCACAAAAATAAAACCTACCGAGAGAGAATTTTAGACACAGGTATACATTCTCTGCAAGCCAGTAGACAGAGGGGTGATTTGCTCCTCATTTTCAAATTACTACAGTCCCCTGAACTAATGGGAATTTGTGAGCTTGAGTATAGTAATGCAAGCCAAATTTAAGACCCCATAATAAAAAATTAGTTCTTCATAAAGTCTGCATCAACAAAAAGGAGAATTTCTACACTATCCGAACCACCAAAGCCTGGAACAGACTAGCACAAAATATTGTGGATATTGAAGGGCTGGATAACTTTAAAAATACATTGGATAAATCATACTACAATAAACAACTATTGGTATGATAGTCCCACTAGTGTGGGGGACATTCTAGATGGGCCGATGAGCCTCCTTATGTCCTGTCTTCCTAGTAATTCTAGCAAAGCATTTTAGAAAATCAGATCCACCTCCTTCATCTGGTACAGAATATGGTCACCCATCTGCTGACTTTTGCCAGCTGACCAGAACACATCACACTAGCTTCCTTTGCCCTGCACTGGATGTGAGTAATGTGGTAAGTCAATTTTTTAAATGCTTCTGTTAGCTTATAATGCCTTGCATGAATGGGTCCCTGTACTTCTCTGAACTAGCTAGGGGGATGTTGGGGTGTATTAGTAGGGGTCTCACAAGTCAGAACAGGGAGGTAATAATCCCTCTTTACAAGATACTGGTTAGGTCCCATCTGGAGTACTGCGTGCAGTACTGGAGGCCACACCTTCACAAGGACTAAACAAATTGAGGCAGTCCAGAGAAGGGCAACCAAAATGGTGCAGGGACTGCATCAGAAAATATATGAGGAAAGATTAACGGAGCTCAATATGTGTATACTAGAGCAAAGGAGGGAGAGAGATGATATGATCGGAAACATTCAAACACCTTAAGGGCATTAACAAGGTGAAAGAGTCTAACATGTTTCAATATAAGAAAAATAGCAGGACAAGAGGACACAGTATGAGATTAGAGGGAAGCTGATTAAGGGGTAATGTGAGGAAGTTCTTTTACACAGAAAGGGTGGTGGATGCATGGAACGGCCTACCTCAGGAAGTAGCGGATATGAATACAGTGCAGGGCTTCAAACAGGCATGGGATAGGCATACGGGAGCAATACAGATGAGTATGAATAAATAGGCCATTGACAGAGCAAAGACCGATGGCGCATTCATAAGGTAGAAAAAAAAATGGGCAGACTAGATGAGCCTTGCGGTCCTTATCTGCCGTCAACTTCTATGTTTCTATTGACCACCTACTTGGGTACTGGGGAGATAAGCTATTTACATTGCATGGAGCAGCACCTCTTGCTGATTCTGCATTCCAGATTGAGATTAATTGTCATGCCTTTTTTGTTGCTGCTCCAAAACTGTGGAATGCCCTGTACAGTGATGTTCGTATTGCCCTGACTGTTTCCTCCTTTAAAATCAAGCAAAACTAATGATGTGGTGTTTCCAACAGATCTTCCTTATCTAGGCAGTTCCTCAGAATATACTTTATAAATATTACTTAATTATTTTATTTATTTTACTGAATTGTGAGCCTGGATTTATATTTATTTATTGGTTATGAGTATATTGTGTATTATTCAAATTCTTTTTGTTTGTATTGTTCCCAATATTTGTTTGTTTAGTGCATTTTTGTAAGTTCTTTGAGCAGTGAGGAAAGGCATTTTATTTATTTTTTTGTCTACTGTTTCTTCTCCATCTCAGCTGACATGGTCCTATTTTGAACAGCCCCCCCTCCCAGCCATGTCACCTGGCATCCCTGGGCCTTATCTTTATGGTGGGTGTCCTGTGGCACAAGATCCGGTTGGAGGGGCCCAGTCACTGGTGTGGGGCATGCAGGGACCAGGCCATCATCTAGCCTGAGTCGGAGATTTTTACACCATTTTTCTCACCTGGGGCCACACACATGCAATGACATGCTGCATGTGCTGTGCCTCTGCTGAGACACACCCCGGCATCTAAGTGTGGGATCCCTTCCTGTGTGATCTCATTCCACTGCCTCCCAGATTCCTAGAGGTGACAGATGAATAGTGGGGCATGCTAACCCCCCCCCCCCGAGTAAAGAGCGCATTCTAAGGGATGCTCAGTCATACCTCCATCACTCCCCCAGCCAGCCCCACAGTGATCCAGACTCTTTCCAGAACCGGGGTCACCGGTGTAGCAGGTGGTAGCTCTACCACTGTTTAACAGGGCACGTTCTGGGAAAGATACCTTTTTTAACTTCTACTGTGATTCCTTGAACTTACTGGGCCTCGTTTTAAAAGGCTGAAATTTGGCGCAAGGTGCTGCACCACAAGGATTTGATGCAAGTGGCACCTTGTGTTGAGTTTGGTGGCAGTCCTGATTTTTGAATGCAGGCTGTTTCGAAATTGGGATGCCCTTTGCCGAAGCTGACCTGCACCACTCCATCAGCAGAAGTGCTAGTGCACCAGGTTGCAATGGAGCTTGCACCACGGGGGGGCTGCAGCATCCCCTTATTTGGGATTTTAGACACCGTGCCATGGATGTATGATGGGGCTGAGGTTAGGTCAGCCATGAGCTGGTCTAAGGGCACTGTGCCAGTAGATTGGAGGGAGGTGAGGGGGGCCTGCAAGGTCAGGAACCAGGGCAGAGGGGCCAGTAGGGGTGCCATAATGGGCAACAGGGGAATGGCAGCAATTTCAGGGTACAGAGGTGGCACCCGGTGGAGGTGCCATGGCCAGTGGGACAGAGCTGTTTGAACCATGTACACTGGGGTAGGCACACATGGATTCTGTCCCAAACCTCAAGGTGGCAACAGCCCTGGCACTTATCATGTAGCTGAAATACTCTCCAACATGTGGCATTGGTTGCAGGGTATGAAGTGCAGTCGGTGGATGGGGACGTCCCCAGGTACCACGACATTCCCCTGCTAAACACCCCACCGTGTGGAGCCATGCTGATGCCCAACTACACTGTCAGGGACTGTGTCAGTTATGGGGCAGGTGCCAGGGCTGTTGCCATCTGGGGGTCTGGGACAGGGTCAGTGTGTGCTTACCACAGTGTACCTGGTCCCAGCAGCTCTGTCCCACTGGCCATGGCACCTCTGCCAGATGCCACCTCTGTAATCTGACACTGATGCTGTGCCCCCGTTGCCCACTTCGGCACCCCCAACTGGTCCCAATGCCCTGGTTTCTGACCTTGTAGGCTTCTTATCCCCACCCACTTTGCAGCTGCACCTGGGTTGTGCCCATCTAGGGGGGGAGGGCTTGACAGGACCCTCTATGAAACCCCTCCAGTGCACTAAACATTTGCTGCAACACTGTGGCTGCAGCAACTCCTGGGACTTTGATACAGGGACCCCCTTTCTTCTGGAATAGGGTGCAAAGTCCCTGACACACCCAGAGTTTGCCTTAGCCGTGCATCAGTTCAATGTGTTACAATCTAGTGTCCATTTGAAAATCGGGCCCATTGTGTCTCTATAACTGCCATTGTTATTATATTGTTTTTTTCTTGTATCACACTGCTGTTATCCTGTTCTTTATTTGCACGCATGTACATAAAGTAATTGCATTGTGTCACTGTATTATATTATCTGGTCTATAATCTTCTGGGTCGTGTCTGAAAACAGGCAATTCTTTGTTTAGTGCACTTACCTGGTAAGCTGAAAAATGAAATGATATGTTATCTATTTCTCTGCAGAATTAGATTTTATAAAAAATCAAATTCTTGTATAGAGTGGAATGGATAATATGGATGTCTCATCTGCAGTAAATTCTTCATCTGAAATTTTGATCAGTGATAGTTGCTGCAGTAAGTTATCTTTTTCAAATTATTGGTATAGTGGTTTGTTTCACCAGTATCAGTCAAGATGCTGTAGTTGTCACTTTCTTGTACTTCTTCTTGTAGTAGAAGAGTTTGAGCTGTGTGAATCTTCTGAAACGTGACCAAACAAACTTGAAACTTCAAACCAGGCAAAATTTGCCACAGTTTGATTAGTTCACAGTTTGCGTGGGCAGAAACAAACAAACTGAAACCTCACAGGTATGTCCCTCCTCTGGTGACCAGAAGTAGTCCATTGGTCACCCCTTCCCTGCCCCAGTCAACTCTCCACTTGCCCTCCCACACATTAAAACAAAAGTTAATGGCTGAGTCAGGAGTCAACACCTTTTAAATCACCCTTCCCTTCCTAGCCCAACTCATCATGACCCCCAAACATATATACAAGGGCACCATTTGGGGGTGGCAGGGGGGCTCTTGCCCCCCCCCGCATGCAGGCTGTTGTTGTTGTTTTTAATGACCATAACCACCACAAACCAGCTTGATGCCTTTTCTGTGATTATTTCCTCTGGCTTCCCCCCAGTGCGATGCGGTGGGTCACGGGTGTTGGGGAGCCATCCTGGATGCCTGTTTTTTTTTTTAAATCCTGAGTCTTCTGGCTCAAAAAACCCCCTCAAACTCCCAGCAGTCTACTGTCTCCCTAGCACTGTCGGGGCTGGAGCTAACACTGCAGATGTGCGAGAGCACTGAGTGGGACTCAGCTATTGGCTAATGTGGATGGACGTCATCGGAGCGGAGGCAACGTCATCCTGAATAGAACATCACCAAAGTCTAAGCGGGAGAAGCTTGCCAACTCGTGTTGTTGTCATCTCAATGAGCAGGGGAGAGAAGCTTGAGCGAGTTTAAAAAAAATTGAAGTAATGTCATCTACTCCTCCTTACTCCGCAGTCCAACCTCTTCACTGTAGTCGCCCGCCGTGACGTCACCCAGCGGACTTGAGTGAGCTCTTGACCATGTGTGGACCACACCGCGGGACCAACCGATAGACCCAAGGCACCCAGACCCAGTGGGCGCGGTGGCTGTGTGCACTGCACAGACAGACTGCTGAATTTGCAGTCAGTGACCCACGCTCACTCTCATTCGACAAGTCGCAGTAGCAGATAGCAGGAAGAATGGAGAATGGAGGACAGCAGAAAAAATAAGTTAATACTGGTGGTGAGATAACATACTAAAAAACATCTATTGGTCTTTAATATTATGGCACTACTGACTGGAGCACTGGTAATTGGGGTACACTACACAATAATCAGCAGACTATGGTTTGTAAGCAACTTGTTGTTGATGTGATGGAAAAAAGCAATGTTTCTTCTTAATCACATAGTGGATGGTTCTTTAGATGAAGGTGTGGCATTTGGCAGCTACACAGCAAAGTCAGTTACCCAGTATGTTTTCCTGGCATGGCGCCACATCAGTATTAATGACCTGGAGAACAACTGGCTAAGACAGCACTTCTGGTTTTACTATTTATTTATTTAGCTTTTGTTTACTGGGTAAGCATGCTAGACAGTCAGGTGCCTATTTTCAGGTGCGACCCGGGAGAATTACAAAAGATGCAGGCAATGACATTACAGAGGCAAGGTACAGGCAATAACATTATACAGACAAGGTAACAGTAGTTTACAGGGTACAGTCAGGTACAGACAGTAGACCTCAGGAAATAACAGATATAGAGACATGGTAAATGGCTATCACACAAGGTATTGCCAGGAAGGGAAGAGAGCCAGGTACAATCAGATAGCTAATTAAAGGCAGTGCAGTGTTAGGTCATGTCAGCTGATGGAGGTGGTCAAGGAAGTCGGCTGGTAACAACAGGACATTGTCGAGAGGTGCTCTATAGGCCTTTGTGCTCTGGCAGTCAGAAAGGGCTTTGGCGTGCCAAGGAGTGCGGGTCAGCTAAGAGCAAAGGCAGGCAGAGGCTTGTTTTAGGTAGTCCCAGAGGGAGGACCTGAAGCACCTGTGTGGGGGGGGGGGCAGCCCTTATATAAGTCAGGAGTAGGTTCCAGGCTCTGGGGGTGAGGACACAAAGGCGTGATCCCCAGCGAGTGAGCGAGTTTTTGGGACCATGAGAGCTTGGGAGTTGCTAGACCTCAGCTGATAGCTAGACGGAGCAGGCTTGAGCAGATCGGTAAGTGCTGGGGGGTGGAAGATCATATGATGTTGTCAGTGAAGTTGTCCATAACAAAGGATTGGTGGTTGCTAGGGGAGAGCCACCTCAGCCTGGCGTAGAGTTGACAGTGATGGGTGAGACAGGAGGCAGATAGGGCGAAGCGACATACGTTGTTGTATGTAGAGTCCCATTTTGTGAGCCAGGTTTGTGGGGCGTTCACAAAGGAGGTGAGCCCATAGCAGAGCATGGGGAGTAGAACCCTTTTGCAAGGGAAAGTCGGGCAGCTGGGGTGAGGCAGTTTTTTGCCCTGTACACCAGTCCCAGCTTACAGTTAGTGGCCTTACAGGAGTTCCGTATGTGCAAGGAGAGGTCCAGCTCAGGGTCGAGGGTTACCCCCAGGTACTTGAACGAGTTGACCAACGACACAGGGATGCCATCAGCACCAATGACTTTTAGGTAGACTGGGCACACTCTAACCTTGGCAGGGGAGCTGAATAACATGGCCTGCATCTTGTGAAGGTTGATGACAAGTTTGTTTGCCTTGAGCCAGGATTGAATACGACCGAAATCAGAGTTAAGTCTGGTGTTAACATCTCCGATATCCTGGGAGCTAGCAAGAAGCACAAGGTCATCTGCATATAGAGTGACATGCCTAGAGGCAGGGATCAAGGGCACTGGTTGATAAGAGGAGAACAGCAAGGGCCAGGGCGGACCCTAGGGCACCCACATGTTACAGTGCGAGCCCAGATTGAGCTTTGGAACCTTGTATACTGTTACCTTCCAGAGAGGTAGTTCGTAAACCAAGCTAGTGCGGGGAGGCCGAAGGACTGGAGGGCAGTGCCCAGAAGAGTGTGGTCAACCAGCTCAAAGGCCTTTGAGAGGTCAATGAAGATGGCCCCCATAAGTTTGCCTTGATCAGTCACAGTTTGGATTACGGAGGTGACCTGTGCAAGGGCAGTGGAGGTGCTGTGCCCTTTGCGGAACCCCTGCTGCTTGGGGGAGAGGAGGCCAAGGGTTTGGAGGAAGAGAGCAAGCTGGGAGGCTGTCACTTTTTCGAAGAGTTTGTTTACTGTGGATAGAATTGCTATGGGGCGGAAGATTTCCAGTATTTTGGGGTCACCACGCTTGGGTACTCGGGTCACATAAGCCACCTTCCATGTGGCTGGGATAGACCCAGACATGAGAGAGGAGTTTAAAATGTGAGAGATAGGCTGTGCCAAGTAGGGGGCCCCCAGAGTAATCTGGGTTCTAGATTATCATGCCCTGCACCAGTGTGAGGGGAGAGTCCCACTAGGAGCTTCCATGTCTCTTTACAGGAGACAGACTTAAAGTAGAAAGGTCCCATTCTACTACTGAGGTTCCAGAGAATAGTGGGTATAGCAGACTCCAATTATAATTGGTTCTATGGTCCTGAAAGCCAGTTAGTTTTCTTGGACAAGTTTGTTCTGAGGAGTGGAGCTGGAAACTGGCTTGCACAACAGATTAGAAAGCACAGACCTAAAGATGGACCAATGGTGCAATCTACTGCCCAAAGGTGGAGTGCACGTCACACTGAATATATTTGGTATGCTGCCCAGCTCACTTCCCAGCCTCCTTCAGGCTATAGTGGATGCTACTGATGCACATTACAGAGTTCAAATTAATGTCAGGGAATGAAATCTGGTTTTAATGCATATTTATTCATCTACTAGCTGTCAGATTGTAAGTGCTAGTCCCCGTAACTGATGTTTGTCCTTCTACAAATGTCCATTGTATTTTGGAATGGCTTCACTTGCCTGCCAGCTGCTTTCTGCTGGGCTTCTATTAAGGAATTGTTTTACTTTTACTACTGCTGCCCGATTGCCAATACTGCTGCTCCTCTGACCTCTCACCTTGATTCTGTGTCTACTGTGTAATAATTGTTGCCAAGTATTCTTCTAGCTCTTCGCTGAGTTAAAAATAAATTCTCAACCTAGTTTTACCCTCCATGGTCCTTACTCGTAATGTTACTAACTGTGGTCCTCCTGAATGAATACTGCCAGATATATTTCCCTTTTACCTGATTTAAAATTAGAACTCGGTTCCAGAAAGTAGCAAGAGTAGGGAGGAAGGTTTCAAGGCTAGACTTTTGGGCACCAGGTGGAGGAGCCGAGGGTACCCAAGGCCTGGAGTGTGATGTCACTGTGAGGGGTATCAGGCTTATCTCTCAGAAAGAAAGAATCCTCTGCTATACTGGCCTGGTGCCGGCCCTAGAGTTCAGGTGGTCCTGATTGCAAACAGTGCCCACAGCTGTAACTGTGCAACTGGGGATGACTTGGTACTAAGATAAGGGTTAGTCATGGACACCAAATGATCCAATTACCCACTGGTACTGCTATTTGTGGGACCCTGGGGTTGCTAGTCCCACAGCAGCCAGCTTAGCTTTGCGGTGACCATGGCCTACATGCCCCTGGCCCGGCCCCCACTCAACCCCTGCCCCTGCCCCCACTCAGCCCCTGGCCCCGCCCCCATAGCCCCTCTGACCGGCGGTTGTTGCCCCCCTCTGTTGAAATCTGAAATGGCACCCCTGCATATTTATTTAACAGTTCCCACTCCCCACTGATCCATATCCATGATTTGGTACAGAGGGGGAATCAATAGCCAAACCAGGCTAACTCAGGCATTCCCCTTCCCCATTTAAAATTAATAGCAATAAAATCTTAATATCACACCAGCAGTGAGGCAGAAGCCAGCAGTGGTGTAAAATCAATCTTCCTCTTAACCCCCCCCCCCAAACACAACCTACAATTTGAGGCCTGTGTCCCTGATTCCTGGCTAACTCAGTTGTCCTCCCAGTTTGCCTTTCCCATTTCATTTATAATAGTAGACTGACAGGTGTGAACAGGAAGCTGGGAAAAAGATTGGTCAGTCTGTCTAGCATCATCAAAGATACAACTGCTCTCCCCCTCCCTGCTGGTCACAAATCCACTCATCTCATATAGTCTGCTGTTATGAATGAAATGGAGAGGGTGCACTGGTGGGGATGACAGAGTTAGATGAGAATCTTAGACCATAGAGCCCCCAAATTATGGACTGGGGTTCATAGGGGGCATCAACGCTTGAATAAAGGCATTACATGGATCATGGAGGGGGGGTGTTATGGATAGAGGATTGACTTTACCACTGGTAGCTCCTGACTCAGTGTCAGGGAGCCAGTGAGATTAATTTTTTTTTTTAAACTGAATGGAGGGATGCAGAGTTAGCCTGGTTTGGCTATTGGTTTCTCTCCTACCCCACATCATGGATCAAGGGCCAGCGGGGAGGTAACCATTACCAAAACTTGTTTCGGGGACTTGGGGGTCTGGCAAGGGATGGGAGGTGATTTTAAGAGATGTGTCCATTCCTGACTAGGTGCCAGCATCCAGCAGGTTTTTTCCATAGAGTGTTTTCTCTCCTGCCAGTGATATACCTTGTTCTGGACCATTATTCTGCTATCCTGCCCGGGTCTCCATCCTTGACATCTCCCACGGTTCTCCCCTCCATGACAGGGCTCCATGACGAAGGCCAACCCTCTGTGGCAGACCATTGGGTGGACTAAGATCCAGTGGTTGTGGGCACGAAGATGCAGCTGTTGTGGGTGTTAAGATCCTATGGAGGCCGTGAGAGTCCTGCCATCATATAGACAGTCATGTGTTTTTCCCACAGCTTTTCCCCCTGGTTCCTCCCTCCTTTCCCCGAGATGGGCATATTTCACTAAGTGGTCTTGACTGAATTCCGCAATGTCTTATAGAGGAAGCAAACTCCCCAGGCCCACAACAGTGGTCCTTGTGGCACTGGTGCCCAGTGAGATCCCTCTCTGACCACAGAGCACTATGGCACGGCAGCTGCTGCAGTGGCCTGCCATCTGATGCAGCATCCAAAGCTGCTGCTGGACCATCATGGCCACCAGCAGCTTTTGTTATTAATGTTTGTGTGTGTGAGAGGATGGGGCAAGGGGTGGAGAACCGGCTCAAACCTTTGCCAGGTCAACAGATTTGACTGGTTTACACCAATTAAGCCAAACAAAAAGTTTGAATTTAGCTTCGCTCTAAATGTTTACTAGCTTCAATGAGAATCAGATATCCAAAGTCTGAGGTGTTTGAGTCTCAGGTAGAACCAAACATGAAGCTGTAATGAATGTATTATAATTTGAAAGGGATACAAGAGCCAAATTCAGCCACCTGATTGGCTAACTGGGGACTTGTTAGCCACATCTGCAGTTGCTGGCAGGGTATATTCACTGATTTTGGTATGTTGACTGTCACTCCCAGAGCTTTAGACATCTGTCTGGTTTGAACTAAGGTCTTCAGCAGCTGGTCCCTGAAGTGGGCTTTTAATAGCCAATCCTCCAGGTAAGGGAAAACTTACAACCTTCCCTGCGAAAGGCTGCTGCCACCACTGCAAAGCATTTGGTAAAGACCTGTGGTACTGAAGACAAGCCAAAGGGCAACACTGAATTGGTAATGCTCCCCCTGAAGGAAACGGGAACCTCACGTATTTTCTGTAAGGTTTCCGGGTCTTTTTTTTTTCAATTTTGTTTCCCCTTCCATCAGTCACCTCACCGTATCCCACCTTGCTGTGATCTCCTCTACCAGAGATCCTGTTCCTCCAACCCACCCACGGCACACCTACCTGTCACCCCTTAGTCTTCCCCCCCCGAGGCAGGGTTGCCTTCTGTGCCATTGCAATCTTCCTTCTAATCTAGTGCCAAGGCAGGTGGAGGTGAAGGAGGGAGGTGGTCAGGACCCGGAGAGGAGGATCCAGCGTGGATGTGGTGGTGGGAGTGACATCTTCCTCCGACAAGAGGGATGTTTCATCTTTATGTGTTCCCCCCAGAGGCGCGGATGTACATTGACGTCCAGAGCAGGCATGAGCACGCTCCTGCACTCATCCCGTGGACATCCTCCATCACCTCTCACAGTGCCTTAGGTGGCCCTGGCTGTTGGACAGCATGCCTCTGTGTGGTGTTGCTGCTGCCAGGGATCCACAACCCACCCCTCCCCAATAGAGGAGAGCTATCTGTTGCATGCTCGATCCTCTTTCCCTCGGACGACCCCTGGCAACCTGAGCTTGCTCCCAACCCGGGGTCACCAGCATGGCAAAAGGTGCCAGTGCCTCAGTCTTCTACACCACTGTGCCAGCTCGGTTTCTGGTTCTTGATGTGGAGGTGCACATCCTTCATATCCAGAGAGCATATCCATTCCCCTGTTTGCAGTAATGGAAGGAGACCCTGCAAAGTGACCATTTGGAATGTATTGTATTCTGTGAAGAAGTTTAGATGCCATAGATCCGGAGTAGGCCTCAGGTCTCCTGTCCACTTTGGGACAAAGAAGTACCAGGAGTAGAAACCTGTGTTCCTCTGTACTAGAGGGACAGGTTCTATGGCCCGTTTTTGCAGCACAGTTGTTACTTCTTCCCACAGCAGGGAGGGTATGTTGACACAGCTGAGGGATGGTCTGGAGGGTTGTCCAGAAGTTCCAGAGCATGACCCTTTGCTATGATCTCCAGAACCCATGCATCTGTAGTCATCTCCTGCAATTAGTTTAAGTTGAGGGAGAGGTGGGCCCAACAAACACTCCTGGAGATAAAGGTGATTGGGGAGTGTATAAGGAGTTAGGCTGAGCTGGTGGGGGCAGCTCCACTGGCTCCACCACCGTTGGATGCTTTTGAATGGGCACCTGGGGTAGTGCCAGGGACTGACAAGGCCTTGCTCCTTTGCCCCTATCCTGGTGCCTGGGGCTGGGTGCTGTCCCCTAACACAAGCTGAGTGAAAGGCACCCCTGCTCCAACCCCTGGGTTGGGTATGGTAGAGGGAATGCACGGATTTCAAAGTGCTGCCCAGGCTTGGAGATCTTTTAGAACCTTTTGTACCTCATGGTCAAACAACGTTTGTCCTCTGAATGGTGCATTAAGAATTGTTTGTTGCAGATCTTTAGCAAATCCTGCTACTCTGAGCCAGGAATATTGCCTGATACAGATGCCAGAGGCCGCAGACTGGCAGAAGCATCAGAAACCTCATAGGCTATGCAGAGCAAATGCTTTGCTACATCAGCGCCAGCAGTCAGAGTTTTCATACTCCACCTATACAAAAGAACTATCATGCCATGACAAAAATGTTAGAAAGTGAAAATAAGAAATCAGAGAGGAATTCTGAACCATGCATAAATCGTGGGGAAATAGGGTAATGTGATTGGATTCCTCCTCTAGCAATACAGGATTCTATCTATCTATCTATCTATCTATCTATCTATCTATCTATCTATCTATCTATCTATCTATCTATTATCTGGCTGTCAATGCATACACAGCTGTGGGTATTTATAAATGATATACTATAGGTAGGGAAACAGGGCATCAAGCTCCCAACTGGAAGTCACAGTTCTACACTTGGTACATTCGCACAATGCAGGCAGGGAAAACCTGACTCCTTCCAATGAAAGCCATACACAGTGTGGGCAATGGTGACTGATAGGTCATACCCTATTTTCAGAGTAACAGTTTGTAACACTTAAAAATTGTTTTTTTATTTTATTTTGGTAACTAGGTGAGCTCACTGGGACAAATTCCCTTTTTAAGAAGAAACCCAGAACAAAACATATCATACGGATGCCAACAAATAAAAAAAAGGTCAAAGACATCAAATATACATTTATTACAAAATGCAAAAGATCATCATCAATATACATTTCAAAAATGCACACCAATCTAGGAAATGCAGGAGCACTTAGAGATGTTCACAAAGTGTCCCTTTATTGTAAAGCTAAAGGATTTAAAAGGAAGAGTTCAGAGGGACAAAGGCATTTGGCTCTAGGTGGCTACATGAAAACCAAATCAGTGTTTGATCATCATCGGGTTCCATGTCATAACGGCGACCACTAAACAGTGAGTCCTGTTACAGTGAGTGAACATCACCGAAAAGCAAAATGGCAATGCACACTTCCCAGCAACTACAAAAACAGCAAGTAAATCCAACAAAACAAAGGAACATATATCTGGGGCTGTGTCCCCCACTCCTCCCTAACTTTAGATCATCAACTCCGGAGGGTGCCTGTTGGGAAGGGGGAGAAAGATGAGGAGGAACACAACTTGGGGAGGGAAACACAAGCTGCTAGGGGGAGAGCATGAGGGGCAACCTGAGGGGTGGGGAAAAACAGGAGTCACAAAAAAGATGTACTGCTGCAAACACACACAAAAAAGTACCCCTACCCAGTCCCAAACCCTGATCTGCCACACTGCAGCCATCCACTCTCACCACCACACCCCACGGCCAGCTTGGCAACACCTTGGCAAACTACCTCCCACATACCTGTTCCTTTAAACCACCTCTTCCTTTTGCCCTCCTCCATAGTCATTCACATTCCCCTTCATTTGCACTATTACCGTGCCTCACTACCCTTTCAGGGTAGCTCACATCACTGGCACTCAAATTGAGTCACTCAAACCTGAGTCACTCAATCTGAGTTGCCCGTATAACGCGGTACTGCATCTTAGTTTAAGACAATGGACATCTGTATTAGTTTCAGAGAGGATGATCGTGAATGAAGCAACTACTACTATCATTTGATTCATTAAACAGTCAGGATACTCTCTATTCAAGATATTATGCAAAGCCAACCAATGTGTTGTTTAATCTTAAATCAAAAGGCAGATATCCCAGTTGAGAAGACACATCACATTGGTGTGTCCATTGGTTACACAGTCACAAATGTACCCATCCTATTATATAGGACTTTTTTTTTACGTTCTGTAGTTGGGGCCATTTAAAAATAGTTCTGAATATTTTTTTTCTCTTGTTTAGTTAATACAAGAATACATAATGTTTACTACAGAAGTACTTTTTTGAGATGACAACAGTCACTGAATCTATTGATTTTTGTGAACTTACATCTGCTTCTCCAGAGGAGTAAGGTTACACTCTTTCGATTAAAACCCCTGTGGCACTATTATAAATAGATGTAGCATCACATGTCACATGGTCACATCCCTTTCTGCTTGAGTCTACTGCCAGCTGCATTGGAGAGTGCAGAGGTTTGTTTAGAGTATTTGAGAATGCCAATGACACATCAGTTCTGCAGAACGAACAATATTTCAGCTCTTATTTTAAGCTTTAAGTTAATGCTAAAAACACATTAGTGAACATAAAAGTGCTGCACAGAGAAGAGACATTAATTCCTCTGTGGCAGGACACTTTCTTAGTGTAGGTCACATGGGAAATTCATTGTGATTTTGTGAATTGAAACAAGTAACTGCCCCCTTGAAGGGGACATAAATAAATTTATTGCAGAGAAAAATGTTTTGGATCCATGAGTTAAATACATTTATAAACCAAAGGGGTTAAATAAGGAAGATCAGTGGGGAGCCTTTTTTTTATCCGAGTGTGGTTGGTCATAAATTGATGGGCTAGTACATTTATCCAGTACACAGAATAAATGTGATGACTGTGCAATTATAAAAATAAAACTGAGCAAGGAAGCTCCAGGGATTTAGTGTAATGTTTTGTTTTATAATTTCATGTGTTATCTTTCAAGGAGAGCTTTCATGGGCCCGTCATATAAAATGACATAATTTAGTAAACAAACAGTGGCCAATCCCTATTTTTTTTTAACATTCAGTATATTTTATTAATCCCGGTTAAGGTAAAGTTGGTACTGCAAAGTACAGAGCTATACAAGCTGTTAACAATTCAAAAATCAGCACGTTAACAGGGAAGGGTGTATCCCACCATAAAGTACACTCAATCAGGTTACAATTACAATACAAATATCACCCACCCAACTACCCTCCCCACCTCCCCAGCCATCTCTTTGTAGTAATAATTATCTGGGATGACATAAGATATGATATAACAACAGAAAGGGTCCCCAATGCCATGAATGTGGACTATGATTAAAGTTGACTCAAGGGCTTCAAGAATAGCAGTCCTTAAATGGCAGATCTTAGATGTACCACAACAAATATATTCTTGCTATCACCCAGGGTTCAGTGTCAGTAAAGTGTATAGGGGTCTCAGATACGCTTGTATTTGGCAAATGAGTAGGACATACTGGCAATGGTATGCTCTGCCTGAAGCACAAACAGGATTTCTTGGAGCCATTCCCAATGTGTGAGGGTGGCAGAATCACACCAATGGTGCAGGATAATTTTTTTTGGCACAGGCTGATATTAGAGCTACATGTGGTTTCTGATTACCTAGTAAAAAGTCAGAGAAATTACCAACAATACATATATCCTGTGTGAAAGCCTGATCAAGGCCCAAGAGGGGACCAAGACGATGCCTGATTTGCTATCGAAAGGGCCTAACCTTATCGCAATGCCAGAGAATGTGAAGTAGAGAGCCACTATCACCCTGACATTTAGTACAAACATCTTGTGGAAGCTTGCCCATCCTGTGTAATTTAATAGGTGTGTAAAATAAGTTATGCAAAACCTGAAATTGCATAAAATGGTATCTATCCCATTTTATGTGTTTGTAGACTCCTCTCCAAATGCGTCTCCGGTCTTGGGGTCGGTCCTGTTGAGGAAGGGCCATATCCCAATAACAGTGAAATGGGTGTTCCTTATCAGCAAGGAGGGCCTAAAGTTGTGTGTGAAAGAAAGAAACTGCATGGGAAGTGGAATAGGACAGTACCAGGGGGCGTATTAAAGTTCCATACTCATTGGGTCAGAATCCGCATCCAAAATGACTTAAGAGCATATGATGCAGCTGGAAATATTTGAAACTCATAGATATGGGCAATCCATATTTCTGCTGGACTTCATGGAAGGTAAGAAGCTTGTTAGAAGACAAAAAGTCATCTACTGAGAGGGACTCCAGTGTGGGCCAGGTAGACCTGGTCAACATTTTGCCAGAAATCCGTAAATTCAAATTAGCCAGTAGTGGTTGTGTTGTGTCCTGACAAGGATTTAAGGATAACAACTGACATAGCTGATAATGGTCCCTAATGAAATATGCAAGGGATGGGGGATCTTTCTAATGGGGATGTACAATAATGAATTGAGACATAGGCCCGCTGTTGTGTCAGGAAGCCCTCTATATCAAGCCATTGGGTAGAATAACTTTGGAAGAGAGATATCTGAGACAGAGCCAGGCCAGAGGGAAAGATGAGAACACTGTATGGCTAAATAATACAGGTACATGTTGGGAACTTTTAAACCCCCAGCCTCTATAGCTCTCATTAATTTAACTAATGATCTATGGGGTGACTTCTCCAGCCAGAGAAAATGGGAGAAAAACCTATTAATATGGGTAAACCAATTTTTAAGGAGGTGCAAGCCTAGCATAAGGAGGGGATACAGGATTCTAGGAAGGACATTCATTTTGAGAATGTTCACCCAGCCCCAGGGAGAAAGAGGAAGCAAAGACCAGTGACTGAGCTCTTTCTGCATTACAAGAAGTAAGTGATCCAAATTATACTTTTTGATCTTAAGTGGGTCCGTACTGAGGTATAAGCCTAAATATTTTAGGCTGTCCTTTAGTCAACAGAACCCCAGGTGCTCTGCAATAGAGCGGTGGGTTGAATTATTCAAGGGCATAAGTTCAGTTTTTGATAAGTTTAATTTATAATTAGAGAAGGAGCCAAATAAAGTGATACTGTTCAAAGTCTCAGGTAATGAGGTAGCCGGGGAGGTAATATGTAAAAGGATATCGTCCGCTTATATGGAAAGTTTGTATTGTGAGGGACCTATGACTATACCATGGACCTGTGGGGAGTGGTTAATTTTTTGAATTAGGGGCTCAAGGTATAGATTAAACAAGAAAGGGTAGAGTGGGCACCCTTGCCATGTTGCTTGTTGAAGGGGGAAAAATTCAGAAAACACCCCATTACAGAAGACATGGGCTGAAGGTTTGGTGTATAGTATTTTGATCTACACTATGAATTCACTCAGGAAGCCATATTTTGGGAGCAGATAAAACAGGTAGGCCCATGAAACTCTATCAAAGGCTTTCTCCGTATCCAGAGAAACCAACACAGTGGGAGTGGTGGAGTCCCTAGATGCAGAAACAAGATGCAGAATTTTCCGAATATGATCAGCTGATAATCTGCCTGAAACAAAACCCACCTGTTCCCTGTTGAGGAGACCTTCCCATACTACCTTCAGTCTAATGGCAAAGATTTTTGCAAGGATCTTAATAGCTGCATTAATTAAAGATATTGGTCTATAGTTGGCCACTAATAGGGGGTCACGCCCAGGCTTGGGCAGGACAACTATGGTGGCAGCAGTTAGAGAGGTGTCTGTTAGTCCCATCTGGTGGAGGTATCAAAAAAAATCCAGGAGATAAGGGGCCACAAGGTCTTTATATTTGTGATAAAAATTGGTGGAGAACCCATCCGAGCCAGGAGATCTATCTAACAGTAAGGCTTCTATGGCTATTTTAACTTCCTATAGAGTTAACGAGGCTTTCAACCAGCTCACCTGACCCTCATTTAGGCTTGCTAAATCGAGGTCCTGGATAAAGATGTCCAGGGCAGAAGGATCTGGAGCAGTTGAGGGGAAGGGGCTGTGTAAAAAGAGCTGTAAAAGGTTTGGAATTGATGAACAATATCTTTAGGTGAGGTGAGTAAGCAGCCAGAGTCTGACTGGATGGATGGAATAATCCGGTCAGCCTCCTGGCTGCATAAACGCAGTGTGAGGAGTTTACCCGCCTTCTCCCCTTGGTCAAAATATTGGGATTTAGTTTTTAAAAGAAGGTGTTCTGCCTTTTCCCCTATGAAGGCATAGTACTGAGCTGTTAGGGTTTCAAGATGCTCCAAACAGGATAAAGGGGAGGATTCCCAGAGTCCTGTCTTGAATCTGAGACAAAATAGAGTCCATGGCTAGAGATGATTCTCGTTTCCTTCTAGTGGCTATCCTGATGAGTTCCCCTCTAAGAGCACATTTAAAAGCACCCCAAAGGATATCTAATTTGGGCATAGAGGACTGGTGGAGATGGAAATATTCTAAGATAAATGACTGTATTTTATTGGCTATATCTGGGCATTTTAATAGGAAATTATTGAGGTGCCACATTTTATCTCTTGTAACTGAAGGGGCCAAATGAACTTGTAAGATAACTGGGTGGTGGTCTGAGATGACCTTGGCACTATAACAGCAAGCTATGACTCCTGGAAATGCTTCAGTGCTTAAAAGGAAAAAGTCTATATGGGAGAAGGAGCTATGTGGGATGGAGTGAAAGGAATACTCACTAACTGCAGGAAACATAAGCCTCCAGGGGTTAACTAAGCCCAGGGTGTCCATTACCCCCCTTAATGCCAGTTGACTTGAGATGGGGGATTGAGACCAAGAAGGGGATCTATCTAACAGTTGTTCAGGACTATGTTCCAATCCCCAAAGAAGAATCATCGAGAGAGATGACCACTGAGATAAGATGGAAGGTATTTGAGAGAAAAAAGAGGGATCTTCGGAATTAGCACCATAAACTGAACCCAGGATGACCTCTAGGTGTCCCAGTAAGGCCCTCAGAAATATAAATCTACCCTGAGAATTTGCAACCTCTTGAAGGAGACAAAATGGGATGGATCTGGAGATCAAAATAGCGACTCCACATTTATGAGAATCCTGACCCGGACTGAATATACCTGGTCCACCCAGGAACGTCTCAGAAATGGGAACTGAGCTGCAGGAAGATGTGTCTCCTGAAGGAAGGCCACATCAACTTACAGCTTACAAAGATGAAGCAGAACTTTGGCTCTTTTGGTCAGGGATTGAGTCCCTTTGACATTCCAGTAGCAGTATCTATAACTGTATGCCATATCCTTTTGATAAGGCAATAAGTTTTGGGGGACTGCCATATGCCAGTCAGCAAATAGCAACTGAATATCACAAGCAATATCATAATCCAATCAGAGATGGACCCTCCACCCCACCCCAACCTTCAAATCATACCTCCCTCACACACATGCAAAGGAAAAGTGAAATACTGTCCCACAAAAACCCACAGCACTCTCCCCAAAAACATCCCCTAAATTCCAACAAACTCCAAAAGGGGTTTAAGAGGGGGTGGGACAGGTACAGGGGAAGGGTTCAGGAAGCAAAATCCAATGCAGCAAGAATATCCGGAACTGGGAAGGGAGAAGCCAGAGAAGGCGAGGGGGACAGCAAGGTCAGCACCCAGGGTGGGGGCTGACCAAACGAGCAGACACGAAAGACCATTAGGCCTATTCTGCTGGCATTTTAGTATGTTAGTATGTTAGTAAACTTGGTGCATGATATTCTGCTCCGACATAGCTAGCACCTCAACCCATCAACTCCCCCTCCCCCCTTGATCTAAATCTATGTTTCACCCTTATGTAGTCAACATCTCAACATTAACTAGTTATAAAATTGTTTAAACACCCCATCAACATTTACAGCTACACAATGGCAGGGAGTAGCCTCGCAAATATCCCTGGGCCTGGAAGAAACCAGAACTAATTATAGCAGGAAGAATTTGCAGTACAAACCTAACACTGAATTGTTATTGAGGGCTCCACCTAATTAGTCCTGGAAGTACAATGCAATCTTGTACACTAAAAAAACCCACAAAAGTCCCATGCATACCAGCTAAAGTATTGAAGCTAGTAGACAGCAACCTTAGCCCCTCACATGTGCGAACTGTCCCTCTGATAGAAATAGACAGAGGGGAAAGATCGCCCACACAAATGTCAAGGAAGGGAGGTCACCCACCTGGGGCATTATAGTGGAAAGGTATAATGTCAGTTTGGAAGCCCCAAAAGTAAATTAGGTGGAGTCCCAGAAAAAAAAATGTCCATTAGTTGAGCATTCCATGAGAAATCAAATCAGAACAAGAATTCCAGAGCACAAGAAAACTGGTCGCATATTCTTAAATTGGACTTCCAAGGAGTAGCAACACCAAGCAGAGGATCTCATCTGACTAACAACAATCGCCCATGCCCATTGTTTCCTGGAATTCATCGGTCCTTGAACAGGTCAGGGAGTGCCTTTCTGAGTGACTGGATAGCAGAGTCGACCATGTCACAGGATTGCCAGATACCCAGAAGTAGAACTTGCAGGCGAGCAGGGTATAACATCCTAAACTTGATACCTGCAGCAACAAGCTTTACTACTATGGGGTGGAAGGTTGTTCTTTTATGATGAGTGCCCATGGGCAAATCCTAGGAAATCTGCAACTTTGCACCTTTCCAGAGAATATATTTAAATTCCTGGTTTTCTGCAGCACGTACTGTTTGTCTAAAAAATTCAGGAGCTTAAACATAAAAGGGCACGGGGGTGAGCCGGCAGGGGTTTTAGGGTGCAAGGAATGATGTGCATGCTCCACTATGTACATGGGGTCATTCAGAGAGGGCTCAGTGATCCACTGTAGGAGCTTTTGGGTGAACTGAATTGGTGCGGTCCCCTCCTCACCCACAGTAAGCCCAAAAAGGATAAGGTTATTCCACCAGCTTCTCCCCTCCAGATCCTCCAGCTTATTTTCAAGAGAATGAACTTTTTGGCATAGAAAAGTAGTTTTGGAGCATAAGTCTTCTTTCCAGTTTTCCAGGGAGACAGTTCTGACCTCTAAATCCCCTGTTCTTTTATTTAGGTGATTTAGTGATTTCAGCTCTTCTTTAATCTCATGAAGAGACTCCTTGAATGGTGTGAATTCTTGAAGGAAGTGTTCCTTGGAGAGTGAAACAGCCACCGAGGTGAGAGTAGAACTTTTGCCCAAACCAGAGCCGTGGGCCTTTGATTTCTTACTGGATTTCTCTGGTGTCTGTGGAAGCGTATGGCGGAGGCCAGCGGGCCTCATCTCTGTTTCAGACATGTTGGCAAAAACACGGTGAGGAACATCACCAAAGTACTGCAGGGACATTCTGTAGTCAGATCCTTCAGCAACAATGGTGAGAAGTAGATATTTTATAGCTAAATAACAGAGTTTGAAGTGGGGTGGAGAGGAGAGATGCAGGAGAGCAGCTACTCAGACAAGAGCATTACATGGCTCCTCAGCCAATCACTATTTTGTATGATAGGAAATTATGCAGAGTTCCTCACCAGTCAGCGATTAGAGTTGCAACAAGTAAAAAGGTCTTGATGTCAGTCTGTAAGGGGGTCCTTTACCAGATATTTACTTTGATTAAAAAATAACGTGTGAGCTGGCCCAGTGATGCTGAGGGTTGAGACACTGGACGCCACACCTTGTGCCATGCCGGTGACCGGGGTTCACGAATGGACTCAGGTCATTTGGGGGTCAGCTGTGGAGGTAAGGATTGAGCGTCCAGAGGACTGCTGTCCTTCCTCAGGGTGGGGGGGGTTTGTGTGTTGTGCACGTGAGCACAAGAGGGGTTCATCCCATGCCCAGGTGTGCTTGGCCACCTCCACGAAGGTGGAGAATGCTGCTGCATTCATTGCATGGGTGCAGAGGCAGGGGAGAAAAAATGGAGGAATATACTGGGACCCAGCAGGACCCATAATGGCCCCAATGGGCCAGAGGACGTAACCCTCTGTGGGGGTCATAGCCCCTGCCAGGGTTCATGGAGGAAGAGGTGACAAATAATGTTATAATAAAAAAATAAATAAATAACATCTGTACAACTAAGAATAATGATGAAAGTTAAATACATAAGTTATATCACAGTGGAAATGTCTGCATGGGAGAAATCAGTTTGTATAATTGCTGTAGCAGGCTAAGGTTGGAGCAATGAGTCTGGACACAGTCATGCTCTCCAGTACTGGTCATGCAGTTAACATAAGTAGGATGGTCCAGCCCTCTGCACTGAGTGCTCAGCTTGACTGGCTGCATGAGGAGGTGGAGGGTTCAATCAATCAATCAATCAATCAATCAAACAATCATTATTTTACCAGGCGAAACACCATTGAGGTGAACTCATTTACAAGGTGGACCTGGACAAGGTATACATAATCAGTACAACAGTATATATTCAGTAGCAACATAGAACCTAATATGCAACATGTGTAATACCAGAGAAAAACAGTGAAGGAGTAGTAATCAACTAATACAGCACTCTATATACATCATAATCATAATATACATACAAGAAAAACCTCATAAGTAAAGGGTTAAGAAGCAAGAGGATATAGAAGAGAAAAAAAGTAAAAGAGGGGCTGCCAGGGGTAGTAGGTGATTAAGGAAACAAGCACAAGATTTGCAGTGAATATAAAGGATGTGGAGAAAAAGTAAAAGAAGGACAATGAAAGGTAATAAGTGGTCAAGGAAAAGCACTGGATTAAAGGGACATTAGAGGAAGTAATTACAGGTCTCCTTAAATGAACATGCAAACAGAGTTTTAAAAAAGGTCAGTTTTACAGGGATTGCAGGCATCAGAGTTTTTTGAAGGTTATTCCATAGAACAGGAAGGGTGTGGGTTGGAGTACAGAGGACAGTGAGACAGGTAAAACAGTAACAAAATGTGGCTTATGTAAAAAAAAGTAAAAAGGCCTAACCTGTATTAAACAAACAAAACAAAAAGTCAAAAGGTCTAACCTGTAAGACAATATGGATGCTTTATATAGCCACATCCTTGAGATGAAAGTTTGTTGGCAAGTTGCTGTGGTAAAGACCACATGTGAACTACTTTGTAGGGACCAAACAAAGTAAAAGTAAGTTATACCAGAACAAGGTGCTTAATACACTATTGAGCAGGTGGCCATGACATCAGCTGGTTATTAAGTACCATCCCAGGAGTCCTCAGGGAAGGGGTCTAATTTTTTCCATCTGCATTCAGCTTACTTGCAGCCTTCTGCCCCACTGAAATATGTTTACAAGAAGCTGTCATACTGACGTTCAACAAGAAAAATTCAGAACAATATTAGAGATAATGTTAAATAAATGCATAACAGTTTGTGATTGCTTTTATAATATCTCTACTGTCCAAAAGGCATTATGGAAAAAGATTCATCTCAGTACAGGGCCATGCAGCATCTTGTAAGAAAAGAAACTAGATTAGCGCAGAAATATGGGGTACTGGAAATATTTATTTATTTATTTATTAAAGCATTGGAATTACACACCTTTGAGCTAAGAGCTCACTTACAGAGGATCCTTATCAATCAAAGGAGGGGGACAATTATATGAGTTGGGAAGAGCAAATGCAGCTAACAGGCATTGTCATAAACATATTAGTAATACATTAACAAACTAATATTATACAAGAAATTGAGTATTAAAGACAGAGGCAAATCGTGAAGTACAGTCTTAACACAGAGTACATAAGGAGCAAAACACCGGGGGCCCGATTCTAGTATGTTGGTGCAAGTTGCTGCCAAATGCGACTTGCGCCAATCGCAACTGCAACATTCACCCTGTGCCCTATTCTAGAAGGGCCAGGGTCTCTGCAGCTAAGTCCTGCAACTTGTGACATGCGGCCAGGTACGCCGAACAGAGGGCATACCTGGAGATCATGTCACAAGCTGCAACTGCAGGTTGCAAGTGCTCCCCCATTGCCCACACACTGCCGGTGCCCCTCAAAGCTAGAGGCCCCCTACCCACTGTCATGGGTCCCTAATTGCACCATTGCCTGTGTACTGTACAGTATGTACAGTACAGGCATAAATCTGTCCTGTAGTACACCTGGTGGTCTAGTGGCCCCACCCCCACCCAGGGTGCCAGTCCACTCAGTACCCCCACCCATCCCCAGCCAGTGACTGGCACAGCCCACCTCTCACCTCCATGGCCAGCCACCGACTGAGTTCTGTAGGAGCGTTACTGTAAAGAAGCACTCAGGAATTTATTTCATGGAGTGCACAAGAGATACATTTTAATGTATATAGGTCCTTTAAATGATATGCCAAAAAGGATAAAAAATTTGGGAGGTTAGTGGGGGGATTGACACCTTGGATAAGGATTTCTAAAAATATAAGAATAAATGAAATCCCTATAGATTCGGACTATATCCTTGGTATAAAAATTGTAAGCAAAGGAATCATATGGATATTATTAAATGTATATAAGCCACCGACAAATTCAAAATACAACAATATGAATACCCTAACTTTGTTGGTTGAAATAATAGATAGTTGGGAGAAAGAAATACCTGATAGTGGAATAATAGTTGTGGGGGATTTAAATGCAAGGGTAGGGCATAGCATTGATATGCCAGAAGATATGAGAGAACTATGCTCAGCCTTGAACAAAGAGGACATTAAGGAGATCAGATTGTAGAGTGATGCATCAAAGGAATTTTACAATAATTAATGGTAGGACTAAAGGGAGTAATAAAGGAGAATATACTTATAAGAGAAAAAGAGGTTCATCAACAATAGATCTATGTTGGGTAAATATGAATGTAATAATGAGAATAAGGGATCTCCATGTGGGTAGAAGGGCGGAAGGTGAACATAGTCCACTGGAGATCATGTTTGATCAATTAGACAAGAAAGAATTGCCAAAAGAAAGAAGAGAGTTAATTAGGATGAAAATAGGAATACACTGGGATGTGATTGATAATTTAAACTCAAATAATAATGGAAAGTGGTATAAGAGAAAAAGATGTTGGAGATAACTGGGGAAAAAGAAGAGACAGACATCATCAGGAAATATGGTGAAATTATGAAACATCTAGCACAGTTAATAAAGAAAGCTGTATTTGTAAAAAAAGGAAGAGATAGTGGTATGATAAAGAATAAAAAGAAGCGAAAAAAGGAATTAAGAGACTTGCAAGATTATTAAGGAAAACAAATGCAAAAATATAGGATACAATTAATAAAAGTTAGGAAAGAGTATATATTATTGTTGGAAAGGAAGAAGGAGAAACATAGAAATAGGTTATGGAAAGAACTAGAAGAAGCAGTTAGACAAAAAGACCAGACAAAATTCTGGAGAATGGTGGCAAGAGGATGTAGTATTTACAGCAAGGAAATAAAAAGTCATATTGAACCCCACAAGTGGGAAAAGTATTATAGATCACTTTTCTTTGATCCAACAATGTATGACCAAAATAGAGAAGAGAGTAAGTTGATTATTGTAAAACAAGAAATAATAGAATATGCAATTTGCAATGTTTTGATGGAAGCAAAAAGGCATAAAGTACCTGGGCCAGTTGGCATACCAGTGGATATCATATTAAGTGATGTACAATTGTGGATTCCAGTATTGAAAAAGCTTTTTGACTATATAGCCAAGACGGGTGAGATAATACATAAGTGGAAAGAAAACATAGTAATACCGATTTTTAAGAACGGGAATAAAAATAACCTGAAAAAGACTACAGACCTATTAGTCTGTTAGGTAATTCACAAAAGATTTTTACAAAGATATTACAAAAAAGGATTATTCTATGGATAAGGGAGTATAAAATAATAGACGAGGCCTAAGCAGGATTTATGGTAGGCCATTCAACGGCTGACCAATGCTTTGTTCTATCCCATATAATCAACAAGTATATTAACATAAAAAACAAAAATTATACTGTGTTTTTGTGGACCTGAGAGCAGCTTTTGATAAACTCAAAAGAGAGATACTGTGGATGGTTCCGGAGGAATATGGGATGGAACAGGCATTGATTAACTTGATAAAAAGACTTTATATGGACAATTGGACATGTGTAAGATACAATAATGATGGAGACAAAACAAAAAAATTTAGTACCAATATGGAATTGAGGCAAGGGTGTGTGCTCTCCCCTATTTTGTTCAACTTGTATTTAAACAAAATTCTTGAAAGATTATATGACAAGGAATTGCATATGCCAAAACTAGGGGAAAGATGTTGTCCCTATTTGGCGTTTGCAGATGATGTTGTTATAGTTTCCAAAAGTCACCTGGGAATAAAAAGAAGCCTGGACAAATTTGGGAAAGGGTGTAAGTCTATGGCATTGGATATAAACTATGGAAAAACCAAGTACATGATCTGTAATAGAATCTCTAATAAAAAAGGGAGAGATCTGAGTTTAAAACGTGAATCTAATGTTATAGAAAATGTACAAAGTTTTTGTTATCTGGGGAAAACCCTTACAAGTAACTTAAAATGGAAATTGCACAGAAGTTACATATTAAACAAGATGAAAAGGTTTGTGCCTATGGTGGAAAAATTTGCTTACCAATACACAGGTCAGTCTGTGAAAGCAATTCTGAAGGTTCTTAATGCAAAACTAAGAAGTCAAATATTATATGGGGCAGAAATCTACGGAGGTTATGAGAGGGAAATGAAGGGATTGGAAGTGATATTAAATAAGTTGTATAAGCGTATTTTGGGATTACCAATGGGGGCATTTTCTGTACTGACTAGAATAGAATTGGGGCAATTGCCTGTAAGGTATAATATTGTGCAGAGATTAGCGATCTATTGGACAAAGATATATGGAATGAATGAAGAGAGATTGCCCAGAATATGTTTAGAAGAATCCCTAGTCTATAGAAATAGAGGGTTTGTATGCCCAGGATTATATGCATTAGAAAAAATTATAAAATCTTTTGGCCTTCTGGACAGCTTGGCTAATAGCTTTATATTTTCTAGAAAAGATGTAGAAGAACATATGAAAAAAGTATTAAATATATAGTCATCCAATTAGAGATTGAAATTAGTAGAGGCGAAAATTAGTAATTGGCTGGCTAAAAACCAAAAAAGAAATTTAGCATTGGAAGCCTATATAATAGTATTAAAAGATTCGAAAAAAAGAAAATTGTTAACAAGATTCCGGTTTGAATACTTTGACTCACAGAAACGGAGAGGCATATTTGTGAAGCAGAAAGAGGGCCTTTGTGAATGCAAATTAGGAATGGATGATTTGGTACACATTCTGATACTATGCCCATTATATGCATTTGAGAGGCAGATATATTTGGGAAATATTTTGGGAAATTTAGATATGGCTCCAAACTACCAGATGAATCAACTACTCAAACGCACAAACGCTCTGCAATTGGAGAATTTGGAAATGTTTTTAAGTTGTATTGAAAGGAAAAAAAACATATAAATAAAAGTGAAGGGTTGAGAAAATGAATCAATATTATGCAAGAAAAATTGACTTGGTGGCGTGAAGAGGTGGATAAGATAGATGATGGTGATAGCAACAATAAGAAATCATTAAGAACAACTATAGAACAGGATTAAATTATAAAATCTTAATGATATTAGAGATGAATGAACAGCATATATAAATATAACATTTTGTATTTTATATTTTTTGCATATGCTTATAACAAATGAACTTAAGTGAATTTGGTGATGTTTTTAAATTTTATTGACAATTTTGCTTGTTAAAACAATAAACTTACTACTACTACTACTATAAATATGTTCGTCAAAGGCAAGGACTCATCGATAGTGATCCCTAGATACCTGAAGGAGGACACTTGCTCGAGGGAGGAGTGAGAGCTGTCATTTATGATGAAGGGTGCAGTAGTTCTTCTCCTTTGATGCCCAGCAAAGTGAATTGTCTTTGTTTTTTTTCCTGTTGAGCACTAACAGGCTGTTCTTAAACCAGTCCTGCAGCATGTCAAAGTTGTGCTGCAGGTGCCTGGTGAGAGACTCTTGGCACGAATCCCACAGAAAGACAACCATGTTGTCTGCATAGAGTAGGATCCTAGCCAAAGGGCATGCCTCTGGGAGATTTTTCACAAATAGGCTGAACAAGAGGGGGCCCAGTATAGATCCCTAGGGGACCCCTACAGTGACTTCACAAGCCTGGGAGACTTCTCCATTAATTTTTACCCACTGGGAGCATCCAGTTAGGTAGCTAGTGAACCACTCGACTGTGCCCAAAGACAGCCCCAGGCAACCTAACCTATGTAACAGTAGCTGATGATCCACAAGGTCAAAACCCTTGGTAAGGTCTATGTAGATAGCTCCAATTAGCTGGCCTTGGTCAAGTGCTCCATGCACGTAGTCTGTGAAATCAACTAAGGCAGTGTTCGTGATATGCATCTTGCAGAAGCCATGCTGCTGTGGGCAGAGGAGGTTGTATTTGTGCAGATGGTTCATGAGTTGGTCAACTATAACTCTTTCTAGTGCTTTGGAGAGTGGGGACAGTATGGAGATAGGTCTGTAATTAGACACAGTTGCCTTATCACATCCTTTTAGCACTGGGGTTACAAGAGTGGATTTCCAGGTAGAAGGGAAAGCGGACAAGAGGAGAGACAGATTAAACAGCTTTTTTATTGGTATGATGACCAAATGGCTACCAGTTTCATATTGACATCAATGCTGCCCATCCTGGTTTTGCCCAGCACTCTAGTTAGGTATTTGTTTGTTTCCTGAGTGGTTTCCTGCTTGAAGTAAAAGTTAGGGCTTGTAATGGCATCAGGTCTGGAATTAGGAAAGGAAGCAGTTGGTACTCCAGTGGGGTACATAGCTGGTCTGGGGGGGAGGACTGAGCTGTAATCTGAGAATGCTGTGTTAAAGATATTGCCCATGGTATTGTCATCTAGCATTACCTCATCATTATGCTGAAGCATGGAGGGGGGGGGCCTGTCACCTGGCCCTAGAAGGTTCTTGATCGAAGTTCAGAACTGCTTCCCATCACCCCAGCATTGAGCCTGCTGGTTTTTGTGGTACATGGCCTTGGCCTTCCGGATTTCCCACATACACCTGTTACAGGGCCACTTTGTCCCTTTGTATATCTGCAGTTGCCCCCGTCTCCCTGGCATGGTGCCAGAGCATGTCTCGCTGCTGCATCATACCGAGCAGTTAAGGGGTGACCCAATCCATATTACCTCCCTTTATCATTTTCTTGCAATAAGGAGTGAACTTGTCCTCAACTGTGTTGAAGTGGGAGATGAATAGCTGGAGTGCTGTATCAACAGAGGGGCATTTATCAATGAATCTCCAGTCTATGCCTGTGAGGTAGTTGTTGAAGTGAGTCATGGCATATTTTTTTATAACCTTATTCCTCACCAATCTAGGGGGGCGCTTGGCCTGTTTGGCTAACCACTCGCATTGAACCGGCGGATGATTACTCATGCCATCAGGGGGAATCTTGACATTAAATAGTCTTTCTGGGTGTATTGTTAGGACCCAGTCAATCAGGGTGCTTGTACCTGTGTGGTAGTTAGTCCTAGTGCTGTTTGAGACCATCTGTGTTAGGCAAAGTCCAGAGACCAGATCCCTGTGCATGACACTGGAGCTGGCAAGCCAGTTGGAGTTAAAATCCCCAGGATGATAGTCTCCTTTTTCATCTTAAGTTGGGAGTAGTAATTAACAAATGTTTCAAGCCCTGCTTTCTGGTGCCTGGGAGGGATGTAGGTAACCATAACATTTAGACACTTATGCCCTTTGCCAAGTATGATTTTTGCTGTTAAGCATTTGCAGTCCTTGCTGGCCAGAGCCAGTAGGACTTTGTGGCAGTGCAGGTGGCTGCAAGTGTAGATTATGCAGCCACCCTCATCTTTTCTGGTGCGATCTAGCCTGTGCATTTTGTAGCCAAGAAGGGAGACTACTGAGTCTGCATTGCGCGGGGAGAACCAAGTCTCTGTTGGAGCAATGACATCTGGCTGGGTATGTTCCACCTAAGCTTCAAGCTGAGTTAGCTTGATTGCAATGATTGCAATCTGGCTATCCCAAGTTATATTCCCTATAGCAGGGATAAGGGTAAGTTCAAGGAGAAGGTATAGCTCTTTACATTAAGGAAAGCAACATTGAGGCTATTAAGGTTGGTACTGTCAAAAGGGAAGGAAAAGTGGAGTTGATTTGGGTGCAACTGAGAACAGCTTCAGGATAAAAAAGATAAGGATGGAGTGGTCTGCATACTGCTTGGGCAGAAGGAGGGAGATAGAGAACTTGGAGAGGGGCAGCACAAGGGGATCTAGTTCTTGTGGGTGACTGGAAACTTCAAGACATTGATACTCCATCAGCTAAGAGTACTTGAAGTCAGGCACTGCTTGACACAATGCAGGATTGCTTACTGGTACAGTGGGTTAGGGAACCACCAAGACAGGATGCCATTTTTGATTTGGTGCTTATCAATTCAAAGCTGGTAGAAGCAGTAATGGTGAGGTAACCACTAGGGTACAGGGAACAGAATGCAGTGTGATTTGAATTGACCCTGGGTAACGGCAGTCCCATTTTCAATGCTATAGTCCTGTACCTCAGAAGGGCGGATTTCAGTAAAATGAGGGAAAGGGACAGGGAAAAACTGGAGGAAGAAGAGGGGGTCAAAAGGGTAGGGGAGAAACTAGGCTGTTACTTATTGGCCCATTTTGGAGGTGACTGGCTCTTGTATAAGGAAAGTCACTATGAAGAATAAGTATAAAAGGCTGATTTTGTTCATGAAGGATGTGAGGGAGGTAATGGTGGCCAAAAGGATGACCTTTAATATACTCAAGGAGAATCAAGGGGAGGAGGAATGAGGGAATATCGGGACAAACTAAAGGAAGCAAAGGGGGTGATCAGAAGGGCAAAGGTAGACACAGATCTGCACATTGCCGATGGTGTCGGGAGTATATTTTTTAGGTACATCAGTGATGAAGGAAAGAAAGGGGTAAACTGTCAGACTATCGGGGTGGAGGGTACTAGAGGAGGATGAGCAGAAGACTAATGTTTTAAGCAATTTTTTCTGCTCAGTATTCACAGTAGAGGACGAAGGATCTCTACATGAGAGTGGTATTACAGTCTCCACAAAGGTGGTGCAGGAAATGAGGTGGGCAGTGGTCACAGTAGACAGGATAAGTAAAGGGCTTGCAACCCTCAAGGTAGATAAAGCATTAGGACCAGGGGCCCAATATTCAAAACATTACGCGGGTGCTGATGGGTCTTTACCTGTGCAAACTGGGGTTTGTGCTGGATCCCTGGATTCAAAAGGGGCTGTTGTGCAGGCAAAGAGGGTTAGCACAAAAGATAATGTATATGGGCAGGCAAGGGAAGGGGTGTGACCATGAATAGCAGCCCTCCCCCATATTCAGTGGCTTTGTACTGTGCAAAAACAATTAGCACAGGCCTGGGCCTTTTGCACAGTGCAAATACTGCCGAACAAAACCTCAACTTACTCTGGGTGACCCTAGCGGCTGCTGGAGGTAATGCAGCCACCTAGCCAATTGGCTGTTGGAGGAGAACACCCGCCATCTGAATCCCCTGGTAATCCCCCACCGATTGCCAGCCCATAATGTTCACATAAAACTCCCTGGTGCTAGTGGTCCCCTCAATCACCAGCCCATTCTGTAAGAAATAAAAAAATCACTGGTGATAGTGGTTCCCCTCTCCCTCTGATCGCCGACCTGTACTGTATGAAATAAAAAGCCCTGGTGCTAGTGGTCCTCTCCCCACCAGTTGCCAGCCCATACAGTAATAAATAAAATTCCCTAGTGCTATTGGTCCCCCTCCCCCTCCCTCCGTTTGCCAACTATATTTAGCAGAAAATCCCAACAGCACAAGGGATTTTTCTTTCATACAGCACAGGCTGGTGATCAGAGGGAAGGGCCATTAGCACCAGAGATTTTTATTTCATACAGTATGGGCTGGTGATTGGGGGGGACACTAGACTCACAGATATCTGCACAGCTCTAGGACTGGGCATCTGGGGGGAGGCACCACGTTAACCCGCCTAGCTACCCATGCAAATGAACTCATAATAGGCATGCAAATGGACCCTTAGTGCCTTGCATGCCCAATTGGTGCATTTGCATGGATCCCTTTGAATATTGCAGATAGTGCTCTAGCTCTATCCATTCTGGTGGTGTACTTCGGGATTCATGTCAGGGCAGCACTACTAGACTTAGCGCTGGGCTGACATGGCCCTATTTTTAGTTGAATAGTGATGGTGCACTATTTGACTGAATATTGCATCATCTTGCTCCGGGGCAATTGCATGGCGCAGCACAAAGTTTTGTGCTCCACTTTGCACTATTTTGAATATCAGGCCCCAGATGTCTTACACTGGAGGTGCTTAGGGAACTGGGTTCAGAACTTGCTGAGCCCATTGCTAAGCTGTTTAGATGCTTGTTGGAAGTTGCTGTGATGCCTGAGGATTGGAGGTCTGCGGATGTGTTTCAGTTCCATTAGGTGGGGGGACAGAAGACACATAGGAAACTACAGACTAGTCTGTCTTACCACCATTGTGGATATGCTGATGTACAGTAGACCTTGGTTAAAGAAAGTCTAGTGGGCTACCTAGAGGCAAATGGGTTGCAGGACAGCAAGCAGCATGGATTTGTGGTTGGGAGATCATGTCAGACCAATCTAGTGGTTTTTATGCAGGGTGCCCGAGGAGTCAGTCCTGGAACTAGACCCGTTCTTATGTTCATCAGTGACATACAGGGACACTGGTTTACCGGGATTGAGAAAGGGCATATTCCATTTTGCACATTGTAAAAAATGGTATTGTCACCGGTGTCTGCTAAGCCAAAATCCGCTTTTAACGGTGTTTGGTTTTGTGTACTTTATTTAACAATTTTTAACTCTGCTAACATGAATTTTAGCAATTTTGATTTCCACTATTACACATCCTTCCATCCTTGTACCAATTTAAAGTTATTTTAGGTACAAGATGTGATGGCAGCAGCAACACTATAGCCCTCATCCCTAAGGTGTAATGGAAGCAGCAATACGGCCCCATCCCTCAGGTACGATGGCAGCACCAACAGCTGTGACCCCATCCATCTGGTGTAATGGCAGCAGCAAAGCACTACAGCCTCCTCCCTCCTCCCTCCCTCAGGTGTGACAGAAACAGCAGTAGCCCCCATCCCTCAGGTGTGATGGCAGCAGTACTACATTCACCATTCCTCAGGTGTGATGGCAGTATCAGCACTGTGGCCCCATCCCTCTGGTGTGACAGAAGCAGCAGCACTGTGGCCCCCATCCCTCAGGTGTGATGGCAGCAGTACTATGTTCACCATTCCTCAGGTGTGATGGCATTATCAGCACTATGGTCCCCATCCCTCAGGTGTGATGGCAGTATCAGCACCATGGCCCCATCACTTAGGTGTGATGGCAGCAGTACTATGTTCACCATTCCTCAGGTGTGATGGCAGTATCAGCACTATGGCCCCCATCCCTCAGGTGGGACGGCAGCAGTACTACATTCCTCATCCACCAGTGGTGACGGCAGAAGCACTACAGCCTCCACCCCTTCGGTGTGATGGCAGTAGCAGCAATGCAGTCCACATCCCTCTGGAGTGATGGCAGTAGTGACAGCACTATGATCCCCTTTCTTCAACACCCACACCCCACATGCACAAGTTACAAATGACTTGGTCTCTTTGCTTGTTAGAACTCAGATGTGAATTAATCTGAACCATCACCGCTAAGGTGGACTACCTTTGTTTTTCCTATCTATAATTTAACTGCCTGAATTGGTTTCTGCTTGTGACACTGCTGACCAGGGTTAGGGAACAGACTTGGGTGTTGGAGTACCAGCTGGTGGGTGAAAGCTTGAGTGTCCAGCGATCACTCACCTTCTTCTGGGAGGAGGGTGGGTTCATGGCTCAGCATTTGCTGGCTCCAGGTGGAGGCCAGAGGCACGTCAACATGTCAGCCCTCACTGCAGAAGGGAGCGTGAAGGACGTCAGCTTGTGCCTTGACATCGTGTGGCCTGTCACGCTCCCAAGAAAATGGGGAAACACCCACTGACACAACCGAAGGGCAGCTGTTGGTCCCTCCATAAGCCAGAATCCCCAGTTATGTGTACGTTCTGATCCCTGCCATGCCCAGATGCACGGAAGCTCTTTAGGGCAATTCTCCTCCCTGGTAGCGTCCACAGAGTGAGCGCCCACTCAATGAAGGGTTACTTTGGGTTACCTGGTAGCACAGCAGTAAGGAGCAGTGGATGGTGGTTGGCACTCAGCAGTGATGGTAGGGGGCCTTGGCAGGCCTGAAGGAGTGAATGACCAGGGGGTATAAAACTGGTTTAATCTGCTTCTTTGAAATAAAGTGTCTTCACCTAAAAAAATCCACAAGTGATTAGTGGAGGACATTCAAATGGATTTATGCATCTACCAGACATGTGGATGCTTTATTTTCCCTTGTGTCCATGAAAAGGTGTCTCCAGTTTTCATGTCTTTGTTCAGATGTGAATTGAGCACCACTCTGCCCACCAGCATCATACAGCCCCTGGGGTCTTACCTTCTGTATGTCATTGACTGTGCTTTCAAAATCCACTGACCAAACATAAGTACACTTAAATACTTAACATTTTATTTTGTTGAAGCAGTATATCAGAAAACCTTTTGTTGTCACAGAGACTGAAACAGTAGGTGGGAGAAAAGCTGCAAATAATCCAATTCACCTAAATGGGGTGCTAACTGTGAAATATTTTCATAAGTAGTAAGGCAGTTTCTTCTTTGTGAACATACTTTCATTCAGACTAGTTTTCATTCAAACAGCTGAGGATTGTGGATGGCTCTACTGGTTATAAACTTGAATAAGCTAGTTGATAACAGTGATCCTGCATTTAGCAATCTACAACCTAGATGCTTATATGCAAAGAATACAACAAACACCTGACTAAAATCTAAAAACAAGCCTATAAAACACATAAAATGTATCTGAACATTTATCTTTACCTATACAAAATCATTTCAGCCCAAGTAAAACTCAAGTAAATTACATGGTACCCTGACTACTATTCTATGATGTAGTAAACATATATTGGTATTTTTTTTTAATTCTTTGTAAAGCAGGTAAGGTCCACTAGGCAGGAGTGTCTGTTTTCAGGAGTGACCTAGAAGAACTGGGAAGGTTAAGTGACTTGCTTGAAGTCACACAGTATGCAAGTGGAGGTTGTGGGAATCAAACCCAAGTCTGCTGGATGTACCCAGTTCATTCACTGTTTGTTACTCTAGCCACTAGGCATGGGTGGTTAAACTGAATGGCTGATTACAACAAAGCAGTGCAGGTAATTTCCTTACTGGCTCTATATGCAGCAAAGCAGAAAGAATGCAAAGCACAGCAGCATTCATTTTAAGATGCTGAAATCTGTGTCGGCCTGCTGGCGCTGCGGTAGCACTATTGCTTGCAATGCCAGTTACCCAGGATCAGAAGCGAACTCGGGTTGCTGGAGGTCTGGCCAGGGGAGTAGAATCGAGCACCTGGGGACTGCTCTCCTCCTCTGGGGAGGGTGGGCTGCAGGTCCTGCTGCTTTACCACCACCTGTGTGACCATGGGTGGTGATGCAATGGTGCTGCAGAGTGATCAGGAGGGGAGGAAACTAGCTAGGATCTGGAGCAGTGGCATGTCTCTATGTGACCTACCTCCTTGGATCTGCTCTAGTGCCAGTGCCCTCAGGGACAGAGACCAGAAAACCAGGAACAATCACCCCACATTGGCCACTGGCAGAAGGGACCCAGGTGCCCAAGACTTCATAACCAGGCTCCATGAGGGACCCACTGAGCTGCATGAACACACTAAAGGAGTGTGGATAGGTCCTGGGTCTCCTCCTTTCCACCTGGCAGGGGTACAACCCAGGCAGGATAGGGGCAGCACCACAGGAGCTCCTGAGCATTACTTTGGGGTGAAGCTAAGGGATACCCAGCCTGAAAAGTGGAGACTGATGCTGTGAGAAGGGGACATAGAAAGAGAAAATAAAAATAAAATAAAAAATGCTGAAATTTTAGAGATTCTGTGCAGTGACATGTAATTTCCGTGAGGCACCGGTACAAGAATTCAAAATCCGCAAACCAAGCAGGATTCCGTGATTGTTACCGGTGTTACCGGTAAAAATTGAAAACCAGGGTCCCTGGTGACATAGGGTACAGCATCCAGGGCAAGATGTGGCTTTTTGCAGAGGACACAAAACTGTGCAATAGGATAGGCAGCAAGGAGGGTTGAAGAAGTTGAAGAGTGATCTGGAGAGGGTGGAGAGGTAATCCAGAATATGGCAGTTGAAGTTCAAAGCTAAACAGTTCAAAGTGTGGGGGGCAAAGCCAGCTATCTGGGTGACTGGACATGTTTCCTATAGTTCCTTAACAAAAACATCATAACTCTCTTTAAAATGCTCAAAAACATTGCTTTGGACAATATTTACCTGTTACATTACTGGCAGAACCTTTTCTGACTGTTGCAGCACCATTCTGATGATCCAGTACTATGGGAACGCTAAAAGTGACTGCTGGGGTCTCCCAATACATTTTTAAGCCCAAAACCTTGAGTAAAGATCCCAGGGAACTGTTGGATACTGCAGGCCCTGCTGACAAAGAAGTTACCCTCTGTTCTTTGCAACAATAGAAGGAAAAGATTCACAAGTCTGTTGAGCACCTCAGCAGCAAATTTGATTCTTTCTCCCAGAGATTGCAGGTGGTGGAACAAGGAGCAGAAGCCCAGTGCACAGAGGTCATGGAGGCAATGAGCATGGTTGGCCAAGCACTTACAGTCTAGGTGTCTCTGAGACAAGAGACAAGAAAATGCTATCCTGCATTCATATTTAGAGCATGCCAAAAACCAGCTTTGGGAGAATAATGTGCACATTAGTGGTTTGCCTGAGGGGTTTGAGGAAGCTCTGGCAGAAGCTAAAAAAAATGGCATGGCTCACCGAAGGGGTTTAAAATAGAAAAAATCTGCAGAATTACCCCCACAAAGGGTGAAAGATTCAGGACCCTAAACTTTGCTGGTCCATTTGGCTTCAGTCGAACATTGGGATGAGTTGCTGAAATCTACTTGTTGTGTGCAGAATGTGGAAGTAGATGGTCATAAAATCCTATTCTTTCCTGATATTAGTTTTTCCACAAGGCAAAAGCAATGTAATTTCATGGGGGCAAAAATCGCCTGCGAGAGTTAAACATCCCCTTGTCAACTATTTTCCAGCACCAGTCAATATAGTGGATGTACTTTTGTGTATTCCAGTGTGATGGTCTTGGACAAATTTGTGACTAAAGCAGCTGAACAGGATAGAAAGTCGCAGCAAGAAGAAGTGGATGAGATTGAAAGGACCTGAGATGGGGACATTATTTGTATAGACTCTGGTCATTGTAAGTAATGCAGATTGCATTTTATTGATCAGGATATTTGGAGAGACTAACAAGCTGTGATCCGTAAGCTGAATTACAGTACTGCAGTGCTGATGGATACATTGCCAGTTTGACAGTTTTGTTATTTAAAAACTCTTTTTTTCCGTGCAAAAAATATATATGTAAGTTGTTGGTTGCTATTTAGATCTTTGAAATACCATGTTATAGAAGATACATGATCTCACAAGATGGATGCAGTGGTTTTGAAACCTACATAAAAGTAAAGTATTCTATGCAATGAGGCTGGCTGCAGGGCTTGTGTATCATGTTCTTTCCTTTTAAGACTTGGACATGCTTTCTTGATTGAGGCTTGGGGGTGTTACCTCTCATTTGCTTCCTGTCACCTGTTATGACCCTCTGGATAAATACTATACCTGCTGATGCCATTTTGTGTTCAAGAGGAGGTAACTGGGGATGTGTTGGAGGGCCACTTCTTGACCTATGACACAAAATGGGGAAACGGACTACAATAAATGTAATTTTGGTAATAAGTTATCTTAAATTGTTGCTTTGATGATGCATTTATCTGATGGGAGTAGTGGGAATTAGTAAATGTGTTGCAAATTTATAGTACATTAGGGGAAGGGGACCCAAGCAGTACAGGAAGCTGTATTCACTCTACATAATGTTTGCATATATTTACGGTATCAGGCCCCAGCTCATTAGCAGCATTGGTTACATGCCAAATGATTTTACTTTGTCCTAAACTGGTGGATCCCTATACTGTATTTTAGGGATCTGCAGGATACCCCCTTTGATGTAACCATATGGAAAGTATCAAATAGTTTATTGTAATGATACATACTTGAGTGTATTATATGTATTCACTTTCTTTGCAGTGTGTACCATGAATGTTGAGAAACTGAATACAAATAAAGTAAAAAAAGTGCAATGTGATGCATATAGGGAAGAGGAACTCACATACAGCATACTGGATGGGGGGTGGGGATTGGCAACAAAATCAGAGGAAAGGGACCTGGGAGTCATCACTAGTGACTTTCTCAAACAATAAATCTGGTACAATAAAGCATGCAGCAAGGCAGAAAGGATACTGGGATGTAGTAAGTGAGGATATGACAGTAGGAGGAAGGAGGTGATGTTTCCCCTGTACAAGTCACAGGTGAGGCCCTACCTAGAATACCGTGCCCAGCTCTGGAATCCACAGCTGAAAGAAGAGAGCCACAGTTTGTGCATGGTAGGGTCACCAAGATGATCTGCGGCCAACAGGGCAGATCCTAGTGAAATGTCTTCAAGCCCTTGACATGTACTCACTGGAAGTCAGAAAGGTAAAGGGGTGACAAGACAGAAACAGGGAATTAACAGAGTCAACTGTGAAGACCAGTTCAACATGAACAGCATTGTAGTCATGAAAATTTATGAGTGTATGGTGAGGTGGTGGCAGGTACTTCCAATGGTGGTGGTAGAATCTGCAAAATCTGAAGCTTATAAAAATAGGTTGGATAGTTACATCATGGATAAGGGGTTGGAGGATTAAGTCCCACATATAGTGAGAAGATTGACATGATGAGTGAATCTGCCTTCTTCTATCTCAAAACCAAGTATGAATGGAAGCTAGTTAGTGGAGACTTATGGACAAGCATGAAAAAGTTCTACTTCACCAAGTGGATGAAGAAGCCAAGGAACAGGTAACTTGCAGAAGTGGGAGTGAAAGACTATAAATGAGTTCAAACATGGCTGGGACAGGTTTAAAGGACTGATGATTCCAGGAGAAGGAACTAGGGAGTTGGAGGAGCTAGGTGAATGAGAAAATGATTTAGGGTAGAAAACCCCTTCTAGAAATTAGGTCAGGGGATAGGTACAAAACACTATGTGCAGACTGGAAGGATCCTTGTGTTTTATCTGCCGGAAACATCTACTGCACATTTCTGTTTCTATGCATGCCAGTTTAACTGCAGCGAACATGAAGGTTTAAAGCACAGGGCCTGCAATTACAGAGAATCATATCTATTACAGCAGTGTTGCTTCGCGTATATTATACTGTATGTTGAAATTACAATGAATAATTTTCACTAGAAATTCTTATTGTACTGTAACATAAACCAGGTACAAAAGTTTGCAGATTTATAAAAATATGCATTTCTGTAATGTGTATGATAAAATAATGAGCACAGGTAACATACAGTAGGTCTATTTTTGACATTAGGACCACAGGTTTGAGAAGTCCTAGAAAGGGTGAAGCATTGGCATAACATGTGGCCATCTCTAAAAATGAAATAATTACTGAATAACAAATAAACCAGATAAATTAAAATGGAGGTGCATGAGTAAGAAACTACACCTGATTCTTGGACAACTTTTAGTTATGAAATGTGTTTTATAGAGCTGAGCATTGTTTATGAAAGATAGGAAGGGGGAAAGGTGAACGTGTTTAACCAAAAAAGGCACACTAAGCCAGAACTCATTTCCAGGTGTGAGCTGGGAGCACAAGGAAGTTAAGTGACATGCTCAGGGTCACACAGTATGCAAGTGGGGGCTGTGGGATTCAAACGCAGGTGTCTAGGTTTGTAGCTTAGTGCCCTTAGCCACTATGCTATACTGCCTCCTAACAGTATTATTTTAACCATGTGATAATTTGATTTTGACAAATGATGGTATGTGGTATTTCAGGCTATAATAGTTATAAAGATGGAGAGTCAGCAATGTTTTTTTTTTTGAGGAAATACAGGAGAAACAAAGTGTGTGACTTTTGTTAACAACTCCCAGCACAGTTTAAATCTCATGAAGTTTTTTCCTCACACCTTTGGAGGTCATAAATTGTAAAATGAGGTGGACCTCATGTTATTTCAAGCTTAACACATCTGGATGGTATTGTAGTAATATTCATTTTCTAGTTTGTCTGGAACTGCTATGGTTCTTCTACAGGTTGCTTCCAGTTCCTGAGTCTACATGTCTGTACTGATACTGAGAGTGAACTGTACCAGACTCAGGTGGCAGACTTATTTCAAATGAATCTCAAGTAAGAACCAGGTAGAACAGGAATCTACTCTGAATCTGTAGGAATGGGAATCGTGCATACATTAAATGGCATAGCTTTAATTTTTGTTGCTTTTTGTTAAATTTATTTATTTATTTATTGAAAATGTTTCACCAGGAAAGGCACGCTGAGCAACAAGATGCTCGTCTCGTGGTGCGACCTTGGGGGAGGGGTTACAGAAGAGGCAGGTATACATACAGTAGTTGAGTTTCACAGTAGTGCAATACAGACAATGTACATGGATTGGAGGTATTACATATGGACTTGTTGCATAGGAGAACAGTACAGAACAATGATCATCAATGACAGGGTATACAATTCATAGGTATAAAGGCAAGGTTAGACATATCATGGGTAAACATATAATGTGTAGAAGGCACAGTGGGAGCAATGGAGAGCATGCACATCAGGGAAGGGGGTGAACATAACATGGTTACACTATGAGGGAATCCAATAGTTACATAAGTGCCATTAGCACACTATTGTGCCAGGGCAGTCTGAGTGCCAGTACCAGACTTGTGCTGCAGTGGGATGCCCAGGTTGCCGGTAGGAGTTGGAGAGCAAGATGGGAGGGTAAGGGAGGATAGGACTAGTATTTTATAGGAGCGTGGGGGGTAGGTTTAAGCGAGGTGAGAAGGAGTGAGCATGGTAGTGATTTCTGAGGGTAGGCAGCGGAGGGTATGTTAGATAGGGAGGGGAGAGAGGAGAGATGGCGGAGTGTAAGTGTGAGGGTAGCAGCGTATCAAAATAATTAGGGCAATTGCCAGGCAACTGGTCAGGCTCTGGGGGGAACAGGGGGAGAGGTACCGAAGTGGAGGGGAGTTAGGGGCAGTTGCAATTTGTAGTGAGGAAGTTAGAGAGGGCAGAGGATAAGGAGTATTTGGATGATGAATGGTGGATCTGGGCTGGTAGGCCATTCCAGAGTTTGGGGAAGAGGTAGGAGAAGGCCGATTGGCCGGCGGTGGTCCTTCAGTGGGAGATGGATAAAAGCCTTGTGTCGGTGGACCTGAGGGCGTGGGTGGGTGTAGGTGGGGAAGATAGGGAGGATACTAGGTAGGGTGGGAGGGAGCCAAGCCAGAAGTTGGGCAATTTCACAGTGTGGATTAGGCCTGTTGCTCAGGGCTGGCAGGCCAGAGAACACAGAGTACGCAGCAGATGCGAGCTGGAGGGGCATCTAGAGCAAAGCGGCAGAATGCATTAAAGAGGGGGTCCAGTCTGGCTAGGGTGGTCTTTGAGGTGGAGCTGTAGACTACGTCACAGTAGTCAAAGGTGGGTAGAATCATTTTCATGATTAAATTGCGTCTGACGGGTATAGAGAGGCAGGAGCGGTTCCTGTATAGGGCCCCAAGTTTTGGGTGCAGTTTTGAAATGATGGCATCTATGTGTGTGGTAAAGGAGAGGTGGCAATCGAGCCAGACCCCTAGATACCTAAAGGAGGGCACTTCTTCAAGGATGGTGTTGTTTAGGGTATGGAAGATCAGAGGGTGGGTGAGTTTGGATAGACGCTGTCTGGTACTGAAGGTCATGGAGACGGTTTTCTTGGCATTTAGAGAGAGCTGGTTGGTATTGAACCAGTGTTGGATTTTGTTGAAATCCATTTGTAGTTTGGAAGTGAGTTCTTCGTGGGCCCAGCCAGAGGTAAAGAGGGCTGTGTCGTCCGCATACATGTGGATTGCGGAGGAGGAGCATGAATGTGGCAGATCATTTAGAAGGATGGAGAATAGGATGGGACCAAGAACGGAGCCTTGGGGAACGCCGGTGGTGATGGGGGGGGGGGAGATGTGGTCAGCTATTTTAGTGGATTGGGTTCTATTTAGTAGGTAGGCACTGAACCAGTTTGTGGTGGTCTCAGCTAACCCCGCCCCTGATAGGCGGGATAGTAGGAGAGAGTGGGATACCATGTCGAAAGCTTTAGCTAGGTCAATGAAAATAGCGGCCATGATTAGCCTTTTATCCATCCCAGTGAGGATGAAGTCCATGAGTCTTAGTAGAGAGGAGGTAGTAGAGTGGTATTTTCTGAAGCCGGACTGAAATGGGGTGAAGAAGTTAGTTTCTGAGAGGAAGTGGGAGAGCTGGGAAAGAACTAGGTGTTCTTGGACTTTGGCGAGGGAGGGGAGGAGGGAGATAGGACGGTAGTTAGTAATGGAGGAAGGATCACTACCTTTTGGAAGGGGTAGTACAGTAGCATGCTTCCATACGGAGGGGAGTGACTCAGTGGTGAAAGATAGATTTAGTAGGGTGGCTAGAGGCGTAGCAATGGCAGGGGCAGAAAGGAAGAGGAGTTTGTTATCGAGACCATTGGGGGATTTGCCTTTGGAGGGGTTCAGGGAGAGTAGGGCATCTAAGGTTTCTGTGGGGGGAGATGGGTCTGAAGGAAAAGGGTACCTACCAGTTGGTGGGGATAGATGACTGGGGGCGGATGTGGTTATAGATGTGGGGGGGTGAGGATGCTGGAGGTAGGGAATCGAGGAGGGTTTGGGCGCAAGTAGTGACATAGGAATTAAACTCAGAGGCTACCTTCAGGGGGTCGATGAGGAGAGTACCTTGGATGAGGAGAAGAGGTGGAGGGTTTGCTGTTTGAGGGGTGAAAAGGGAGTTAATGACTTTCCAGAATTTAGAAGGTTGCCCAAGATTTGCGTTTAGGGTGTTGTTGAAATATTCGGCCTTAGCTAAGCTGATGACCTTTGTGCATTTGTTGCGGAGCATGTGGTATGTGACAAGGTTGCTTGGGAGGGGCGTAGATTTGTAGTTATGCCAGGCCTTGTCACGGGCTTGTTGGCAAGCTATCAACTCTGGGGATATCCAGGGTAGATGAGACCCAAGGACTCTTGCCCGGCGCTGGGGGGCGTGTTTGTCCCAGGTGGTGAGGAAGGTGTTCTGAAAATGTGTAAAGGTCGACTCCATGTTAGAGCAGTCTGTGCTTGGGTCCCAGTTTGAGTGAGAGAGATCTTCCAGGAGGGGAGAGAGGTTGAGGGATTTGTATGAGCATTGGAAAATAAATTTGGGAGGGGATTTAACTTTGTGGACTTTACGGACCAAGTAGATTGGGTGATGGTCAGTGATGGAATCAGGAAGGAGGCCCTAGCTGATGACGCGATGTGAGTGGGATGTAAGTGCCCAGTCTAGTAGTGAGTGGTTACCGGACTTGTGGTTGGAGCGGGTGGGTTCCATAATGGTTTGTGTAAGGTTGAGAGCAGTTATCTCTGTTTGGGTTTTGTTAAAAGTGGGAGCTAACCAGTTGTGGTTAAAGTCTCCCATGATGTAAAGTTCACCCGACTAGGCATGGGAGGAGAGTTGGCACAGTAGATTGGAGACTATTGTGGTTGGCGTGGCTGGGCAGCAATAAATGCCAGCCACGAAGATGGGTAATGAGGAGGGCAGGGACAGCTTTACCATGAGAAGCTCATAAGCTTTGGGTTCAGCTTTTTTGACAGAGACAGTGAAATGAAGGGCTGATCTGATGTAGAAGGCCACCCCTCTGGTCTTGCCTTATGGTAGTAAAACCAGGAATGACAATGGTGTTATCAGGTAGGCTGGCATTTAGCCAGGTCTCAGATAGGATAATTATGTCAGGGGCATGGTGGGTGGCTAGAACCTGAAGCTGATCGAGCTTAGGGGCTAGGCTATGAATATTTAGGTGGAGAAGGTGTAGGCCTTTGGGGAGATAGCCTGGTCGAGTGTCAGAGGTGGCTTTGGCTGAGGGGTTAGGTATAGGGTGGTCTGGGGCTGGGGTTGGGGTAGGGCCAGGGTTAGGGTGAATATCCCCTGCAGCCAGAAGGAGTAGGGCAATGGTTAGGTGGCAGCGTAGGACCCGGAGAGACCAGGATTTTATTGTGCACTGGCTGGGAGCGTTGGTATGGGGTGCAGTGTGGAGGGAGAGGGAACTGGAGTGGGTGAGTGAGACCAGAAGGCAGCCGAAGGAAAAGACTGAGAAGGAGAGTGGTGAGGGGAAATGGGACCAGGAGATGGCTGGGAGGGATGAAGAGGATTTAAAGGGAGTATTTGTAGGATGGATCAGGGTTACCGGTGGGGGGGGTGCAGGGAAGCAGCTTAGTGGGGGAATTAGGATGGGAAAAGACAGTAAAATAGGGGAGAGCAGAAGTACAAGGGTTGTTGGTGAGGGTGGTTTACCAGATTTGGGGAGGAGGAGCCCTAGCATAGTGCCTTAGTAGTAGTAGGGTGAGGGGTTTTATATCCTGATTGCCCCTCAGAAAACGTAGATACCACTTTGGAGTAGTGGTACTGTCACGGACTCTGGTGGACAGGGTACCAGGTTCAAGCCCTGGCAGGGGAGTTGGGATAGGACTTGGCTGAGAGCAGGGATCCAGGTGCTAGTTGGCTTAAATGTGGTCTGGTTTGGGCCTGAAAATAGGGTTGAAATAGTGACTCCTAGTGGTCATAGGGGTTAGTAACAGAGTGGGTGTGGTCATGCGAATGTCACATGGGTATGTGAGTAGGGATAGGCAGGTGCAGGTCAAGGATGAGGTGTGGGTGGAGGCTGGGGCTGGGGGTGGGAGTAGGGAGAGAAATAGCTGAGCTGGTAGACAGGCTGCAGGAGGTAGGAGGGAATTCTAGTGAGGAGTCAGAGGCAGAAAGGACAGAGGGTCCCTCTAGTGGTTAGCAGGTATAACCTGCAAATGGGAAAATGTGAAGAGGAGGAAGTGATGTCATAGAGTAGTGCCTATATAAGAAATGATGACCCAGGATGGGTTGGTGGGGCAGTCGATGTGCACAGTGCATCGACAGGCTAACCCCCCTCACAAGGGTGCAGCTTAGAGGTACTTTAATTACCTCTATCAGGCACCCGCATTGGTCCCCATTCCTGGAGGGAGCACTGTTTGTTGCTGGGCTGCTTGGTGAACTTGAACCATTAATACCAAAAGTAAACCCCTTTAAAAACCATAGCTTTGCTGTATGGGCTGGGCCATGTGAAAATGAAATTCAGAACCCAAATCAGACCAAAGAAAATAAGCGACACCAACATAAAACTGCTCCAAATGGAATACGTGTATACTGTAAGTCAAATCAAGTTGTGTGCTTCTGTTGGTGTTATATTGTTTACCATCTCCTTACTAAACTCTACAAATTCCTGTCCACTGTATTCCAGTCCAGTGTCTTCCCCTGTAGTTTTTTCTTTCTAATTGGTAGTTAAGTTTCACATAACTAGAAAATGCTGCAAAAGCTGTTTTTATCTGGTTTGATTAGAGTGCTTTGAAAAATAATATGTACTTCGCCATCCATTCTTCTCAGTAGAATCACGAAAGGACTTCATGCCTGCACCTCCCACATCTGTGAAATGTTAAGTTATTAAAGGAGAGGTTACTGGTGACAGCACACTTGCAAATACAGACTGTATGTGCATTGCAATGTAATATATGGATCTTTAAAATAATAGCATTGAAAATGATGCAAAAAAAAAAATGCTGTAATACACAACCAGCTTCTGAACAATACCACACTTCACTTCCAATAAGACCATAATTTGGTTGGAATGATAGTATTATCATTCTTAATGATAAGCCCAAGTGCAGACACCTCGCGCTGACCGTGAGCCGATTTTTCAACCACCAGCATGAAGGATTTCAAAGCCGGCTGCGCGGTAACCAAAGGCAACCTTACTTTTCGGTGGCATATTCGGGGGGGAAAAAAGCAGCAACGGCTCTTTCAAAGCCACAAACCTTATTAAATTTGGCCTGTTACTGTTAAAACAAACTGTCTTCAGCATTGTCTTGTTTGGCTCTTCAGAAAAAAAAAACTCACTACTTCCTGATTCTTCGCTCAACATGTCAGCCTGCACTCAGCCTACACAACGCTTCACCAGGTAAGACCTCACCAGCTTCTCTCATCCATATAGCACAAAAAATAAAAAATCGGTTACAGTGAATTACTTGGCTGAAATTCCATCGCAAGGTTCTGGGGACATAGAAACCTCTTGATGGAATTACAGCCTTGTAATTCACTGTAACCTATCTATTATTCTATTTTAAAATATAAGTCACTGATGGATTATACAGTCTAACTAAAAATAATGATGCTGAAAGCTGTGGTTAAGCAGTTAAGTATGCATCTGCTCTTCTAAAGAGTGCAGTAGTGTTATGGCAAATCTGAGCAGTTGGGTAATGATGAAAGTGCAGTTTTTATTTAAAATTTGTTGTGGTAAATGACACCAATGGTTTAAAAATATAATAATAGATAACTAGAACAAAGTACAGTGATCAACATTACAGATTCCATATACTGCAGTGGACTGCAAATCTTATTGTCATGATACATATTGCAATAGAATGTCATTGTCCATGCCTACATAAGTCATTTGAGACTATACAGTTTATTACTGGGTTGCAATATTGTACATTTATATTGTATATGCAGTATAGGCTCAGTATAGCTGAGGCTTGTGATACAAACCACCTTTTATTTCTAGAAGAGCAGCTGACGCTTTTGGGAAAACTTGGAAAACATAATGTTTAGACACAATTCAGCTTGTATTTCATGTACCTTCTATAGATTTCTCCTCGCCATTATTTATTACTGAAGACATTTTTACAAAAGCAAGATCTTTATCCCTTAGAGTTCATCTGCCTCTGTTGCTTATTCCCTACTTGAACGTATAATGCTCTGTTGTGACATCACAGTATATTGCTATGGGAATAACTGTGATGTCATAAACAGAGCATTATGACATCAGGTTGGGAAGAAGCAATAGGGACTGATGAATGCTCAAAGAACAACTATCTTATCTTCATGCATATGACCTTAGTGATAAATAATAGGGATAAGAAATACAGAGATAATGAGAAATATAAACAGCTTTGTGTCCAAATATTACAGTTTTCAAAGTTCTTCTCAATGTGTTAGTGGCTCTTTAAAGAGCCCCTGGCATCTCCAAGGGAAAATGCTGAAAAGTATCATGCTTCAGCCAAAATTATTTTAGATTTGCTGTTTTCTGTATTTAGTTTTCCATTATTCTTTATAACTTTAGACATTAACCATTCCCTGGTCTTCATCTGCTCTATTTGTCTACACCTGACATCAAAATCTTCTCCTTGTAGCATCACAATAATGTCCAAGGCTACAGACTATGATGTCACGAGCAGAAGATTATGTTGTCAAGTAAAGACAGGTAGCTAGAGCAAATAAAGTTGAAGACGAAGTGACGATGGTGCAAATAATTTTGCATAGTTATAAAGAAAAAAAAACAAGAAAAAACATGCAGTAAGTATAGCTGACATGCCTAAATTTGATTTTTTTTCAAAGTTTCTATGAGACATCAGGGGCTCATTAAGGCCAACAATGTGGTCCTCTCTCTAATATCAACACAGCAGCCGGGAAGATCATAACCTATGCCATTGTATTTAAAATAGTCCTTCCAAGGGGTGGGACTAGCCATCTGGCTTATCAGATGCATTTAACTCCTGTGTGATGACCCATTTTTCTTTATCTTTTCCCCTTGAATTACAAGAAATGCTCAATTTATTTATATAGAGTAATAGACCTTAAAAAAAGGAGTCCGCAGATATGATTTTCCATATCATGGGAAAACCTTGGAATTAGAATTTGGACAAGAAGTCTTCTTTTTCCTCCATTAATGCTTGTAACTTGGCCATTTTTAGGAATTTTTTGAACATGGGCTTTTTGGGACCCCACCTCATAACTACTTGAGGTGAAAAATTGTTATTCGGTCCTGATAGGAGATTTCACACAGTGACAGCTAAATCACCTTCTGGGTCCAATTAATAATATTTCACCTACAGTGTTCATGAGGTGGGATCCCAAAAAGGCCATGTTGAAAATTTGGTGAACAAATTCCAAAAAAAGGCCAAATTATGAACATAAGTTTAAAACGCCATTATATGGCACTTACCTGTATTCCTCAGTTCACAGTTTGGCTTTGAAGAGTACAGATGTGTCTCATTACCCAGGGGATGACAGCATTCAACCTTGGCTGGTAAGTATAGGGTACGGGGGTGTGGGATGGTGGGTGCTCAGTGAGAGGGTTGGGATGGAGGGAGGGGAATGGCAATGATGACGAGGGAAAATGTTCTTTCTTTCAGGTTAAAAGAAAAGATATCATGGGATGGTTTACTGTCACATATGACCATCAGAGGATGGGGATTGCCACTAGACACCAGAGATATAAGGAAACAATGGGGACAGCCATCAGAGGGTGGCGGGGGCCAGTTGACACCAGGAAAACTTGGAGAACAATGGGGACAGCAATCAGAGGGTGGGGGATGCCACTAGACACCAGGGAAAGGGGGAAACCAATGAAGACAGTAATCAAAGGGTGGAAGTGCCACTAGACATCAGGGAAAATTTGATTACATATCTGGTGGGTGATCAGGTGGGGGAAGAGACTGCTAGCCACCATGGAACACATTATTAGATACAGGTATTCCATTTAACTATGTATGTCATATCATGTACTGTGGTATTCTGCTATATGAAACACAACAGTATATGATATGACACACTAAACTGAAACACAACAACAGGACATAAGGGGAGGCTGATCAAGTGGGTGGAGGGACTGCTAGCCACCAGTACATACTGGACAGGTGATTGGGTGGAGGGAGGGACCACTGGACATCAGAGAAATCGTTAATATATATGGGGAGTGAGTGGGTGGGGGGAGGGACCACTAGCCACCAGGGAAAATGTTCTTACATCTCAGGGTTGTTTTTTCTGTTATGTGTGTCATACCATATACTGTGGTGTTCTGCTATACAACACACCACAGTATATGATAAGACACACATAATGAAATACAACAACAGGACATCATGCTTTCACAAAATTTCATCTATCCCACTGTTGTGATCAACATTACAGATTCCACATACTGGGTCATAATGTCGAACGCTTAATAGCATACGGCATTATGGCAAAACCCGGACCTGTGCGCTTCCCGAGTTGGACCCCCCAGAGTTGAGAATCATTAGTGGGGTGGCTGGGGGTACAGCCCCCCATAATGGGGAGTGTGGGGGGCAGAGCCCCCCACAGAACAAAGACATGATGCCTCATGGCATAAATTGCACAGTGCGATAGTGCCATGAGGCGTTATGTCTTGCAACATCATGACCCTGTGCCCAGATTCCCTATACTGCAGTGGACTGCAAACCTTATTGCCATGAAATGTACTGCAATAGACTGTCATTGTCGACTCCTACATAACTCATTTGAGACTATATAGTTTATCGTTTGGTTGCAATATTGTACATATGTTTTGTATATGTTATATAGGCTCAGTATAGCTGAGGTTTATGATACAAACCACCTTTTATTTCTTAAAGAGCAGTGACACCTTTGAGGAAACCTTGGAAAACATAATAGGTATTTAGGCACAATTCATCTTTGGTAGGCAGTGACTGGGTTACCTTGAAACTTGGGTTTTAAATTGTAACAGGTGGTGTGGGAGAAACTAGGTCAGGAACCTAATCTTGGGGTGAGTAGATTTAGGAAATCCTGGGAATCAGGTGTTTAATTGGGGGGTGCAGCTGAGAAAGGCTTAGTGCCTTCTAACAAAAGGAAGATTTAAAAGGTCAGGTTAGTTGAGGTCCTGAGGTGGAAGACCAGAGTTTGCTGTAAGAGTGGAGTGAAAGCACCTAACTTTACCTTAAAGGTATATTAATATTTATTTATACTTCTCTTCCTTTTGAAAATAGCAAGCTAAGTTTATTTATTTATTTATTTAAATTTTGGTAACCGGGTAGGCCCACTGAGACTTTGACAGTCCCTTTTTCAGGGGTGAACTGGCATTAGTTACATGTTACAAGTGGGGAGAAAAGATCTGTAAGCAGCGGTTGGGGCACTTTAAACTTGGTAGGCAGTGACTGGATTACCTTGAAACTTGGATTTTAAATTGTAACAGGTGGTGTGGGGAAAACTAGGTCAGGAACTTAATCTTGGGGTGAGTAGATTCAGGAAGCCCTGTGAATCAGGTGTTTAATTGGGGGAGGTGGAGCTAACAGAGGCTTAGCGCCTTCTAATAATTAAATACCACAGGGTGTTTTGCTAGCAGCAACAAAGGGATGTAACACACACACACACACACACACACACACACACACACACACACACACGCACACTACATCCCACCCACTCACCTGGGGCTAGCTCCACTTTTATAGGCTCTAAGGGGTGATTGACAGCAGAGAGATACTTCCTGTGGAGGCAGAAAGGGAGAGTTCACTGGAACACATAGAAACAGCTACAGGGCACAAAGCAACTAAGCAAGGATATTTCTCTCCTGACGGAACGTAGAGAAGGGAGTAGACAAAGAGGAAGAGAGAGAGAGAGAGAGAGAGAGAGAATACTTTAAAGCAAGAAGGACACTTATAGACATGATGGGAGTGGTGCAGTGTAGCTGCTGTGGGGTGGCAGTCTTCAGGGAATCTTCCTGGAGGCTCCAGTGCTGTCACATCTGCAGGCACCTTCCTGAGCTGAGGGCAGAGGTTGCTCATCTCTAGGCTGAGTTGGCCGGGATTTGGGGGACCTCCTCGTCCACCACCCAGAGACCATCAAGTCTACCCTGCTGCCTTAATGGTTGCCAAGGAAGAGGAGCAGCTGGATAACAGTGGGCTTGGAAAGGGTGAAGGTGGTGGGGAAGAGACACATCCCTCCTATGGTTCTGCTCCATAACTCCTATACTGCTCTGGCAGGATGGGTCTGTCTCAGAGAGGCACCCGCAGTGGTAATCAAGGAGGATGTGGGGGTCCTCCATGGCAGAGACCCTGGAGTGAGGCAGAGGACCTTGGAGGAGGAGGAAGCAACTCCTGGTTGGGGACTCTATCATTGGGGGGTAGACTTGAGGCCCGGAGGGGAGGGAGTGAAGGAGGTTAAGTGCCTACTCAGCACCACAGCTTGGAGGGATGGACAGCACATCCTAAGGATCACTGGGACAGCAGAATGGGAGGGTGAGCTAGATGTCACTGTCCACCTGGGGACAAATGACCTGACAAGTGGTGAGGCTTGGTAGTGCAAGAGCAGTTCAGGGAGTTGGGCAGGGGTCTTAGACATGTGGCATGCTCTGTAGCCTTTTTAGAGGTGTTATCTATCGAGGGCAAGGGGGAGGACAGGGTACTTCACACCAAGAGATTCAATGCCTGGCTGAAGGACTGGTGTGGAGCAGAGGGATTTGGCTTCATTGGGGACTGGGGTTCCACCTGGAGAGATGCAGGCTTGTACAGGGGTGATGGCCTGCATCTATGCAGGGGGGGAAACAGGATCCTCAGTGAGAGGTTTAAATGTTTCATCAGCAAGCATTTAAACTAGCCAAGGGGGTGGTGGAAATAAGTTGGGTGAAGCAAACAACCCCCGCCCAACAAAATGATACAGACGGCAGAGAGGATCCTAAGGTTGAGAAGCCACCAAAGATAATTAAAACCAAAATAGGTAAAAATGCAGATAAAAGGCAGAATGAGAGTAAGGACAAGCGGGGTATGAAGGGAAGATATGGGGATAGGAGTGGAGTTATTAGGAGAAAAGGCAGTAAAAATTGGAAGGCCATGTGTGCAAATGCCCACAATCTGGGAAACAAAATCCCGGACCTTGTGGCCCTGATGACTGAGGCAGACCTGGACATAGTCACTGTTACTGAGACATGGTTCATGGGGAACCATGACTGGGATATGACAATACCAGATTATACTCTATTCAGGAGGGACAGGGTGGGTAAAAAGGGAGGAGGAGTGGCTATCTATGTCAGGGAAGGAATTACGGCAACTGAGATACAGGGAATGCAGGGAGAGGTGGAGGCACTGTGGATCACCTTGGAGAATGGGAAATATCATTGCCATTCACACTGGTGCGATCTACAAATCTCCCACACAAAGGGAAGAGCTGGACAGCATACTTGTAGAAGCCATCCACAGAATAACAGCTAAAGGGGAGGTGCTGCTCACAGGAGTCTTCAAGCTGCCAGATGTTGATTGGAGCAACTAGGCTGCAGCATCAGCTAGTAACGAAGACATACAGGAAGCCCTGCAGAAGGTGTGCCTAAGACAGCTAGTGACAGAGCCCACACAAGAGGGAGTGACTTTGGACCTAATACTCACTAACGGGGATAGAATTACGGATGTTAAAGTGGGGAACCATCTGGGATCAAGCGATCACAGTACAGTGGGGTTCAATGTGAGAACAGCAGAAGAGTCAAACCACACAAAAGCAAGAGTCCTAGATTTCAGGCAGGCTGACTTTGCAAAGATGGGGGAATGTCTTAGGAAATCAGTAGCAGGGAAGGAGAAAATAGGGAGTAGGAGGAACAATGGGAGAATCTTAGGGGAGCCCTAGCAGAGGCAACAAGCCATTGCATTAGGCAACTAAGCAAAACAAAGAGAAAGAAAAAAATACTATGGTTCTCAAAGGAAGTGGCCGAGAATGTAAGGGTGAAAAGAGTGGCATTCAGGAGCTACAAAGAAACACAGAGGGAAGAAGACAAGGAACTGTATCTGGAAAAGCAGAGGGAGGGAGGCAGGAAAAGAAGTCAGGAACACAAAGGTACAAACATAAGAAACAAGAACTAGCCACAGCCGATAGGCCTGTGAAGAGCTGCCAAATGACCAAAGTTACACATGTGCATAGAAATTATTCAACATTCGGGTGAACTTGACCATTTTTTGGAGGTGCTGCACCAAATTTTCAACTTGACCTTTTTGGGACCCCTCCTCATGAAGACTGCAAGTGTCATTTTGTTCACTTGTCCTGAAAGGTGATTTCGCAGAGCGACCGCAACATTCTGTGTTACAGGTGTGAAAACATATTTTGGCAGGATGTGGAAAATGACAACTGTACTGTTAAAAAGGAGGTGTGCAAAAATGGCAATGTTGAAAATCTGGAGTGAAAATACTAAAAATTGACAAAGTTAGGAGTATGCGTAGAAGCTGCACAATGCATGCTTGTAACAGTCATTTTTTGGAGTTTTCTCACCAAATTTGCAACATGGGCTTTTCGGGACCCCACCTCATAAATAGTGGCACTGTTGTTTCGTTATTCAGTCCCAAAAGGTGATTCTGCGCAGCGACCTCGAAATCACCTTTTGGGACCCAGTAACGAAATGACAGTGACACTGGTCACAGGATGGGGTCCCAAGAACCCCATGTTGAAAATATGGGGTCAAAATAAAAAAAAAAGGTTGATTTATCAACTTAAGTTGAAAACCCCATTGAAAGCCATTATAGCATGCTTACCTTTGATTCTTCAGTTAGCAGTTCGGCTTTGAAGAGTGCAGACGTGTCCCGGTCCAGAGAAGATAACAGCGCCGACCTCTGGAGGTAAGTATGGGGTAAGGGGGGATGTGGGAGGTTGGTGCTCAGTGGGAGGGTGGGGATAGGGAGGGGGACTGGGGCAGCGGTGGAGGACCATTTTCCTTTTACAAGTTAAAAACAAAAAGCACATCGGGGAAGGTTTTCTTTATTTACAGGAAAAAAATATATACATTTGGGAACACTGGGGTGGGCTCCCAGTGTGCCACATGAGTTGGGGGGGTGGGTACTAGATGATGACATGGGGATTGGGCACCCTGATGTTGGAGGGGGGAAGAAAAACAAACATTTGGGCAATGACGAGGGACCTTTTTTTTTACAGGTTAAAAACCAAAAAACACGTCAGGGGATGGTTTTATTTATTTACAGGAAAAAAATATACATATATACATTTGGGCACACTGAGGTGGGTTCCCAGTGTGCCACATGAGTTGGGAGGTGGGTATTTGATGCTCACATGGTGATTGGGCACCCTGATGTCAGCGAGGGGCAAATCATTAAGTACATTCAGGCACACTGACATGGGCTCCCAGTGTGCCACATTAGTTGGGGGGAATACATAATGCCAACACGGGGATTGGGGACCCCGATGTTGGCACGGGAGGACAGAAGCAGTGGAAGGGTGTGAATGGCATTTGCCATTCACAACATAATAACACCAAGCGAACTGTACATCTTGGCAGTCGGCGTATGTGCAGTTCATCAGGAAATGCAGAAGTAACAGCCAAATAATGCAACTATTATTCCATAGCAGCCGATCATGGTGGAGGGTTACAAGCTCCACTGGATGTTCAGAAGGACACTTCAAAATGTCCAATAGAAGGTTCCATGATTGGCCATTTTTAGAGCTGCAATCAGATCCCAGTAGGGCTGTATGCCCCGCATACAGCCCTAAAAATAACTCAGGCAATAACAATCCATAATATGGCAGCCAGAGGGGAAGTACTACTAAAGGGTGACTTCAACATGCCAGATGCAGATTGGAATACCCAGATTGCAAGTATATCAAGGAGCAGGGATCTCATGTCTGCCATGTACGGGGCAAACCTAAGGCAGCTTGTGGTTGAGCCCACCAGGGAGGGGGCTGTACTGGAATGAGTGCTGACCAATAGGGACAGAATCATGGATGTTGAGGTAGGCAGTCCCCTTGGTACCAGTGACCACAGAACTGTGTGGTTTAGAGTCAACACGTTGGCAGAAGAAAGTCATTCAAAGATTAAGATCCTAGATTTTCGGAATGCCAACTTCATGGAGATGGAGGAACAGCTCAAAATTGCCCTGGGAGCAGAAGATACTGGAGGGAGGTGTAGAAGAAAGTGGCTTAGGCTCAATAGATCCACAGCAGGAGTGGCAAGTCAATGTGTCATTGCTTAGCAAAAGCAAAAGAAAGAAGCGGTCACTGTGGTTCTCTAAGTCAGTAGCCGAGAAAGTGCGAGACAAAAGTGAGGTATTCAGGAAATACAAAGAGACACAGGAAGAAGGAGACAGAGTGAAATATCTGGAGATGCAGAGAGAAGCTGGGAAAGCTGTCAGAGGGGCTAAGGCAAGAACAGAGGAGGGAATAACACATGCTATTAAGAAGGGGGACAAGACCTTCTTCTGTTATATTAGTGAGAGGAAGAAGACCAGAAATGGTATTGTTAGGCTAAAGAAGGGAGAGGGTGGGTAGGTGGAGAACAGCCTTGAAAAAGCTGAGATGCTGAACAAGTATTTTTGCTCAGTATTTACCAAGGAAGAGGCAGGGGAGAGGCCAAGACTCACAAGGAAAGATGTACAGGGGGGAGAGGTGAACACCAGCCCATTTACGGTGGATAGAGTCTTGGAGGAACTAGGAAGAGTAAAGACAGACAAGGCAATGGGGCTAGATGGGATTCACTCTAGAGTGTTGAAGGAACTCAGGGAAATCCGCTGACAACCCTCTTCAACCAATCACTAGAGACGGGGAAGATACCTGGAAACTGGAGGAGGGCAGAGGTGGTCCCCCTGCACAAGACTGAATGTAGAGAAGAGGCAGGCAATTACAGACCTGTAAGTGACCTCAGTGGTGGGGAAGCTGATGGAGTCCCTGCTTAAGGAGAGGGTATTGAAGTTCCTGGAGTCAAGCGGTGCAAAAGATCCAAGGCATCATGGATTCACTGAGGGTGGTCCTGTCAGACTAATCTTATCGATTTCTTTGACTAGGTGACCAGGGTGGTGAATAGGGGTGGTGGATGTGGCCTACTTGGATTTCAATAAGGCCTTCAACACTGTTCTGCATAGAAGGTTGCTTAACAAAGTGGGGAATCTGGGTGCGGGCTCTAAAGTGGTAAAATGGGTTGGAAATTAGCTAAAAGGCAGGACCCAGAGGGTGGTAGTAAATGGCATAAAATCAGAATAGGGGGAGGTGACCAGCGGGGTTCCAAAGGGATCAGTGCTGGGTCCAATTCTATTCAATGTCTTCTTAAGCAACATTGCAGAGGGACTGGAGGGGAAAGTATGCCTGTTCGCAGATAACACCAAGATCTGTAACAGAGTCAACATACAGGAGGGGCTAGATAAAATGAAAAATGACCTACGTCTACTTGAGGAATGGTCAGGGGTTTGGCAGTTGGGTTTCAATGCTAAGAAGTGCAAGATAATGCACCTAGGACACAGAAACCCAAGAGAGGAATACAGGATGGGGGGGCAGGTTCTAGCCACCACAAGTCAGGAGAGAGACCTGGGGGTTATTATATCTGATGACCTGAAGTCAGACAAACAATGTGAAAAAGCAGTGGGGAAAGCAAACAGAACACTGGGGTGCATAGGAAGGGGACTAAACAGTAGGAGGAGTGAAGTGGTGATGGCACTGTATAGATCACTGGTGAGGCCTCATCTGGAATACTGTGTCCAGTCCTGGAGACCACACCTCAGGAAGGACATAGACAGAATGGAAGCAGTCCAGAGACAGCAACAAAAATGATACATTGATTGCACCACAAGCCTTATGAGGAAAGACTCAAGGAACTAAACATCTGTTCACTGGAAGAGAGAAGGGAGAGAGGGGATATGATAGAGACTTTCAAATACATTAGAGGAATTAACAGGGTACAGGAGGGGAGAATATTTCAGAGAAGAAAGTGCACAAGTACAAGGGTATAAAACATGAGGCTGGAGGGAGGGAGGCTTAGGGGGAATGCTAGGTAGTATTTTTTGTGCCTATGCTTTGAGACCACCTTGCATGGTGAGACAGTGGGGGCAGTGTAGGTGAGCATCCTGTTGCTGTGTATTTTAGTATTCTGGACTTGTATTGTAGAAATGTAAATATCAGAGCAGGCTTTTGCTACCAAACCTGGCTGTGGTAAGTAGTCTGGGAATTGTAGTTTGACTGTGATTCCCAGAACTACATCTTCCTGCAACAGGAGGGGCTGCTACACATTTACACAAGGGAACTTGTCTTTTGCCCTATTTTAAGCTCACTACAGCACTACTACTGTGGCGATATTTGCCCAAACGTACTGGTAGTGTAATTTTGTTTTAAAAACTAAACAGTTGGTACTTGAAGGCTTGCTAGCTGACACCCATACTATTTCCGGGTGTAACACTACTTAAGGGCATGCTCTGCGAGTGCTCGCTAACTATCAGTGTGCCTATGCTGTGAAACCACTTTGCATGGTGACACAGTATGGGCAGTGTAGGCGAGCATCGTGTTGCTGTGTATTTTAATGTTCTGGACTTGTACTGGAGAACTGTAAACATCAGAGCAGGCTTTTGCTATCAAACCGGGCTGCAGGAAATAGTCTTGGAATTGTAGTTTGACTGTGCTTCCCAGAACTACATCTTCCTGCAATGGGAGGAGCTGCTACACATTTGAACAAGGGAACCTGTTTTTTGTCCTATTTTAAGTACACTACAGCACTACTACTGTGGTGATATTTGCCCAAATGTGCTGGTAGTATAATTTAACTAAGGAGTCAGTACCAGAGGGCTTACTAGGTGACACCCGTACTATTTCCAGGTGTAACACTACTTAAGGGCACGCTCTGCGAGCGTGCATGACTGCAGGGACACAGGACCTACAAAACAACACATTAAGGTAATAGATTGGATTATAAGGGTTTATTATACATCTGCTTGCTGGGTATACGTTTATCTGTATTGTCAAGTTATAGACTGTGTTGGTTACAACAAGAATTGAGTGTGTTTGTGAGAGGGAGAGTAAAATAAAATGATGAACAAAATACAAACCCTAGATGGAGACTGGGCCATAAAATACCAGAAATGTGGCATGTTTACACCGCTAGAAAATGAAAATCCAGGGTTAGGCCCAATATGTAATAACTATCTGTATATAGTGACACTGCAGCAGGAAATACATGCTCTTCACCTTAAAATTAATAAAGTAATTAAGAATCAACATGAAATGCAGCAGATGGTCAATAAAATTGTACAACCATTACCCCCTCCACACACTAAGGTAGTGAATACAGTGAATGTTGTGGACAGTAGCTTATGCAGGCCACAACCTTCTAAGACAGATACTATCTGCCAAAGAACCATAGGTAATGGAAGCATAAAAAGGAGAGAAAGAGATGGAAATGAGTCTGATGATGACCGTAGTGAATGGACAATGGAAATAGGCAACACCTCAAAAAAAGGTAGAAGGCCTATGGATTTTTCTCTTCCCCTGACCTACCAGTTTTCCTTACTCAGTACACCAGACGATGATATAGATACAGGAGAGAATCACAACTTATCAGAAGAAATAACCCAAAGTGTGACCCAACAACCAACAATCAAGGATCAAGCATTATGCGAGAGTGAAATAACCAGAGAGACACATGTAAATCACACATCAAGCACATTAACCCCAACAATTAGAGGAAATAAAGTTCATAGCTCGAATAATTCCAATACAAGCCAGAACATGCTCACAGTTGTTAGTCCCCCCTGTAGTCCATTAGAAGAGCAGAAAATGGCATGCCAGGTATTCGTACTTGGCCATTTGATGGTTAAACACATCAACAGGCATATCTGTAATCCAGACAGGCAGAAGAGGACATGTAGCAGCATTAGAGAAGCAACCATCTCTGATATCACAATGATGGCTAATGACATCTTGAATAGTGGAGCGGATAAACCAGTTGTTATATTACATATTGGAACAAATAATATTAACAGAAGTAGTATAGAGGATATTAAAAAAGACTACACTATACAGAGCAAACTTTTGTTGTCCAGAAATTGTGACATCTCCTTTTCTGAGATATTACCAGTCCCATGAGCAACAGATACACTGATTATTAAAATAAATACAATTAATAATTGGCTTAGACAATGGTGCCTAAACAAGGGTTTCAATTGTATTACTCACTTGGAAGAGTCCCATGACAGGCATAATTTATTTGCCTGGGACGGACTGCACTTTAATAAATGGGGAAGTAACATCCTGGGTAGAAAAATAGCAAAAACAATAACAGATAATTTAAACTTATAATGGGGGGGGGGGGGGAGATTACACCACAAGAGTGTTCTTAAGTATGGAGGTTGCAATATATGTACTACAAGTGCAAGGAATTTAAATAATAATAAAAAACTCGAGTTAAAAGCATTATTGGTCCAACAGGACATACATATAACAGCTGTCTCAGAAACATGGTGGGACCAGGATTCAGAGGGTGTAATGGATATAGTTTTTACAAATTATATAAGTGCAATAGGGAAGGAAAATAAGGTGGTGGAGTCTGCATTTATATGCATGATTCTATATCATCCTATAGTACTGACCCCCTTATAGACTCAAGTGCCAAATTAGAAACAATGTGGGTTAAAGCAGTATTCTCGGGAAGAAAACTGTTATTTCTGGTAACTGTTGCAGACCCCCTGCAGCCACAAATGAAAACAATAAGGTGCTCAATAATGAAATCTCTAAAATGTGTTCACTGGGAAATGTTATTATTTTGGGAGACTATAATTACCCAGGAATTGATTAGACAAATCTCTCTGGTTCTGACCTAATAGAGTGAGATTTTATTGAACTATGTATAAATAGTGGTATAGACCAATTAGTTGATTGTCCTAGCAGAAATGGAAATGTATTGGATTTAATCCTGACAAATATGGAAAATGAAGTTACTAACATTAAGATTGGAGCAGTACTAGGGAACAGTGACCATCAAATAATTACCTGTCATCTGGTATAGGGAAGACAAGAAAATATAGTTAAAACGTTAATGAGAGATTACTATAAAGCAGACTCTAATTTAATTTGTCAGACCCCCTCAGATATAGACTGGGATGTTATGCTGGGTACTGGGCCAACACAATACGCCTGGGATAGATTTATGGAGATATTAACTGATTGAAAATCAGTATGTACCACTTAGGGATCAATATATTAAAAAAAGGTAAGATCTCAGCATGGTTAAACTCCAAAATCAATAAACAGATTAAATATAAACAGAAAACCTATACCAAGTACAAGAAAACAACATCTGAGGAGGACAAAGACAGCTATCTTCAAGTACAAAAATCATAAAAAAAAAACAATTAGACTGGCAAAATCTCAAATGGAATTTAAAATAGCACATTCAAAAAATAGGAAGCTGTTATACTTGTATATGAATACTAGCTGCCGAAATAAAGTAAAATGTGTAGGACCTAGCATTGACAACAATCAAGACATTTATGATGATAGTGAAATTGTAAGCAAGTTTAATAATTACTTCTGTTCAGCCCCCATCATTATCCCTGCTACCAAAATTACCAAATGATACTGTGGATACCTTTTTTACTGAAGATGAAATTAAAAATTTACTGGTTAAACTAGATTCTACCTCAAGCCCGGGACCTGATAACATTAAAACCATCTTACTAAAAAAAGCCAGTACAGAGTTGGCCTATCCTCTCTCTATTATTATTAATTACTTATTAAGAGAAGGCTTCGTTCCAGATGATTGGAAGAGGGCATTGGTTGTGCCAATTTATAAACCAGGGAGTAGAGGGAAAGTGGATAATTATAGGCCCATTAGCCTGATCTCCCACTGTTGCAAATTAATGGAGCATCTTATTAAAACCAGACTAGAATTACATCTGGAAATTACAGGGAGAATAGACAAAAACCAATATGGTTTCACCAAGGGTGGGTTCTGTACCACTAATCTGATAATGTTTTATGATGACATCAGCAGAAGTCTAGATTGGGGTTGTCCTTCAGATGTAATACTACTTGACTTCGCAAAGGCATTTGATAGAGTGGATCATGGAAAATTAATTAATAAACTCATTAATCTAAAGGTTAGCAGTAATATCATTAGGTGGATCTTTAACTGGTTGTTGGAAAGGAAACAAAAAGTACGTATTAGTGGTAGTACATCAGAAGAAGGGTTAGTAAGCAGTGGTGTCCCACAGGGTTCTGTCTTGGGACCCATTCTTTTAGTGTTTATGTCCAGGATATGGACACTGATATCAATAACTCTATCAGTAAGTTTGCTGATGACACTAAACTTGGAGGGGAGGTTGTTACCATCCATAAGCATTTAAACCTGGTTGCTGATCTAGCAAAAATTGAAATTTGGGCAAAGGAAAATGGGATGAAGTTCAACACAGATAAATGTGTTGCGCTTCATATAGGTAAAAAAAAAATGGGTTACTCGTACATATTGGAGCAGACTTTATTGAAGTCTGTTCCATGCGTATGGGATTTGGGGATAACAGTTAATAATTCACTTTCTTCTACTAATCATTGCTTAAGAGTGGCTAAAACAGCTCAGTCTATAGTAACCAAGATTAGACGCACATTCGTAAATAAGACTGAACAACTTATCTTACCCCTTTATGCTACCTATGTGCAGCCTATACTGGACTATGGATCACAATTCTGGGCACCTTATCTACAAAAAGATATTAACATCCTGGAGGGAGTTCAGAGAACAATTGCCAGATATGTTCCTAGACTAGACTGCAACCCTTTGATTATCAAACACGATTATTTAAGTCTGGGTTACATTCATCACAGGCTCGCAGGCAAAGAGGAAATCTGTTATTACTTTATAAGCTAATTCAGAACACTGACGCTATGAATGAAATCAATTTAAACTACATTAATTCAAGGAATAACCTGAGATTTCACAATAAGAAAATCGAAATATAACATACAGTAATGGTTAAAAGGGATCATTTTTTCACAATTAGAGCTCCAAGGATCTGGAACAGACTGCCACAATGTGTGGTGGACTGCACCAGTCTATTATCCTTTAAAAATATTCTTGATGACACATATTACAATAATCAGAAGTTGGTTTGATTTACCCACATATGTGGGAGACATATATTATGGGCCAGCAGGCTCCCTTATGTCTTGTATAGTCCTAGTAGTAATCCTAGTAGAGGGTGGTGGATCCATGGAACAGCCTACCAGCGGAGGTGGTGGAAACAAAAACAGTACAGGGATTCAAGAGTGCATGGTATAAGCAAAAAGGCACCCTGCTATACAGCAGAGCGGGGGTAAGGCAGTCCAGAGAAGAGTAGGGATTGCCAAACCAATTAGGGAAATGGACAGACTAGGTGGGCTGTATGGTCCTTATCTACTGACAGATTCTATGTTTCTATGTTTCTAAAAGGGGACAAGAACTTTTTCAGGTACATTAGTGAGAGAAAACAGACTAAAAGTGGGACTGTGAGACTAAAAAGGGAAGGAGGGAAGTGTGCAGAGGGAGACCAAGAAAAAGCAGAAATCCTGAATAAGTATTTTTGTTCAGTATTCACAGAAGAAGAGGAAGAGGAGGGACCAAAGTTAGGTGACGGAAGCACCACTGGGAGGGAGGTGGACACCAGTTCATTTAAGGAGGAGACAGTCTTAAAGGAACTCACTTATCTGAAAGTGGACAAGACAATGGGGCTCGATGGGATACATTCCAGAGTATTAAGAGAACTCAGGGAGGTGCTGGCAGCACCACTCACAGCCCTGTTCAACAGTTCATTGGAAACAGATGTGGTACCAAAAGACTGGAAGAAGGTGAATGTAGTCCCTCTCCACAAAAGTGGGAGCAGGGAGGAGGCTGGCAATTACAGGCCAGTCAGCCTGACCTCGGTGGTGGGGAAACTTATGGAATCATTACTAAAAGAAATGTTTGTGATATATCTTGAATCCAATAGAGCACAGGATCTGAGACAGCATAGATTCACAGCAGGAAGATCTTGTCAAACAAATTTGATATATTTCTTTGACTGGGTGACTAGGGAGGTGGATCATGGAGGGGTGGTGGATGTGGCCTACCTGGATTTCAGGAAGGTCTTCAACACTGTGCCACTTAGGAGGCTAGTAAACAAACTGTGCAGTCTGGGAGTGGGTTTCAGGGTGGTAAACTGGGTCAACAATTGGCTGAGTGATAAGACACAGAGGTTGGTGATGAACGGAGTTCAATTCAAAGAGAGGGGGTGACCAGTGGGGCTACGCAGGGATCACTGCTTGGACGAGTTCTCTTTAATGTCTTCATATGCAACATTGCAGAGAGGCTGGAAGGGAAGGTGCATCCCTTTGTAGACTATATGAAGATCTGCATCAGGGTTGACACTCCAGGAGGGGTGGAGAAAATGAGAAGGGACCTAAGCAAGATTGAGGAGTGGTCAAGGGTGTGGTAACTAAGATTCAATGCAAAAAAGTGCAAGATCATGCACTTGGGGCAGAGAAATGTGCGGGAGGAGTACATGATGAGGGCTGGGGTGCATAGGGAGAGGTATCTCCAGCAGAAGGAAGGAGGAGGTGATACCACTGTATAGAACATTGGAGGATTATGTTGTCAAGTATAGAACATTGGTGAGACCTCGTCTGGAGTACTGTGTCCCGTTTTGGAGGTCGCATCTCCAGAAGGACATAGAATAGAAGCAGTTCAGAGAAGGGAGTCAAAAATGGTGCAGGGGCTGCACCAAAAATCATATGAGAGGAGACTGGATGATCCCAATATGTATTCCCTGGAGGAGAGGAGATAGAGGGGGATATGATAGAGACTTTCAAATACCTCAAGAGGGTAGCATCTTTAAAAAAAAAAGATGTTCAAGAACAAGGGTCCATGATGTGAAAATAGAGGGGGGTAGACTTAGAGGTAACATGAAGAAAGTATTTTTTCCTGGAAAGGGTAGTGAATCCATGGAACAGCCGCCTGGCAGAGGTTGTAGGGGCAAAAACGGTAGGGGAATTCTAAAATGCATGGGACAGACATAAAGGAACTCTAGCGATAAGAAAGAAAGGGTAAGCTGCAGATCATTTAGGATCTACGGTATATGAAACAGGTAGGGAAATGGGCAGATTAAGTGGGCCAAGTGGTCCTTATCTGCCATAAAATTCTATGTTTCTATGTTTCTATGGATCATAACATCATGTAAATGTGCCAAATTATTTATTTTATTTGTGTATGGTTTTTACATATAGTCAGGATCACATGATAATAGCCATACTGAGAAGTAGCTTAAAAAGATACTTGTGGGTTGAGAATTACAAACTATTAACATTACTGCTCTGGGATCATAATTACATGCTAATGTTCAAATTTTTGGGGGGGAGTGATCTCTGCATGATCGGTAATTGCATGATAATATTAATAGTATACGATAGCATAAAATTATTGTAGCACACTTCGAAATACTGCTTATTTACATTACTGAACTGGGATTGTGTAAATGTTCCAAAATTCTGTTTGGGTACAAAATTAGCACATAGTTATGACAGTATAGTAATTTCAATACTAGCAAACCATAGGGAATGATAATACAGTGGAACCCATGTAAGTGCATATTCCTGAGACGTGTGCACTTTTTCCGTTTCACAATGTTTTTCCTTTTTGTGTAATACAAAATAAAATGGCCCACTTAGCTACCCCACACAGCCCAGAACATGCACTTAGAGCCCTAAGGAACCCCCAGCAAGGCACTATTCTGTCTACATCCTAATCTATAACTGCCATAACATAAGCACTAATATGTAACTGTCAAAGGTAATTCTAGTATACCTATTATATTGTCAATGTCTTCTGTACTCTACTGTCATATACTGTTTGACAATGTACAATACAAAATATTGTACCACACTACTGTTATGCATTGTTTGGTAATGAGCTGAAAACCTCTGATGCTGATCTCATTGACATCACCGTGACCCTGATTTTGTACTGTAATAGATATTGTACTGTAATATCCGTGGTAACCTATACTACTGCATATGGTACCCATTGAAAATGAGCCTCGGTTCAATTGGGATCTGACCATGTTCATATCATGTGACAATGATTGGGAATAAAATGTTAATTACTACTACTACTAAAATCAGTTACGTGCATGCTGATAAGTGCACATTTCGGCTAAGTGCACAGTTTCACAGTTCACCAACACAGCTCTCCCTAGGTAGTTAATTGTTAAGTGCACAGGTGATTAGAGTCACATGATGCCTTGTGAGAAGTAGGCAGCACTCTGGAGGAGCTCTGCTGAATTTTTTCATAAACTCTTCTACACCAGACAATAAATCCACTAGTGATCAATATAATCTAATCAGGTATTCTCCTTAACATGGCAATGGAATTACAGGACCAACCATCAGAAGTGGGTCTTGTATTGGAAGAATCAGATGGGGAGCAGGAGGCCATGCTGGAATTAGATGCAAAGAGGCCTCAGATGAACAACTCCCCACCTGAAATGGCATCCAAGGCATCATCTAATATTACATCCGAACAGACGTACCCTGAGCTACAAATGATTAAGTCTGCTCTATTTACCTTGATTGCAGAATTCCGGGACCGGAAGCCTACTGTCTCAGAGGCTGTGTAGAGAGTTTCCGATGCCGAAGTGAGGATCTCATTGATGGAGGACTGTCTCACAAAACTAGAGCCAGAAGTGGTGTCTCTTCAGCGTACTATCAAAAAACTGGAGGATAAGGTTGAGGATCTTGAGAGTCATTCCAGGAGAAACAATCTAGTCCTTATGTTGCTCCCCAAGGGAGAAGAGGGTCCAGCAACAATTCCATTTCTGCAGAAATTGTGTAGGTGCATAGCCGGTCCTTACCCACATGGCCCAACTTCCATCATAGAATGGGCCCATTGCTAGATTTGCGCCAAGCCTGCCCCAGGTGAACCACCGTGCACAATTATTTTCAAAGTTTTAAATTATTTAGATCGAGATCATATTCTGCAAGCTATCCACAGTGCTGACAAACTGGAGTGGGAAGGGAAATGGTTGTGCATTGTCCCCAACTTCACATACAAGGTTCGACAAGATCGTGCTGCATTCAAACCCCTGCAGTCAAAATTGTGGGCTGCAAAGGTCAAGCACCGAATGTTGTACCCCACCTAACTTGCAGTAACTACTACTAAAGGCACTCACCGCTTTGACTCTGCTTCCCAGGTGGCACTGGAGTTGGGTAAGCTGCTGTCTGACTTATTCGGGAAAGGGGGCTGATGAAGGATTAGCTATCAGTATCATATATGGCTGATATTTCCTTTGGACTTTACCTGCTTGATTGCAAAGGCATGTGTGATGCTTGAAACCTTTGGCAGCTTACAAATTTTTGGTTGGGGCAAAAGGCTTTATTTAATTTGAACAGCACCAGATTTCTTTGTTGAGGATAATGATACTGTAGGATCATAGACTGCAAGTATCTGGCTGCAGCGCAACAAGACTATGGGAAACAGTCTCTTAGATTGGCTTGCACAAGTTTATTACAGTTTGACTTTTCTAAGTGATCTTTTTACATTGCCAGACTGGTTGGACCCAAAATAGCCTTCAAGCATCAGATGATTCTTGGTGGTAGTGGCTCTTGAATCCACAATAGAGGGTCAATGGTGACCTTGTCAATTCAAGCTCCAGGTGCAGCATGAGGTCCTCTGTCTGTGTCTCTTTCAGGAGTGGACATTTTTCCTACTTGCAAGTTTTCAAAATCTGTGACTTCACTCCACACTGTTGGACTTTCATGTACAGAAATAATCAACAACTTTTTGATATAGCTGGAGGGGTTGAGAGAAATACTTGGATTTTAAGTCAGTCCCTATTGGAAAGTCCTCACAGTATTATTTAACGCAAAATCATTCAGAATGGAGGACAAGTTTCTAAACCAACTCTGTCAGAACTGCAGCTCATTAAGATCAGATATTAAGTTTAGTTTGGTATTTTCATATAGCATCTTTCATTGTTTTTATTTTGGGACTGAGACATTTTATTGTGGACACATCGCCTATAAAAACCGCCCCTCTGGGTTACTTTTTATACAAAAATATTCCTACCAAATATGAGCTGCAATTCTGAGATAGACTTCACTAGCTGTTGATTTATGATGTGCTGTTTTTGTGGTCTTCATATTGAACTGCTTCCTAACAGATCTTACTTTTTCTGTTCTTATTTATAATTTAGTGGTTGAATTCTAATACCGTATAGCATACTTGGGTATGCTATGATATTTTAATTGATTTATCTGCCTCACAATTCCATGTTTTATAATATGGGCAGTTAAGTCTATTTCTCTTTTCTAAGTCCTAGTCAGGGACCTAATATGCCTATGTGATGTTAGTGTTGTCTCTTTTTTTATCTTTAAAAGCTTTATGAGTTCTACTGGTTATATTATTTAACACAAGTTGATGTACAATTTCTATTTGTTCTGGACAGTTATTAAAGTTAGCCTAGATTAGATACATCTTATTTTCAATTACTGGAAGACGCAACAATTGTTATCAGACAACTGGCATTCAAGATTAAGATGCAGCAACGAGCTGATATTGTTTCTTAAATATTGGAGCTGAGATAGAAATATAGGGCAGCCATCATCCTGGAGCTCAGGATGACCTTAATGGGGACTACTCCATGAAGGCTTAATTTTTAGGCTCTAGGGATTGGACAAGGTTTCTGTGCTGTCCCTTACTATGTGCTAGAAATAAGGGATGTTTTTCTTTTGTGGGACCAATATTTCCATGTTTCTTGGCTACTCCAAGCTAGCTCTTGAAAACAACATACTATTATTCTATAGCTTCAATGTGAGGGAATTAAGATAGTTGGGGGTTTTGTTTTTCCCTTTGGTGTAAGGACTGTGGGTGGAGCTTGGAGGTGCTGTAAGGGTATTCTTCCCCCCCTTTTTTTCTCCACTACATTACTAATTTAATGGGGAGGTATTACCAGGGATTATGGGCTGGTCGCTAGCAGTGGGGTGAGGGAGATGACTGTGTGTCCAAAGCGATATTGTCCATTTTCTATGCTGTTCTTTCTAGAAGAATTGGGGAATAGTAATGTAGATGTCTGTGGTGGGAGGGTAGTGTATTTTATTTCTCTTATTTATGGCTATTCCTTCCACAGAGTGGGTTCCTCCTCGGGTATCATGGACCAGATGGATAAAAGGGGGCACTTGGCCTGGAGGGTAAGTGAGAGGAGGGGGATGGGGAATTGGGAAATTGTGTTCATTGTTTGAGATTGGGAAAGGGGTATTTTTGGAATGGGGATGAGTTATACCATTTTTGGCCAATCAGGAAAGGTAAGTTGCGTGATATTTCTGTGGAATGGCTAATTTAGGTAATTTAAAAATTATATCATGGAATATTGAAGGGGGTAAAGATAATGGCAAAACGTTCTGTATATTAAGACATCTAAACAGGTATTTACCACATGTAGTCATGTTGTAGGAAACTCACATTCCAAAGGACCAGTTAAATCAATAAAAAAAACTCAGTGTAGGTCAGATATTTGGGGCAGGATCAAGTGCTAGACGTGGAGGAGTGGTGCTTTTAATTCATAAATCAGTCCCATTCACAAAGATTCAAGAGTGGTGTGATACAGATGGCAGGTATGTTATTGTCCATGGTAGGTTTACTAACATGGAAATAACTTTCGGTTCCGTCTATGGCCCAAATGTTGATTCCCTATCCTTTTTCCCTCCATTAGAAGGTATTTTAGCAACATTACAAGATGTTCCATGTCTCCTGGGAGGAGACTGGAATCTTGTTTTTTTTTCCCAATGATCTGGACAGGTCATATCATAATAGAGGTTGGTCTTTCCCCTGCCCAACGAGGACTGTGGGAATTTATGTCAGATCTTGGACTGGTTAATCCCCGAAGGGTATTTCATAAAAATGAACTAGATTGTACATTTTATTCCCCATCCCACCACATTTATTCCCTCATAGATTTTTTTCTACTTAGTAATTCTAGCATGGGCCAAGTGGAGGGTGTGGATATATATCCTAGGGTACTGTTGGATCATTCTCTCATTTGGCTTAACATGGCTCTTATGTTTCACTCCTCCAGGACTGGTACTTGGTCCCTTAGTACCTCTTTGTTAACTGATGGGCATATTTTGGAGCATATAAGAAATTTTATTTTGACCTCATGGACAGGAAACTCTTATTCAGTACCTGCCTGTGATGTTATGTGGGGTTCCTTAAAAGCGCTGTGGCTGGGTGAATTTTTAAGATTAGCTATGGTTAAAAATGAAAAAACTGCAAGTACAAGTGGAGGAGTGGCCGTTCTGAATCAAAGAACTTGAGTGTGGTTTATCTAGGAAATCATGTGATAGCCTATGGTTAGTGCTTCAGACCCTCTGGGCTCAGTATTCAGCCTTTTTGCTGGACGCGGTTACTCAATCTTCAGCACAGTTAAAGGTGACCTATACAGGACAGGGGGAGAAGACTACTTGCCAGTAGGCTGAGGCAACAAAAAGCCACCCATTGGGTTACTGCCCTAGTGAACCCAACCTCAGAAGTATTAACTGTGGACCCCAGTAAAATAGTAGAGATTTTTGAAGACTTTTATCAGGCTCTATATATAGCCCCTCCTCTAGTGGATGATTACTCTGCCCTTCTAGAAACTTTTCTACAGGGAGTGGAGATGCCACAACTGAATGCTGCCCAACAGCAGATTGTGAAAGACCCAATACCCAGCAGGAGGTGCTAGATGCTATTAGTCATCTCTCCACTGACAGGGCCCCTGGTCCGGATGGTTTTTGGTCTTCTTTTTACAAATCCTTTAGGCTGGAACTGGCTCCCATTTTAAGTCAGCTATTCAATTATCTGTTTCTTCATAATATTAGAGAAACTGCTCTCTTTGAAGCCTGTATCGTGGTGTTACCAAAACCTGGGCGGTATCCCACTCTGCCAGAAAATTATAGACCCATTTCTCTGTTAAACATGGATATTAAGTTATTAGCTAGTATTTTCACCTTTTGGCTTAAACAGATATGGGCTCATTTGATAGGACCAGACCAGGTGGGATTTGTTGCAGGGAGACAATCCAGTGACATCTTCTGTAAAATTTTCCATCTTCTCTCCATGTCTGGGGAGGGGGAAACTGATGCGGTGCTCATCTCCCTAGATGCAGAGAAGGCATTTGATAGGGTGGCATGGAATTTTTTGTTTGATATATTGCCCCATTATGGTTTGCCACCAGAATTTATCCAATGGGTTAAAATACTATATCTTTGTCCAGCAGCTAGAATTATGAGTAATGGTGTTTTATCTCCACTTTTCTCTCTGACTCGGGGGACCTGTCAAGGGTGCCCTCTCTCACCATTGCTTTTTAATTTATACATCAATCCTCTGGCCAGAAAGATTGATAGCTTTCATGGTATCACCGGTATTAAAACTGGGCCTTATGAATGCAAGCTTTCCATGTTTGCAGATGATGTGCTACTTCATATATCTAAGTGGGACACATCTCTTCCTAATGTCATAGGAATAATTAAAGACTTTAGTAAGTTAGCAGGCTGTAGATTGAACCACCACAAGACAACTGTTTTAGCATTGTCCAACTTGTGTTTGAAGGTGACTATTGAGGACATGGCTCTCAAATGGGCTTCGAGGTCCATAATGTTTTCGGGGATGGATCTAACGTCAGACTTGATTTTCCTAAAGGCATTAAATCTGGATCCTATTGTGAAACAGGTCGAACAAGACCTTGCCCGTTGGAAGCATTTACCCCTTACTCTTTGGGGTAGAGTCAATATTTTAAAGATGGCCATATACCCTCGCTTTATGTACCCACTTTCTATGCTAAATTTAGTGCTTCTGAAGGCATGGTTCCAGAAAATCAATGCAAATTGGTCAGCATTTTTGTGGTTAGGAAAGCATCCCAGAAGAGCCTTGCATAAGCTATGTAGAGCCAAGGAATTTGGGGGATTAAAGGTGCCAAATCTTTTTTTATGTTATTTGGCATTCCATGGCAATAAGTATTTTCAGTGGTTAGCAGAGCCTGGTAGGGAATTTTTCACCTAAGACATGGTGGAACATAGAGCAATTTAGGGCTGCCCCCTGTCAACTAGCCTTACCATCACTCCTCTACATATCCTTCTGTGAAATTCCTGCTTCATTGAAGAACAACCCAATTAGTTGGTCCATCAGAGCCCATAAACAATTATGTTGCCTCTTTAAACTTAGCAATAGGAAAGACCCTGGGCAGCCACTCTTCCACAATTTGAATCTTATGATCGACAATAAAGTGATCCAGTCCTTAGTTTAGAAGGGCTTGAAGGTTATCACTCTATTAGATTTTGTTAGAGGGGACACATTTGTATCTTTAGCAGAATTCAGAGAGAGCTTCCACCTCCCTGCTTTTCCAGCGTTTTGATATGCACAGTTAAAACACTGTATTTCTTCATTTGTAGGTACACCTCCATGGTCTGATGGGGCTTCTAAATGGTTTTCTTTACTAGCCTCCTTAGCAGTTCAGGACAGGCCCATTTTGAGACTATATAAGGAACTGGGGACCTGATTTTGGAAAGTTTGTTCCCCGTAGCCTTCTATTCACAGTTAGCAATTAATTTGTCACATGATGAGGTTAAGTGGAGGTCAATATGGTATGATATATATAAGCATATTAAGCAAGACAGACTATGGTGAATGCAATTTAACATACTTCATAATTTGTGCAATACTCCACTTAGATTGTACCATATGTCAAGATGGGCAATGGCCATCTGTCACAAGTGCCATCAGGGGGAGGGTTTGTTAGTTCATATGTTATGGGCCTGCCTGGGTGTGACCACCTTTTGGCAATCTATCCAGCAATTTATTTCCCCTTTTTTTGGTCACACTAACTAATTTTCAATAATAGTTTGTATTATTGGTGATTATTCCTCTATTCGACTGCCACAACACAGGGCTTATATGGATCTACTCTCAGCAGTGCCTAAACTGCTTTTGCTAAGGCACTGGATCACTGACTCTTTCCCAACAATGCGGGAATGGCAACAAGAGATACTAACAGTGCTGAATGCTGAGAGGGCCATCGCAGTTCAATATCATGACTTGGATAAATATAGCACTTTGTGGGAGACTCTTAAGCTTTTTTCACAGGGAGGTGAAAGGTTTCAACTAGACTGTTAGTTATGTTACCACCTTTCATCCAATAGATAGTGTATAGTTGTTTGCTATTTATAACCCATGTTTTTTGTTATTGTACAATATGCCTTCTTTTATTACCTTTCCTGTGAGTAGCTACATTTTTGGAGATAATCTGTGGGTGGAAGGGGAGGGGAGGGGGGCTTAGGTGGTGCTGGTGGTGGTTCAGGAGTGGTTGTTTGGTTGGGACCTATCAAGTTCGATGGTACAATTTCATACATTATAGTCATGATTATAGTGGGGTGGGTGGGTGTGGGTGGTGTGGGTTGGTTTATTTCCTTTTCCTTTTGTTTTTTGTGTGATTCATTTGTGCAGTACTATTATGAACTGTACATTCTGAGTCGTTTGTGTTTGTATTTTTGCTTATAAATTTAATAAAGTTTATTCAATTTCAAAAAAAAAGTGCATAGGTGATTCTAAACAGTGTGAGAGCAGCATTTAATACCCTGCCTACTGGCAAGCAGCTGAAGGTGCTAACTGCAGTAATGGAGTGAAAGAAAGTTATGCTGACTCTGGGACAAAAAGTTGCTGTTTTACGATTATAGTTTTGAAATATAGATGAAATGCTTCCGACGACAGGGAAGCCTCAGGACTCGGACATCTGCAATGAAATCCTCGGTTGATCTGATGAAGATAATGAGCCAAATGCCACTGAGAATAACCCAGATGAACTGGAGGTCTCAGTGTTCGAAGACCACCAATGTATGGAAAAAATCAGTGCTTTTATCCATGCCAGAGGAATAACAAGATCTCACTAATGTGTTCAACTTTGAGCACTACCTGAGACAGCTAGCACTGGAAAGTTGTAAACAGACTAAAATCACTTCTTTTTTTGGGGTCTATAAGCACCACAGATAATGCTGACACATGATCGACTTTTTACAATTTTTTTTAAATCACTGTGCTTTGTGAAGCTATTTGCCAATGTTGTACAGTAGCACATTTTAACATTTTTTAAACATTTTTAACATTTTTCGTATATTTCTATGCTAAATAAAGGTGGAATGCCATTACAAAGTCAAGACTCAGTTATTTTTGGTAGGTCCTATTGGAAACAGAAGTCTGGCTAAATGCACAATCTGTTTAAATACACATTTTTTCACTGCATAACAGGTGTGCATTTAAGCTGATTCCACTATAGTGTGTTTACAAATGCCTGCTATTACTGTTACTATATGAGGGTCAAAATTTCATACAAATGTTTAAAAAATAAATGTTTTTATATTTGCATGGAATCCTGATACCATGCTAATCTCAGTTCTTGGAAAAGACAAGAAACAACAATAGTGTATTGAAAATGCCAGTTATTGTTGTAACTAAACTAAGATCAAAATTTCATGTATATTTGTACATTTTTATCAGTCGCTCCACTTCTGCAGCCTGAAGTGGGTGTGTATGTGTTGAAGTGTGCATGTGTAGCCATGGTTACAGAGGGGCTGGACCATGATGACGGCTGCCTAGTGTGTCATCTGGAAAAAGTTGCATGTTGTTTGTCTTACCTGATGATGGCTGTCTTTGGTTACTTGTTTTGTCCCTTTGGATGCTTGTGGGGGGGGGTGGGGAGTTAGGGTTGGAACATTTCCCTACTTTTGCTCCTTTAAGTTAAACCCTAACTGGTGCATTAACATAGTTTTTTGCAAAGAATTGTCTTTCTTTTTGAGACTGTACACAGTGGCCCAGATATTCAAACTGCGCCAGTCTGAGGCGCAAGCCCCTGCGCTGCTCAAAATAGTTGCGCAGGGGTGTGGCCGGGGTGATATTCAAAGGAGTTGCGCTGTTGAGCAACTCCTGAACATCACCCCGAGCCACAACACTTGCGCGATGGCGCAGTGGAACCTGCGCCACCGCAAGTTGCCAGAGTTGAGCATTAAACTTGCGGTGGACGCATAGTACCATTCGCGCCATCGCCAAATTCCGATATTCAAAGGTGACATACAAATGGGGCCATAATTTATGCAAGGCGGGAGGGGGGCCATTGCATCTATTTACCCTTCATTGCATGCCATTTGCATGTGTGCCCGATCCCGAGGACTTGCTCCTGGCCACCCTGAGCCACGGCAGCAGCCGTCGGGACCGACGACAATGCAGCTCCGATCACGGGCATCACAGTTACATGACACCCCCCACACATCTCCCACAGCCCGATCGCGGGCAGAACACGACATGTCGCCCCACACACATCTCCCACAGCCCGATCAAGGGCAGAACATGTCATACGCCCCCACACACATCTCCCACAGCCCGATCGCTGGCAGAACCTGTGGACCCCCAGTGCCCGATCGCGGGTGGAACCTGTATGACTCCCCAGTGCCGATCGCGGGCAGAACCTGTATGATCCCCAGTGCCCGATCACGGCGGAACCTATATGACCCCAGTGCCCGATCGCGGGCAGAACCTATATGACCCCAGTGCCCGATCGCGGGCAGAACCTGTATAGTCCCCCCAGTGCCCGATCGCGAAGCGGAACCTATGATGAGCCCCCGGTGCCCGATCGCAGGCAGGAACCTGTATGACCCCCGGTGCCCGATCGCAGGCAGAACCTGTATGACCCCCAGTGCCCTATCGGCGGGCAGAAATGTAACCCTCCCCCAACCGAATAACTCCCTGGTGGTCCAGTGGACCGTAAAGCCCGATCGCAGGCAGAATGTCACAGCACGACGCCCCAAACATCTCCCTGGTGTCAAGTGTCCCCCCACCCACCCACGAAGCCCCTCCACCCTCCCCCGCGGCAGTGACGACAGCATCCACCGCCTACGCCCCGCCCAATGGATGGCTTTGGCATACAATGGCTAGTGTTCCTCAGTTTACTATCCTTATTAATTATTTTTAGCCCAGACCAGTCAGGGAGATTTCTATATGGGATTTTGGGTTATTATGTTGAGTGCAGGGGGAAGGAAGGGAGGGTTGGAGCGACCACAAGTACAGCTTACAGATTTTGGTATGTTTGTAAAGTTATAAAATATGGCTACCTCTATGGTTAAATTTACTACTTGGAATGTCAGGGGAGCTCGAGAACCAGTTAAACGTATTTCAATTCTTAAACATTTGTCCATATTGCAATCCAATATAATTTTCTTACAAGAGATGCATCTTCTCACTCATGAGGCAAGGGGTTTCAGGAAACAATGTGTTCAACAGATTTTTGCTGCTGGGGACTCCACTAATAGGAGAGGGGTAGCAATCCTCATCATAAAAAATGTATCATTTCAAACTGACACTTCCATTGCAGACCCCCAAGGTAGATTTATTTTGGTCAAAGGCATGCTCAACAGGACTCCATTAGTCCTGGGTAGCATTTATGGTCTGGTAAGGGGGACCCAGCCTTCCTTATGGAACTGGCTGATAGATTGGCACCGTTCATGCCGATCCCCTTGGTACTGGGGGGAGATTGGAACCTTCCCCAATCCCAATTGCTGGATAGATCTAGCGCAGTCCCTAGATCTTTATCCCCTTCTCAGAGGGCCCTAAATGAGATGACGGACTTCCTTGGCCTATGTGATCCTTGGAGGATTCTAAATCCGATAACTAGAGCTTTTTCGTTTCACTCACAAGTACATCAGATGGCATCCTGGATAGATTATTTTCTCATAAGTTCAAGCTTATTATTAGGGACTCTGGATGGGGGGCTAGAACCAATTGTTATATCTGATTATGCCGTAGTATGGCTCTACCTCATTCCGTCTATCGCACAACAGAGAGACACCTCATGGAAGCTAAATACACAGTTCCTTAAGGATAAATTCATAGTTTCTAAAATACGTACACTCATTGGGCAGTTCTTAGAAGATAATTTACATTCCATGCCTAGAGTCAATCAAATCTGGTGTGCACTAAAATGTTATTTAAGAGGGGAATTTATTAGATTAGCATCCAAATGAAAAAGAGTTAGAGAGTATCAAGCCAAACATCTGCTGGAGCAGATCTGTACTTTGGAACAAAATATATCTCCTACCTCCCTACAGAACTCCCTTACAGAACTCTAGTCCCTTAGGAACACCTATTCTGACATTTTTAAAGAAAAAGTTGAGTTTGCCATCCTTAAAACAAAGGCAACCTATATCGATCGGGGTGAGAAGGCCGGCCGTCTTCTAGCCCTTCGTATGAGGCAACTAGAAAGCTCACGAACTATCCAGGTCATCAAAGACACAGAAGGTAATCTCAAAACTCTCCAAAGAGACATATCATTAGTATTCAAAAAATGTTACGCAGATCTTTATGGTAACCGTCTCAATCCCCCCTCTAAGCAGGACATAGATGCATACTTAACAAACATCCCACTACCCAAATTACAGGAACCTGATCGCTCGTTATTGGCAGCCTCCATTACACCATTGGAAATATCCCAGGCCATAAGGTCTACGGCCCTGGATAAGGCTCCAGACCCAGACGGCTTCCCCTCAAATTTCTTTAAACTTTTCGCCAAGGACTTATCCCCAATACTACTTAAACTCTATCACTATATTCTCTCTAATGATTCTATTGATTCGTCTATTCTAGAGGCAACGATCATTCTGCTTCTAAAACCTGACAAACCACCAGATCAACCTTCTAGTTATCACCCCATCTCACTGTTGAATTGCGATCTTAAAATACTCACTAAAAGTTTGACTAACCGGATTCAAAAAATATGGTCTCCATTGCTCAGCCCTGAACAGGTGGGATTAGTTCTGGGCAGGTCAGCGGCAGACCATTTCCGTAAATTGGCCCACATATGCACTCAGCTCAACTAGCCTCAATCCCCATGGCTTTAATATCTCTAGATGCAGAGAAAGCCTTTGATAGGGTAGACTGGAATTTCCTCTGGTGTACCCTTGAGCATATGGGCATACCCCCCAAATTCATTCAATGGATCCAAGGATCTACTCAGTACCTACTTCAAGGATATTTTGTAACAAAGTTTTTTCTTCTAGATTCTCCCTTTACTCAGGCACTCGGCAAGGATGCCCTCTTTCCCCTCTTCTTTTTAATTTTTACTTGGAACCACTGATCAGACAGCTTAATTCCTCTCCTCATATACATGGTATTCCCATAGACGCACACAACCTGAAACTTTCCGTTTATGCAGACGACATTCTCCCTCATCTCTCGAATCCCATATCTTCCTTAGACAAAGCACTATCTATTATAGAAGACTTTAGCAAGTTTTCTAACTATAACTTAAATTGTAACAAGACTGAAATCCTTCCCCTTAACCACTATACTTTCTGCCAGAATTTCAATAAATTTGGAATGAAGTGTTCCCCCCTCTCGATGAAATATCTGGGTTTACACCTTACCACAGACTCACTGCAGTACAAGAAATTAAATATTGATGACCTGATTCAGAAGATCCAACAAGACCTCTCTCGATGGAAAGCTCTGCCTATTTCTCTCTGGGGGAGGGTAAATCTTATCAAAATGAATGTCCTCCCCAGACTATTTTATCCCCTAAATATGAGCAATATTTGGCTGCCTCTGTCCTTCTTCCATTATATTCTCACCATTATCTCAGAATTTCTATGGCTAAACAAGACACCCAGAAGAGCTTACAACAAACTCACCCTTTCTAAAACCAGGGGAGGGCTCAAATTACCTAATATCCTGTATTATTACTGGGCCAGCCACCTACATAAACTAGGTAAATGGATGTCTTTTACTCCCAATCATTAAGAACACACCTATATACCCATCTGGCTTCAAATTGAAGCAGATATTCTCCCCTCAGTCAAGCTGTCTCCAGTTACAACTCTACTCTTGCCCTTAAGGTCACTCCCAGACACAATCCAACATTCAGTATTGGGTATTTCCAACAAATTTTTTTTCCAAATCTGCTCCTCTCTCCGTATCTGTCCAAGTAAGGATATGATACAATCTATTTTGGATAACCCAGTCTTAAGAATTGGAAACTCTCCCCTTATGGAAGACTGGCTTCACCAGTTACAAGGGGCTCAGGTTTTTGATTTTTATCAACCCAATGGCCTCCTGTCATCTACAGAACTGCTTGTTAAATTCCAGATACCTCCTACTTATATTTTCAAGATATATCAATTGAGACACCTCCTACTACATAAATTTGGTTCGGCACTTGTGCCTTCAGGATTGAACAATCTAATTGTACAAATCCAAGAGTTAGCTGTCCAGCCACATAGTGTCTCACTGATACACAATTGCCTCCTCTCTACCTTTTTTCCCACCATTTTACCAGGCTTCATGATATGGGACTCTCTTATCCCAAATCATGGGGTCAATTGGTCTGATATATGGAGGGATCTACATACTTACAGTACACTGGACCGGTTAAGACTTACCCAATACCAAATACTCAATAATATGTATTATACCCCAATCAAGTTAGCAAAAATGGGACGGCTGCAGTCACCCACTGTGTTAGATGCGTTAAAATGGATGGAACATTATTGCATGTTTTCTGGACCTGTGAAAAGGGGTTTCTCCTGTGTGGTCAAAAATCAAGTCCCGAATTGACCCTTTTCTAGGCCTGGAGGTGATCTTTACCCCAAGCATTTGTATATTTGGGGATTTATCTCAAATTAAGGTTAGAGAAAGGAAATTTCATATTTCTCTTATCTCCATTGCTGTGAAAAAACTTGTCCTCAAGCATTGGTTAGATCAATCCACCATTTCTTATACAGAATGGCTACATAACATGTCCTTCCACTTTAGGACTGAAAAAATGATAGCAAGTCTTTGGAACAGACCATCTTCCTTTGGTCATCAATGCGGCAAATTATATGCTCTTTACTTGAACCAACACACCTAGGTTCTCTAGCTCCCTTCGTAGATGTTATTTTTATATACTATATAGACTGTGTGCTGTACTTATGAGGGGATTCTTATCGCTCCAAAAGGGGGGATGGGAGAGGGGAGGGTTTGAACTGGAGGGGTGGGAGGAGGGAGGGAGGGATTTATAGCCCTGTTGTTATATTTGCTGTATTGTATCATGTTGTGAAGTTTAAAATTGAATAAAGCTTTCTAAATTAAAAAAAGTACATAACTACTTACATGTATTTACAAGGCATACTTGGAAAATTTCTCTCTCTACCCCTTAATGAAGACAATCCTGTGAAAAAGCAGGAACAGTGCATAGCCCGCATACTAGGTAATCCCTTTAGATGTTATTCATTTTTTTGAGATATGTTATTAAAAACTTTAACATTTTGGAATAATAAATCAACTTAAATGAAACAGACAGTATTGAACCACTGTCACTTTTTTTTTGTCAACATATATATGTGCATTCAAATAAAAGAATAATGTACAGTCATACACACAGATACACATTGCAATACATGAAACCATAACTACTTTAACATAGAGTAATGCAACATATTTACATATAAACAGGTTTTCAGAATTAAATACATATGGGAAAGCACAGGGCACCTGTGAGGTTACAGCGTGTGATGTAACACGCTGTTCCAAGATGGCCAGGTGAAAGAGAAGCGAGCACGGTGGGTGTCCTACAGTGTTTTGTTTGAGTAATGAGTCATGCCCGAAAGTTAAATTGTTTAAAGTGTTCTTAAATGCTTTTACGCTATTTCACCATGCACATAAGGTGGAGATACTGAGGCTTATTGAAGGAAGGTGATGCCAGTATATCAATGAACGAAGCCAAGTAAAAATCTTTTTTCTCTCCGATTTTACTGCTTACTCCCAAAAAAAAACAACAATGCTACCAAGGTACTGTGTCTGCAACTAAACGAATACACCCATGCAAAATGAGAAGAAAAATTCTATATGATGCTATCTGAGTGTTGTTTATAAGATTTGGCAGATATTCAGTATAGTAGCCTGGCAGTAAGAGTTGAAAAATGTAGATAGCACACTGGCGCAGGTTATTCACTTCTTAACTAAAGAGTCTCTGGGGGAGCATATTTAAACAAATAAGAGAAAGTCATTGTAATGTTAAAAACCACTCGGTCAGCTAAAGAATTATCAAGGTGGTATTTTCAGGATAAATGCAAATTTCCCCCTGAACAGAGAGTTATTTATAAAAAATGTTTTCTTGGCAAAATCCCTTCACAAGAGGAGCTGAAGCAGAAGCAGTCCCCTTTAGAAAAAACAACGTTTTGCAAAAGGAAATCAGTGGTTATAAATAATATACCTGTGAAAAAGTTTAGAGCAGCCTGTCTTCCCCCCACCGAGATGTCTCCAAAAAAAGATAGGAACAGGGTGGATGCACCGGATTCTGGACAAACTTCTATGACAAAGCATTTGTCAAGAAACAGTAATCTTCCAAAGCATGCAAAAACTTTAACAGCTCAGAAAGATGGAAACGGTGCAATGGATATTAATGTTGTCAAAAGGGCAGAGTCTGTAGCAGACAAAAATGCAGCCCCAACTAGTGAAGAACAGGAGGAGAATGGTCAAACTGTTTTGGTGGCTATAAAAGAGATAAAAGAGGATATAGCTAAACCTTGGGTGAAATGAAGGTCTCTATCAAAGAAATAACAACTTCGGTTTCTGAACTAACGGCTAAAATGGATACTTTGACTATCTCATCTGTGGACATGCAAATAAGGATATCAAAGCTAGAGGATGATTATATTTCCTTTAGCAAAAGTTCAAACCCTGCATGAAAAGCAATTGCAGACTCTTACAAACAAGTTAGCAGAACAAGAAGACTGAGCAAGAAGGGGGAATCTGTGATTGTGTAGAATACCGGAGGGAGTGGAGGGGGCACAAGTGCACCTCAAATTTTTTGAGAAATTTATCACTGAAGCAGTTGGAAAATCATACCCAGAAAACAAAATTTCTTTAGATAGAGTGCATAGAGTGGGTAACAGATTTGTGGCAGCAAATCTAAGCCTACCTCGCACAATGTTTATAAAGCCACATCATTTTCAACATTGAGAGGAAATTCTGTTTAAAGCTAGAACTGAGAAGGGGCTTAAAGTGGGGGATATTCACTTTAATGTCTACCCAGATTAATCACAAGAGAAAACAGCAAGAAGAAAGCTATTTAACCCCCTCAAATCCAAATTATTTGCTAGAGGAATAAGGGTCTTGATGTTATACTCGGTAAAAATTTGATTCATTGTTAATGGTAGGCTTCAGACTTTTGATGATCCTTTGGAAGTTGAAGAAGCGTGTGAAAAATATTATTCAGAACCTACTACCTCAGATGCACAGAGAAATGCACATTCACATCCCTCCAGGACAACTCCATACCCGGAGAAGACCCAGGGGCCAAACATTGAAATAGACCATACCTAAATATAAGAGATCAGGAAGTGCTCCAGGATGGAAGGGCGAAAGTAGACTTCTTATGGTATTTTCATAGGATCTGACTTTGTATAGACTGGAAGGATTGAATGGAAGAAGTTGGGAAATAGAAGGAAAATGGATGAAGGAAAAAATGCCCCAAAAACCTATCCTTTCTTTTCTGTTTGTTGTCATACTTGTCTTCTCCTCTCCCTGTTTTTGTGATCATCCTCTCCTCTCCCTAATCTTATAACTACATTTTTAAAGAATGGGAATGATATGGAATGGAATGATTCACTCTTTATATTCTGCTGTAAACATAGTAGTCTATGTCATGTGGGGGAATGATAGGGGTATTGAGGTATATTCCTTACAATAATTATATATTTAGTTGCATTTTTATAAATATTTGGAAAAAACAGGGATGAAAGGGGAAAAGGATAGAGGAAGGGAAGAAAAGGGAAACAAAACAAAACAAAAAAAAAACCAGAATATATATATATATATATATATATATATATATATATATATATATATATATATATATAAAGGCCAACTCTTTGATATGTCTTTCTTGGAAAAATTAAAGCCAGGATACTGCAGACTGTGAATCTACAATAGATGGCACTATTAGCCATCTACAGGAATAATAATTATTTTCTCCCATTAGAGGGTGGGATTGGGTATGATGGCTCTATAACAATGAAAATGGCATCTATTGAATTGATCATATGGAAAATATTGAATTGGATAAGAATAAAATACAGTTACATTTATAAATCTAGTATACAAGGGTCCAAAAGAGGGAGGTTAAAGCATGGATTAAAGCAATTGAACAAAAATATTTTTAGTAAATGTCTGAAAGTCTGAGGATAGCATCCTGGAGTGTTAGGGGGCTCAAAAGTATAAGTGAAATGTGTAAAGTTATTAAGCATTTAGAAACCCATAAAATAAATTGTCTCTGCTTACAGGAAACACATTTTAATAAGCAGGATTCAGAATGGTTTTCTAGATGATGGAGACCTTTTCACTGTATAGAAATTTCAAGAGGAGTAGCTGTACTGTTTAAAAAGGGCAGGTTAAATCCAATTATTACGAAAATATATACAGATCAAGCTGGCCACTTTGTAATGATAGAAATTCAATTGTTTCATCAAAAATTTACTATGGCTTTATTGTATGCACCAAATGAAAACTCACCTGGCTTTTTTAATGAATTTTTTTCTTCAATTAATTACTCATTCCCCACCTTACATAGTAGCAGGTGACTTTAATTTAACATTAAATAAAAAGCATAGAACTTCAGATACAGTATCTACTTTTAAATCTTCAATTAAAGTAGTCAGAAATTTCCAGGAAGATTTAAATTTGGCAGATCCATGGTCTTTTTTGTATCCAGATAAAATATTTTTTTCTTTCTACTCCCAAGTACATATGACATATTCTAGAATTGATTATTTTTTGTGCTCAGAAGCTTTGATGCATTTGATAGAAAATATGGATTATCCAGGAATACACATCTCGAATCATTCACCATGTATACTTTTTCTAAAGTTAGATAGACTTTATTATTCTTATAATTGGTGATTGGATGTATCTCTGTTACAAAATAAAGATCAGGTAGCTATAATACAAGGGGAAATTGTAGAGTTTTTCTCAAATAATGACAATGGAGAAACAACTTTAGATAATCTGTGGGAATCCTTTAAAGTCTGGGTAAGGTGTTTGCTTCAAAATAAGGAAAAAAATGAGAGCTGTTTGAGGAAAGCAACAGATACAATTAGAACAACAGATTAAAGAACTACAAGCTTTACATAGTCTTAACTTAGATTCTCAGGACCAGATATTCAAACTATTGTGCCTAGCATGAAACCATAGTGCTGGAATAGCACTGGATTGTGTGAGGCTGCAATATTCAAAAGCCGTATTAGCGCCGGCGCTGTGTGGTAGTGCCGACGCTAATAGATAATAGTATGCAGGGGCGGGGTTTGGAGAGTGCCCATGAATGCCAGCAGAGCGGCATATTCAAAAGTCTAGCACTGTGCTACAGACATTAGCGTGACCTGTAGTGCAGCACTAGATACCACTGAAAAAAAGCTGGAGGTAATGCGGTGGTGCCCCTCATTCATGGACCCCCATAGCTGCGATATAGCAAGAAAAGCCCTGGTAGTCTAGTGGTCCCCCAACCCCCCAAGCACAAATCCTGACCCCGGTACCTGTAAATAAGGTCATTTTCACTGGTAGTCTAGTGGTACCCCAAGCACGAATCCCGACCCCCGGTACATGTAGTCAGTGAATTTTTCCCTGGTAGTCTAGTGGTCCCCCACCCCCCAAGCAGGAATCCCAACCCCTGGTACCTATAAATAAGGTAGTGTTCCCTGGTAGTCTAGAGGTCCCCACTCCCAAGCATGAATCCAGACCCCTGGTACATGTAGTCAGCAAATTTTCCTCTGGTAGTCTAGTGGTCCCCCCACCCCCAAGCATGAATTCCAACCCCAGGTACATGTAGTGAGTGAATTTTTCCCTGGTAGTCTACTGGTCTCCCATCCCCCGAGCACAAATCCTGACCCCTGGTACCTGTAAATAAGGTAGTTTTCCCTGGTAGTCTAGTGGTCCCCCCACCCAGCAGTAATGCCTTCACTCATTCCAAGGACATGCTACAAAGTGATCCAGTGACTGGCTCTGCCCTTCTCTCACCGCCATGGCTGGCCGCCAACTGCTTTATGCATGAGCACTATGGAAATCAGTCATTTCCATAGCACTCATGCATACCGCAGTCGGTGGCTGGCTGTGGTGGTGAGAAGAGGGTAGAGCCGGTTGCTAGCTCACTTTGTAGCATGTACTTGGGATGAGCCAAGGTGTCACTGCTGGGTGGGGGGACCACTAGACTACCAGGGAAAATTACCTTATTTACAGGTTCCAGGGGTCAGAATTCATGCTTGGGGATGCAGGGGGACCACTAGACTACCAAGGAAAATTACTTTATTTACAGGTACCGGGGTCAGGATTTGTGCTTGGGGGTGTGGGGACCACTAGACTACCAGGAAAACTACCTTATTTACAGGTACTGGGGGCCGGGATTCATGCTTGGGGGTTGGGGGGACCACTAGACTACCAGGGCGATTCTTGCTATACCAAAATAGGATGGGAAGTGTAAAACCAGATGATAGGCTGCACTGTGAGTAGCACGGAGAAAGCTGTTGAGAGATCACTGCATAGTGGACAATAGGGAACATCTTACAATGCTCCTACCTCCCCCATATTGACCCAGATCAATAAAATATATTCATTTTGTGTACTGCGACCAACCCATATAACGGGCAGAATGTGCTTGCACATATGTGCCTGTTATAAGCGGTGGGACTGTATATATATATATATATATATATATATATATATATATATATATATATATATTAGAGGATAGATAGATAGATATACAGGTCCTGTGTGCACAGATTCATGGCTGTGTTATATGCACTGACTGTGCCTGCCAGCACACAGTTCCTGCTTCTTCCAGCCTGTGCTTCTATTCCAACCAACAGGGGATGCTGTGGGCATGCCTTGGCCTGCAGCATCCAACCTGTACTTCCATTCTAACCAAAAGGGCGAGCTTTTTGCTCGATGCAGTAGCACCAGGCAAACTGCATGGTAATGTATGCTAAGCAGCACTTAATGAGATGCAAATGTACCTGTTTGCCCATGGATTACCTAAGTAAGCTCATTTGCATGGGAGCTTTGAATATAGCTCCTGTTTGCCTCAGGTTAACCAGTTTGCACTGGGCTAATGTGTTAGCACTGTGCAATCAGGTTAGCCCCAGGTAAACCTCACTTCAGCATAGCACAGTTCTGCAGTGTGTGGCTTACATTGTTGTTTGCAGTAGATGTCAGACATCTCTGTGTAATCACACACAATGTTCTCCACGTGCAACACTGGCTTGCTCCAGATTCTAATGAGCTGCAGTTGCAGTGTGCACTTCCCTGTATCTATATTCAGTGCTGTCTTATTCCGGGGCAATTTTTGCCCTGCACACCTGGCCCTGTTTGCCCGGCTTCCTTTGCTTGCTATATTCAACTGGTTTTGCACCGGGCTATTTCCTTTTGACTATAGCTTGCTTTGTGCTCCCAGATAAGTTTGCCCACTTGGTAGTGCTAATTTAGCCCTGGGGCAAAGTTTTGAATATCTGGCCCTCAGACTTTTAAGGATTTGACACAAAAGAAACTAGAGTATGATGGAATATTATCTGAGCAGGCAGAGAAATTGATATTACAAACTAGAATTAATTATTATCTGTACTCTGATAAGCCATTGAAACTTTTATCATGGCAATTAAATAAACAAAAAGAACAAAAAGCAATTTACATAATACAAAAAGAAGATGGCAAAGAAAAAAGGGACCCAAAAGAGATAAATATCCAATTTTTTGAGTACTATAATAAATTATATCAATCACAATTAGGTTCAGATTTTGGAAAACTGAAGGAATATATTCAAACAATACCCCTACATACTGTACCTGAATATCTTAAAGAATCACTAAACACAGTGATAAAACAAGAAGAGATAATAGCAGCTATAAACCAGTTACCTAGAAATAAAGCACCAGGACCTGATGGGTTACCCACTGATTTCTATAAAACATATTTGGATCTTATCTCACCAATACTGTTAAAATTATTTAATTCATTTAATAAGGTGTTTTCAATTCCAGATACTTTCAATGAAGCCATAATTCATCTGATATATAAAAAGGGAAAAGATCCACAGAAACCTCAATCCCATTGCCTGATATCTTGGTTAAATGTAGATTACAAAATATTTACAAAAAATATTAGCAACTAGATTGCAAACAGTTATGGAACATTTAGTACAAAATGATCAAAATTGATTTATAAAAGGCCATAAAATTAATAATATTCATAGCACCGTTAATATAATTGATACAAGTGCTCACTCAAATGTGTACTTTTTATCAACAGGTACAGAAAGAGCATTTGATAAAAGTGAATGGCAAATCATTTTTTAGACATTAGAAAAAATGCTAATTGGTCGAAAGTTCATCGATTGGGTAAAGTTAACATACCACTTGCCTAGAGCTAGAATAAAAACAAATATTATTCTTTCTGAGAGTTTTGCATTATCTAGAGGAACACGTCAGGGATGTTCATTATCTCCTTTAATTTTTGCTTTAATTATGGAACCACTGGCGTGTTCAGTAAGAAATAAAACATTAAAGGCATAATATGCTCTCAAACAGAGCACAAAATAAGTTTGTATGCAGATGATTTCCTGTTTTATGTATCAGATTTCAATCAGTCTTGGGAAGAGCTATATAAGGCAACAAAGTGCTTTGGAGAAGTATCAGGGTATACTGTTAACTTGCAGAAATCATATCTTATGCCATCTAAAGCAACAAGTTTGGTTACTCCTCCCATTTCCTGTAAGTGTAACATGGCACAAATTATCCCATATTTAGGAATAAACATTTCTAATAATTTAAAGCAAATTAATCAACAAGAATTATGATTTTCTAATACAAAATACAGAAAAAGATTTGAACAGATGGCAAACTTTACCTTTAACAAATATGGGTCGAATCAATATTATAAAGATGAATGTCTTGCCCAAATTTATATATTTATTTCAGAACATCCCCTTACAACTTACAGAAGCTAATTTTTTGAAAATTAGGAGGACTGTAACTAAATTCATATGGTTGAATAAGCAACTGAGGGTAGCCTATAATACATTAATAAGATCTAAAAATCAAGGAAGAATGGCACTTCAGGATTTTTTCAAATATTATACAGCTACACAATGTTCTATAATTTGGCAATGGTTTAAGGACTCTGAGGGATCAATATCAACTAAAATGGACCAAGACTCTAGTAAAATTAGGCTCAAGAATACACTGTTTATTTCTGATAGTAAGTGTATTGAAGCAGTGATTAACAGATATATAAAGAATGAAGCCACCATCACAGCAATCAATGCATGGTACAGAGCACATAGAATAATTAATTACAAGATAGAGATATCTCAAGATACACCAATATATGGAAATCCATCACAAGATATGTTATTAACTGATAACACTTACAAAATGTGGTTTGAAAATGGTTTAACACATTTCAACCATTTATTTAAGGAAGGGAAAATGAAATTGTTTAATCAATTAAGGGAAGAATATCAGTTACATAAAGGTAATCTGTTTAAGTATATACAGCTCAAAAGTTATTTGAAGGAAATAAATGATAAAATTATGTTACATGACAATTCACCTTTGTTTGAACTGATCTATATAGACCAAATAATAAGAAACCAATTGCTGCAATATATGAGATATTAAATAATCATGCAGTAAGTGATATGAACAAACTGAAAATTAAATGACAGCAAAAATTAGGGATCAATATTACTGAAGCCCTATGGTCAGACATTTTTAAATCACCATTTATAAACATGACATCCAAAATGCAGCAGATACAATATAATACAATACATAGAGTATATTTTACTCCATCAAAATTATATGCAATTAACTTCACAATTAGCTTCAGCTGCCCACATTGCGGATGTACATCTGGCACATTAATACATCTAATTAATTCATGTCCGAATTTGTAAAATCTTTGGCTGGAAATTTTTGACTGCTTAAATAGTTGCAGTAAACAGAATGTACAAATTACACCAATGGCAACTTTATTGTTGGTGTTCAATTTTTCACATACTTCGACAAATTATGTGAGAATATTGTACACAGTAGCAATGATAATAGCACTGAAGTGCATTCTACTTAAGTGGAAAGATTCCAGCCCCCCATAGTACAGACTTGGATTAACTACTGTATATGAAGGATGTAATGGCATTAGAACGCTTATACTATATAAGAAATGGTCAGTTAGATATATTCAATTTAATTTTGGTTCCTTTTAGGGATGCAATAAATAGTTGTAATATAAATTAAGATAATCATCTAATGTTTAATGTAGACTAACTTTTGGACCCTTAGGGAGGTAGGATGGTATGCCGTATGATGATGGTCTAAAACTGTGGGAGAATTCAAGAATGCATGGGACAGACATAAGGCAATTCTTGTGGGGGGTAGGAAGAAATAGGCTGTTGGTTAACTAGGATCTGCGGCCTATCCTGTAGGTAGGGAAATGGGCAGACTAGATGGGCCTAGCGGTCCTTATCTGCCGTCAAAGTCTATGTTTCTATGTTTCTATGTTTCTATGTAATCAGCTTAATCCATATTGATTGGTAATTATGGAAGAACACAGCTGATAAAACCTCTACTGAGCCATACCATGAAAAAAAAAAGAAAAAAAAAAAGAAATACGTATTTACATCTGAGTTGTACTTTGATAGTAAATGACAAGCCATATATGTATACTACAGTGGCAACATTTGTATGTGTCTGGCAGTACAGTAACCCCTTGCTATAACAAACATTGCTATAGTGAATTGTCGGCTATAGAGAATGGTCCATTTGGCTCCTGACTCCAATCAAGCATGAGAGTCAGACCTACATCTACTGGGAAGTGGGCAAGGCAAGGATTTTGATCCAAGTATGGACTACTGATTTTGTGCCTTTTTTGGTTTGGATCTTAACTCTCCCATTTAAACTCCCAGAAGGCATGGCACCAGTGTGAGAGAACACTGTTTCCTCAGAGAATACTGTTTCCTCAAATAACCAAGCTGGGGTGCTTACCTGAACATCAGGGTTGTGTTACATTGAGGACCGCTAGGGAAGCTTGCACGACTGCCTTCTCCAACAGTTTGGGACTCAATACAGTGGTAGCGTGCCATCTATTGGTCTCGCACATATTTGGCTTCAGTAATTTAACAGTGTGACCACATCTTACAGAACAGCAGAGGGAAGAGGACTATGGACTGCCTGGTAAGAGGGTGTAGACATGCGTTTTGTATAGTGCGTGTCCTCCTTAATATGGGGAGGGTGTGGGGTGGATGGCAGCTTCTTGGGTCACAACACCAGCTAGCCTTTCAAACTGCCTTCCTTTCAAATAAACACAGCAGTAGGTGGCAGAAAAATGCACACATACTGTACAGTAACTTAACAGCATCCACCGCATGTCCTGTATTAGCGTCCCTCACAGTAACGAATGAGGAGCTATAACGAATGGTGGACATGGCTCCCAAAGTATCTGCTGTAGCAAGGATTACTGTAGTACATGATGGATGGATGGATGCATGTTTATGGACTAGTGTGCATATTTGACCAGGTTAAGGGGGGATAAAAGATTTACATGTAACAGGATTAGTTGTAAAAACTGATTATGCCCATAGTCCAGCACCCTAGTAAGAGCCTACTTGAACTGAAACTGTATCAGTATCATGATTACAACCATTCAGCCATTACATGTAGAAATTAAAATAAAAATTATTCATGACTCAGTGAGTGATCCACTCTAAAGGAGAATGATGTCAGCGACGTACGTGCGATGTCTACCTCTTTTTAGCCTATTTAATTAAGAAGCATATTATTGGTAACAATTCTTCTGCACCTTGCACAAACTGCTTATTTTTTAGGACAATCAGATATGTATCCTTTAGCTTCCTTGGAAGCCTTTTCTTAAAGGTGCATGTAGCATCATTGCACTCTAATCAACTGCCACTGTTTCTGATCCAGGTTACATAATGGCCAGAATAAACAGAAGCTCCATGGTGGAAAATTATTGCTTGAGTTTCAAAATGCATATGTTCAAACATAACTCCACTTGCCATAAAGTCAGTTATTGGTGTCAACTTTGAATCCCCGTGAGTCAAATTGTTGTAGTATCAGCATGAGGTACAGTAGTTCGCAGAATGGGTCACTGTCAGTGATTAAGTATTGTTCCTGCCATGTGCACTCCCAGCCATATTTAGCATTGCTAAAAAACTGTCTGAATCTGATGGATGATATATGGGAGGATACATAGAGAAATCCACAACAAGTCATCAGTCACTTCTCTATCTCTCAGTGTGGTTCATGATAAATATAGGCAAGGAGGGGGTAGAAACAGGTACAAAGGTGTTAGACTTCAGGAGGGCCAACTTCAAGAGGATGAGGGAAGTAGTAAAGGAGTATCTAGCCAGAATCCATCATAATATGGACACTAATCAGGGGTGGGAGATCACCAAACTAGGGATCAAAGAGGCAACCAGAACCTGTATCAGGGTCCAGAGTAATACAGTTAGGGCCAAGAAACCTAGCTGGGTGAGCAAGGGGGTCATGGAAAAAGTAAAGAAGAAAAGAGCCACTTTTAGAAGGTTCAAAAAAACAGGAAGGGGGTGAAGAAGGACAGAGAGGATTACCTGAAGCAGTCAAAGGAGGTGACAAGGGCAGTAAGGGTAGCCAAGGCATAGAGGCAACTCAGGCTGGTGCAGGGCATTAAGAAGGGGGAGAAGGACTTCCTTTAGGTACATCAGGGATTGTAGGGATCAAATAGTAAGGATTAAGAGGGATGGGGTGGGTGGAAACAGGGGCAGAGCAGGCAGAAGCACTTAATGAATACTGCTGCTCAGTATTTACTAAGGAGAAAGGAGGGGGAGTACCCGGGGGGTTGGGAGGGCAGGCATGGAGGGGGAGGAGGTGACAGATGGGGGAATCACAGTGGGCAGAGTACTGGAGGGCTTGAGGGCACTGAGGGTGGACAAGGCACCAGGTCCAGATGGCATACACCCCAGGGTGCTGAAGGAGATGGTGGAAGGCCTGGCGGGGCCCTTGGTGAACCTGTTCAATGCCTCTCTGGACTCAGGGTGTGCCCCTCAAGACTGGAGGATAGCTCACATGGTACTCCTCCATAAGAGCGCCCCAAGGATGAATCAGTAAACTACAGACTGGTGAGCCTCACATCAATCATGGGCAAACTGATGGAAACAATCCTGAAGGGGAAGCAAGGGGACTATTGTGCCCTTTTGGGCTGTTTCCTCTCAAGCAAACTGCATTTTGCAGTTTGATAAGCAGACCAAGGAGAAGCTGCCAGAAGCTCACCCTCCAAGCAAGGTATGGGTTGGAACTCTGAATTTTGGCATCTACCCCTGGAGGAATCTCAATTGTCACTGTTTGCTAGTGTTTCTCATACTATGTGTAGCAATCCAGAAGTCTTCTAGGAACTGCTGCCAAGAAATTAATGCTAGGACTGACCTCTGCTTGACATGTTCTTAATTTCTCACTTTAAGTAATGTTTAGTCTGATGTAGAGATTTCTTAAGAGCTGATTTAAGTTTTGAGATAGGTTTTAAGGTAGTGTGATTTTGCTATCTGCCCTGAGCCCCTTCTCTTAGAGCTGTAAGTCTGTGGGCTGCACCCTTGACCTCGGTGTCCCATTGAGGCTGCTGCAGTGCCCCCCCAAAACTTGCTTCAGAACCTCCCTGTCTTTTTTTTTTTTAAGTGCTGACTTTTCCATTAGCAGATTATATATTTTAGCCACTAGAGGGTCCAGTTATAAGCACACTTACCCAATCCAACACAATACAGTTCCTGTCTCATTTCTCTTATTGTGTGGCCAGTCTATCACTATTCATCAGTCTTTGCCCCTTCCCTCTTCTACTGACTGATACAGATTTTTCCCGTTTGCAGCTTATACTCTTTGCCCACTAGAGGGGTTTCCCCCAACCATGCCAAAGCTGCTCTACTTCTCCTTACTCTCTACTACTTCCTGGACACTCTTCCTCTACTTCTCAGCTGCTCTGTCCCCCTGCCTGGAAAACCTCACTGCACCTTCCCCCCACCCTACTCTGCTCAATATTTAACCTCCCTACCCAATCCCCAGATGATCACACCCCCATACCTCCCCATACCTGCTCCCTTTGTGACCACTAGGAGTCGCTATTTCCACCCCCTTTTCACTGCTACTCTAGCACTCCCCAGCCTTCTCAGCAACCCCAGACAACTTCCCCACTAGGCTCCAAGACACCCACCCAGGGTATTCGAACCTGGTACCTTCTGCACCAAAGTTGGCAGCACTACCACTACTCCACAGTGGCAGTCACCCTCACTGAAGGTCAGCCTGCACCCTTATTGTCTACTATAGGAATAAAACTATGGGTACCTACACTCCATTACTAAGTCTGCTCTCCTTCACCCTCTTGGTACAGATCTCACACCGACTGGATCACCTGTCCTCCACACTAGGCACCTCATCCCCAGACTACCCCACAGTGACTTGGCCTTCCCCCACCCTCGACACACCCATGACCCCCCCAACACTCCCACCCTACCAACACCCACACTCCCTCCGCCTTCCAAGGCCTGACCTGGACCCAGCTCTCCCCTGCCATTCCCACTCTTCACACTTTATCTATCCCATGCACCCTGATTGTAAAGTCCTCGGCTGGGTGTCGACTCAAGGATCTCCATCGCCACTGGCCACTAACCAGGATAATCACACTGCTATTACTATTATCTGGTAATGTTCACCCAAACCCAGGACCTATGGCTTCCAGCCCTTCCAAACCCTGTACTGCAACTGGCCTCCGTTTTGCATCTTTAAACATTTGCAGTATCCTAAAGAAATCCACTGCACTCCAGTGCTGGGTCGCTCAACATCAACCTGACATAATTGCACTGGTAGAGACTTGGCTCTCCAAATCCACCCCTGACTCTGCTATCACCCTCCCTGGATATACCATCTACAGGAAAGACTGAGTAGGCAAATGCGGTGGTGGTTGTGCACTACTCGTACTGGACTCCCTTATAGGTCAGGCACTTCCAGCTCCCAAACTTGATTATGGAGCCCAAGCCCTCACCTTAAAAATCACACCTGACCCCACCCGAGGCCCTCTCTTCCTCACAGTTTCCTATGTACCCCCGAGGAATCAAAACCAAGTGGTCCAGTCCCTCATTGACTACCTCACATCTCTCCCTCACAAAGTGGAGCAAGTCATCCTAGGTGATCTCAATGTTAACTGGCTTGCCTCCACTGCCTCCCATATAAGGGACTCCTTTGCTGCCCTGGATATGTCCCAGTTAGTCACCCAGCCCACCACAGTCAACCACTCTACTGGCACCAGCACTCTCCTAGATGTTGTTATATCTAACCTCCCCTACAAAATCCGGGATGTCACTGTCCTCCCCAACTCTGTTAGTTATCACTCCCCAGTCCTCTGTCTCTGGTCATCCTCCACTCTGAAGCCAGTGTCCTAGGCTACACTATGCCACTGTTTATGCCCCGGTGGCCTCAGAAAATTAAAACAATACCTAGCCCAGCTAGACTGGTCCCCTATCCAGCATGCCCCTGACATTGACTCAGCTCTTGACCACTTCACAAATGCCTTCTGTAAGGCTTGTGACCTTTTCACCCCGCTCACCAGGATCCACGCCAAAAAATGCAATGCCCCATGGGTCATCCCACCCCTCCTCCAGAGACTCAAAAACAGAGATAATCTCTGGCACATTGCAGTAGAATCTGGAAAGGCATCTGATAGACAGGACTACAATACAGAATGCAATAAGTGCACTTGGGCCATTAGGCTGGCCAAGGCAGAGCACTACCAGACCACCCTTGCTTCCACTTGGGGTTCAGCCCAGACCTTCTGGGATAATATAAAAAAGAGCTAAATGGGAAGTCCCGCTCCCCTCCACCATCCCAGCTCTCCATCAATGGCACCCCACCACAGATCCACTCCTTATAGCCGATTGCCTTAACACCGCCTTCTCTGACCTAAGCTCGGTCCTCCCCAGTGGCTTCTTTAACCCAATCCCCACCTCTCTCCCTCCAGTTCTGCATTGCCCACCATTCTACCTGTGCACCCTATCCCCCCAAGAAGCCAGGCCACACCTGCTAAAAGTCTTAGGCAGAAGTAACCCCAGAAGTGACCCCCTCGACTCCAGGATCCTCCGTATGGTCTTGGACGAAGTCCTAGTCCCCTGACTGATCTTCTAAACCAGTCTCTATGCCTGGGTCAGTTCCCAAGTGCTTGGAAAACTGCTGAAATCACACCCATACATAATAGTGGGGATCGATCCACCCCCAACAATTACTGGCCGATCTCCATCCTCCCCCCACTCTCTAAAGCCCTTGAAAAAGTGGTGTCGATCCAGCTCTCTGAATACCTAACCAAGTACAACATAATGTGTCCAGAGCAGCATGGTTTCCACCCAGGACACAGTACAACCATGGCTCTCCTGGAATTCTCCCAACACCTGCATGCTGCTCTCAACTCTGGCAGCCTTGCAGGAGCAGTGTTCATTGACCTCTCCAAGGCCTTTGACACTGTCTGTCATCCCCTTCTACTCGACTCTCTCCACCAACTTGGATTCTCCGGCAGTCCCATTTTCTGGTTCTCTAGCTACCTCTCTGCTAGATCCTAGTGTGTCAAGATCAGTGGCTCCCTCTCCAGCACTCTTACCATTCACTCTGGATCCCTCAGGGCTCCATCCTGGGTCCAGTACTTTTTAGTCTCTACCTCAATACCCTCCCCAGCTCATGTACTGGTAAAATGCTCCTCTATGCCGATGATGCAGTCCTCATGGCTTCATATCCCAATCCCACCTCCCTCCAGTTATCCCTCCAGGAAGCTTACAACCAAGCTGAAAGGTGGTTCGGTGACCGCAGACTGGTCATTAACCTAAAGAAAACCAAATCAATGCTCTTCTCCCACCACCAAAATAAAGCTAAAAAAACCCCCCTCTTGATTATCCCCAACACTCTGCACCCACTAGAACAAGTGACCACATTCAAGTACCTAGACATCACATTTTATACTGCCCTCTCCTTCCACACCCACATTAATGCCCTGTCAGCCACCATAAACTCTCAGATTGGCCTTCTATACCAGCACACGGACTGGCTGCCTCAGGTTGCCCTCAGGCTGGCCATCACCTCCTCTGTCTTGTCCCTCATGGACTATGGCTTGCCCATCTACGCCGCAGCTGGCAACACTGCCAGCTCCAAAATCCAACTCTCCATCAATAAGGCCTGTAGACTCCTGACCGGTGCCCCCAGCTGCACTCACACCTGCCTTCTCTATACTAAGACCTATCTGCTCAACTTTGAGGAGTGACTGCTCTACCAGACCTGCCTTCTCACTAAGAAATCAATGCTAGGACTCTCCCACCCGGGGCGTCTCAATCTTCCTACTGCAGTCATCATCGTCCATCACCACCCATAGCTCTGTTAAGGCCACCTTCCAGGTGCCCAGAACCAAGACCTCTCTTGCCCAGAGATCCTTCCTCTACCGAGCCCCCACCTGGTTCAACTCCCTCCCTAGCTGCATCTCCAACTTGCCAAAAATTGGCTCCTTCAAAACAGCCCTTCGGAACCATATCTTTAATACCCACTGTTGTAGGTGCAACTAACCCCCTGTTGTAACCTGTGGTACCCACCCTCCTTGTCCCCCTGGCTCGACAACGTCCACTGGATAGCCTCTCCCTCCCCCAGATCAACTCCTTCCATACTAGGTCCAAATAGGTATGTAACCTGTTGTCGTCTCTGAGGACCTACTATATCCATTATTGTAACTCATAATTTTGTAACATTATGTAACCTAAGTAACATACAAACTACTATATTATGTAACCTAAGTGTATCTATGTTAAATGTTCCTTTTACTGCACCTGTAATGTTATACTCTGTTTTAATCTGCACTGTAATAACTGTCTTGATGTCTGCCCTCCCTGCGACAAGGTGCCTTTGTAAATGAGTCTCTGACTCAAAGGTTGTAAACTCGATTTGTAATGAATAAAGAATAAAGAATGAAGGCGAGGCTGATGACCCTTCTGGAGGCTAAGGGGCTGCAGGACAGTAGACAGCATGGGTTTGTCACAGGCAGATCCTGCCAGACCAACCTGGTGGATTGCTATGACTGGGTAACTGAACAGTTAGACAAGGGCCATGTTGTAGATGTCCTGTACCTGGACTTCAGTAAGGCATTCAATTCAGTGCTGCATGGGAGGCTAGGAAGAAAGCTGGAGGGCACGGGGTGGGAGCAAAGATGGTGGAATGGGTAGTGAACAGGCTGCAAGGGAGACAGCAGAGGGCGGTGGAGGGAGGGGAGCTCTCATCCATGAGGTGGTGACAAGCGGGGTGCCACAGGGTTCTGTGCTGGGGCCGGTGTTGTTTGGGATATTCATAACAGACATTGTGATGGCCATCAAGAGCAAGATCAGTCTGTTTGCAGATGACAGCAAGATGGGAGCAGTAGTGGATGACCTAGGAGGGTGGCAGGGGTTGCAGGATGACCTGTCAAAACTGAAGACCTGGTTGGATACCTGGCAGCTGAGGTTCAATGCCAAAAAGTGCAAGGTGCTCCATTTCGGTGTGAAAAACCCAAGGAGGAACTACCAGTTGGGGGGGTCAGCTAGCCACGACAGAGAAACAGAAGGATCTGGGGGTGATCATTATGGGCTCAATGAATAACTCAGCATAATATAGGATGGCAACTGCTAAGGCCATCAAGATGCTGGGTTGCATTGCCAAGGGTATGTCCTCCAGGAGAGGGGAGGTGATCCTGCCACTATATAGGTTGCTGGTTAGGCCACACCTGAAGTACTGCGTGCAGTACTGATGCCTGTACCTGAAGAAGGATATTATGCTACTGGAGGTGGTGCAATGCAGGGCAACAAAGATGATCCAGGGGCTAGGGGACATGCCCTACTAGAGCAGGCTGAGGGAGTTGAACATGTACTCACTGGAGGAAAGGAGGGACAGAGGAGATATGACTGAAACCTTCAAGTACCTGAATGGAATAAACAAGACAGGCACGGAGGGGCTTTTCAAGTTAAGGGGGGAGTGACACTCGAGGACATGATCTGAGATTGGAGGGAGAAAGATTCAGGAGAGAGATGAGAAGACAATTTTTTATGGAGGGGGTGGTGTCTGGGTGGAATGCACTGCCTGCAGAAGTGGTAGCCTGTAAAACAGTGGACGGCTTCAAAAGGGGATGGGACAGGGTAAGCGGAAGGGTCACAGGAGTGGAGGGAGGGGCAGCTGCAGTATAGGGGCTGCTAGCTGCACAAGCAAGCAGACTCGAAAGACCATAAGGACTTTATCTGTTGGCAATTTCGTATGTTTGTATGTTCATCAGTATTTACACCACAAAGACAAACATATCTGCCAACATATTGTACTGTGAAGTACCACCTTACTGGAATCCCATCTTCCTCCAATGATCAGATGATTGCCATCATAAACTCTGTTACATCTTGCTGAACATTCTCAGCAAATGTGCTATGTTGGTCAGAAGATGCCACAGCTCAGCATAGTGGCATCACGACTGCACTGTATTGTTTTGCCATTGACTGACACTTACAGCTTGTTTCAGTGAATCTGCTAAACAGTTGACATTGAAGCAGTTATTGTGGCAAAAAATTCATGCAAATGTAGGAACACCTGCATTGCAGAATTACCATAACAATTAAATCCAGTATAGTTGTTAAATGACACCATTGCAGATAGACCAATTGTTTATTTAACTGGAGGTGATCTAGTATCATCGGTCACATTTGATAGTGTATCACCTCTTAATGTGGAAGAATCCTGTACAGTAAACTTATTCCTCTTCAATTCTGTGACATGTCAGAAGTCACATCTTGCATGACTACATCATTCACCAATGGAATCTAAAACATGCTCGGTTGATACAAAGTGTGCAGGTGAAAATGTCTTTTTCTCAGCACAAATTTTATGTGCAACATTAATAATGTACAATCCTGCTGGAGTTCTGACAAGTGACAAAGCGACATAGCTCATACCACCTTTTTTTTTGAAATTCAAGTTTATTGATTTTCCAATACAGAGCAAGGAGTGTTGCATACAAACAAAAAATTAATCTGATAAGACTAACATTGATTTGATAACAAACACTTCTAACTCCCCCACCCTTCCCCCTACTTCCCCTCCAGCTCTTCCCTCCCTACCCCTGCCCCAGCCTCACTATTCCCAATGATAAAACATCATTATCAGGATCACCTTCAATGTTATTCAGTGGGCATTTAAATTCCCAGAGTTACACCATTCCCCTTCAGTCCTTTCAGGATGACTGTGCTCCAGTTTGAAGCAAGTATAGGGTGTGTATCCTTTCCCATGTTTTACTGTATATGGAGAGACAGTTCCTCATGCTCACCCCTAATTTTTCCAAATTCAAATTGGGCAGAAATTCCCACAACCATTCTGTGTAAGTTAATGGGAGATCATCTAGCCAATGCCTCAACACAAGTTTCTTTAAGAGAGGAGGAGATCATGGCCAGGTAACACCTCCTGACCTTCACTTTCACATTGGCATAGTCCCCAATTAAACACACCTCTGGAGTGAAGTGATTTTCTAGGCCAAGCAGTGGATCTGCCTTGCTTTCAATTGTATCCCAGAACTCCTTCACTGGAGGGCAGTCCCAAAATATATGATGGAGGGTCCCCTCTTCCTAATGACATCTACTACATAAGGGATTAGGTAATCTACCCACTTTATATAGTTTGGATTGGTTCCAGAACACATTATTTAAAAACTGAAACTGCATTACCTTTAATATATCCTGGGTAATGTGTTGACAGGTGTGCTGCCAGATTACTTCCTATTTCCTATCTTGTTCTGGGAATTGACCTGCCAGCTCATACCATCTTTATATGTACCATTCCCTATGTTGATCATCGCAACTTCTAAAATCAAACCCTCGTGACTTGCGAATTGACATGACATATGTAACACAGAGTGATAACTCTTTTCATGTTACATAAATGTATTTCACAAGCTGGTATTTTACTGAGCATCTGCTAATGCCTTGTGGATAATTAGGGGTGTCAAAATTTTACTACAATGATTTCAACAAATGTTTTCTGAACATTCTCTGAACATTGTATTGAATGTAAACTATGTGCCCCATTGCACCTTTAACCAGTCCACGAGCCACATCAAGACTGCAAAATAGCATCACACATGCATTTTGACAGACTGTAAAAGCTGGCACTAGACCAACCATTCTTGACATGTCTTTATTCAACTCTTTCAGACAGTCAGTCATCTTTGAGATCATTATCAGGCTTAGACAAATTCCATCGACTGAAACGTGATGACAGTGTGACAACTGGTAGTTGCTGCCTCTCTAGCATTATCTGACTGAACTGTGTGCACTGTTTAAGCCTCGGCATCAAACATACAATTTGTGTGCCATCACAGCATAATTCACTAAACTCAACACATGCTTCAGACATTTAATGCTCACCTTTGTCTATCATGCATGTGTTTAGTATTAAAGTACTGGCAACTGACAAGTTTCCAATTCGTGCTTCATCAGGTAGAGCCTTGTATTGTCAATCAACACTCTGATGCATATTCTGAAAGAGTTCAACATACAGTGAAAATCACACAAAACTTTACCAGTAGCGCAGTATACTCAGCATTGTGCAAACGTGGTACTCAGTGTATAACATGTATACTGCTATCATGCAATAACGCATGGTGTGTGGTACTGGTATACTTTTATGTGACTACCAATGTTGGTGAATAACTCTCAGAGGTCTAATCCATCAATGCACACGATAGTTTTTCTAGCTTCCTCAGCAGTAAATCTAGAAAAGTTATGCTTCCCATTCACAGGTGCAAGTTGAAATAGTTCACCAGAAGCAATGTTTTTACCTTCAAAGCCAAGTTTATCGCCTGTGCCAACAATTTTCTATAGACATAAGTGAATGAAGGCAAACATAACATTAGAGACCATACTGATCTCATAAATAATCAAGAGCTCCATTTTATCAAATATACTGGGTAGGTCACTTGTAACTTCAAAAGTCAAGCTTGCGGTATTCACCAGTTTTTCTGTGTTCAACAGGCAGCAAAAAAATACGGTGTAGAGTCACTCCACCTATGTGACATGCTGCAAGTCCAGTTGGAGCAGCCACAACTGTATGCATTGCTACTCCTGTATGTTTCTTTATATTGGCACTAATTGCTTCAATAAGAAAATCTTTTCCTGTGCCACAAATATACAGTTCATAGTGGTTTGTGTTTGCCACAACAGCATCAGAGGGCAGGATGCCACAGATAAAATCCTCCCCACCCATAATTTACTGCTGATGGAGGTTTGTTATGGGCCCAGATGGTCATTTTGTCTAAAGGAAAGCATATCCAAGTTATGGGATGAAAAGTACGACGGTTTAGCCCCAATTGTCACCATCAGATAGAATTAGGGTGGTATTCAGAGCTCTATCCATCTTATAACTAGCTACTAAGTCCGGTGGAGCCCTTAAGTTGGGCACACAAGCATCACAACAGGGATTCCTCAGAAGTCCTGTAGAAAGGTTTTCTGTTATCTAATAAAGACAGGAAGATCAGGAAGATCCCACTGAATAATGGCTTTTTCATTCTTATCGAGCCCTTTTAGGTCTATTCCTGTGGGCTTAGTATAATGCATTATTACCCTTGTTATATTACACATTTTTTAAATAATTGTGTATCCTTGAGTAAGAATGAAATGATTATTTGAGATTTTGTTAGAGAACCCTCATATAAAGGCAATCATTTGAGGACCTGACATATTAAGTTGTGCCTGTTTTTTGATCATTTGGAAATTACTAGTCACATTCCATATTGCATACTTTGCAAATTTGCACTTTTACATATCTAGCTGATAAGGAATTAACAATATGGGAAACAGATATTTTAACATTAGGACATCACAATTTTAGTTGATTTATAGAAATGTAATGTTTTGTAATGACATGGTATTTATGTCAAATATTTGTGGCTAGTTTTGTTTTTTCATATTGTAAAGGCTTCAAGTCGAACAATAAAATTGAAAATTGAAATTGAATTGAATGGTACTATGACTGTCGTACTTGTCAGGAAGTTGACGTGTAATGTACTGCATGATAAATGAGGATTTCAGTGTCTTGACTATCACCAATGTTGGACGTTTCTTTTATCCACAGCAACATGTGGATATGAGGAATATCAAATGCTTGATATTCCACTTTTCAAAAGTAATTTCCACAATACTAAGAGGTGGATTAGTCTTTGACAGAATGAACCTCAGCAGTGCATTAAATTGGTGGTGAAAAATGTTGTGACACAGACACTGGGTCTAGAGAACACATCTCACCAACAGCCATTGATGATATACCATCAACATCAGCATTTGCCCATTTTAGCATTTCTGGCATTTCCTCCCAGCTATATTCAGGACAGCCTAGATTAGCAAACTAAATGGCTGCATCATACTCTCGTAGCATACACAATACTTCTGAGTGCCTTCAGTGTTTGTATTCTTTGGTGCCACGCACACTTGGTAGGAAGGAGTTCAGATTTACCTCAAATGTCTCGCCCTTGTTTTTCTTTTTTTTTTAAACTGTTTTTTTATTTCAGATATTAACTTCATTGACAATACAGTTATTGTTTACAGGATGTCAGTTATAGGTGTAAAGTATAGTATTCAATAAGCATGAGGGCAGACCTCAATGAGATAGGAAAAATGAACAATCAGGTATACATATAGATCTTGATATAGATGTGTTAAAAAACAGCACACCTAGGTCTCCGTTTAGTATCTACTATTTTACTCAGGTCATCAGCAACCAGATTGCACTTTCAATGTATACACTCAAAAAGTTTATTAGGGAGAGAGGGAGGCCCAGGAAACCTCCCCAAAATACCATATATACCGAATCTCCTCTCAAACAGGATATAGGAGGTTTCTGAGAGGGGAACTGAACTAACCAACTGAACAAGTAGCTCAGGGTAAGGACTGGTATGACTCCACCCGCCGGGATCTTTGCCATAGCATGCTTCCCCCCAGGAGCTATGGTTTCTGATCTGGTCTAAATTGTGCTATGTGTATAAACCATCTATTCCATCGGTTCATTAATCCAGGGATCTTTTTTTGAATTCAGGCTGTCATATGTTCTAATTGATAGATATCATATACTGTATCCTCCCGGGCTGTGATGGAGGGAGGGTCAGTGTTGAGCCATAGTCTAGTCATGCATTTTTTAGCTGCCCCTAACAAAATATTAAGGAGGTATATTTGATGTGGGTCTCTGAGACAATGGGGATAATGAAGTAATAGACCGATCTCTGGTGTAAATATGCCTAAGAGAGGAAAAAGATTTACAACCCTGTCTCCGATAGAAGACCAGTATTGTGTCAGGACAGAACAAGTCCAGAAGATATGAAAATGTGTTGCTACATGGCAACCACATTTCCTCCAACAGGAAGAATCACTTCCCTCAAGGTACTTAGCTGTGATCTGTGGTGTACAGAAGTATCTGGATACCACCTTCCAAGAATACTGTCTCCAGGTGTAAGTGCTGGAGTTTTTGTACTGCTTCCTCCAGATCCTGTGCCAGTCTTCCTGAGACAGTGCAATCTGTAACTCCGCTTCCCAATGGAAATGTACCAGGTTCATGATTTGGGTTGGTAACCCCTATAGGGCTTTATAAAGATGGGAGATCAAATGACTCCAATCACAGCCCCTTTCCAATTGAATCAGGAGAGGACAGAGGGGGGAATGCTCTGGGCTGCAGTATTTAGGCCTATCTTTGAATTTAAGAAATTATGCAATTGTAAGTATCTATAAAAATCACTTTTCATCAGGGAGAACTCTTGTTTAAGTTGGTCAAATGATTTGAATACCACATTTTCATATAATTGGCATGTGTGTCTTAGACCTCTATGGGCCCAGGATTGAAAGGTGGTATCCAAACATGTCGGGGCCCAGTAAGGATCCTCCGCTGGAATTCCTATCCAGGTCACCATAAACCTATAGGCAGGATAAGTTAGAAACTTTATCCAAGAATGAAGCGTCTCTTTCATAAATCTGGAAGCCTTCTGTAGTCTGATGATGTTGTTAGGTTGGAAAACTAGTGATTGAAGTGAGGGACCATCTATCAAAGTCTGTTCAATTAAAAGCCAAGGTGGCACCTGAGATGGAGGAAGGAGTCATGTAGTTATGTGTGAGAGCAGTGAGGCCATGTTGTAGTGTACTATATTGGGAAGAGATAAGCCTCTGTTATCCTTAGAATGCTGAAGTTTAACCAGTGCTAATCGAGGACGCTGATTCTCCCATAAAAACCGGCTAGTTGAATTGTCCCATAAACGGACATCCTTCCTTAGTAGGGGAAGGGGAATATTTTGCAGTAAACAGAGAAGTTTTGGGAGGGAATTCATCTGGATAGATTGAACTCTAGCCATTAATGATAATGGAAGAGGAGTCCATCTCTGTAAATCTGAGTGTATTTTAGTAAAAGTAGGGGAATAATTCGAGTTACATAAGTCAGATAGCTTAGATGAAATTTTAATCCCTAAATAGGTTAAATATGTTTTGTCCCATTTATATGGGCATTTATCAATGAGACCATGGGGAAAGCGAGGCTGTACCAGGAGGGCTTCTGATTTATTTGGGTTTATAGTATATCCTGTAATATTCTTTATTTCTGCTAATAAAGTAGGTAAGGTTTGAAGTGATTCCTCGGGATGGGTAATATATAGAAGAAGGTCATCAGCATAATATGCTATTTTGTGCTGCATAGAGTCAGAGACCCTATATCTGTGGAGGCTGGGATTCTGTCTTAACAACTGAGCTATGGGTTCAACAAAAAGAGCAAACAGATATCGGGAGAGGGACAACCTTGTCAGGTGCCTCTGTACAGTGAGAAGTGGTCAGAATGTGAACCGTTTAGTTTCACTACTGCCTCTAGATCTGTGTATATGCCTTTGATCGCATCCATAAATAGGATACGGAATTTAAATTTTTGTAGGGCCGCCTGGAGAAAATCCAATGAGACCATGTCAAAAGCCTTGTGGGTATCTAGGCTTAAGATCAGGAGGGGGGATTTTGTAGACAGGGCATGATCTATAAGATATAGGGTTCTTTTGATATTGTCTGTTGTCTGTCTGCCTTTGATAAAAACAGATTGATACAGATGTATCAAAGAAGGGAGGATATGGTCAAGCCGATGTGCCAAGATACTCGTATAAATTTTATAGTCCTGATTGAGTACCGAGATAGGGCGGTATGAGTCACAAAGATGGGGGGTTTTGGGGCTTCAAGATCACTGAGATGGTTGCTTGTCTCCAAGAAATTGGAAAAGAAGAGGTGGTGTGAGCGTTTTGCAGTGCTTGAAGAAAGGGGGTTCGCATTAAGTCCCATGTGCCTTTGTAAAATTCCGCTCCATAGCCATCAGGGCCTGGGGATTTTCCATTTTTGAGGCTAAGAATTGTGTTTTGAAGCTCTGTTTCTGTGATTGGAGCTATCATTTCAGTTTGTTGTGATTCTGACAAAGTAGGGAGGTGGAGTTGGGAAAGAAAAATTGAAATTTTGTGAGGATCAGAAGCCCTCTGAGAGGAGTATAAATTCTGGTAATACTTCTTCAAAGGCATCCAGAATATGCGAAGTTGAGTATCTGAGCTGATTGGAAACGGGATCTCTGATTTTGGTAATGGCATAATTTTGTATTTGATTTCAGATGCGATATGCCAGGAGTCTGGAAGCTCTCGCCCCACCCTCGTAATATCGCTGCCTCAACCAGGCCAAAGCCTGTTCAGTTTTGGCTGTCAGGATCTGTTGAATTTTGTTCTGTGTTTGGACTATCATGGGTAAAGATCTGTATCACCCTGCATATGTGCCTGCTGGAGAAAGTCAAGTTCCTCCTGTAAGGATATTAATTTACTCTCGGACTGTTTTTTCTTATGAGAGGCATAGGCTATTATGTCGCCTCTAAGGACTACCTTCAGTGTGTCCCAGAGGATTTGGGGGGAGATCTGGGGGGAAGTGTTATCTCTAATAATTTCTGGGATATGTCTCTTCAGCAAATCTTGGAATTCTTTATCCCTAAATAGGGATGGATTGAAGCGCCACTGGGTATTTATTCTTTCTTTTTGAATATTAAGGTCCAAAGTGATGGGGGCATGATCCAATAAAGCAATATTTAGGATCTCAGCAGATCAAATCAGATCCATATGTTCCTTACCTATGCAAAAGTAGTCAAGTCTAGAATAGTGTTTGAAAGCATGAGAATAATAGGAGAATTTCCGATGCGTGGGGTGTAACTGCCTCCATGTGTCTATCATTCACACATCCTGGATAAGGCGTCAAAGGTGCTTTTGACCAGATGTCTGTGGGGAGGGGCGAATTGCTGAGGAGTCTAGCGAGGGATTAAGCTGACAATTGAGATCACCCCATATAATTAAAATGCCCTGTTGCCTGGTAAGGATGGTATCTACTAATTTTTGGATTGATGAGGCATCTGAGCCCGGCGGAATGTAGAGACTACACACTGTTAGGGTTTGATGGTTCAATTTAACCACTGCTAGTGCCAGCCTGCCCTCCCTGTCAGTGTACTGATCAATTAACTGTAGTTTTGACCATTTTTGAATCAAAATTACTGAATCCCTTTTCCTGCCCCTCTGGTAGGAGGATTCTATTATATGTGCAAATCCGAATTTGAGCAACTTTCGGTGCTCCGTAGTGGATAAATGAGTCTCCTGTAGTAAGAGGATATCTGGGTTTAATTTTTTAAGTGCTTGAAGTGTTTGATCCCTCTTGATGGGGTCGACCAGTCCATTTACATTATGAGATATAAGTTTGAATGGGTTATTCATGACTATCCATAATCCCAAGTGTGTATTGATACCCCAGGCCTCTCCCCCTACCCGAAAATAATTCCTCCAACAATCTGTTGATATTAATCATGTGCCTAAAAACATATAGCATCTGAGTTATTAGCAGTATTCTGATAAATGATGGTACAAAAATAAAGGAGAGGGGGACAATAACTGGGAAAGAGTTATTTAAAACTGGGTGTGTCAACCAGGTATACGTGTCTACATACTGGGAAAAAATAATAACTATATACAAACCCCAATTAAGGGGGAATTCTGTGACTTCCAAGCATGCCTGCCCAAATGAGGCAAACACATGGGACCGATTTATAGATTGTCCATGTGTGGACTCCCTATCCACCAAGTGAATTGGGTTCCTGGGGAAACTCCTGCCCCTAAATGTGGAAGGGGAAGGGAAGATATAGGGATAACCAATAGCAGGGGTAATAAAAAAACTAAGGGTGGTGATGAGAGGCAAGCATTAAGGGAGGGAGAAAGATACAGTTCCCTTTCAGCATGTATCTTAATAAGCAGCAGAGCCTCAATCCCACCCCTCCTGTCTTAAATAGAGATAGGAGGGGGAGTAGGTTAGATTTAAAAGTTTAGCCCTGGGATAGGTGATTAATATCAGGGGCTCAAAATTACTTGTTCTGGGATGTGCTAGTCCTCAACCCAGTGCTAACTGTAGGTAAAGGAGAATCATCGTGGACAAAAGGTTTAGATAATATCATAACCCGAGGGTAACCCCTCCCACTCCACCGCTTCCTTCATTTCCCCTCATAGTAGCCATATTTATCCTATAATGTTAATAAACAAGATCTAGAATGAGCAAGTCCTCAGTGATCCCTCTCCACATGTTCTCAGACTGTATGGGTGCTCTTCTGTATCATGGCTGAATCTTATGCCCCATAAAGGGGAGTCTCTGAAATTGTGAACCAGCAGGAATGACTGTGGAGCTTGTTACATGGAGTGCAGGCAGGGAAGCGGGGAGGCTCAGTGGATGTGCTGCCCATGCCCCTCCCAGGAAGCAAGATGGGTGGACAACTGAGAAGAGAGGGCGCACCCCCAGAAAACCAAACTGACCACTCGGCTCAGATCCCAAGGTGTGAGAATCCTCCTTTAGAGGATTAGATCAGGAAGTGGGATGCGGAACCCTGCCTCAGGCCCATCATTCAATATGTTTTTCCCCCCATAGCAAAATCTGGGGGGGTAAAGAAAGCGAGCACAACCATCCAGTGATCATGCAGATCTCTTTTGTTAGTAATTCCCCTCCAAACTCATCCGTGGATCATGTTGAATATGTTTAAAGCTGAGGGTATCTATGTATTTAAATAGATGGAGGAAAAAAACAAAAAAGGAGGGGGTAAATACCCTCTATGAAGCTGCCAGGCCACGCCAGGTTGAGAAGACCCAGAAACTGTGCCCTATTTATGGGGTTTCAAATGGCCGCCAGTTGGGTTTACTTCAGTATATCCCCCGGCCTCCCGATAGTCATCTGGGTCCGAGCAGGCTTAACGACTACTCTGAGCCCACTAGCCCCCAGTGGTATCCAGGATCCTCTTATTGACCTTTATTTAGCAAGGACAGAGTAGATATATAGACCCCTCCTGGCCGATTCTGAGAAGGCTGGATCAACGTTCTCCTACCCGGCTCAACCCAGCAGGCTATTTATCCAAATAGAAAATCCACGGTAGAGGATCGTCGAGATTGAGGCTGGGATGAGGCCGCCTCCCCCCATAACAGATGAGCACTGAGGAGGCCCCACTCCCCCTTCCCCGCCCGAGTAAGTAGTACAGCTTGAAGCCGAGGATCTGGTTCGGCCCCACGGGCAGCGCCTCCCCCAAAAACAGGCAACATACCTTGATTATTTTTTCCTAATCTGAACAATTCCAATTATAGACTGTATGTCCTCCACCATCGAGCCCTCCTCGAGGTGAGCACCCAGCAGCCTGTCATGGGCTATCCCCACCCCCATCCCGCCATTCTACTCACTGCGAGTCAAAAGATCTATTTCCTGAGGGGATTCAACTGTTCTGTTGGGAAAACAGTGTCAGCAGGGCTTTGATTGAGTCGACAGTCACTTTTTGATCTGGCAATTGCTTAGGAGGGGCCGACCTGAATGTAGCCCTGTCATCTGATGCTCTCTGAGGTGTTTGAATCATGGCTGGTAGGGTAAACCCCCCGCTCCCATAGATCTGTACAGGTTTCCTCTATGGATTCATAACATTGCTGCCCCGGTGGGAACTGAATCACCATCCTGCTCGGGTATGGAGTCCTGAACTTAAGTTTCTGCTGTCTGAAGTAGTGGAATAACGTAATGTATGCCGTCCTTTTCTGTATTGTAGCGGGAGTGTAGTCGTTGTCCACAAATATGCATTTATCCTCATAACAGATGCGAGTTTTGGCCCAGGCTTGTTTCAAAATAAACTCCTTTGTTTGGAAATGAAGGAACCTGATAATTATGTATCTGGGGCATGCAGTCGGACTGGTAGGCTTTGGGTCTAGAGCTCTGTGCAATCTCTCTCTATCTCAAAATTGTAATCCAGGCCCAAATCAAGGGCTTCGCGTAGGAGGGATTCCACAAAACCCAGCAAATCTGATCCTTCACTACTCTCTGGCACCCCATATAATCGCATATTTTGTCGGCGGCTGCAGTTCTCCAAATTCTCCTGGCGTTCCACCGTGAGCTGGTAGAGATGGGCTACTTGGTCCAAGGTACTGTATCTTGCAAACGAGAGGTGGTTGAGGCCTGCTCCTGTATCTGCTGGTCTAGAGAGGACACTGTGGTGTGCAGCTCCATGAGATTATTTTGTAACTTTTCTTGAGTTTGCCTGAAGGACTGAAAGTCTGTTTTAAATTCCTGGATCTCCTGTAAGATTTTATCTAGTTTAGTGTCCATGTTGGTGGTTTGTTTGGTTTTGGATTTATTAGATTGTGGCGCCTGGGCGGAAAGCGTGGAGGTCCCTGAGTCTGTAGCTTCTCCGTCGGAGTTTTCCATGTCTGGGCGAATTACTGTGTATCTGTTAGCTCCCCCACGTAGATTACTAGTCGTCATAAATTTTCCAGTAGTAGATCAGTGAAATTAGGCGGAAAGCGGCTGTTTTATTAAATGAATTTAGGAGTGCGGGACGAGAGCTCTAAAGCTAGGCTGCCATTTACCTGGAAGCTGCACTGGAAGTTCTCGCCCTTGTTTTTCAACTTTTTCAACATTTCTGCTGCTGTGAGACCATGCAATGATGGGGTCATCCACAGAGTATGTGGAATAGATGCAGACAATAGACTTAACTCACTGTCTCATAGAAGGTGAAACAAGTGCTGAATATTCCTTCTGAACTTCCCATCAGAATGCAGCACTCCAGATGCTTGGTACTCAGCTCTAGAAACACATACTGTACCTCACGCTTGTTCAAGAGACTACCAGTATCATGTAGGAAAAGATCAGGAAAGCATCATGCTTCCAATTTACTTGCCCTGATACTGACAGGATTGTCTTCAATCTGTTTCATTTTATACAAGTCAGTGTTGTCATTGACTGGATCCTTGCCATGGAAAGGATGAATTGTGTACTGTTCATACACATTTTCATCCACTGACATCAAAACCTTCTCAGTCATTGCTTTCTTGGTGTCTAGGATTACAAACTGAGGGCCAGATATTCAGAAATGCACCAAAGGCCAGCGCAAACCCGGTGCAGCACAACACAAATGCGCCATGGTGCAGTGACTGCGATATTCAATGATTGCACATGGCGACATGTGCCAGTGCAACATGGCTGAATATCACAGGGATGTGCCATGGAGCCGCCAGAGGTGCACTAGGGAGCAACCCGACCTGCACCATAGCATAACCAGAGATGTGCAAAGGAGCAAAGGGAGATGCGCCAAGGCACAGAAGGACCAGCCGCAGGCACTGGTGAGAGCAAGGTGGGGAGACAGTGCAGGGAGGCAGTGGAACCTGGCTGGGAACAGTGGCAGGGAGGCACAGTGGTGGGCCACAAGTGACCACTGTCCACAGGGTGCAGACAGGTAGCTGGCCCCCCTAGCACCAGGGCAGTGAATGCAGGGAACAGGCCGCACCAACGGGCCAAGGGTGAGCTACCAGTACACCCCCCACTGGACAGCATGCCCCCATCCACCCAGACCACAGCAAGCTACACCCTGGTACATGGCACCCAACACACATGCCACACAACCTGAACAGCCAGCCCATGGCCACCCCAAGGCACAGCCACCGACCGAGGGGTAGAACACCACCATGCATGGCCCAGACAGTGACACAGGCACACCACACAGACACCCACTACACCACTGCAGCATGGCTTCACTCGCCAGCTACAAAGCAGACACTGACACAGGTGGGTAAGCATGTAAACTGTGTTAAAGGCCTATGTACAAGTAAAATCAGAGGGATAGGGTAGGAGATTGAGGGATGGGGACAGGGGACAGGGACTGTATAGTGGGATTGGGGAAGGCAGGGGCAAGAAGAATGCATGTGGTCCACTACAGGCGGCCACGGCCTGCCACCGCCTGGTGCCTCCAATGCTGCCTGTCGTGCAGCACCATCCTCCCGGTCTGCTGGGCCACTTCCAATGTGGTGGACATAATAAGAATTATCTGCCACAGGAGCCAGCAGTACAATGGCAATTGTGATCTCTGGAGGCCTATGACAAAGGAATGGACAGGTGATCAGTGCAAGTCCATAGGAACCAAGCCCTCCCACTGTGTGCAGTGGACAGTTGGAACACACGCTCCTGGAGTGGCACCCTGGCCACCCACAGTGGGTGGGCCAACACTTGCCGACAACCCAGCATAACCACTCAGTGGCAGGCAGGTGGCACAGTGCTGCAGCAGTACCACAGCAGCACCGGTGGCAGCTGGATGCACACCCATCCCACCAACAGCTGCCACATGTGTGCAATGGGAGCCCCATGGTGGCATGCACACTGCACAGTGTGCTGTACACAGCTGACATGGCACATGGCACTGGTGGCCATGGCCACACCCCCACCCACGCTGACCACCCAGTAAGGAGTAGAGGAAGGGAACAGTGCCTACCTGCCTTCTGCGGCACTGCACATACTGGTCCCACAGCCACCCCACCTCCACCACTCAGGCCAGCACCCCCAGCTAGTTGTCCTGCAGCGGCCTGCTGTGGCCTGCCAGGCACCCCTGCCACCCTGGCATGGCAATGATTCTCAGGCCCTAGGAAAGGAACACAGACAGGCACACATCAGAACACAGTCACATCATGAACCCATCGTCCCCACCCCTGTGCACAGTGTGCGCCCCAGCCAGGCATGACCCACAGGGCAGTGGCACAGTGCACCCAGTGTCTGGCAATGCCACACCACATGGCACATGCTGACAGTGCCCCCCCAGAGCATGGCAGGCAGCCCAGCCAACACCATGGTACAGCGGTTGAGCACAGAAGAAGCATGTGCTGACTTACCTGGCTGTGGCACCACCCCACCGCGGACATGTGCCTGCAGTGTCCTTAGCCTCTCAGGGTCCCTCCGCATGAGGTCACAGTACTGGTGGTGGCAGTGCTCACCTGTGCACTGCACCCTGGTGTCCTGGACCAGGCAAGCAGCAATGGCCTGCCAGATGTCTGTTTTGGCCTGTTGCAGGTGCTCCTGTCCAAACAGGCCTTGTGCATGTGGCTCAACCTGGGCCACAAGGTTCACCAACTCGATCTCACTCCAGTTCCAAGCACGTCACACCCCTCACCACACCATGCTATCTATACAATTGGTGATTCAAAATGGCACCCAGTAGCGTACATGCACAATGTGCATGGGATGCGCACCTTGTGGAAGGTTGCGTGGCGTCTGCCAATCACACATCACCGTGGATGCATGGCATGGGTGTGGCCCACCCAGCACATGGAGCTGGAGTCCCAAGGGGGCATAGGGTCAGGTCAGGGGTCAGGGGTCACCCTTCGTAAAGTGCACAGGAGCACAATAGGGGCCATATTGCACTGAGCACCATAGACTCTATAGCAGACCATGTTCCATGGGCCCCATAGCACCTGAGCACCATGGGCCCTATAGCGCCTGAGCACCATGAGGTCCATGGCACATTAGGCACTGTGGCTCCTATAGCACTCCTTCACACAGTGCACAATAGGCAGGAGCACAAGCCACGATGCATGCATATTGTGGGCAGCATACTGCGCATATCCGCATTATTGCGCCGCGACATGCTCCGGAGCAATTCCATTGCGCAAGGAGCAAGTGCGCGATTTTCAACCATCACAGGCTAATGAGCTCATCAGCCAGCCAATGTGTGGTGCACTGGGGATATTAGCATGTCATTACCGTTGTGCAACAGCTAATTTGCATGTGATGCACTACAAGGGTGCCGCACAACAGTGCAGGCCATGGACCACTATTGCAACCATCTTAGGTAAGTTGCACCTCCCGTGGGAACAGCCAGCACAGCATTTTGGATGGGGTGGGCTGCTGTAGCCAGTAACCACTTGTCCATGTCCACAGGTAGCAAAATGTCTGAGCATGAGGAGACCGAGGAGTGTGGGCCTGTGCACAAGCGCAGGCCCAACTTTACGAAGGTGGAAGTCGATGCCTTGTTTGAGGCCTACCTCGACAGGGAGCAATTGCTGAGTGGTGCCACTGGCACACCACAGGCCAGGGCCATGGCCTGGGTGGAGATGGCAGATGCCATGAACCAGCAGGGCAACCTCCAGCAGTCTGTGCAGGAGTACAGAAAGAAGGTGGGAACTGACAAAAGCCAGATTAAAGGGAAGGTGGCGGCCATACGGGCTGCCAGAACAGCCACTTGTGGGGGCCATGCTGCTATGCCACAGCTCACAGTGCAAGAGGAGCTGGTGGTGGCCACCATGCGGTGCAGCACCATTGCGGGTATGCCAGGTGGTGGCTTCCAGACAGGAGGCAGCCCATCACGGTATGTATGCCAGTGGGGGGCTGGTACTGTGGCACTAACACATCTGTTTTCCCTTACAGCACCAGCATGCCAGCATGCAGTGGCAGGGGTACCAGTGGCTGCCGTGGGGGCAGGCTCAGCCCTGAAGGACCAGCCATCCACCCCCACAGGCATCCAGGGACCCGATCGGCTGCAGCACACTGCCACTGTCCAGCCAAATGTCCTAGGCTTGGTGGCAGACAAGGCCCTGGCTGTGTTCCAGCAGGATGCCAGCCATGGTGTGCTCTGCATGGAGACACAGATTGGTGTGGGGTCTGACACCGATGATGACATGACCATCATCCTGGACAGCATGGGTGGTGTTGTGGGGGAGACACCCATACCTACCACCATCACTGGCAGCGTGGCCAGTCAGCGGTGGAAAGACTGCCCTCCGCTGCCTCTGGTGCCACTGTGTGCACAGCTGCAGCAGTGTTGGGTGGTCGTGGTGCAACTGCACAGGCACTGGCCAGCACACAGGGGCCAAAGGGGCAGTGGCAGCAGATGGCTGGGAACGTTGGGTGGCCGAATGAAGTATCCGCTGCCAGTGTGTCTGATAATGACCTACCACATGGGGACCCTGCTGTGTGGCATCCACCTGAGCGGGGGGGGCATGCAGCAAGGTTGTACACCACCGGTGGGATGGCGGCATGCCCATGCATCCCTGGGCGCTGACCCATTGACTGAGCACACCCGATTGCTGTGGGCCTCCATGGAGCAACAGGTGCTTTTCATAGCTGGGGTGTGTGCACTCCATGCAGAGGTGCACCAGGCAGCTGAGTAGTGTGAGAGGGGCACCATGCAGGTCTCGGAGAACATATAGCACCTACAGGAGGACACGATTGCATCCTTGGACCTCATTGCCAATGCAATCTGGATCGGCCTTGTACCACTTGCTGCCACAGAGCATGGCCGCCAACCACAGACATCACAGAGTGCACTGTGCACTCGCTGACCCAGCGTTGGGTGACATCCTCAATGTCGATGCCGGGCTCTGCTGTCAGCATCCCAGGCATGCCTGGGGTGGGCCTGATTGGGTGCCTATGGACCCCTGCGAGGACCGGTCGCATTCCCCCAGTTTGACCCTTGGGGGGGCAGTTGCATACCCCCCCTGTGTCTGTTGAATAGCCTGTAGCTGCTGACTGGCCCCAGCGTGCTGTCCCCATGTCTGTTGTGGCCATGTGTCCACTTGGCGGACCTGATGTGCTGCTGCCCTGTCTGCAGTCTGCTGCCACTGCCCTGTGTGCACATGGGCAATGTGTGTGTGTGTGCATGCCAGTCATGGCAACTGTGTGTCATGCCACACGCTACCCGTGTATGCACCCATCTGGCCACTGGCCCATGTGGTGTGTGCATGATAATAGCAGCACAGTACTGGTTGTGCCTGTGCACCCGGCACCCTGCATCTGATCCACATCACGTGCTAGCACCTGAGCGTGTGCCTGCGTGTGCCAGTGTGTGTGTGTGTGCATGTGTGTGTTGCTGTACAGTGCTGCACGGTGTTGTGTGTGACTGTGTGGCACCGCCACCCCCACCCCTGTCCCATGTCTGTGTGTGCATGCCATAGCCATGCCTGCCCATGCCTGTGTGCTGTGCCATTGTGTCTGTTCATTACATGGATGTTTCTCCACCTACCTGTGTGCACCAAAGTGCTCCTGTGCAATCATGTCCTGGTGCTGGCATGCCATCCTGAGGAGCCGGAGATCCCTCTACCCAGGGGAGGCTGCCCACCATCCCCCCAGCCCATTGCCCTCATCATCCCCACTGCTGTCACCCTCTTCAGCCTCGACAGCTATCCCATGGTCAATGGCCATGTTGTGCAGCATGCAGCAGGCCAGGAATAGGCCACAGGCCTTTGAGGGGCTGTACTGTAGGGCACCGCAGACCTGTCTAGGCAGTGGAATTGTACCTTCAGCATCCTGAACACACACTCAGTGATGTTCTGCATGCTGGCATGTGCCTCATTGTACTGGTCCTCTACTGGGGATGATGTGAGCTGGTAGGGGGTGAGCAGCCAGGACCTGAGTGGGTAGCCACTGTCATCTGTGTGCACAGATACATGATTAGCCTGGTGTCCTCTGTCACTGTGCCCCTTGGCCATCCCTGGTGCTCCCACCAGCACACCTGCCCTGCCCACCCCAGTCCCATGCCCTGCTGTTTCCAGCTGCCCATGGTCATCCCATGTTCACCCACTAGGTGGCCCGTGGAGATCTACCCACTCTCAAATATGTGACACATTGCTGAGCTGTACCAGATGAATGAATCATGTGCGCTCCCAAGGTGTGTGGTACAGACATTGGTTATGTGCCTCCAGCATTGCACACTACCTGGCAGTTGACACTGGGATAGCCCTTCCTATTCACATATGCTACCCCCTCCAGGCCAGGTGGCATGCGGATGCCCACATGGGTGCAGTCAATGGCCCCTAGCATGCCAGGCATCGATGCTACCCTGTGGAACTCCTGCATGGTTGCTGTATGCTCTGCCTGTATGCTGGGGAATTGGATGTATTCTGCAGCATGTGGCAGCAGGGCATTGAGGAATTGTGTGAGGAGCTGTGACATGGCCAACTGGGTTATGCCTGTGGTGTCCCCTGTTGGTCTCTGGAAGGTGCCCGTGGTGAGCAGGCACACGACGGCTGTCTTTTTCATCTCCACTGTCAGGGCATGGCTCCATCTAGTGGGTGCCTGCATCTCCTCACTGCACAGCTCACAGAGCTGCCTCAGAATTGCCCGGTTTAGGCAATACCATCCCACGATCTCAGTATCAGTGTGGTTCTCGAAGCTGATGCAAGAACGGTACCATCCTGTTCTGGGCATACCACTGACAGGCCCTTCCAGGGCCACGTTGCTCTGCCTCCTGTCTCCTCACACCCCTCATTACAGCCTCCATTTGGAAGGCTGCACTGGCCATGGCCCCTGTTGTCCTGTCTCCCCCGGGCATCCAGCTTCAGTGGCTGCTTCCCACCATAGGGCAGTGCCTGTCACTCTGCTGGGCTCCCTCTTGTGACACCTGCCCCTGGCTTGCACATGCCTGCCACCTCTGTCCCATGCCCCTGCGGATGCCTGTGTCACTCCCTCCAGGGTCTGGTGGCTCTTGCTCTCTCTCTCACTCTTTCACTCTCACTCACTCACTCTGTCTCCCTGTCTCTCTCTCTCTCTCTTTGTCTCTCTTTGTCTGTCTTTCTGTCTCTCTCTGTCTCGCTCCCCTCTGGTGAAAGTGCTGTCCCCCTGCTTGCACCCTGTTTTAGTAGGCTCAAGTCTGCTCAGCACATCTGGCCATTGCTTGGGGGTTGAATATCGCACTGTGCTGCATATTCATGGGAATGCCCCCTGCCCTTGATCATGCATTCATTACGGTTGTGCTTTGGCGCACTGCTGCTTGCGCTGTGCAATGGCTCCCACTGAATATCACTCCATGGTGCAATTCTGCAGTTGCACAAGTGCAAGCCAGTTGTGCCATGTGCAACTACTTTGAATATCCAGGCCTGTATGTTTTACCCAATTCATCAGCACAGACAACTACTTGCTCACTGTGTAGATAGTACATTTCTTCCCAAAAATATGCCTTTTTCTCTGCTCAGTGTGCAGCCAAGACCCATCAAGGATGAGGCAGAAGTTATCTCTGTTCAGATTTGGGAACTTCTGCAACTACATCTTAATTTTAAAAATATTTTTCTTTAATTCATTTATTTGAGCTCTCATGTCTGAGATTTAATTTTATAATCTGTGTTTTCCTTTTAATTTTCTTACTTTTACATCCATTATTGCAGATATTATCTGCTGTATTTTTCCATTTTGTGGTCAGCATCTTAAAATAGGTAGAAGGACTCTGATGGATGCTAGCCACACATAACTTTTTTTTCCTCTGTGTACTTTGCTGCATACTACTACTGAATTTTGTCCTGTGTTTATTCTAGCCTTTGTTTTACTATGTCATGTTTATTTGTGTGAGAAACTATGGACTTTGTAGCCATATCTATGTTTCTTTCTCTTCTTTAATCGTGTTAACTGACAGGCGTCAGCTGTTGCCTATGACATAGTATTGCTATTGTGTTATCACCTTTGTAAGGCATGCCATGTGTATCAAAGTATCTTTTACATCTTTTCAAACTGTGAATGCATTGTCTTGCAGGCATTTTTGGGTTGAAACAACACTATTGGTATTCTAATAGAATTCAATATCCATGAAAAGAAAGAAAAAAAATCGGTACGCTGTTGTTTTCTTTTAGTAAATTGACATAATACCATTAACAAGATAAGCTAAATTATTTTATTATAGGTAAATCTGATATAAACTTTTAACTATGTTAAATTAAGTAAATACTCACAGTAAAACATTTTCCATGTGTAATATTACTGAAATATTCATGAAAATAGTTTTTTTTATTATTTTGCCATTTGTTATTTCAATAAAAAAAAAAATTTGTGATCCAATTTTTTCTTTTGTGAGCTGAATTATCTCTTTCCTGAGCTACGCATGAAAGAAGAACTTTCATCTCTTGAAAGAAGGTCATTTCAAAACTGGAAATGGAATCTGTAGGCCAATGGGAATGCAGTTCTGACATCATCACGAAACAGGAAATTGGCCATCTTGCCTAAAAACAGAGCTAAGACAACTACTACCTAATACATACTGCTCTCAAAAATGTATCATTTTTTAAACAGTTTAAAGGTATAATTTGGATACAATAAAGCCTGATTCTAATACATCATGTACTACTGACATGGAATATGTAATTTTTATCACTGCAGTTCAATATTTGGGTTGCAGTTTGGTGTATTAGAATTATCAAGGCCATCAGTGCATATATTTTTTTCTTCTTTCATAACCCAGTATTCTTTATTTGTAAGCAGCTTATAAAAGAAGACTGGCATACGAAAGAAGAAAATTAAGTCATAAAACCAGATTTTTCATAAAATGTGCAAAACATTCAGAAATGCTTGCCAGCCTTCACAAATGACAGAAATCAATTTGCTTGCATGTGAAAATGATGGCAGATTGGTCAAACTATGCAAATAGCCTCACATTAATTACAAAAAAATACAGCCTTAATTTATACCATATAACTGTTTCTATCCCAACAGCAGCTACAGTTAAATAATGTTAAGCCAGACTAGTCATTATGCCACCTATATTTTATATTACTGCACAATGTTAACCCATTCCATTACAGTAGCATAAGAAAATGTCTCAGTTTAGATCATAGTCTTACCACCTAGGTTACCAGCCAAAAAGGGAGGGAAAAATCAGAGTGGCACAATATATAAGGCTTGCTCTGGCCAATCAGGCACCATAACAATATTTCAAGTGAAATATTGTCCAATCATATATAAATTTTTCCCCCTCAAAAATGTCTCAGTTTTGTGCCATTCAACCAGTGAAAGTTCACTGCAGGTAAACCTGTAGAAATGATAAACACATGAAGATACTAAATAAGTCTAAGTATTAAACTTGCAAGCTGATTGGTAAGCAATTTATTAATGCTTTCAAATGAAATGCCAAGAAAGGTGTAAACATTTTTTTGTTTAGTCTATTAGGCAGCCCAGAACAGTTAAACTGAAAGTAAAGTTGGCAGAGACTGCTGTAAGAGACACACACTTTTAGGATTTCTGTTATTTACAAGGTCTTTAAAGAGATTCAGGATGGCAGAAAGCTTCACTACAACAGTACAACAGTTTAGATTGTGGGCAGTTCACTTGTGTGGAGGGGTAAACATTTTTCCAGGAGAAGTCATTCTGGGAATGATTTGCAACTGAAAACATGTGATGTGCATTGGTTTAGTAAGGAGGAGCATGAGAGCAACTGAAGCCAACTAAATGTAGACTTTTGAACAATCACCCCCAGTCAGACATACTGCTCATCCATGTTGAAGGAAACAATTTGGGCCGCAGAAGGGGTATAGATCTAATAGAATCAGCTAAATCAGATTTGGATGAGCTACATGGAATGTTGCCTAATTGTAGGATTCTGTATTCAGATATCAAATCTGGATAGGCCAGCAGTGTGCACCTTGAATTAAAAGCTGATCCAGAAAGGTGAACATTCAAATATCTGGCTTTTTGAGTGATCTGGATATGCACACCATTTCTCACCCACAAATTAAATATTATAATGATTTGTTGTATCTAAAAGAAGGTGTGAATTTTTCAGACATTAAAAATATTATTTTCTTGAGAGACCACCAAAATGGGATCCAAAGTGTGTTGTGATGTGTGTTAACAATCAGTACACACACATTAGCAGTACTGTGATGCCACCCCACAATGGCTCTTTTTAGAGCCACACCAACCTTGGTCAAAAACTACATACAACAAATATAATTAAACACACATACACAGTATGAGCCATACACAAGCTTTGTTAAGTAAACTTAGTTATTTCGTAATGCTGTATACAGGCAATGCCTGAATATACATTTTTATTTAATTTTTTTCCTTTTTACTTTTCACAGAACATACCTAAACTATGGAATGACAAAGAGTTACTCATCCGAGTCAAAGGCCTAAAAAGAAAGGCCACAGATTTTGATGATGAGGACTAACCTGCCATTAAAAAACAAAATGGCAGTCTGTGAGTAGTTTATTGCAGGAGAAGGGATATACAAAAGACCCAAACTCCTGCCGTTGAAAGTAGAAACTGCTGCACCAGCACTTCTATAAGGTGCAAAAAGCTGGCAATGTCTGGGAGAGAGATAAAGATTGCTACGAACATGCCCTGAGGATGTGGGAACTGGGAGGGATTCTAAAGCTTGGTGACAGACACCATGGAAGCAAGTCACATAAGAAAATAGAGTAAGAACAAAGCTAAAGTACTTTATTCACCTCAAACATTGCATTACAATCAATGTAAAGCAATATCTGTGTTAATGATACACAGGATAATGTATTACAGCCATACACAACAACCCTGTGTCTGCATCAAGAGGTATATTGCTGACATATGCTGTACCGGTCCTGGTGTACCCATTTTCTTATGTTTTTAATTTAGCCCTTCAGAGAAACAGTTTAAGCTAAAATCATACCAAGTCTTAAATCAGAGAGAGAGAGAGAGAGAGAGAGAGAGAAAGAATAGATAGTAATAAGAATAACATTGATGCCAAACTTTTTGAAAGGGAGGCATATTGGATTTATACCCTGGGTGGGCTCAAAGTGCCAGGCCTGAATGAAAAAAATCAATACCATGCCTTTGATTAAAAAGAACAGGAACAGAAAGTACAGTAGATACTTGCTAGTTTCAGTTAAAATGAAATCTAAAATAGATTAATTTGTGGTTAGTTGGTTACTTTGTTAGTCTAATTGGGTGCACTGAAATAACATACGCCCATTTTCTGCTATATTTATAATAACCACTATTCTTGTCTTTCCATTTTTAGGTCTTTAACCTGTGATGAAGCACTTTAGGATATCATCTGTTGCCCAATGTGGAAATCAAAACTGCAATTCACTGTGCTCTTCTAATACTGCTGCCTTATGCAACACCATACATTTACACTCTGTTAGGGTGATGGTTTGTCTATGTATATAATAATATTAATGTCTAGTAGTGAATCAGATCTGATATAGTTGATAGCAACATAGTAAAATAATGAATTAACTGTTTATATTCATGTGTGTGTATATGGAATAGCACTTTGTTAAAAAGCACTACTGTCACTTTAAACTCAGCTTTCTTAATGGTGGAATGTAATGTGACATCAGATCCTCCTGATGACACTTTCTTAGAGTGAAACCAGTTGAGGTACCTGATTTTCCTGAGTTGAATGGCGTACTGGCAATTTCTTCAATAAAGCCGTTTTTGCACTCTAACTGTCTGGTGCCAGAATTCATTTCTCTGGATTTGCTGTTTGTTTCCTGGCTCAAGCTTTGCAGTTGGGAGTGAAGACTGTCCTCTGGTAAGTAATAACTATAGGTCCATTTCACTTCTCCCAATAGTTTCCAAGGTATTTGAAAAACTGGTTAGCAGAGAATTGAAGACCTATTTAGAGGACAATAATTTATTAAACTTATACCAATCTGGCTTCAGGGGCAAACACAGCATGACCTCTGCACTTTTGAAAGTGGGTAGTGACATCCAAGACTCAACTTATATAAAGATGGTACTGGGTACTGTGTTTGAAGGCCTGACAGAAGCTTTTGACATGCTTAATCATGGGATACTGATGGAGAAACTCAAAGATCTGGGCATCTCTGGGTCTGCTGTAAGCTGTTTCAGAGATTACCTAGCAGATAGAATGCAACAAGTAACTTTAAATTCTTATAGTTCCAACCATCTGTCATTAAAGTTAGGCACCCCACAAGGGTCCATTTTAGGACCACTAGTGTTTCATATCCACTTGAACTCTTTACAGATATATGGATCATATGAAATGTACCACCTTTATACAGACGATATGATGCTATATGCCACTGGGAGTTCATTCATTTAGGTTCTGGAAGCCCTGTAGGAAAATTTTAATTTGCTGCAGGACTTCCTTTATAGGCATAAATTGATGTTAAATTCCAAAAATCTAAAGTTATGACTTGTGGTCATTCTAGTAGAGCATCATCCTCTAATGAACGCTTTGACATTGTTATATTTTCCAGGGACATACTAGAACTGGTTATGTTCTATAAATATCTAGGCCTATGGATTGATGAAGGTTTATTCTGGGATATACATATTGCTCATACTGTTAAAAGTATGAGGATGCTATATCATGTTAAAAAAATTGCTTATAGAAGCTAAAGCTGGAATTGTGGGGGCCATGCTTTTGCCAATTATAGATTATGGGGACATTATCAATGAAGGAGCAGCAGGCATATAGTTATATAAATAAGGGATACATGACAGGGACCTTTGGATAACTGTACATGATTTATTTTGACAAGAGCTGTCTGACCTTGGGCAACCTCATGAGTGACATAAGCCACGAGTGATGTGCCCAAGGTCAAACAGCATGAGAGAAAACAAATCATGTATTCCACAAGTTTTCTGTTATATATTTCATTTATGCGATAAGGAACCTTTAGGATAGTGCAGGGAGTTTTGTTTCAAATTGTTTATTTATTTATTTTTTAATGTAGACATACATGGACATTTTGTGGTGTTCCCAGTGTAGCTCCACTTAGCATGGTGGTTGCTAAGCAGCAGCTATAGGTACTCCAACTTTACATTATGGCCAGTATATAATGAAAAAGTTTGATACACAATTCTTTTTTTTTTTTTTTTTTTGGGGGGCATTTGTCCATCATAAAAGTGAATAAAATTAGAATTTTCTGCCATTTGTTTGCTAATTATAAAAAATCTAAAAGATATTTATAAGGGGACACAATTTGAAGATAGAGGGGGACAGCTCAGGGGCAATGTGAGGAACTATTTTTTCACAGAGAGGGTGGTGGATACATGGAACAGCCTTCCTGAACAGGTTGTGGGGTCTAAAACTGTGGGAGAATTCAAGAATGCATGGGACAGACATAAGGCAATTTTTGTGGGGGGGTAGGAAGAAATAGGCTGTTGGTTAAATAGGATCTGCAGCTTATCCTCTAGGTAGGGAAATGGGCAGACTAGGTGGGCCAAGCGGTCCTTATCTGCCATCAAAGTCTATGTTTCTATGTAAATGAAACACCTCTTATTTTGTAGATATGTTTGTGCTGAACAACTTTTGTGCTCAAAATACCATGCTATTTGTGACACAAAAATCCCTCACCAGGGACTTCAAGATCACTGCCACCATGTGGTTTTTACCAGCAGGAATCAGGAAACCTGTTTTTACCTCCTTCTTGCTCAAGGTCAGGGAGATCAACACAATAACTGTGGGTAGAGTGCCCCTTCAGAGATGGACTACAAACAGAGTCCAGCAGAAATGGTAGAAATACCCTTTTAAATAAAACAAGCAGTCACTGATTCTATAAAAATAGAAACTTTACTAAAATAGTACAAGTATTTACAACAGGATGTATCTGCAGGAAAACAAAAGGGTTGCACATTTACTAAGAAGAAGAAAATAAAACCAGGTTGAACAGAGAGTTAGTGTGCAGCAGAACTCTAAGCCATTCTCAACTTAAACCTAGATCTTTACCTGCTGCTCTCTGAAGAAAATTATTTTCCCTAAACTGTCTTTCTTACCAGACTTCTAGCTGCAGAACTCAATTTCAGATGTACCAGGGTCCAAGAGGACGTGATTACTTCCAGCATGACAATATATTTCTCACTTCATGTCGGGAAGGTCTCACTCACTTTCAGTGACAGTTCCATGTTGTCCCATCCCTCTTTTAGTGTGTGTGTGTGTGTGTGTGTGTGTGTATGTCCACCCACCCTTCATCACCTCCTTGCTAACATTATGACATGCACCTGGATCCTTTGTCCAACACTGGAACATCTCCAGGAAGGACTCCTAACTGAGTTTATTGCTTTATTACTTCCTCCCCAGCTTTCCTTTTAACTTTCCCATGAAAACATCAGACCTTCCACTCTGGCTAACATAAGCTGTCACATACTACTTGAACATGTGATCTGGTAGCCATCTTGTACCTGAAGCAGATGCATATTTAGAAAAGAATAAATGAATCAAAAGAATACATGGCTCTGGTCCCCTTTGCCGTCACACTATCATTTTTTGTTTTAATGTTATTTGCATTTGTTTATCAAAAAAGTGCAAACAATTTAATTTTCTGCTGTTTTTTGCTAATCATAAAAAAACTGAAAGGTATCTATAAATGAAACACCACTGATTTTGTATATATTTTTGTGCTGGACAGACTTCGTGTTCACAGTACCATGCTAACATTTTTTGTTTTAAAGTTATTCACATTTGTTTGTCAAAAAATGAAAAACAAAATGGAATGTTCTGCTGTTTTTTGCTAATTATCAAAAAATCTAAAAGGTACCTATAAATTAAACACCACTAATTTTGTAGATATTTTTGTGCTGAACAACGTTCATGCTCACAGTATTATGCTGTCATTTTTTGTTTTAAAGTTATTTGCATTTGAATACGGTTAATACTACTGTGTGTGTAAATGCTAGAAGTACCAGCTGGGTGGGGGTGGGGTTTTGATCGACAGGTTGCATTTATCACATGTATGTGTGATAATTTTGGGTTATAAAATTTATCACGCATATGAGGAAATAAATGGATTAATCACATGGCTTTTGGGTCCATGCCTATTGCATAAATTAGATATTTTATACAATAGGTTAGCTACAGTAGATGTGTTAGATGCCCCACGTAAATGATATCACTGTTTTCTTTATAGGGGTTTGACTTGGGTAAGACTTGAAGATTGCAGAAAACTGCACATTTTAGGAGTGATGTCTAAAGCCTATAAAAAAGTTCTGCCAAATTACATATTGGGAAAAATGATAACTGGAGTAAGTAGCCCAAACTTAAGATCATCTATGGGCATTGAATTCTGGGTACAGCCCACAAGAATAAACTTGGGTAGGGCCTCCTTTTTTTAACAGAATGCCAATTATGTGGAATTCTTTGCCAGTTCATCTTAGAACAAATGCAAAACCTGCATATTTTAACAACATAAGAAACTGGCTAGTACAAGAAGGCTCTAAACCACAAATCTGCTGCCCTGATAATGACGTTGGTTAAACATGATGTGTGTCAGCTTTTAACTTTAAATTAGTCTTTGTTTCACTGTATATATTGAACATTAATGTAACTGAGACTTGTATTATAATATTGTTGTTTTTATCTATGCATGTTTGTAAATGTTGGTATTTATGTAAGTGTTAATGGTATCCATTGAAAATAAGCTTCTTGCTCAATTGTAGTTGACCATGTTCATGGTATTTTGTAAATCATGAAAAAAATTTATTACAAGTACATATATGGTAATCAACAATTTCAACAGCAAAGTCTGAAAGACTTTGTAGTTGCTCATAGAAAATTCAAGATGAACACACAGGCTTGTCTATGTATGGATACCCATATGTTATCTTTTGTTCTGGCTGGGCAGCCATACCGAGTTAAGACAGTCTGTTTTATTTCATAAAAATGTGACTGTGGAGGGGGACACTGGGGAGTAGAGGTGGGTTCAGACTACTGATACCATCACTTTAAACTTTAAAAAAAAAAACAGTTTCCAGCTTGATTTCATGCAGGAAAGTTCCTCTGTGGCAACATTCTAAGTTGTGGTGCTGATGTAGTCACTTCACTACTGCAGTGCAACCACATTGTACTGGCACTACACTAGTACAACAAACATATTTCAGGCATTGCATTGCATGCATAACATCATGTTTTACTGAGAATTGTCACCCATTGCCATTGTCAGACATTGTGTTTCTTTTCAGTAAAATGAGGGAGGGTGGTTTGTAGGGGCAGGGGGAAGGGGAGACAATTCAGAGTTAGTAGTGGTCTCAAATGACAGATTCATTGTGTTGCATCTATTTTTCTATACATTCAACTTTTAAAATAAAAACATGTTCATGCTTGATTGGATAGAGAAAAGCAGCTGTATGGCATCTGTCATGCAGTACTAATATATGTGGCTATAGCCTATGTTAAATCGTTATAATTTTAAAATAATTACTGGCCACAATTTTTTTAACACGGGCACAGCGAGTTATAATTTGCCGTTATAACTACCTCGGCTAGTTATAACGGCAAACACGCGCTACTCTGCTCTAGAGCACAGCGCGAGACATAAGGAAGTAAACGACTTGCAGTCTCGCAGCTCGCCGTGCCCTGTCAGATCTACCGTTCTGAAACAAAACAAATACGGACCACTTTTAAAAAAAGACGGATGTAAAATAGCGACAGCAACAGCACAAGATTCTTAAGAAATGGAGACAAGATTTTAAATCGTAGACTCCCCATAACAGAACAATTTACAGTAGAGCAGCATAATCTAAATACCAAAAGAAAAACAGACAGTGACCTCCGTCTCAATTTTTTTAGCAATAATCTATTGAATTTGCAAATAAATGAATAAGGCAGTTGAAGAAACACGTTTTTTAAAATAATTAAAAACTGCAATGTTGTACAACCACCACAAATAAATTCTTCATTATACCACAACTGCCTTATTCATTTATTTGCAAATTCAATAGATTATTCTAAAAATATGTGACAACAATTATAAAAAATAAAGTAATAAGACGTTGTTAGAATTATTTACACACACACTCGGGTGGGATGCCATATAAACCCTCGGGCTACTCGGGGTTTATGGGCATCCCACACCCTCGGTGTGTGTGTAAAATTCTCATAATAACCACCTGCCTATACATTATTCTCTATATAATTAGACATAACCAAAACTTATATTAACTACAAGTTTCACTATTTTCTGTAGAAAACTCAAAATGAACACATAGGCTTGTCTGTGTATCAGTGCCCACATATTCATATAATGTGACTGTCAAGCCATGCCCATTTCAAACGCTCTGTTTCCTGTCAGTGAAAATGGGGTTTGGTAGGAGGGGAGCACTTGAGCATTGGTGATGGACTGAAAGTACTGATTCAATGCATTGTACATTTTTCTGTAATAAAACTTTTTTCAAAAGCAGATTAAAGCTTGATTGCATAGAGGAAAGCACTGCTGTGTCATCTGTGACAGCATATAGTAATATATGTAACAACAGCCTATTCTAAATTCTTATAATGCTAGATTAATTAGACAAGCCCACAGCTTACAGTAACTATGGTCTAACCTGAAGCTCATGTTTCATGGTGATTGAAAAGGCCGTGATTCTAGGAATTATAAAAATGGATATTGTAAGTCATAAGTACATAGAATATCACAACATAACAATATGTAGAAAACCACTGAAGTTTTAAAGTATTACTTATTAAAACAGTAAATGTATTAGGCAGCTTCATGGCAAAAAATGAATATGTAGCACAATATAACACTTGCCTGATTATTTTTATTTATTCCTTTTCATTACAGTCCACTCTGGCTTCCCTGCCACACCAGCAGGAAGGGCACACTTGGCGCCAGACCCACAGGACCTGGTGGAAGAGGATCTGGCCCTTGCAGAGCACAATGTCATCATCACTGAAGAAAAAGAAGGTGTAGTACAATTACACAATCAAAACCGATTAAATTAATTCCAAATGTTACTGATTATTCTTTCCAGTTTACAGTCTGTACAGCAAAATTTATATAAATATTCTTATTTTTATTTGAACCCCCCCCCAAAAAAAATCACAGACACACCACTACTCACCCACCACCAGCACAAGGACATCACATGGAGCACTAAACCTGACACTCCATGCAAAAGAATTATAACATTCTCCATTATAAAAATATCTGGGAAATGATGATTTATGATTGAGTGATGGCATTCCATCAACTCTATGTTAACCTCCTTATTAATATACTTGTAGAGCCTAATCACATGTGTATTAATTTTAAATAAAAAGTTCAAGTATTACCAGTATTCTTTCTTTGGAACCTTTGTCCGCCATTATCTTTACCAGTCCAGCAGCACTGAAAAATCCCTGATCAAGCACGCTCAGCTTTTGAATAAAAAAAAGAACAGTTACTAAACTTTTTTTTTCTTATTGTTATCTGACATTAAGATAACCCTCTTAGAGTTGAGTGCCTCAACTAACTGCCATAGGCTGAGTTCAAGAGATTGCGACATTTAAAAAAAAGTCATAGAGCACAAGCTGTTGGACCCCTGAGTGTCTCAACTAACTGTAACCAGACACTGTACCGTTCTCCCTGCTAACCCTGTTTGAGTTGGACTTCATTTAAGTAGACTGGCAGATGCTGTCACTTCTCCACCCCTGCTGGAACGGGATTCACTTTTTTCTTAAATCAAAGGCCAACTATGGTTGCTCTCTCACCCACAGAAAAACAACATCTTTGAAATTGTAAACCCACTGCTTACCAAAAGCTATACTCCCAATTAACCTTGTTATCAAATAGTTAATTTAGAAACCTTTCTTTTATTCATAGTAGTCTTTCCCTGCAGCTCTGTTTTGAATCCAAGTGTACAACTCCCCAGCACAATCTCATGCACCTGATACACAATAGTCCCGCTGTTATTTATATGTAAATCCACTGTGCTGACCGATTGCAGGGTCACTGTCAGAAAAGTACTGCCGTGCTGACTCTGCAATTTGTTGACAGAGCAGATTTACATACAGATAATGGCGGGATAAGTTGATACTGGTAAATAGACAAACACACACACACACACACATATATGCACACACACACACCCTGTTCACCAAACAATGCTAAGGCAATGATGTATGTCTTTCTGTGATGTTCGCTCAAGTTTGGAAGCCAATGAAACCAGAATTAGTATACAAGCTGTGACACAGTGGTTGATATTTAAACCATTGTCCACAGAAAACACACAGGGAAGGTGAACGGCTACCACCAGAGAAAAGCCCTACAAGCATTAGTGAGTTGCCATGCATACAGAAAAGTGCGTGTTACTGAGCTCATGAATGTGCTTACAGTGTCACATGTCGGAAGCATACATAGAATGCACTGTCAACATTCCAAAGAAGGCAAATAGACTATTTGCTGTCAAATATTCATCTGGATCATAATTAAAGACATAAAGGGACACTACGTAAAACATCTTTTATTTTTATATTTTTATAATAGCACTAAGGTACTCCCAGAGGTTATGTTAATGTTCAAGTTAATCATCCCTCGGGGCATATGGCACTCAGCTGCACCTTGTGCCACATTACGCCCCAAGGGGATGATAAACTAGAACATTAACATAACCCCTGGTCATACCTTATTGCTTAATAGAGAACATCCACCAATGCCTTAACCATTCCACTTATTTATATATTTATTTTTATTTTAGTCTTTGGTAACCAGGTAAGGCCCACTAGGTACAAGTACCTGTTTTCAGGGGCGACCTGGGAGCACTGGAGGATTAAGTGACTTCATCGGAGTCACATACTACACAAGTGGAGATTATGGGGGCCAAATCCAGGTCTGCTAGATGTATCAAGCTCATTCACAGCTTGTTACTCTAACCTCTAGGCTATACTGCACTTGCATCACAAACAATCATCAACTACCTGCAGTTTGTGCGGCAAATGTTTCATGGGCACCCATTCTCAAGATGAACAAAACATTAATTGTGCAGCCTGTTCCTCCACAACCCTCTACAGAAATGCACCAAAGAACACAAGGTCACCACTGAAAGCACATTACTAACAACAACAGCAGTATTGGTACCACTTGACCAAGTTTTTGAACTGTCTTTAGTCATGTACTTTAAAAAAACTGTCACATTATCTCATTACAATAGAGTATTAGCAAGCTGCCACAATATATGATTTCTACTGTTACATAAACTGTTTAGTAAACAATGACTAAAATTATGATGTTTATAGAGCTATGTTATAGCTAATTGATGGACATAGAACTCTGGCACATCCGGCACATCCGGCCCTGCTACAGGACACTTGATCCGTGCATGTCAACATAAGTACAGCAATAATGTTTACATAACTTTCTAACTAGTTGGTTTTCTTTTTTTGGTGGGGTCAACTATGTAAGACAGATACTGTGATAATACACTATATTTATTTATACTGTATAGAGAGGTCTGGTGTGTATGGAAAGCCATGCTCTGTAAAATGTGGTATAAGGTCAAAGTCATGATGGAGGAAGTGCACAGCCAAAAACCACATTGACATTACCGTGTGCGTGGTTTGAGAGTTGGTTTACTTATATTAGTGTGTTTTTTTTTACCATGCTCATTTTCTGGTGTCTGAGCAGTGCGTGTTTTGACCGTGCTGTTCTGCCTTCATGGTTTTTGACCTGGACCTGTAAAATGTGGTTGTGCTGCAGTAGTGACATAACTAGTACAGCACAGTGACTTTTCATGCTGCTGTACTACTTATGTCATTATGCAAATAAAAGAGCAGCCATTTACATGGCCATTCAACTGTACTTGGTCTGACTATTGCCCAAAATATGGCAAATGAGAGGGAATGGGGAGCAAGGTGTTGGGGTGGACAGGAGGGGGCTGTGAATCATTGGAGTTTGTGCTATCAGTGCATGTCTATTTGATCTGTACTGCACCAACCACGAGGAGTAGGTGGGTGGTCAGGGACTCAGAATCATTGATCACTGGGGCATCGGTGAGAGCAATGATGGTCACTAGGATAGTCGTGATAACTTGAAATAAGTTCTGTTTCAACAAAATGTATTCTGTAGTGGTTGTCCATGCACATACACTGTACAGAACATACTTGCACAATGCAAGGTCAGTGCCTAAGCGTGCTGGTCAGGTTTATTTCTTTCACGCAAATGAAATGAGAATACAATTTGCACAGACAGTTTAGTGTTGAATAGAAGTAGATAATGTTTTATTAACATAATCAGTTGATCTTGTTAATGAATATATAATGTTATTGTTACTTATGAATACCCTAGCATTTGAACAAAGTAAAAACATGCATTATACATGAAAAGAACTCATCATGTGGTGCAAAAATCATGCCCTTAATCTATATATCTTTTAAGCATTCTTCTTTTGTTATTTTTCTTTGAGCAGATCAACCTGTTCACCACTCTGTTATGGCTGGAGTTAAAAAAGGTAAGTTATGCATTCATTCAATATTACATTACTTAAATTGTGTTATAACATGGGTAAAACATGGGTAAAAAAAAATCCAGTTATCTGATTGGTTAATAGCTGTGAGCAATAACCACAAGGGTCTATAAATTGCCTTGAATGTCTTCGAACTTCTTTTCTAGGGTGACCTAACTGCCTAGAAATATTAGTACATTGCTTAAGAATTCTTACTAAATGTGGAAGTTGACTTACCTACCAGTCAATTTGACTCCTTTGATGGGTTAAACCCTGCTGTTTTGTGTGAGAACCGATTTACCAGTGATGAAGATTTATTTGTTGTTAATTAAATGAGTTATTAACTGTTGTGTTTCTTATTCTCTCCCATAGGCTCTAGGAATCTCCCCAGAAAATCTTCCGTTGGAATAGGGCCCATCTGTGTCCTGCTGCTCTCACCACTAGGCCATATCACTGGTAGTAATTTGTCTCAGCTGCTGTGACCCACTAGTACCTTTCTCCCCCTTCCCCCCTGCTGCTTCTAGTACCGCTTACTGGTTCTGCTCTCCTTTTTCCTCCCCTGCTCTAGCTGGAATCCTCTCTAATCCTACCATGCTCCTCCAACAGGCGGTGCCAATCACTCTAAGCTGTCTCTCTCTACTGCACACATCAGGTGGTATTAGTTACTGATAAACTATCCTCTTTCAGAGCTGCATGCTGTAACTTGTCCTACCTCCTGCTACCTCCCCTTATACTTACACCCTCAGCTATATCTTCATCACCTCCCCCACCAGCCTAATGATGTCCTCCCTTCCAGTCCAGTTTCTCTCTCTCTCTGGACACTTCTTGGTCTCTGTCTTGCTTTTAATTTTGGTGCCTCTATCCTAGCCCGGGAAAAAGTCACTCTAAAGCATGCCAGACCTACCTTTTGCCCTGCTGCTATACTGCTGAGCTCAGAATGCAGCCTGTTATACTCCTGTCCATCCACTGCCTTGCCATTCATTAGCTTCCATGAGTGGTGCTGCTTATTCATATACATCTCTTCCCTCTCCATTTCTGCCCCATCCCCTTCTGCCACCCTCCCATCCAACTTCCATACCTTGCACCTTCTTCTCTCTGGGGACATTGAAAGCAACCTTGGGCCCTCTACCTCACCCCACTTAAACACTTCCCTATCCCACAACACTCACCACAAACCTGGACCAACTTATCCATTACAAACCCAGAAAACCAATAACAGAGCTCTTAAACTGACCTCTATAAATATCTGTTGTCTCCTCCCAAAACTAGGCCAGCTACAGAGTTAGGTCTGTTTGCATAACCCAGATGTTCTCTACAAAAACTGCCTCAGTACAACCTGGGGAGATGAGAAAATGTTTTGGAACAATCTGAAGGACCTCACTGGAAAAGCAGTAAAGTCTCCCCTTTCATGCTCTCTGTTGATAGAAAAATCACACAAGACCCCAAGATAATTGCTGACACCTTCAGTATTGCCTTCTCTGACCTCAGTACCATTCTCCCACCTTACTTCTTTGATAATAATGAAGGTACCCTGTATGAGACCCTAGATGACCATAGTTTGACCCGTTAGACACTCCGCCTTTCCACTTCAAACATATCACCCTCACTGAAGGCAAAAAATACCTTCAGCGTACTCTTGGCAAAACCAGACACAGTAATGACTCCCTGGATCTCAACATGATTGCTCTTACACTTGACAAAGTAGTCCCTCCTTTCACAGCAATTCTCAGCCTATCACTCAGACAAGCTAAACTCCCCATGAGATGGAAAATGGCAGTGGTCACCCCAGTACACGAAAGTGGAGATTTAGTAGTCCACTCTAACTATAGACCCATATCCATACTGCCCCTGCTATCTCAAACCCTAGAAAGAATAGTCTTGGACCAACTAGTTGAATACCTAAATAAGTACAATGTTCAGTGTCCCCAGCAGCATGGATTCCATAAGGCCACAGTACCACTACCGTGTTACTTGAGTACACTGACTACATACATAATGTACTGGACACTGGTCATTTAGTGGGGTTGATATACATCGTCCTCACTAAGGCATTTGACACTGTTAATCACAGCATTCTTCTAAGAACATTATGCACTCTTGGTCTATCCTTGGAAACCATTGGGTGGTTCAAGAGCTATCTTGCACTCAGAAGCCAGTAGGTAAAAATACACAACACCCTATCTGACAGCAGGAACATGTCTGTCAGAGTTTCACAAGGCTTCATCTTGGGATACCTTTTGTTCAGCCTGTTCTTCAACTATCTCCTTAGTAGTTCCCTGGCTAAAATCCTCCTCTCTGTAGATGATGCGGTCATCTTCTCTGACAGCCCATGTCTAAACCAGCCTGAACATAATCTACAGGAAAGCTTTTCAGTAACTGAGGACCAGCTTAAAAACAGCAAGCTTCTACTTAACTATGAAAAAAATAAACACAATGATTTTTACCAACCCACAAAATAAGAACAAATCTAACCAATTAACAACCCTAAACAGCAGACGCGATCCACTAGAACAGGTAAACACCTTTAAATACCTTGGTATTACCCTTGATAGCTCTGTCTCATACATACACCATATAGATCATGTGGTCAGAAAAGTAAACAATAGAGTCTGCTTGCTATATAGACACTGACATTGCATGACTACTGAAGCACGCTCTCTAGCTGTAAATAGCTCAATTCTATCTGTCGTAGACTACGGTCTCACTATTTACAGCACAGCCATTGACACTGCCTTAAAAGGGGTAAAGGTATCTCTGAACAAGACCTGTAGACTAGCCTGTGGTGCCAGGAGTAGAACACACACGTGTGAACTGTACGAGCAGGCAAAATTACTTTATCTCCAGGGGAGGATTAAGTATCAGGTCTGCCTCCCAGGAAAAAAATCAGTCTTAGGTCTGACCCCAACAGCTGTCCAAAATCTATTTAAACCTGTGATAAACTTGCACTAAACTGGAGGAAAGGCTAGACATGCACTGCATATTCCCGTTCACTACACAGCAATTGGCCAGAGGTCCTTCTCCTTTAAGGCCCCCCATTGGCTGAATGAACTTCCCCAGGATGTTGAAGTCTGGACAATGTAATGGTATTTATGTGCCTATGAATGTCATATCACGTGACATAAATACTACCAGTGATGGTATACTCTTACAACCTTACAACATGTCCACAATTTCATCCTTGGTCTGGTAGCACTACGCAAGCTGTGGTCATTAATTCATTTTGGCCATTTCCACTAATAACCACTGCATGCCCAGCTCCATCATGTATCTGCCTATAGCTATAGTAAAGATATGCTTATTGCTCTGAGTGTGCAGAATAGTGTGTTGCTTGAACAGCATTAAACATAAAATCTTTAGTATTCAAGATTTACAATATCTTGAAGCTTGATACCAAAGTACAATAATTATATGCTTTTATATGTCGCATGACATGTCACAAACACAACTAGTGATGTTATCCTCCCCACAACCTTCAAACCTTTATGCATTGCTTCCTTCCTGTGTTAGAAATATGCAAAGTTTACTAATGAATTCATTTGTAGCATGTCCTGTAATATTCACTGAATGTCCTGCTGTATCATACAAGTGACTGTAGCTGCAGTTTAAATATGCTTATTGCTTTCAATGTGTAGAACAGTATGTCACTTGAATACAATTAACTATTCTTAAATCATTAGCATTGATTTTCCTTTGTTTTATCTACCTAATTCCAATACATAGGTTCATGTAACATTAATTCACTAATAGTGCCTGATATTCACATCTCAACCCATATATCTGAAGCAAAAAATGGGAATTACAAATATATACAAACTAAGACTCTATTTGTTATATATTTTTTTCCATTACAGAACCTTCAACACCAGTCTTTAGCATTGATCAGGAACTCTGGCATCTGACACAGCAAGTCAGCTCTCTTGCTGGGTCCCTCTCAGCAGTGCATACTGCCCAACAAGGGTTAGATGACAGCATGTACCACTGTGAGGGACTCGACCACAAGACTTATGAGGCACTGTCAACTCCCAATAGCGCCAACATGGTCTTAAATAGGAGTGCCAGGGAACTTAATGAAAACTTCAAGGACCACCTTCCTGCAGCTGAGAACACAAAGGAGTTGCTCCATCAGATGCTGGAGCAGATGTGTGAGACCAATCAGCTCCTGCAGCAGAGAGAAGATGAGGCCTTCAATGTGCAGCATCCTCCACAAGCCCTGGATCCTCTAGAAGAGCTCCCGGCTTTCTCCAGTGAAGTCACCACCAAGAAACCACCAGTTCTTCACTCCCAGATATTGCCAGTGCAGCAGTTTCCATTTTCGATGGCCCCTTGCAGGAAACTACTCACAGACAGTCCCCCTCATCACAATAGACCAGGGTGAGTGACTCCTCATCATGAAAAAAATTGACATTTGGGCATTTAAAAAAAATGGACACTTTTTTTTCAGAAGGAGGCTTTTTTATTTTAAAACTTAAATTATTTATTTTGAACACTTTTATTTATATGACAAGTATGTATATTTACAAATTTTTATTACTGCATATAAAATTTTATTTTTTAATGTAACTCTACTGTTTCTGTGGTTTTATTTTTGAAATGTATTACATGGTAAGAGAGGGCTTCATCTAGCAGCAGAAGCACAAGGTCCTTCAGACCTGTGTTTGTTTCAGTACACATGCAGATGCGCATCACTCTCTAGGCCTTGCACCAAGTGAGTAGGTATATCAAGCTATAGATGCAGACATACAGGGACATCCAGGTCCTACATCAAGTGAGTGGAACCATCTAGTTTCTGAAGCTCAGGGCCATGTAGGCCCTGTGATTCTGTACAGCTACAGATGGAGATGCACAAGGCCCTCTGGGCCATGTACAATATGAGCACACCCTGTGCTTCTGTCAGTACACATGCAGCCATGTATCACCCACCAGGCCCTGTGCCAAGTGAGTGGATAGCTGCAGATGTGGACAGGTGAGTGGGTACATCTATCAACAGATGCAGATGCTCAGGGCCCTTTGTTGTATATCATTATTTTCACCCCCAATTCTTAACATATCTTTTGTATAGCAACATCTCATGAGCCAGTCTAAACACATTTTTTAAATCACACTCAAAATGCAATTTCGCACAACTGTGAAATCACCTTATTAGTCAGGTTTTTAAAATGTCACCATCATAGTTCATGAGGTAGGGTCATAAAAAGTACATATTGAAAATGTGGGTTTTAAATCTTTAAAAACTTTGTGAGTTATGAACTTAAAGTTGGTATTCTTTTAAAACCCAAAATGCTTCTTTAGTGAGCTGAGATTCCTCTGTGGTGAGCTGACAGTCTTCTTTTGTGAGGATAATGAAAGAAGAATCTTGAATCATGCAAGAAGAGGGTGGAACTAAGTCTTTTGAATATTTTTTTCATGAGCTGAACTTCTTCTTCCGTGAGTCTCATGAAAGATGATTGTTGGCTCACGAAAAAGGAATCTTGGCAGATGAAAGAAGAGGGTACGACTTAGTTTTTTTCATATTTCTTTTGTGAGTCAAAAGTCTTCTTTCAGGAGAATCACAAAACAAGAACTTTGGCTCATGAAACAACCATGCAAAAAACAACTGTGTCCCACCCTCTTCTTTGGTGAGCCCAGATTCCTCTTTCATGACTCAACAGTCTTCTTTATGAGTTTCACTAAACAAGAACTTTGGCTGATGAAAGAACTGTTAAAAAAGTCCTAAATCCCACAGTCTTCTTTTGTGAGCTGGGATTCCTGTTTCATGAGCTGACCGTCATCTTTTGTGAGACTCATGAAAGAAGAAGTTCAAATCATGAAAGAAGCTTTGCTAAGCCTTCTACCTAGGATTTTAGGGATGTCCCAAAATAATTTCTGGGGTCTTTTTTTGTTTAGCTAGATTTATGCGTTTGTTTTTCTCCAAGGCATCATTTTTATGGATTTCCTTTTATTTTTTGAAAAAAAAATGAAAACAAGATGGCTGCCATACAAAAGTCAAATGTTTCCTGATGAAACAAGCATTTCTTCTCACGAAATAAGAATCTTCTTTTGTCAGCTGAAAATTCTTCTTTCTAATCAAACATAAATGAAAGACCCTACCGAGCATACATGGAGCTGAAATTTTGAATCCTTATAACTCGGAACAGATTGATATTTTTTCACCAAACCAAAAAAAGGCTCCTTTCTAAGGCAAGCCCCTTCTACTCTAAAAATGTCAGAACAAAATTCTAAGCCATCTGGACTATAGGTGAGAGCAACAAAACAGCTACCCCCCAATTTTGTTCCACTTTTGTGCATTATCTGGATCTCAGATTCCAGACATTTAACCATCATGAGACTTGCCAAATCAAGGGACCTTGTCTCCCCAGACTGTGCAAGTAAAATCTCATACAATTCCATGGAACAGTGTCGAAGCTGTTAAGGTGCAAAGTTAGGGGTTTAACACTGAACACCCTACTCAGCTGTAACTATAAGGGCATGGTATAAACGCATTACTGTATTATACAGTGCTACTTTACAGTGCTGCTAGAGGAAGGAGATGTTACAGTAAGTACTATTGGAAAAAATCCACTAATATAATTACACCACATTCTAGCAACATAACAGCTCTGCTATCCTATAAACAGATGAGCTTAAACAATAAGGCCTGAGTTCAAAGTCCTTTGTAGGAGAATAATACCAAGTAGGAGGCATTAAGTCCTGAAGCATAGCTGAGGGCATTAAGCCTCCCAACTAGGCAAGGCAAGGCAAGTTTTATTTAAAAGACACCCAATCCCAGAGGCTCCGGGTGCCATACATAAAAATACATACAAAACAACTTTCAATAAATATACATTATCAGAATCAAAGTAACTAATAAGTAAAATACCTAATAAAATTAAAAAAGAAAATCAGAAAAATAACAATCTACCAGGTCAAGGACATGACAATATTTACATGACTGTGTCCGGGAAAGCCTACTGAAAAAATATGGCCTTGAGGTATGCCTTAAACACCTCCACCAAAGGGGCTTCCCTAATAGATTGTGGTAGCAAATTCCACAGGTTGGGTCCAGTAACACTAAAAGCTCTATCACTGGCAGTTTTTAGCCACATTCTGGGAATCACCAGAAGGCCCCTCGAGGAGAAATAGAGGGAGCAGACCGAGGTACCAGGTGTAAGAAGGCCTGCCAGGTAACCAGGGCCCAGGCCAAGTAGGGTCTTAAAGGTGAGCAAGCCCACCTTAAAAAGGATCCTCCATCTGACTGGCAGCCAGGGCAGTCCACACAGCACCAGGGTAATGTGGCAGTACTTAGGTTGCCCCGTCAACAACTTAGCAGCTGCATTCTGCACTAGCTGAAGTTGATGGAGGATACCTCCCCAGACCCCAAGGTAGAGAGCATTACAGTAATCAACCCTTGATGTCACTAAGGCATGCACCAAGGTAGGGAGGTCCAGGGGTGGAACCAGGTGCTTAATCCTGGTGATATTCCTCAGATGATAGAAATTGATATGGACCATGGCAGACACCTGAGCCTCAAGTGTCAGGCCACTATCCAGAATAACACCCAGGTTACACACCCTGGAGGAGGCCTTCTCTCCTGTCCTGTCTCTCCTCCTGAGGCCATCCTATCACACCCTCTGTTCGACTCCACTACCAGTACTTCCATCTTATCGGGGTTCAGACACAACCAGCAGGAGGCCATCCAGTCATTGATTTTGACAAGGCAACTATTAAGCACGTCCACTGCGCTGGATGTTTTCCAGGTGCAAAGGAAAGATACAACTGGGTATCATTGGCATAACAATGAAAATCCAAGTTGTATTTCCTAATGATCCTTCCCAGGGGCAGCATGTAAATGCTGAACAACACTGGTGACAAGACCAAACCCTGAGGTTCTCCACAAAACAGAGAACTGGGGAGGAGGAGAAATTCCCCATCACTAGTCTCCTGTTTGTGAAGAAGGACTCAAACCAGCAGATGACTGTGCCGGTGAGTCTACAAAATTCCCTCAGGTGGTCAAGCAACACACAATGGTCCACTGTGTCAAATGCTGAGGAGAGATTGAAGAGAATGAGAATTGTCCCTTCCCCTCGATCCCTCACCCTGTATACCCGAACTAACACAGCTTCTGTGCTGTGCCTCACCCAAAACCCAGACTGGAAAGGCTCATATAGGTCAAAGGTCATGAGGTACTCTTCAACTTGAAGTGCCACAATCTTCTCAACAACCTTACCCAGGAATGGAAAGTTGGAGATTGTACAGTGATTCGCCATGACGTCAGGGTCCAGAGATGACTTTTTCAGAAGGTGTCTCACCAGTGCCTCTTTTAAGGCATCGGGAATGACCCCCACAGACAAGGAGTGCCAGACAATCAAGGCAAACACTGGGCCAATGGAGTCGACACATCGTGTCAGCACCGGGTCCAGTTCATAATATGTGTGCCTCAGCCTGGAAGCAACCCCAATGACCTCAGCTGCCTCCACTGGTCTAAACTCACCCCAACCAGGCAGAATGCTCTCTGGGCATCCGAGGTGATCACTGTCAGCCAAGTAATGGCCAACTGGTGGAATTCCATGTCTGATGGCAGACACTGTGTCCAAGAAGAACTGAGCAAACTCTCCCCCTAAAGTAGTCAAAAATGCTTTTTTTGGCCACAGTCCGGCTGGGTTTAGCAGCCTATCCACAGTCTGAAAAAGCACAGTTGGTCTGTTCTTACCAGCTGCAATCTCCCTGGACAGGAACTCTGCCTTCTTATGGTTGATTGCCCCCTGGTACTCACCGTAGTGAGCACGCAGGGTCAGCTTGTCCGCCTTCAGACCAGTCCTCTGTCAGCAGCACTCCAACCTCCAACCCTGGGTCTTCATTACCTTGAGTTCCCCATCAAACCATGGAGACCTCAAGTGAGAGGATCTGGGTCATACATGGACCAGTGCAAGCAAGTCGAGTGCCTCAGACATCACCTTATTATAGGCGGTGACCATGGTGCACGTACCCCTCCCCCACATGCATGGTCCACACTAGATAGATCAGTCACCACCAAAAATCCCTCTGGGGTCACACCCCTCAAAGGGTGGTAGCTGACAATCTCCACAGGGGGAGGGATCTCGGGGGGTGCCCCGAACAAGAACTCCACCGTGCAATGATTGGACCAAACAACCCGATCAGTCTTGGGGTTATTAATCTCAAGCCTCAGTGAGAAGACCAGGTCCAACATGTGGCCACCCTGATGGGTCCCATAGGAAATGTTCTGTGAGAGGCCCAGTGATGACATCATCTGGAAGAAGTTGTACCCAAGTCCAGAAGATTTGTCGTTGGCCTAGACATTGAAGTCCCCCAGAATTAAACATCTGGGGGCCTCCAACATCTCACTGATGATGAAATTGGCTATCTCCTGCAGAAATTCTCCCAATGCACCAGGGGGGTGATAAATCAGGAGAATTCTGCAGCCTGTGCCTGGACCCCCCCTCCCGTATGGCCACACATTCAAAAGAACCCAGTCTTCCCACTGGGTGCATGGTGAATCCCAGTTCCAGATCTAACACAAATGGCAACTCCCCAACCCCCATGGTCCACTCTGGGGTAGTGCACAACAGAATACCTGGGGGGGTGGCTGCAGCAAAAACAGGGCCAGCATCATCACCCACCCAGGTCTCCATAATGCATGCCAGATTGACTGACGAAACAAGATTCGCAATAATTGCGGTCTTATTTCTTATCAACCTGGCATTGCATAGCACTGCCCACAGGGGATTGATGGACAGTGCAGCCCCTCTGGCTAACTGCCCACTCAGTCTTAGGAGAACCTGGGGGATGGGCACCAAATATGTCTCGCCTCTCCCTTGGGTCCAATGAACCCCCAGGCACCTTCTACCCCTAACCACTCCTATCCTGCCCCCAACCGACATGGACGAGGTGCCCCGCCACAATTGATCCATACAGTTCCTCTGTATTCTGACCTCTCAACAGTGACATGCTGTCATGGTAGTAACAGGGAGGTTAGAAAAGGGATGCAGATCACACAGCAGGGATGCCCCATACACAAGCCTGGCATGTCCTAGGCCCCCATCCTTCCCCAGACACATCCTGTCTAACAATACTAACCTCCTGGATAGGCACCAGGACAAGAGCCTTACTGCCATTATAAACTGTTCTTTACATTTTGGACATTGCTAGTTTCTCTGCAGTGATAATAACAACTGAAAGAATGATGACTATTGCAGTATTTCCTTGCCATTTACTAGTTGGTAGTGCATGCTTGCCTGACTAGTCAGCACAGAGGTTTTATCTAATGACACTGACAAAAGGTTTATAATTAAGCAACAAGACATAACAGGAAGTGTGTTGTTGTGGGATAACAGTACACCTTGGATGCAATGGGAGGCCTGAGGCATTGCTAAGTGCTTGCAACCACCCAAGATATACCATTGTCCCACAATAAAGCACACATGAGGTATCATTATGACTATAAAATGGATCCACATTTAATAATAAGTAAAAAAAAGTTTTGGGTTAAAAATATTTTGTATTGAAATTCTAGAATGTATCCTTACAACACAGAGAAAATAGTCCCTCTAACATTCCATAAGCAGAAATATCATGGTCTGGATCTATGTCATGGAATAAAATAATTCAAAATTATGCTTAATTACAATGACAGAATATTCACCTACACACACATGTGCACACACACACACACACACCAGATAGCTTCATATGGAGCCTGTTATTAGTGACAGGGAAAGCAGCAGACATTTTCATGGCCACCTAGTAAGGCTGGGGGCTGAATTTTATGGTCATTAATGAAGCACCAAAAATTAAAATGGTGAATGGGATTCCAGTTTTGTGATTTGTTTATTTGTGTAAAGAAGGGATAATGAGTAAAAAGAAATGTTTTCATTTATATTTACAGTATATTTATCAATTTATTTATTTATTTTAAGAACAGATGCTAAGTAAGGATGCATATCTTGAAGAATGAAGGTTTACTGCCTTTAGATTATTTATTTATTTATTTATTAAATTTTGATAACCGGGTAAGCCTGCTGGGCCCCGAAGGTCCCTTTTTCAGGGGCAACCCGGGGAATTACATGGAATAATACATGGGGTAGCATACAGCACAGGTACATTACACTAGACAGTGAGGAACATACAGTAATACATAGTAGTTTTTCAGCAGTTACATTTAAGAGGTAAGACATGGTAGCTTTTTAGCAGTTAACGTTTCCTGGGTAAGCTCTACAGATGGGGTGCAGTGCTATATAGATGGGGTGCAGTGATAATTGCTATTTCCATATGAGGGAGAGGCGTGGGTTTCCACTTAGGAGCCTCTCACTTTTGCAGTTGCATATGGAGGTGACCATCATATGAGCCTTCAGCCTTGTGTGGAAGGTGTGGGTAGAGGTAGTATCCTGAACACCAGGGAGCAGGGAGTTCCATAGGATGGGCGCTGTGATGGCGAACGACTTACCCCCCGCCTTGGTTCTAACCCTTGGCACTGTGAGGAGGGTTCTGTCCATTGTTCTGAGGAGCCTAGGGTTTCTCTTTTGGGCAATGGGTCCAGTGAGGCTGGGAGGAGGGGATGGGCTGAGTAGTTTATGAGTGTAGCAGAGTAGGGGGTATTGGAGCCGGGCCTCCCAGGAGGGCCAGTTTAGTTGGGAAAGAGTGTCACAGTGGTGAGCCCGGGAGCCGGATAGGGTGGTGAAGTGAGCCACCTTGTGATAGAGAACTTGTAATCTGTTCATCGCTTGTTTGGCAGCTCCCTGTATCACCGGGGCTGCATAGGAGAGGGTAGGGAGGAGGACGCTTGTGGCAATGGAGGCCCTGGCCGTGGGTATCATCTGGTCTTTCAGCCTATACAAGGTCCCAAGTTTGGCATGAATATTTTTGGTTACCTGGTTGACATGATCCTTGAGGGAGAAGCACTGATCCAGGGTGAGGCCAAGGTATTTTATTGATTCAATCACCTCAAGTCTTTTTCCTGATTTGGTCATCAGCCTGAGATGTGGACTTCTGTCCTGGCTGAGGGTTCTTGGGCCAAATAGCATGGCCTTGGTCTTGTGAGGGTTAATGATCATTCTGTTGGTGACAAGCCATTGCTCAAGGGAACCCAGGTCTTCCTGTAGCCAGGAGCAGAGATCTCCCAGATTAGAGGAGTGGCGGTATATGACCGTGTCATCCGCATACTGTACCACTGAGCTACCCCTACAGTGTTTACTGAGATCGTTTGTGAAAAGAGAGAAGATAAGGGGGCCAAGGATAGATCCTTGGGGCACCCCATCCGTTAGGGGGAGAGGTTCCGACAGGGAGTCTTTCCATTTTACCCTCTGTGTCCTCCCTGTGAGGCAGCTGTCGAACCATGATAGGGAGTGGCTGTCTAACCCGACCTGGCTCAGTTTTGTAAGGAGCAGCTTGTGGTTTACAAGGTCAAAAGCCTTGGAAAGGTCAATGAAGACTGCCCCGGTGGGGGGTCCCTTGTCCAGTTCTCTGAGAACATCAGTGGAGAACTTGATAAGCGTGGTGTCAGTCTCATGATTGGTTCTGAAACCATGCTGGGAGGGGGCAAGTAAATGGTGGAGCTCTAGGTAGTCCCGGAGTTGTCCATAAATTAGTCTCTCTTGAATCTTACCAAGGCTAGATAGCAGGGAGATGGGCCTGTAATTGTTGGTAGTCTCCCTTGAACCACCCTTGTGGATGGGGACTACATGGGCCAGTTTCCATTGTTATAGGATGGCACCTGCGATAAGGGATTGATTGAGGAGCCAGGTGAGGGGCCTGGTGAGTGCAGGGGCCCCTTCCCTTAGTATGCAGAAGGGGGATGCCATTGGGTCCCATAGCTCCCAACATTTTGAGGGACTTTAGTAATGGGAGGACTTTTTTTGGTCTTACAAGCTGGATGTGGAAGGTTGGGCAGTCCAGGCTTTGGGGGATGGGATCATTCGAGACTGGGAGGAGGGGTGGCAAGTCTGCTTTGAGCAGGTCCGTCCAGGTTTGTGAACTGGCGGTTGAGAGCCATGGCGATGCTAGGGTCATCATTAGTTAATTGGCCATTGACCTCTATGGGGCAGTGAGCGGTCTTCCCGCTCCCCTTTATAAGCCCATTTATGTGAGCCCAAAAGAGTCAAGGGTTGCCTAGGTTCTTTTTCTGTAGGTCTGTGAGGTAGTCTTGTTTGGCCACTTTGTTGGCCAGTTTGCACTTATTTCTCAGCGTCTTGTAGCGGTTTAGGTCAGCCGATAGGGAGGAGAGCTTGTATTTTTTTCAAGCAGTGTCCCTGGTTTTCATCAGTGTTTTCACTTGAGGGGTGATCCACTTGTAGCAGCTCCCCTTGGTGCGGAATTTCTTCAAAGGGGCCAAGCAGTCAGCAACCATAATAATGGCTCCCTGGAAGAAGGCCGTAGCCTCTTCCAGTGTGGGGAGTAGTTTGATTGGGCTCCAATCAATCCCATTTAGGCAGCCAATCAAGTGTTCAGGTTGATAGTTTGAGTAGTCCTGTGTTGTGAGTATTCACAGGGGGACTCTGGGGGCCCTGTTTCTCCAGGAGCAGAAGATTGGGGAGTGATCACTCAGGGCATCCGCTAGGGTGCCAGCCACCTTTATATTGGTGGGTTTGCTAGTAAGCACCCAATCAAGTGTGGAATGGTTACCCATTTTGTAGTTCATTTGGGTAGGCCCTGTGATAACCTGCATAAGGTTAGCTTCCTGAACCAGCCCTAGTAGGGAGGGATTGTCTTTCGGGGACCAATTCAGATTGAAGTCCCCCAGGATGATTAGCTCAGAGGTGACCTCATCGGAGATGTCCCTTAGGACTGCCTCCAGAGATGAGCGCGCATTGGTTGGGGGGTTGCATATGCATCCAATGCTGAGATGCTTACATGGGCCAAGGGTGATGCGAACGAAGATCGATTCACCTTCCATACTAGTGGCCTGTAGCAGGTTGACCTGCACTGAGTTAAGGGTGTCTTTTGTGTAGATTAGGACCTCTCCACCCCTTTTCTTCAGTCTATCTTGTCTATGGGAGAGGTATCCTAGGGCTGCAACCTCGTGGGAGGGTATGTGAGGCTTGAGCCAGGTTTCTGATATGGCCAGGATGTCCAGGTTGTACCGGTCCAGCCAGGCTTGAAGTTCCTGCATCTTGGGTCTCAGGCTACATATATTCATGTGCACAATCCTCAGGCCCTTATTGGCCACCCGGTGTGGGTGCACCGGGGAGGAGACCAGAAGATCATAAGGAAGGGGACCAGGATTTGGTTGGATGTCCCCTGCCATGAGCAGGAGGGTAGCAAGGAGGCAAAGAGAAGGAAGCCGACTGAGGGGTAAGGACTTAGTCCAGAGTCTCCATTTAGCAGTGAGTAGAGTTGAGTACAGGATGCCTCTCCTGCAGAATGCATGGGCAGTCAGAAGCACCTCCATGTTATTAGGAGGAAGGGTGTAGTGGTCCCAAGAATGTCATGGGGGAATGTCCAGTTTGGGGGGACTTCTCAGGTCCTGTTCTCCTGTGCTTATAGTCCTATCTGCCCAGTGCAGGAAGAGGAGGTACAGGACGGCCAGTAGGAGCCCTCTATTTGGGCAGCCAAGACAGGGGGGTCCAAGCATGGAAGGCATCATGCTGGTGAGGAGGCCGGGTGGGGAGGAGGGATGGATGGGCAGTAGGGATGGTTGGGCCCCTGGGAATAAGTTCCCCTGAGCCCACCATGCTATGCCTCTGCAATCATTCAGTTTGCTTTTATTTGTTGCTCTACTTAATGTTTTATCATTTTATTCCTATTTTGCCGTTAGTAAAAAAAAAAAGAATCTAATGCAATCCTTGTATTATGATGCCAGAAACTCTTTACCGGTAAGGCTGGTAGTGTATTTCAGTGGAATACTACAACTCTGTTTCTATATTGTTATGGAGAAATAACACTTTCTACCACCAAAATATTATATGTTTAATAAAAATATGTGGTATTTGATAACCTGTGACCTTTTATTATAATTTAGCTGTGGAAATATTCTTCATAACCATATTTTACTCAGGAAGAAGAAAAGAGAAGGCAATTAACGTTTTAAAAAATCGTAAAATCATATAGATGGACCACAATAGTGAAAAAATATAAAAGGTAAAGTTTGTTGCTGAAACAAGTATCTATTTCTTTTGAGAAAGATAGAAAAATATATTTAGTTTCTCACTGAAATACATTGGACACCTAAGCGGCTGGCAGTTTCTGACATCAGAACACCAGAATTCTATTGAATTTGTTTTTTACTAGCAGTGTGAAAGCAAAGGTGAAAACTCACTTGTTTCACTGCACTAACAAGTATTTTATTATGAAAGTAGAAAGTAATTACTAACACATCAAAACACAATAAATAAAATAGTCAGTTGTCCATTTATTAGAAGTAAACACCCTGGGCTGGATTTTCTAACCCCCAGAAATCAGTGCAGGTTCATGGAAAAAGCTGACACACGCAGTGCTTCACTTGCAGAGCTGCAGCTTTCCTGTAGGTGCTGTATTTTCAAAGCTGGAGCACGTTTATGACCTGTCCACAATTTATTGCAGCTAGCAGCTGTTTTTTGGTGCAGCTGTGCCAAAATGTTGTGCATGGCTGGACCAGGTATAATAACCCCACTGCAGCTGCACCTGCTGCCCATGCAGGGCACGGGCTAAAGATTCAAATGTCTGCAGGTGTGGAGAAGTTGTAACACAGCGGTGGCTGCTATGTAGGAGGTAGTCCAACAGTGGCTGAAAATCAGGACCCTACTCTTTAGGCATAAGGAAGCTTTACTTTTTAGGGCCTAGTTAAAAATTTTCAGTAGGTAAAGGTGGCAGTTGTGTTTGTGATGGCAATTAGGGATGAGTAATGTGGCTCATGACTTGTGTATGTGATTCACCTAAATTCCAAAGCCCCCTTGCTGAACTTGTTCCAACTTTGTATTCATGGGGGATTAACACATGGCTCTCAGGAATTATTTAACCAGTTGGGAAGCAGGACGTTTCCAACCCTATTTCATAATAAAGAACAAAATATAATTTGCCATTTCACTCCACATCATTGCCAAGATCAGAGGTGTTGACTGCATACAGGATAAAAATGGAGGTCATAGTAAGAAATTATTTCCTTATCTCTTGTAGCATTAATTCAGAAAAAGACATACAGGTTTATGAACCTGAAGAATACAGTTGTGGCTGATTGCTCACATTGTCCCTATAAAGGAATGTTTTCAAAGAACTGAAGCCTGCCTAGCGAGCAACAGTGACGTTATATTTACTTTGAAAGTTGAACATAGGAATTGTGTCTACTGTATTCTACTTTATTGTTACTCTACTTAATACTTTATTAAGTAAAACTCTGCATGAAAAGTAAAGTCTTTATTGCTTCTTAAAAGGTATATTGCCCTGTGATAAATTCTCATATTTTGACTGTTAATATGTTTGAGTGAAAATTATTTATACATTTTGGTGAGGTTGAATGGTTTTCATTTGATTGCTGCCTCTGGAAATGAAAGCAGAGTAGCAGGAAATTTACATGTCATGCTGTGATGTATATCCAGATTATGAGATGATTGCGCGGCAGATGAACACGAAGTAAAATCATTTGCATCAAACTGTGACAACTGCAATTCCTGACAAGGCCTCTTAGTTTTTTGGGCTATAATCATTGTGTGTGAATATAATCTATTGACAGCAGAGCTGTTTAATACATTTAAAGACATGCAGTAGAAGAACTTTTAAATGTTTTTATTCGCCACTGCACAAGGGGGCAGATCAAAAGTGAATTTTATTTAAAAACCTGCATGTATGATGATAAGATACTTGACATTCATCAACCTGTTTAGTCATGGTTAAGATGAGATGTTGTAGATGCAATCTAACTGCCATATGTGGTCTGAATTGAGATGTGAGAACAAAAATTATATTGTATCCCAGAAGAAATGGGTGAACCAAAGACAAATCCATCTGCCCGTTTGTAAAATGCTATGCCAATATTACCTAGTTAATTTCTCATTAAGTATATCATGCCAGCATTTGGTATGCTTTGCAGGGACACTTATAAATTAAGAAGCTTTTACATTTCAGTATCTTACAAGCAAATGCTGATTGGCTAAGCTTGCTGAGATTTAAACTTCTTAAAATGTAACTACAGCAGAAGAACACATATTGTATTCCCTGCTTGGGAGGACAGAGGAACTGGCTGAAGAAGTCTATGTAAAAATTCAATGTAAAACAGGTCCCTCATGCTGTTATGTGATTGTATTTTCTTATTGATGGAACATTTGAGGTTTGGGAATGAGAGAAATGTGAGGAAATTATTCTGCAGTATTGGGTACCTTTACACAAGAAATGGCTTTCAACCTCTGGACAAATAGCAGAGGTTAAAATACAGATATAAGAAGACTTAAGAAAAGTTGAAGAAGCCAATGTGAATTATACATTTTTAAAGTGCCAATAAAGTACACCTTGTAAAACAGAATCTTGCCCCGGCTTTGTTCGACGTACATATTTTTGCTCTGATAGACAATTTGGATGACTGGACACTATAAAATGTATAGAACTTGATAATAACTTAAGCATCTTGACATTCATTCTTTATGTATGAATATTTGCTCCTCAAAGTCAGACTACGTTGACTATTAGCATGTGTATAAATTATTCAACACTTACTAGAGAAAGCAAGTGAAAAAATCTCTCCAGCATTATAACATGACAATCTACTGAGCAGAGAAAAAAGAAGGCAAGTCATTTTTTCTTCAATTACAAAAGGCAAATATTTATTATTTATAAGTACTTGCCTTGTATGGGCTTAAATGTTATTTATGAACCTGTTGCATAGTGATTTCCAATGTAACTCATTATTTTTAGCCTGAGGGTGTTGTAAAGGAGCATGGATATATTTAACGACACTCTGCTAGTCAGTGCAATTACACTGTAATCATTATGTAAAATGTGCTATTAATTAAACCAATTTCTAGTTAGAACATTCTCTTCTACGGGGCTTAATCTTAATCTTCTGCAATCCTTCTCTCTGTTTTTCACCTGTTAATTTATAGTGTTATTTAGGAAATTACACATTTTTAAATGAAATCAAAGGGGTTTAACCATCAATGGCCTATGAAAGATTCTTTGTTCAAATATTTAAGTGTTTTAGTATGCATTTGTTTTATAAGAATAACTAAATACATTTTATTCTTTTATTTGATAATATAGCAAAAGATTCAGTGACTTGTTACAGTAAATACTGATAAACAGTACATTACCATTTTAGGCTTATGTGATGGACGTTTTATTTCCACAACTTATGAAATACATCATATTGATATTATTGTGCAATTCAAAATGCTCAATAATTTAGACAACATAGTACAAAAAAATACAAGAACACACCTGAAGAAACTCAGATTATGGTCAAAATAGTGCAGACATAATCGCGTGGTAGAAAATCACAGAAGCAACACAGCACCATGGAAAAAGCAGCGGGGAGTACTGCAGAGGGCTTTGTCCCATGCACCATCCCCCATAATATATACAAACATACTCAGAACTGCAGTAAACACCAGAAAAGAAAATAATGTAGAGGAGGGAGCTAGAGTCAAACCCTGCTCCACTGGCTGTCGCACGCATTGCAGTCTCTTGCTGTACCCACTGAGTCATAGGGCCAGTTTGCTCAGCCACCACACAAAGGAACTCTTAGCTGACTCAGCCTGAGTGAAAGCACCTACATTTGGAGCTGTTTTCACTCACACTGTTTAGTCCATGTGGATTTTTACTGCACTATTCTGTCTGCACCATCCTGACCAGATACCAAGAAACTCTTGCGGTTATTAGATGTGTTCATGATAGACCACCTGATGGCCCAGTGGATAGTATGTTGCAACCCAGATTCTAGTGTGAACTCTGGAGCAGGGCTGGGTGGCAGAGGGGGCTGGTGGTATTGCCATGTGGCTGCACTTACAGATAGGAAGGGATGATGCTGTGGTTCTACTATAGCAGAAAATGAAGTGCACACTCCACCCTCCCCCCATCATGGCAAATCTTGCACATATACTATTCTTTCTGGCTGAATTGGCCACATACTTATTTTATCTCCAATAGGAGTGGAGTTTCTTGATGTTCACATCAGGTTCTGGCAGTGAAGTTGCCCAACTACCAAATATCAAGGTTGACCACCAATCAGCTGGGTCCCTATTCTAAACTATAACTGTCTGAATTGGCTTCTTCTATATAAGATGCACTGCCTAAATTGACTTCCTCTAATTAAGGTGCAATCTCCATGAGAGTTATACATCTCCCAAGCACTAAACAAACACAAAATTTGCATCTTAACCCTTGCTCATTCACAAACTTTAAATTACTTTTTCATTAGGCGTGCTAATGCTTTATGGCATATATCAATTAAAACAGAGAATTCAGGGCTTACCCTCCCCCTCCATGGCAAATCTTACAAATATAATACTCTTTCTGCTTGAATTGGTCACTTACTTATTTTATCTCCAATAGGAGTGTGAACTCTTGATGTTCACATCAGGGCCCTGCTGTGATGTTGCCCAGCTACCAAACATCAAGGTAGACCACACATCAATTGGGTCCCTCTTCTGAAATGTGCCTGAATTGGCTTCCTTTATATAAGGTCCATTGCCTAAATGGGCTTCCTTTAATTAAGGTGCAGTCCCCAACCAATGGGTAGGTAACTGGTGAAGAGCTAGCTAATGAGAGAGCCATACCTCTCCCAAGCATTAAACAATCCAAAATTATCAGTTCAACCCTTGCTTGTTCACAGACTTTAAATGTTTTTTTTTCCATTTGGGTGCTACTGCTTTATGGCATATATCAGGTAAAACAAAGAATTTGGTGCATACCCCCCTCCCCACGAACATCTTACAAATATAATATTCTTTCTGCCTAAATGTGCCACTTATTTATTTTCAAGGACCCTGCTTTCAAATTTTTTACAGAAAAAATCATAGAATCCTGATTGGTTTGCAGATTTTGAATTCTTCCACCAATGCCACATGGAAATCACATGTTGTTGCATGGAATCCCCAAGATTTCAGAATCTTTAAACAGATGCTGCTCTGCTGCACATTCTTTCTGCTCTGCTGCTTATAGAATCAGTAAGGAAACTACCCTTTCTGTGATTTTTTTATTTTCTTTTATTTAACAGTATTACAACAACAACAAACTCTAAACAACCAATACATAACAAGAACAATACAACAACACACAACCCCCCCATCCCCTCACCCCAACCCCACCCTCATCTGGGAGAGGAGAATGCCCACACAAACCAGTACACAGCTAGAGATGTAACAACATTTCGTCAAAATGTTGCCGCATTTTGTCTGTGCATCTGAGGTGAAATTAGGCAAATTTGGGATTTTCACTCTACTGGTGGTCACGTGGTTGAGTCTAAATAGATAGAAAGTGAGTGGTTAATTTCCTGTGCAATATATCTCGAGGAAGCAGGCAGCATTTATACTCCCTGTGACTGCAGAGTGCACTTTTACACCTAAATTGCTTAATTTGTGCTATTTTATTCTAGCTTTTTCTTGTTTGTCTTTATCATAGTTTATATTTTAGTACCTGTTGATTGTGTTTGTGTGTGTTTGTGTGTGATTGTGTGTGTGTGATCCACCCCCGGCTCTCTCTGAGTCTCTATCTCAGTTTCTTTTTTTTTTTGTTATTTTGCTTGAATTGGTGGTGTTTTTGGATTGTGGACATAATAAAGAAAGGTGAAGACAATGGGGCACCTGTATGCGTGTTTCAGCTAACCATCACAAATCAAATGCCACAGCAGGATGCTTTTGGCTCCAGCACCAACACCCAGCAGCAAACTGTGCCCCTCTCCAGCAGCAGGAGGAGACCATGGCCCCTTCACCACAGCAGCTGTTGGAGACAGTACCCCCTCCCCAGCACCAGGAGGATACTGTTCCTCCACCCAGGCAGCAAGAGACTGTGCCCCCCTCCTGAGCTGCTGGAGGAGTCAGTGCCTGGGGCATTATTTGTGGATCTCCCCCAGTCATCCCTGAAGTTCTCCTGTCTGGTATTTTTTCTACTTAATATCAATTGGTGACCCAGTGGTCACCTGCAATCTATGCAGGAAGGAAATGCATTGAGGAAAGTGTGGATCCCACTTTGGGACAACAAGCCAGTGTAGCCACATGGTCCACTGCCAGCCACTGCAATGGTACCTCAAATTGTGGGAGGTGGCAACATCATCAAGTGCAGCTGTGAGGAGCAGTGTGGGGTGTAAGCACTGAAGGGGTGAGCAGGAGGGAGGCATGGCTGAATCAGTTAAACGTCCTCACTGTACTCACTGTACCAGAAAACGGCAGCAGCCAGTAACATCAAGAGCCATCCAGGGCCCCCCCATCCAAAGCCAGCAGCACAGGCAGCCCCTACACTGGCAGTAGTGCCAGTGACACATTCAGACTTATCAGATGTCCTGTCTGAAGTCCAGCATCTCCGACAGGAGTTAAACGATTTCAGCTAGGAATTTAGTGATGCCCGGGGGGAGATTTCTAAACTGCAGTGTGATGTTGACAAAATCATGGGCATCCTGTCTGAATTCCATGGTAGCCCCACTGGCACTTAATGTGGCAGCACAAATTAATTTGTCTTTTTTGTGTAACCAGGGTGTGGGTTTAGGGTTTGTTGTTATTAGCGCCCGGTGCCTCCATTTTTGTAACCCACTACCTGGCTAGCCTGGGTTCGGGGAGAAAACATTCGCTTGGCTTTAGGGCTAGGTTTGTACTTCTGGACAGGGGCACCCAAGTAATTCCAGACACATGAAGCAAGAACTGTGAATGTCCAAACCAGGAGTGAGATTCTAAAGTGGGGCTTTTATTCACTTACACACAGGAATACAAAGCAAGATGGACCCCAACGGGGCAACACTCACTGGTTGTGCAGAACTATAGAGGTCAGAACACATCTTCTTCATCATCACAACAACTTTTACCCTCAGATTCTGAACACACTGGGCTCTTAGCCTGAACTGGTACTCTCTCTATCCTGGATTCCCTGGCATGGCCCTCGGCCAGCTCTGGTACACTCTTCCATATGACATGGACATTTCTGTTGGTGGCTCCCTCTACCACCCATGAGCACTTCCTAGCTCTAAGGGAAGAACACACATCCTTAATCCCATGTCTGGGTACTTTCTGCAGACACTGGCCAAGTGCATGGGAGAAGGCTATAGATGCCCAAAGTGAATCCATGGAGGTAAATCTGATTACTTCAGATGGGAGGGTCTCCCACCTCTTGTCCCCAAATCCATACCCAGCCATTCATTTGTAGTCAACACCTTTCCTTTGAAACTCTCTGTTTATAGAATGCTATCTCAAAATGTAGATCACATTTAACAGTCTACTGTCTTTAGTAACTGGTGTCCTGACTTGCAGCATTCTCTAAGTGGCTATGTCCATCCCTGTAGACCCCCACTGATTAGATGCATTTCAAGCCATACACATAACTTTAAGTACTGTACTTGGCTGTCCTTTCCTGACCCACAGTAGCAGATACTTTACACAACTGTCTCAGTGAAAACATAGGTTGTCTGGCAGAGCAGACTCACCATGGTTTGCGGGTGCCCCAGGGCAACTCTCAGAGGAAAAAACATACTTCTGGTGCCTCAGCACAAATCTTCTCATTAGGCAGCTTTTCTTCCTTTAGCAGGGCCAGGGGATTGCCCCTGAAGAGCTGGTCTGGCTCCCCCCATCCCTCTCAGGGATGGGGCACTGGAGCCAACTGGGGGACAGTCTCAACCACTTCAGTAAGTTTTCTTCTGTGTCCTTCTCTAGGGCACGAACACACACCCTCTTCTGTGGTAGCTGTGTTACAGAGCTGGGCTCTGAGGGACTGCCAACTGCAGTGCACCTCCTCCCTCCACTGAGTCTCCCCCTAGACTACTCAAGACTGACTTTGAAAACCCCAACGTTCTAACCTAACTCCCAGCTGCAACATTCCACTGCGGCTTATGCTGCTGCAAGAATTCCATATCATGTCATCCCTCCAGCTCAGCTGAGACTGAGGACAGAGTGAGACAGTGTGAAACCCATTTAACTGGTGTCTCACAAGCTGCCTTTCCCTGCCTGCCACTAGATCTAAATGGGATTCTTGTAACCCCGGGTGACAAGGGGTTACATTTGTTTTCATTTTTCTATCTTCCATTCTTTTGTTTGTATGTTCCCCCTATAAAAAAAAACATAAAAAAACAAAAAAAAGCTGTTCTGTCCTCTTTGATCTACATCCATTCCTTAAGTCCTCTTGTTTCTTTATTTTGTATGTAAAATGATTTTATTGACCATTACTGTTGTGTTTGTTACTGTCTTATGCTCCCTATAGAATTCAGTCCCTTTTCTTGTTTTTTCTGTGTTAGTTCTCCCCACTCATTGTTGTATTACCCTTGTCATCCTGATCCTTCCTGTTAATTGTTATGCTTATTCTGTACCATGTCTGTGCACCCCTCCACTAATAAACACCTTAGTCCCTTATTATTTGTGGTATGTGTTACTTCTTAGAGCTGGTTATGCTTACAAGATTCCTTTTAACAGCATAATGATGTGTAATGCAGTTGCATTCCCTATTTATTGAGTTTGCCAAAGGCTGTTGGCCATCTGGGCCTTGTGCACAGACTAGTGTATATTTTTTGGAATTCAAATACCTTGTGTGAGTTGCTTCAACTCAAAGTTAGATGTACTCACCACAGCACATGTCAATAAGGTGCTCATTCTTTATTCGATTATCTAGTGTGGCAAGTAAAAAAACGTAAAAAGTGCTTCCATACAACCAAGTTTAAAAATGCCAGCTCCCCCAAGGCACCATAATTCCTTATATGTATCATAAAGTATGGTGCCTTGAGATAGTGGGCATTTATTAACTTAGTTATATGAGAGCATTTTGTACATTGTTTGCATGCCACACTGTAATAAAGAAAGAGCACTTTATGGATATGTGCTTGTGGTGGTTACTTCTTACTTTTAGTTGAAGCAACTCACATGAGGTATTTGAATTAAAGAAATACAGACTGTGCACAGGGCCCTAATGGCCCACAGCCTTTGACTGGTGCCGGCCTTTCCTTTGCAAACTCCATATATGGGGAATGCAACTGAATTACTAGTCAATGTTATGTTTTGTTAAAGTTATGCTGAAGGCGTCACCTGCTCTTTAACATGTTTCCTCCTCCTATCCATAAATGTTAAGTATTGTGCCTATTAAAAAACTGTTTCACAATGCTATGTGATGTTGCATCACATATTGTTGTGTGCAACATTACGAAGGTGTAACACATCTGGTGCCAGCACTGACAACATGTCCCAGAAGGCCAGACTTCCTGAAATGTTTCCTAGAAAATGCTACAGTAAATTCAGACATAAATCAGGTGTCTGACATGCAGTTACATGGTTCATCATTTCAAAACGCACCTTAGGGCCCATCTTCGGTCCACAATTATTTGCGACTGTACGTGAACCAGTGCCCCCCGTGCCTCTACTACTTGACAATGGCCTCTGGCTGGCCTCTTCTTACAGCTCTTAACTCCACCTTCTCAGGGATGTTAAGTTCCCATTATTTTCTAACTGTCTCAAACTGCACTAGTCTGAAGGTTTAGCCAATTAGTTCCTGTTATAAAAATGTCTTTACTCTGTAACATTTACTGTATTGTGTATCTGCACTAACTGTATTGTGTATCTGTATCTATTACATGTGACGTGGAACCTTTGTAAAGGAGTCTATGACTCAAAGGTATTTCTGATCTCTGAAATAAACAAACAAACATCCACCACTAGAACCCAAATCTGCTGGTTTTGGCACTGTTTCAAATGGTTTTCAGGCCTAACCCTGGTGGTGCCACTGCCTAACATGCCCCACAAGTCCCAAAATGTTTCCCAAAAAATGTCACAGTAAATTTAGACCAAAATCAAGTCACTGTCATGCTGTAATATGTTGCATGCCTTCCACCCGGACCAAAACATGATGTTTGGCCCACTGTTTACCAGTAGTTTAAGGCATAATCATGGTGTTGCCACTGCCTAACATGACCCAGAAGTACAGAAATGTTTCCCAAAAAATGTTACAGTACGTTTAGACACAAATCAGGTGTCAGACATGCAGTTACATGGTTCACATCCACCATCAGGACCCAAATCTGCTGTTTTCTGCACTGTTTCTAATGGTTTTCAGTCCTAACCATGGTGGTGACATTGCCTAACATGCCCCCATAAATAGTAGGGTCAGGTAGTAAACACCAGTGGTGTAACAGGGAGGAAAGGGTTAATATGGTAAGCAAATTAAATAGAAAAACAGGAACGCTGCAATGCAGAGGCAAGATCACAATTTTAATTTCTATGAGCAATTCAACAATGCAGTGTACTTGGATATGGACAAGTCAAGTGGTCAATGTAAATGAATACTACCAATAAAAAAAAAGCACAAAGTGATTAAGCAAAGGGAAACAAGAACAGAACTAATCAGAATGAGTAACTGTTCCGATAAAGTTACCCCAAAAAGGGCCAATATGTAAGAAAAATATAACAAATAAGTAGCACACCAACAAAAATATTAAGACTTAAAAAAAATTACAGAAATTCACTCACAATTTGTGAGAAATCTGTCAAATATTAAGAACTAGCCTGCTCTGCTTTCACACACACACACACACACACACACACACACCACACGGTTGACCCTCCCCCACTGAACTCCCTCACAGACAGAGAGAAAACTGAAAACACTGCCTATGTTTAACTAAGTATTATCCAAAGATACCAAAACAAAAAAAGGTTCACTAGCGGCACAGGAACTAAATTGAGAATTTGGGAGCAATTAACACTCAAAAATCACAAATAAAGAGGTTTTTGAAGGATTTATTGGCTGTGATGCACCACACTGAACTGCTCTCCAACTCAATAGACAAAATACTGTGCAGTAAACAGCCTGCATGTGATATTTCAGCTATTTATCCACAATGCATTGCAATTTTGCTGGTGAAATTGAAAAACATTAGCGAAATTCAGTGTAATTGTGTGAAAGTAAAATCGTTGAAATTGGGCAAAATTTCACATTACGTGAAAGCAAAATCAGAGGCGAAATTATGTTTTGCCTAGGTGAAAAATTTCACGTAATGCGGAAATTACACAAAATATTTCGCTAGGTGAAATTTTCCAATTTTGCACATCTCTATACACCACCGAAAACTATACCTAGAAAAAAAGGCCAATCCACAAGACATAGTAACATGACAACATTTCTAAGAGACAATTTTGCTCCCCACCACAGCCTAACACAGCTAAACAAAAAAAGAAGTAGAAAGAAATGGGGGCAATAGGAAAAAAAAGGAGAACAAAGATTCCAATCACAATAAACAGTCCAAGAGGGGGTCTGCTACAAGGCACTCAAATGGTGTATAATGTGTGCAGCCTGCTCCATTTGGCACCATGAGCATATAATTGGTTGTGAACACTATCAGTCATGTTCACCAAGTGCAGGTTGGAGAGAAATTCCTGTAACCACTCCTGAAATGAAAGTGGGGTTTGATCCTTCCATTGCAGGAGAACAACCTTCTTAACAGAAATAGAGATAATGGCCATAGCATACTTCTGCTCCTTAACAGAAATTTCCTCAAAATCACCCACCAGGCACACCTCAGGAGTGAATAACTGAGATATGTCTAATGGGGGGTCTGCCCATGACTTGATGGCCTCCCAAAGGGGATTGGACCTTATCATAGTCCCAGAAAATATGAAGAAGAGTGCCCTCAGTCATCCCACAATGGGTACAGACTGAAGAGTTAAGGCAACTGATCCTAAACAAACATTGTGGGGTATAATATACAGTAGGTTATGAAGAATGCTGAACTGAATTAGATGGAGATTGTCACACGGCATATACATATGTAAATCCTTCCAAATGCAGGACCAGTTAAAGTGTGTATTAGAAAACACCTTTTCCCAATACAGACAAGTAGTATCTATCTGATAAAATAAATGAGTAATAATCAGATTGCAAATCTGGGCTACAGCGTGGAGTTGGATGGCCATTTCTGCCACTAGGCCTAAGAAGCCACAGCTGTCCATTTGCCATGGACCAGGACCTAAGTGATCCATAAGGGCATGCTTTAATTGCTAAATTTTAAAAACATGATGACACCGTATATGGAACACATTACAAATATCCTGTACCAGCATAACGTTACCAGCCTGGAGGAGACAAGCAACCCTATCAATTGGCAGTTGAGGAAACCAATGCCTAGAGAGGCACTTCCCATCCACTTTAAAATTTGGATTCCGCAAAACCAGTTAAGATACATCTTTGGTAAAGGAAAAACATAAAGCCTTGCCCAGTTGGTCTCAGATTTTCAGGGAAACTCTGATGACAGACTCCTGAACTCCCGTTGGAGGGCCTGAAGTTCAATAAAGGGCAAAGCAGAGGAAGAGAAACTCAACTGCTGAGAAACAATGAGTTCTGCATCTACCCAGATAGAAACATAAGCAGGGGAAATCTCATCTCAGGCTTGGGGAAGCCACTGTAAAAGCTTGTTAGCATGACTGGCATAGTAGTACACAATAAGATAGCGGAATTTAAGCCCTCCCAATGTCTTAGGAACTACTAACCAACCATATGACTGTCTGGGGTGTTTACCTGACTACATAAAGTCAGCCATGAGAGCATGGACCCTCCTGAATCAAGATAAAGGGAGACAGAGATTAAGCATATTGGGAGGTAAAATAAATGGGGGAAGATGTTCATCTTAATTAAATTAATACATCCCCAGAGGGTAATGGGAGCAACTTCCATGTAGAAAGATCCTGTTGCAGAGCCAACAGAAGGTCTTCCAAGTTGAGACTGATTCCAGGTAAGATATAGACCAAGATATTTAAGACAGGTAGGGGCCCATGAAAGGCCCCATGACAACACATCCAGGTTAAGAAAAACAGAATTATGGGGTATCACTTTGGATTTATCAAGGTTAAGCTTATGGCTGCCAATTGCCCTGAAATGCCAGATGGTTTCGAGGGCAGTGGGGATGGACATGACAGGCTGAGCCACGTGAAGCAAAATATCATCAGTGTAAGCTGAAAAGCGGAGAGGACTGGAACCGACTGATATCCCCATGATACTAGGGTGGGTCCACAGTTTGTATAGCAGGAGTTCAAGATAAAGATTAAATAAAAGGGGGAATAGTGGGCAACCATGCCTCATACCACAGTGCAAATGTATGGGAGATGAACGTACACCATTACAATAAATACGAGCAAGGGGAACGAATACAAGGTTTGCAGCCAAGTGACAAATATCTCTAGGAAGCCAAATTTCCCCAAAACAGCCAACACAAATGGCCAACTAACTTGGTTAAATTCCTTTTCCACATCTAGGGACACCATGGCTACAGGTACCGTTGGATCCCCAGATGTGGAAAAGGTATAGGCCAACTTACAAAAGTGATCGGTAGAGGATCTGGTAGACATGAAGCCCTCCTGCTCTCAACAGATTAAGTGGGCCCAAACCCAGTTAATTCAAGTTGCTTGAATTTAGGCGAGTATCTTAACATCATAATTCATAAGGGAAATCAGGCAGTAGTTATCAACCCTATCTGGGGCCTTACTTGTTTTAGGAAGAAGAATTATAAGGGCTTCCAAGAGAACAAGGTTTGAGATCTTTTTCACCAGAAGGGCGGTATATAACCTGTGCATCACTGGGATGAGAATATCAGCAAAGGTTTTATAAAAATTAACCGAGAGGCCATCTGGGCTAGGGGCTTTGTGCAGAATAAAATCCTTAAGGGCATCCTGAATTTCAAGTTGGGAAATATGCTGAGACAACTCTACCTGGTGGTGGACCCACAAGATGGGAAGATCAAGGTCCCTCAGACAACACTGGAGTTTGTGGGCAGAAGGGAGATCAGGGACAGGACAATATAAAGTACTGTAAAAATGTTCACATTCCTTGACAGCTTCTTTAACAGCAGTGCCATCAGCCAACCAGCTTTTTCACCCTGGTCTACATGCATAGAATGTGTCTTAAAATATGCATATTCTGCCTGTTCCCAGAGCAACTTGGCATATTGGTCTTGTAGTGAAGTCATCTGAAGCCGAAGTTCCTCCAGGGGCGAAGGTGCTAGCGTGCTCTCGAGAGCCCAAATGTCAGATAACAAGCTTGAAGCCAGTCTACAATGGTTACAAACCACCACTAGATGAAGCAGCTCTACCCTTATAAAGCACTTAAAGGCTACCCACTCGTGGTCCACCTTCACCACAGAACCTGTATTGCTCATAATAAACAACTCAATCTGGTCACGAATCCTTTCAGTGGACACTTTATCCTTCAGCAATTGATTATTAATTTTCCAGATGGTGTCCCTCTCTATACCAGATAAAAAAAGAGTGCCTCAACCAAACTAACAAGTGATCAGAGAGGGATCTGGGGGCAATGCCTGTACAAAGAGTACTTGGTAACACCTCACCGGACACCAAAAAATAATAAATCCAGGAAAATGAATGGTGAACAGGGGACTGAAATGTATACTCCCGCACTGTAGGATTGAGAGTGCACCAAGGGTCGCAGAGCTCAAAAGTGTACATAAAGTTACACAAAGCCTGCTGACACAGAGACAAACCGAGGAGGGTTCTGTGAGTATGATCAACATCCATGGAAAGCACTCGATTCCAATTCCCCAATTATCATGAGTAGTGCTGAAAGTGAAGATAACACAGCTACCAAATTGGCAAAAGAAAGGAGGAGAGTCCACATTAGGGCCATACACACTGCCGAGGGGAACCTCAGTATAATCTACAAAACCGGTAATACAAATTGTCTGGGACCTCAGGGTCCTCGACAGTCTGATTAGATTGAAATTTAACACCTGATCCAAACAAAATAGCTATCCCCCTGTGTCTGGTGGCATCCCCCCCCCAAAGACTTGACTGATGCCCATCTGATGAAACAAACTAGCCTTGGAAGCCAGGAGATGGGTTTCCTGCAAAAAAAGACCCCACAATCAAGGTGTTTAATGTGTTTCCAAATTTGGTACAATTTAACATTGGAGCATGCCCCCTTTACATTCCAAGTGGCAAGTGCATGTATAAAACTCTTAGTAGCAAAGCGCTACATGATTATAATAAAACCTGTGGAGCGAGAACAAACTTCAGGAATCAGAAAACAAAACCACAGTCACACTCAATCCATTTACCCTCCCACCCAACCCCTAACCTAAAGAGCCCCCACCCCAACTATTAAAAATAAAACCAAACCCCTAAGCAACGCAAATCATACAGAGCACAGACACAGTGCCCAATGGTTTACTGTCAATACTGCGCGACTGTAACAGCACAGTTGATTAAAGCACCAACAATTCAGGACATGTCAAATGCAGTGCTTGTGAAAACCACTCAGGGCATAAAAAGCACTTATCCCTTTAATGTTGTTGCCATCAGCAAGAAAAAAAAATATCACATTTAAGCAGCAGACCATAAATTACAGTCAAGAATTAATTTGAGAACAAATACTTAGAAATGGTTTACTGTCAATACCTTGGGTGGGATATTCAGAACTGCGCCAGGCAGGGGCGCAAGCTGGGTGCAGCGCAACTGGGATGTGCCAGGGCATGGTCTGGGTGATATTCAACAGTGCTGCGCCATGGTTCTGCACCATTGAATATGGCACCATGGTCACCTGCAGTGCACATGGCGCAGTGGCACTGCACCAGTGCAAGTGGCCAGAGAGGAGCAAGGGAATGCACTAGCACAAGTGCCATTGCATTAGGCACAGCAACTGTGATATTCAGCGGTGGACATGCAAATGGGGCCATAATGTATGCAAGGTGCAAATGGGGCCATTTGCATGTCATTATGGCCCCATTTACATGTAGGTGCGCCAATCCCCTGCGACTTGCACCTGGTGCCCTGCCAGGCTGCAGCCGTCGGGGACCGATGCCCCCTGCCTTTCACCGGGAACGTGCCCAATTGCCCGATCGTGGGCTGTAATGTTTAATTTACTCCCTGGTGGTCCAGTGGACCGAACTCCGTGCCCGATCGCGGGCTGTAATAATTAATTTACTCCCTGGTGGTCCAATGGACCAAACTCTGTGCCCGATTGCAGGCTGTAATGAATATTTTACACCCTGGTGGTTCAGTGGTACCCATACCCTCCTCCCAACCTGCCCACTCACACCCACCACCCCGCTCCCCCCGGTTAGCGGGGACAGCAGCACCCACCCACAAGCTGCCCAGCCACCCGCCAACTGACAGCGAGTAGCGGATGTTACGCCTATTGTCCATGGCATGGGCTACTGGCATGTAGACCATACTGTACTATTAGTCCGTAAATGTGAATGGATCCATTCACATTTTGGGACTTTGTAGTATAGTATGATCAGACTTCATTGGCTCCACGCTAGTGGACCAATGGGCATGCAGCTGTACTGTACACTGTCAGTCGGCAGGCAGCCGGGCGGCTTGCGGGTGGAGTGCTGCCACCCGCTGCTGACTGGGGGGGAGCGGGGTGGCAAGTGTGAGTGGGCAGGTTGGGAGGGGAGTACAGGTACCACTGGACCACCAGGGTGTAAAATATTCATTACAGCCTGCAATTGGGCACAGAGTTCAGTCCACTGGACCATCATGGAGTAAATTAATTATTACAGCCCGTGATCTGGCTTGGAGTTCAGTCCACTGGACCACCAGGGAGTGACATAGATATTGCAGCCCATGATCGGGCATGGGGGGTGCTTTGCCACCAGACGGTGCCGCCAGGGCTCGGGTGGCCACCCACAGCTGGCAGCTGCCGTGTTGTGCCCAGCAATATGGCAGCCGGCCTGTGGGTGGCCAGTCCTTGCTCCTGTTTTTTTCGGGCACATCTTTGCACTCCTCTGTGTGGTGCAGGGCAGGTGTGTGCCTGCATATGTGCCGCATATCCCGGCTGAATATCAGGATGTGCCGATATGTATGGCATGCTCTGACTTGCGCTGTATTACATTACTGGTGCACCTTGATGCATTGGGATTTGAGCGGAGCAAATTTCCCTTTTGAATATCATGCCGGAGCACATCAGTGGGTTGTGCATAGCACAACACTGTTGCGCCATGCGCAACCCCTTTGAATAACCCACCCCTTGACTCTAATCTGGTTGAAAACAATGTATAAAGATTTAGGTTCTTGATGTTAAAGTATTTCAGAGACCAATTAGAAAAAAGACAAATGCAATTACAAATTTATCATGCAGGGCCATGAGACTGATTGAATGTTATAAAAAAAATGATCTTGGCCAGACTCTACTCCTTTAACTTTCATTGCCTTTGAAAGGTCTCAAACTAAATGTCCAGTGTTTTCCTTTATGTTCAGAGGCAGCTGCTTTACTCAGAATTCCTGAAACCAGTTCAGTCCCGCTGCTTGCTTTCCCTTAGTCGAGCTGCAGTGTCTACTGAAACCATAGCCTGGGCTTGAACACTGGGATTCAAAGGAGTTCCCTGAATCACCACTACTAGACACTGTAGCACTGGGGAAGCTGAGTGAGTTGTTCAGGTGGGTGAGGCAGCAGAGGGGCTGTATAAGTAGACAGAGGGGCTGTATCAGTGGGGTGGTGAACCTGGCTTGCCAGGGAATGGGAGAGCTGTTCAGTGCCAAGGGGCTGTATCAGTGGGGTGGTGAACCTGGCTTGTGCAGGGAATGGGAGAACTGTTCAACTGCAGAGATCAGGGAACTGTCACTTCTTGGTGGTGGTGGTAGAAAGCTGCTGGGAATAATTGCAAAAACAATTTCCTGCCAGTCCGTTCCTTTTGCAATATGGGTTAAGATGAAAGCACAGAATGAGCACTAGAAAAGCTTCACATTCCTCATGGCAAATATGTAAGGTGCTGTAATGACGTGGTCGCTAATATATGCTGCACTATTAAGTATGCACGTTAAATGCTCATGCTATTTTTGTTGTGCTATTATCACTGGATACCATGCCCAACCACCCTCAGTCCAAATGACTGCACCACCGAAATAGCTTGGCCCATGATGACTCTACACCTGCCTACCCATCAACCCCCTCTGACCCTATCCAAGTGCAAGATGGCACTAAGTCACTCCCCCCCCCCCCGGAGAAATGCCCTTGTTGGTATGAACTAAAACATAATAGCAAGGGATGGGACAACAGCTGAGCAAGAACATTCAGCTAAAACTATAGCCCCCAAAACCCCTAGTCAATAAAAGGTCAGGGGCCTCCACCAAGGGAGAAAGCCATACAAAAATCATAGAGACAAGGGGGACAAAAACAAAATAAGCTGTCCACCCAATCCCTGACTCGGAAATGAAACCAGACGAGCATCCCATCCCATTCATCAGAATGGAACAAAGAACTAAAGAATTCCAAGAAAAGAAAAAAGCTCTAACCCTGCACCCCCGGTAAGAAAGACCAAGTCAAAAAACAGCGACCACTTAGCCAAAGTACTGGAGGGCTCCAGAGGTTGAGATGCAGACAGGTGAAGACAGCACAGGAGCCCCATTTATTAAAATCATAGCCAAAACTACAACCATGTGGGGGGGTGTTGGCCATGACACACTCCCACAATACATCAGCCCTAGGGAGGGCTCACCCTGGCTAACCAGGAAATGAAAATCAGGGAGAAAAATATAACTTCACTGGGAGGCAAGAGGAGAGGAAGAGAGGAGATGCATCACAGCCTTCTCAGCTCAAGCATAACTGAATAAATAAGGCAAGCCACAACTTATAGAGTGCACTCCACTTCCCTCCACCCCCTAGATCATGACACTAAGAGTTTGCCACAAGGGGAAAACATTAATGGCATGAACTGAACTGAACAGTAACCGCTAATATTTATGACTAACTATTGCACCCACATAACAGTAGCAAATCCAAAAGATGAACAATTTAAGAAGGAGTATAATACATGCCAAAGAACCCTGCAGCAGAACACTAAGATGCATTTGAATGGCCAAAAAATGGCAGCTATCACTAAAAAAAGGACCAGGCAAAAAGAAAAATTAAAACTGATAAACACAGGACTGCTGCAGAGTCCGTGTGCTACAGACAGTGCAAAGGGAACATCTCAAAGTATAACAAAGAAACGGAGAATGCGGGGCTTAAAAAAATAAAAGCTGCCACATATTATGGTCCATGTCAGAGAAACCAAAACAGTCTGTTGTTCAGTTGATGTCCAGTAACAGGAAAGTCCTACTGGTGGTGAGTGAACAAACACCGGAGACATACACGATAATGAAAAGTCAACCATAATCCACAACAAATATTTTAGAAATGCCAGTTATCACAATGCTCCCAGGAAGGCTGCTGTGGGATTCCAGACTAAAACCATGCTCAACAAAATCCAAAAACAGTCAGTCATAATATAGAAAAAACATCCTGGAGAAACAAGTGGATAGCTGGTGGATCACAACACATGCAAAAGAAATAAAATGTGCCTCTTAATCCCTCAGTTGACATGTCACCATCCCCTGAAGCAAGCAGTATGCAATAGCACACAGCAATATCTGATCAAAAACAGTGACCAAATGGAGAAAGCAACACTTAAGTACATCTGTGAAGGCTACAGGGCCCTTCAGCTGGTTTTAAATAGATTGGAGAGTAAAAACATCAGGTCTCGACAAGCGTTCTCCTCTGAGTCAAAGGATTGTGCAGCCCCTTTGTAAAACACTATCAATTTTGCAATTTACAGCATATGAAACTAAATATGAGCAGCCAGCAATTTGGAACTAAGGGGGCCATAAGCAGATCAGCGCTCCCAGACAGCCTGAGGAAAACTCTTTTTCTTGTGCCCTCCAGGTCACCTCCTATAGCTCACAAAGTTTGCCCAATAAGTACATTTTATCCAAATAGTTGAGAAATTTAATGAGAGGACACGGTCTTCAACCATCAGGGGGCACAGGCCTTAGTACTCGGTGCTCACGCTCAATTATATAGGATGGGCTGATAGGAGAGGGCCCCACAAGCTTCTCACATAGTTCTTGTGCAAATAAGATTGTGCTGGGGCCCTCAACTCACTCATGTAGCTCAGTTACAATGACATTATTCCAGTTGCTCTGTCTTTTGAGATTTTCAAGACAAGTCTCCAATTTCAGCAATTTGTGCCACATCGAGATGAGCTCAGGTTCCAGGCATCCCCTCCAGTCATCCAGTGAACTCACCTGGGTCTCTACATCCCCAACCCACTGGGTGAGTTCCTCCGTTGCTGTCCGGATAGCCTTGACATCCATTATCAGATAAAATTGATTCCTTCAATGTAGCAAATTCCTTCATGAAACGCTCCTCTGTTAAGACTTCAGCTGGCAAAATAGTGCTGGAGGAAGCCACCAAAGGTGGCTTGGTATGCTTGGAGGACCAGTCCCACTCTGGGATGGGTGGCAGGGTATGGTGACAGAGGGGTTGCTTTCATCTCTGCATCCATTTCAAAACAAAAGAGTGAATACTGTCAACACCCCAGATGTTCATGAAACAGCACAAAACCAAATGCTTGAATGTCAAAAGGAAAATACCGAGGAAAGAAACAAATTACACTTGGTGAGGTCGGAGCAGTGCAAAAGAGCATCTAGCAGTGGCAACACATCACGTGACTCCCCCTCCATGCTGTTTTGTTATAACCACCCATGCTTCAGTTTAACCACCCATGCTTCCCTTCAATCTTCCAATCAGCTGAGGACTGCTCTCCATCCTGAAACCACAGCTTTCTTTTATTATGTGCCTACACTTTTATTATTTATATTACACTGGATGATATTACAAAAACAAAAAAGCTAAGTATTGGCACACTCAGGGAATCAGTCTAGGCAGAGGGGAGGGTGTCAGGTTTAAAGTGTTACTGCTTCTTCATCTAATCCTTCATTTGATTAGCAGATATGACTGCTCACCAGCCTGAAAGTAATGTTTTCATGTAGCAAAAGTATATGCCAGAACTATTTTTCACACTAGATGATTTAAAACAACTACAAAAAATAAACACCTAAGTATCAGCCCACCTGTGGAATTGGGCTGGGCAGCAGAGTCGGGTGTCATGTTTAAAGTATAACACCTTTGTATCTAACACTTCAACTGCTCTCCATCTGTATAGTAAAGTTTTTGTGTAGAAAAAAATATTTGCCTAAGCATTTTTACACTGCATGATTACCCCCCCCACCAAAAAAAGCTTTATATCAGCATACTTGGAGAATCAGGTGGGAAGGGGGGTCATTTAGGTGTGTCCTTAATTGCATTTATTTAAATGTGCATCTCTGGGAAGTTGAACTGTTAGTTGCACTGAGCTAGGAGGCTCAAGGGATACTTGTGAATCTGGATGTCTTTGTGGAGGATCAGCCAACCTGGAAGGGATCTTACAAAACTATATGCTCACCCACATCATCAAGGCAGCCCCACATCTCCCTGAGGTATGCCCCCCCCCAGGTCAGCACTCTGCATTATGCTCTAAATTCCACCAGCCAAGGTCAGGGTAGTCTGGATTGGCTCAGCTCACAAACCCAGATATCCCACTTGCCAGTGTTGTGCACCACGAGTCTGTGCCACTATTTTGTTTTTAATTTTGGGATTTTTTTTTAAAGATGGATGGGTGGGTGACCTAGGCTGCTGATGGTGTAAGCACTGGCAGTTCTTCATGCTGCTGTTGTTAGTTATGTGCCTCTGAGTGACTTAGCTTCTATGTGCCCCTGAATTTGCTGTATGACCTGTGTGCTTTTATTACACTATCTGCCAAGGCATGATGCCAATGTGGGTGGAGTGGTGCTGTAACAGCACTCAAGCCAGACTGCACACTCAGAGGCACACAGCAGGTAAGGTGGCAGATACTGTACAATGTCAGTGGGCAGAGTGGTGCTCAGTTCACGTCTGAGTTCAGACATGAAAACTGAGAGACACCCTTTTTAAAGAGAACAAGTAAAAAAACAAAGTATCCTCATGTTTGAGAGATGCATGATTTATCATTAGAAGGTCCTCCACTAATCACTTTTTTAAGGTGGAGGCATGTTGTCAAGGCACAGGTCAGGAAGCACAGGTAAACCAGGACCAGCTTCATAATTCCCAAGCAGTGTTTTATTATCAACAGCAGTAAAATAAAAAAATAAAAGTTGTCTAGTATAACTATTTACAAAGGCAGTACAAACAGAGAAAACAAAGTCCTACATCTGAGGGTATCTCCAAGTTTCAGTCTCTCAGTCTCTCCTCAGCAAAATAATGCTGCTCTTTTTATAACAAAAGTCTTTGCCTGATAATTAATTTCTACATCCTGAGCTCATTAAGGAGACATCCTGTTTTTCACAAAATGTTCTGGTCAGTTTCTCTGCAGAGCAGGTTTGCAAATAGAACAAGGTCCCAAGCTAGCTTCCTGCTGACAGCTCTGCAAAACAATTTGCAAACAAGCCCGAGAAGAGCTCGAACTGCATCTCAGGTTAACCTCCTAAATTCCTAAATTCCAAATAGCTTTTTGAAATCAGTTCAACAATATAACTGTATACATTTCAAACAAAGGTATCCCAGTATCACTTACAGTTTCACACAAAGATTCACATATATTTTTACAATCACAGATCTGTAAGGGGGAAGAAAGGACAGAAACAGCAAGTGAAAGAGAGAAAGTGAGAGGCAGAGAATTGCGTGAGTGTCAGAGTGTCAGAGTGATCAGTTCCTAGGTCTCACAAGAACATTCAGTTGTGCAACCAGACAAACAAGAGACAGAAAAGGAGAGGATAGAACAGATCCTTGCATTTAACTCTTTCTATATAACAAATGAGACAGGGCTTTATTCAACCATGACACATACCCCCATCTTTAAGAAAAAACCTGTTTAAAAAAAAATAGGTTTCCAAAACTTTCTATTAATTCTCTTCTAATATTAGCGTATAACCTTTACAGTTCAGTGCATATGCAGTACAGCAAACACAGAAGTTTAAATTCACATATTTTGTTTCTTCAACCTTTGGATTTCTCAGTTCTTGATCCATATCTTGACAGAAAATCAGCACTGACATTCTCTTTCCCAGATTTGTGTAGCACTTTGAATTTAAATGGTTGTAGTGCCAGGTACCACCTTGTGATTCTGGAATGTTTATCTTTCATTTGGTTAAGCCAACAGAGAGGATTGTGATCTGTCATAAGTACAATGTCAGCTCCTACCAAATAAAACTTATGGGACTACATGGCCCACTTTGCCACAAGACATCCCTTTTCAATGGTGGAGTACCCTCTCTCTCTGTTGCGCAACTTCCTACTGATATATAGAATGGGGTGTTCATTCCCATCTGTATGATGACTCAAGACTGCACCTAGGCCTAACTCTGTTGCATCTGTCTGTAACAAAAAATTGTTTCTTAAAGTCTGGGCTTCTTAAAGCAGGGACTGAACATAATGCAGCCTTGATGGCTAAAAAAAGCTTCATCAAACTCTGGGGTTCATTGCTGTGGAGAGTGATGGCATAGCGCTCCATTAAATAAGTTAGAATTTTGCACAATCACATAAAAAAAATCAAAGATGCCTTTGCAGTGCTGTGGAGGGTGATGGCATAGCATTCCATTAAATACATTAGAATTTTGCACAATATCCGAATTTGCTAGAGTTTGCACACTATGAATTGAATTTATTGTGTGATTGCATGTATGTACTGTAATTTTTCAACCTGTAATGTTTATTGCATTAATTGTATGTATTGTATGTACTGAAAATTGTAGAGATGATACCTATTTATGCTATATAGGACCTCCCTGGAAATGAGCCACCGCTCAATGGAGTTTTATACCATCTATCCTTTTCATATATATTTTATGAATAAAAACTATTACTACTACTACTATATCATTCAGGAACCATTTTTTCGTGAGTTTAGTAAGGGCAATAGCTAGCTGGGCAAAGCTGGGAACAAATCTCTGATAATAACCAGCCAACATTAAAAATGACCTGATAAGTTTCTTTGTTTTAGGGACAGGACTGTTTGCTTCAGCTTCTATCTTAGAAATCTCTGGCTTGACTTCACCATTTCCCAGAACATAGAGCAAATATCTGGTTTCCTGCATGCCTAATGCACATTTGGTAGGATTAATTGTTAGACCTGTCTTTTTGATAGATTGGATAACTGCTCATAGGTGTTCTAGGTAGCAGTGTCAGTGGCTCAGCAGGTTGTACATTTGCCTCTGAGGCCAGAAGATCAGAAAGCTATGGATTCTAACCCCACACCAGGCACTTGGGTTAAATCCTAATACTGACACTGTAGTGCTGCACTCCTGAGGTGCCGTCATTCAGATGAGACATTAAACTGAGGTCCCATCTGCCTGTTCTGGTGGTAGTTCAGGTGGATGTTAGAGATCCCATGCCACTTCTTGAAAAGAGTAGGGAAATTATTATTGAAAAGACACATATAATACCAGTGGTAGTTATTCCATCTTACAAACTGGTTTACAGATATTTACATCAGAACAACAAAGCAAAAGAAAAAAACAATTCAAAAGAATAAAAAAAGGAAGGTAATAACAGTCAAAATTCCAACTCAACTCTCCCTTAATTTCCCTTGCATTTGGTTTTCCTCTGTTCCTTTACTTATATTTAATAAAGATATGAAAACCTTTCCACTACCTTGTTGTTTTTTGAGAGGAATGTAAAATTGATCTCTTGAATACACTTGCCCCATTTCTTGTACTATTAGCTGGCTTAACCCTTCATAACTCATTTTTTTTTATATATCACCCATTGGCACCTAGCTTGCCACAAATAAAATCAAAGGCAACAGAAAAATATTGATAATGTATCCTGATAGAGGTGTGACAGTCCTCTAGGGGAATTCCCAATATCTAAAATATCATATGTTAACTTCTCAAGCCATCCATTTTCCATTTTAAAGCCAGAAATTTCCATAGTGGTTTTACATATGAACAGTACAAAAGAAAATGTTCCATGGTTTCTTCCATATTTATACACTCTAAATAAGGGCAATTCCTTTCTTCTTTGGCTTCGTACTTGGCATTTCATCTTAAATTCAGTCTTCCATATAGTGTTAACCATACAGTCTCCCACATTTGAGGAGGAATTCTACTGTTAGTAAGCTATTGTAATATTAGTGAGTTATTAACTATGGGGCAGTTTTTAAAACTGGTTTCTCTAGGGTATATTCGATGCATTACATCTTGGTATATGGTTTTCCCTGTACCTTTTTGAATAGCTACTTTGGTGAGATTCCATTTATAAAGTGTTTGTGCAGCAGGCTTAAAATAATCCTGTATGTGTATGTGTTTATTAATTTTATTAGCTGTATTATTTCATGCATTTAAGCATCTTCCTATGGTTAGCTTAACCCACCAATTTTTTTTCTGTCCCTGTGTCTACCAAACTACTTTTAACCGTCTGAGAGAAAAACAATGCTTATAAAAAACCATCGGGTCAATGTATCCAAACGTCCTTTATTTTTCTCTAAATGAGTATAAAATCGTTTCATGGGGTTTAATCTGTTTCCCCATAGCATTCAGAAAAACAAGCTATAGACTTTCTTCTCAAACTGTGTAGGTAGGGGGAAAATCATGGCTACATATTGAAGGCATGGTATTATAAATGGTTTTAAGATCTGTATTCTTTTAATTTTTGATAATTTCCATTGCTTCCATCTATGTACCTTGGCTTCTACATTTTTTATTGACTTTTCCCAATTCTCTATGGGAAGGTTCTGTGGTCCATAAAGTATACCTAAGATTGTGATAGGCTCTGATGTTATTTTGATACAATTAATCTGCCTATGATTCTGCCCTACTGCGCCTACCCAAAGGCCCTGACTTTTTGTATAATTTTATTTTGAATTAGACAATTGTGCATATTTATTAAATTCTCCTAAAAAAATTCTTAACTGCCTATAATCTGTAAAACAAAACACAGATATCATCTGTGTATGCCTGTATCAGTAAGTCTTGTTGTATCCCTGCCCCTGTTAGCCGTTCCCATTTTGGGTGTTCTGTAATCGATCTTAAAAGGGGATCTCATGAAAAAATGTATAAAAGGGGACTCAAAGGACATCCCTACCTTACCCCTGTTTGTATTGTGAAACATTTTGCCATCTGCCCTTTAAAAAAAGGGATAACCTTAAAGGAAGAGTAAAGTAGTTTTATTTGTTCTACTACCTCCAGTGGTATTCTATATGCTTTAGGTACTTCAAATAAAAAAGAGTGATGGACTCTGTCAAATGCTTTCTCTAAAGCAGCAGATACTATAACTCCTGTAACTCCTGAGAGTGATAGATGTTCTATTTATTTATTTATTAGAATTTCAGATAAATATCTTTGAGCCAATGGCTCTTCTACAAAGGTTCCACATCAGTATACAAAGAATAGAAGTACAGTTTGTGTGAGATTAGCAGGCAAGCAGCTTGAATACAAAATTCAGTACTGGGTATACATGGCCCTCGACATCTCCTCCATTAATCTCCCTCCCAACCCCTTCCCCCCTACTGAGTTCCTGCATGCCCTCCTCTTACTTGGGCATATGAAGAAACTGCACTTGATATGTGCCTATAACCCCCCCAAGGGTGGTCCGCAAGGACTCTCCTCTCTCTCCTTCACAGTACCAGTGACACTGTGGGGACAAACGAAGTCCTAGTCATCGGTGATTTTAATCTGAACTGGCTGGCTCACAACTGCAAGGAATATGAACCTCTGCTCTTGGGCCATGCCTTGAGCCAGGTCATCACTAAGCCTACCAGGCCCTCTGCCCGGGGGAAAAATGGGCGGCTAATCGATTGGATCCTGACTAACAGACCTGACAGGATCACATCATCGGGCATCCTTCCGGATGCCATCTCTGACCACTCGCCCACATACTGCACTTGGGGCATTTCTCGGTCAAAACCCCCAGCAAAGTGATCACAATGAGGATTACTCAAAGCTAATACCCAACACTTCCTCTCCGACCTCTCCTCACTCGTTGACTGGTCAGGGGTCACAGCTCTAGAAGACCCAGCACAAGCCCTAGAGGAATTTCTTTCAAGTTCATCCCTAATGTAGTATCAAACATGCCCTCACCAGGAGGCATGTAAAGGCGCTGTCACCAAATGGCTTCATGGTGGCCTTTTTTCCCTAATGAAAACTAGGGACAAAAGCTGGGCGACCTACAAGGCCTCCCAAAGCATTACTGATCTCCTTGCCTACAGGACCATCAGAAACATATGCAACAAAGCCATCCGCTCTGCAAAAAGCGAATTCTGTAAGTCCGCCCTGCTCTCCTCTGCCTCCAACCCAAGAAATTTCTGGCAAAATATCAGAAGTGCTGTCGGTGGGTCGGCCAGAGTGCAGGTCACTGACCTACTTATTGGCGGGGTCAGCTGCAACAACCCCACACCATCTCTAACACTTTTAATTTGCTGTTCTCTGAACCCCACCCTCCTCTGTGCTCTGCCCCTAAGCCCCTGACTCTCCTCCTCCTGGTTCTAACCCCCCGTCCCCCTCTCTTCCTCCAAAAAGCCACATGTTACGAGACCCAGAAGCTCCTCGCCAGCCTTTCCCCTCACAGTGGGGCTGGTCATGACTGCCTCGAGCCTAAACTGCTCCCCTTCCCCCACCCACTGCAGGGTCCCCCAGGACTCCGTTCTTGGTCCCACCCTCTTCTCCCTCTTCATCAACAATCTCCCATCCTCTGCCATCCATGGGCATGCCACTCTCTACGTGGATGACCTGGTCATTTTGACCAGTGCTCGTGACATTGCCACCATTAATGCCCAGCTTAATGCCAACTTCCATTGCATCCAGTCCTGGCTAGTGGATCACAGGCTCTCCATCAACCTCAAAAAAACCCAAGCCATGCTGTTTGGCTCACGGCACAAGCTAAAGTCCTGCCCCTCCCCCCTCCAAATACTGGATAGAGATGGCTCCCCCCTACAGACTGCAGCCTCATTCAAGTACCTGGGCGTCACTCTGGACCCACAGCTTGATCTCACCCAGCATATTCAGAACATCTGCAGGACCACAAATGTTAAACTTGGCCTTGCCTACAAGGCAAAAAACTGCCTAACCCCTGCAGCTCACTTGGCGCTAGCCAGAGGGGTTCTCCTCCCTACTCTCTGCTACGGGCTGGTTACCTTCACTCCTATGACCCCTTCCAGCCTCCAGAAATGGGACGCAGCCTATAATAACATCTGCCGCTTTGCCCTTTCTGCTCCACCTCTCACTCACTGGTGCGACCTCTACTCCCGACTGGAGTGGCTCCCTCCTGAAAGACATCGCACCTTCGTACTTGGCAATTTCCTTGACAACATTATAAGGTCAGCCACACCCCCCTCCCTCACCCCTCCTGCTAACCCTGGCCCCTCCTATCAGCTTAGATCAAGAGAGGCCCTCGATTGACTTGTTCCTAGAACTCACTCCCTCATGGGGGACCGGGCCTTCTCCTCATTTGCCCCCAAACTCTGGAACTCGTTCCCAATCCTTACCCGGACCACCCCTCTCATTCCCACTTCAAAACCTCGCTCTGGCACTACCTGAAACCCTCCTCTGCCTGTCCCTGTACTTCCTAGCTCTACCCCTCCCACTCGAGTGTCTTGAGCTCCCAGGGCCTCCCTGCTCTGTACCCCTCCAAACCTGGTAACACTTTACTGACCTCACTCCCTCTCCCCTTCTCCTCCTTCTCTCCTCCCACCCAACTTGGCCTCTCCCTCCACCCCTCCCTCACCCCACCCCCGTCTTTTCCCCTCCAATGCACTTACTACTGTAGCACCAATTAACCTCTAAAATTATTACTGAATACATCTTGTTTACCTTTAATTCTCTTAGCCTTACTCCCCAATTGTGTGTACCTGCGTCTCCCAACCTCAATTTCTAATGATGCATTGCTTCCTCTTTCTTTTCAGGTAATGTTCGTTGTTTTTTCTTGATTACCATATTTGTACTTTACCGCTAGCATATTCTGTCAATCCTGTTGTTTGCTCTATTGTATGTAACTGACTCTGGTTTGCCACCAACTGTATGTAACTGATTCCTGTATGCATCCACCATTGTAACCCTTCCGGGTCGCACCTGAAAATAGGCACTTGGTGTCTAGTGTGCCCTACCCGGTTAACAAAAACAAATAAATAAATAATAAATAAAAGCTACAGGTAATATAAATAACAGTTAGAACAACACATTCAGGCATACATTTAAGAATGATGAGTCACAACAAAAAATATTTACATGAATTAAAGCTGCCAGAAGGGCATTGTCAAAGGGAAAGGTAGAGTGGAAAAACTGAGTTGCTGCCATTTGTTCCAGGTAGCGTTGGAAAGTGGAAGAGAGCATGGCTGTAGAGGGGTAACTGGGAGGGAGGTAGAAGGGAGAGGTGGGTGGGAGGCAAGGATCAGGGAACAAGTGCAACAGTGGGTGGGGTGAGCAGATTAGAAAAGGGAGTGAGGAAGGGAGTTGAAGGAGGGTAAGAGAGGAAGGTGGTGGACCAGGGCTAGGGAGAGAGGCAGGGGTAGATATAGGGAGGGTGGTGGCAGGCAGAGGTGGTGATAGTACAGAGGTGTGAAGAACAGAACGACTACCAGGGAGGTTAGGAGAAACAGTCAGCATCTCTAATTACCATCAAGGCATTCTGAATTTTCCTATCAAGAAGTCTGCAAAATTGTTGTGGAGAAATTACTCGGCTTGCATATTGTTTGAGTCTATTGTTCATGACATGTGCTAGAATTTTATAATCTGAATTTAATAAAGTAATTGGTCTCCAGTTTTTAATGTTCGTTTTTGTTTCCTGATTTAAAGAGGTATCTCAATATGCCTGCTGTGAAAGAGGGCTAAATAATTTTGGTAGAAAGGAAAACCCTGAAAACTTTTTCTAGGCATATTGCTAACTGCTGCACAAAGGTTTTATAAAGTTTATTTGGGAGTCCATCCAAACCTGGTGATGTTTCATTTTTTAGAGTCTTAATCGTCGACTCTATTTCAATTATGGAAAATGGGGCCTACATTTTTGAAACTTCTTCTGGGAAATTTGGAACAGTGATTTTTTTTTGTAAATATTCTTTTATGTCATGCTCCAGAATGGGTGTCTGTGGTTGAAGAGAGTTATAATGGTGTTTTATGAAATTTTATATGTTTTCAATTGAGTCTGCCTTTCTTCCCTCTTGATCTGTTAAATATTGTATGTTTGTTGATTCTTTAATTTTTTTACAAGCTTCAATGGGATCTCCTATTGGAGACATTTGTGTACCATTGTATAACATCACTTGCAGGGTTTTTGCTCTGTTATACTGGTATGCCTTTATTTTGTCCTTTATTTCTCTAATTTGCTCTATATAATCGAATTCTGAGGAATATATGGAAGTGTAAAGTTTCTGCAGTTGTCTTCTCAATGACAGATATTTGAGGAAGTTATCATTTCCTATTTTTTCCATGTTCTTGAACCATACTCTTATATCTTTTTTTGTGTCCGACCACCATTCTCCTAAATTAATGTGTAGAAAAGCTACTGACAGTCTTGCCTTAAGAATGTTTGATATATTTGTTTTAACATATGGTTCTGTTAATACTGAGATATTTAATTTCCACCTTTTTTTGCCTTGGTTCCCATGGAACAAGTTTGAGACTGAGTATTAACATTACATTTTTTGTTTATTTATTAAACTCTAGGATTACAAGTACCTTTGAGCAGGAACTGCTCGTTTGCAAAGGTTCCACATCGGAGCATGGGGGGTAACATACAACAATGGTAAACAGTGGTAACAGTCATAACATACAGATTACTTGTACATAAATAGTTCAGTCAATATGTTGAAGTAGAACAACACTAGCTAGCTTCTATCAGAATTCATGGTGAAAAGGTATACTTGGTAGGAAGAAGTCAGGAGGAAGCTGGCTGAAAGGTGCCATTGTCAGACAGGGATGAAAAGAGTGAGGGGGACAGGGCCAGTGGCCAAAGGTATGAGTGAGTCCATAGAGAGGGATGGGTGGGTGGGGGGCAAGGGGAGGGGAGGGCTGGTGCCACAATTACAAGGCTGTGATAGCTGATAAAGTTCCAACTAGGGTAGAGGGTGATGACCATGGCTTAGGGGAGGTAGTCACAATGTGAGGTAGAGGGGAGGAATAGATGCAGTTGCCTTTTAAAGGGGCTTAGTGTTGCAGCAGCAAGAGTTTCTTTGTTAAGGGTATTGAACCACCGAGGAGCCCTGTGCATGAAGGATCTCTGACCCAGCGAGGTCCGGCGCCTGGGGATCTGGAACGTCTGGAATTGAGAACTGCGAGTTGGCTGGGTGCTGCTGTTGGTAGTAAGGAGTCTCGCCACACCTGGAAGCATGAGTCTGAGAAGAACTTTTTTGGCAATCAGCAGGTCTGGTATTGTATTCTACTAATCAGACGTAGCCATCCAGCCTTGGTGTAAAGGTCACAGGTGTGCGTTAGGCGTTCGGCCCCCGTAAGAAGTCTACAGGCCTTGTTAAGTGTCACAGATATCCTCCTAAGGGCAGTAGCGGAGGCAGAGCCATAGATGACTAGACCGTAGTCAACAATGGAGGTAACAGAGCTGTGGATAGCCAGTCTAAGGGCTTCAGAAGTCATACAGTGTTTGTACTTGTGGAGCAGGCCAAGGCATATGTTGGCAGACTTTGCAACCTTCCCAATGTGCTGAGAGTAAGAGAGTGAGCTGTCCAGGGTGATGCCGAGGTATTTGAACTCGTGAACCTGATCAAGTGAGGTCTCATCTTGATTCTTGATGGTGAGGGGTAGGTGTTTATACTTGCTACATGCATTGCAGAAAGACATGACCTTAGTTTTACTATAATTCATGACAAGTTTGTAAGAGCCAAACCATTTTTCCACCAGGGTGAAATCATGTTGCAGTTGACTCTCATGTAGGTTAAAGTCCCGGTTGCTAGAGAAGAGGACCGCATCATCTGCGTAGAGTAGTATCCTCTGTTGGCAGATGCCAGGGAGGTTGTTAAGGAAGAGAGAAAAGAGTAATGGGCCCAGTATTGACCCCTGAGGAACATCTGAGAGGACTGGCTTTTCAACTGAGGAGACTCCAGCAATTTTAATACTTTGAACTCTTTCCCCAAGGTAGTTAGCAAACTAGGGCAGTGCATCCTTGGAGAGCCCAAGAGCAGTCAGTTGTCTGAGTATGAGGGGGTGGTTAACTGTATCAAAGACCTTTGTCAGGTCAATGAATATGGCCCCCCACAAAGTCCTTGGTCCACGGCATCATGGATATAACTGGTGAATTCCAACAATGCTGTGGTGGTACTGTGCCCTTTACGGAAGCCATGCTGCTCGGGGAACTGAATATTATGTTTTTCCAGGAACTCTACAAGCTGGTCAAAGACTATACATTCAAGTGCTTTGGATAATGGGGGGAGGAAGGAGATGGGCCTATAATTGGTGTGCAGTGACTTATCTCCACTCTTATGCACTGGTGTAATGGTAGCCTTTTTCCAGAGTGATGGGAACTGGCCATACCTTAGGGAGAGGTTGAAGATCATTGTCAGGGGTTCAAGGATCTTGTATCTATGTCCAAAAATTCCACTGGATTTATTTGAAATTTTCCTTTAGGTACATTAGATGAAGTGAAAATATGATCTATGGTAGTTCAATATTTATTTTGTACATAGGTAAATTTTGGCCCCTTTTCTTGATGTGTACAACAGTTTATGAATTCTGCTGTTTCAATTATTTTTGCTAAGGTATTTGTATCACAATAGGTTTTCCTTTTGGCTTCATGTTTATCCTTTTTATTGTTTTGCAGTATATCACAATTGAAGTCGCCTCCCAAAGAAATTTTGTATGATGTGACTAAATATGGCTGGATGGCTTTTATCTGATTAACCCTTTCTGCTTTCATCTGGGGGTTGTAGATGTTTATAAGTCTGTAATCCATATTTTCCCATTTCCCATCAATAATTAAAACTCTACCTGGGACCAAATCTATTAGTTTATGCAGTGTAAATTTGTAAGAATTAAAAAGGATTCCCACCCCATCTGCACTGTCTGGGCCAAAAGGCCAATATGAGGGTCCCCATAATCATTCTCTTTTGAAAGTCATCACCCGATCATCAGAATACATCCATGTTTCTTACAGAAAACAAATGTCTATTTTTTCATTATGAATAAACTGGAAAACAGCCTGTCTTTTCACATTATTAATAATATTGTGGCTATTTAAAAAGTCCAATGTACTGTACAATCCGCTAGCATTGTCTATTCTGTTTAAGATGTAATGCTTCCTTCTTTTCTTTTTTTTCCCCTTTGTAATCCCTCAGTACTGGGGTCTTGGGAGGTTGCTCTATGTTCGATTTTTGAGAGTCTGAGTCTCCCTGTTCCATCTCGGAATCTCCCCAACTGGTGAATAAAGCAGTATAAGAATTGTTTATTTCAAAGGATACTGGGGGGTTAGCTTTTATATTTCTGGAAAACCTTCTAAGAGGCAAAGGGGTTGCAGCTGGAAGGGTAAGCTTTCTATCCTCTAAACTAACAGGATCTTCATAACATACTGGTGTTAGTATTACAGGGTCAATGGTCATATTTGGGGTAGGTTCCACATTTGGGGGAGCCTGCACAGCTATTTCTGGTATCTTAACTATGACCTCTACCTCAGAAGGGGGGGGTCTTGGATAGGGAAGACTAAGCAATTTTGGCAACAGGTTTCTTTAGGAGGGGCTTTGTGTAGAGGCTGTATCCTGTGCTTGTTGAGTTAATAGTTCAGGACTCATGCATGATGCTTTATATTTTGCTGCCCAAGGGCATTCCCCAAAAACATTACTGTATTCCTCGCATAGGTCACATCTCGTGTGATTAGCACACTGCATGGCGATGTGGCCAATTTCTCCACAATTATTGCAGTGGAGCTTGTCGTAGGTGCTGGACAGATGGGTCCTGGAGCCACACTGGTAGCAAGCCCTCAGTTGTCCTGCATAAAACCCCCCCCATCTTTCCCCAACATAAAAAAAATAGGAATATGCTCAGTTCCTGAGTCTGCTTGTTTTAGCTTAACTTTATACTTCCATCCCCCTGTCCAGAACATTTCAGTGTCTAGAATCACTTCTGGTTCACTAAGAATATCACACTTTTGGTTTAACCAATATGTAATGTCCTCCACATGGACCCCCTCATTCCTAAACATGCCCGTAACATATTTTATCAATGGTTTAGTGAGGGGAATCACTAGGAAGGGGGTCCATGTGGGGGAAAACTTCACTTGTCCATATACTTCTCAAAACAGATCTAAAGCATGTGCAGTACAAAAGCTGATGTCAAAGTTGTCCTCTCCAGATATGTTAATGAAATTGTATACCTCCCTGGGTAAAGTGCAAAGAACCTTTTAGCAAGTGTCTTCCCACATAATATCTATCAGGTCTTTCTGCTAATCCCCCTTTGTATCTTATGCGGCTGGCACTCCTCCTCGGGGTCACCTCTTTTCTAACATTTGCAAATAATTCAGATAACAAAGGTTTTTGGACTGCAGTTGAATCTTGTACAAAGTCCTGTGCAGGATTTCCTTGTTCCATTTCTGATATCTCTGGGAGTTTAGGAGTGTCTGCTGGCTTCCAATGTTCTTCCTCTGCTTTATTTAGGATATTTTTCAGTCCTGGTGTAGAACCTATAGGTTTAACACCTGTTAATGTCATGTCCATTTTTCCCCCATCAAATAGTAGAGCTGGTTCTACCAGAATCCTTGATTTTCATTCTGGAGAGGCCTGTGAAGGGTCTAATGATGAGTCCCAGCTAGGGTCAGGTAGCCAAGTCCCTCTCGTTGTCTGTTTCCATCCTTCTGCAATTAAAGCTTTTGGGGGCAACCAGGGGTCACAGGGGGGAAATTGGAACAGCTTGCAGTTGTTGCACTGCAAATTGTGATTTTTTGTTAGCTGGGGATGGATTTCGTGTAGCGGCCGGTATATTTCTGCTTGCTGACGTTATCGCAGCGCTTTCCTCTTTAGTGTCCTCTGTTTTGTTCATTCTAGCATTTGTGCCTTTTGCCGCAAAGAAAACGTTTGTTACACCCTCATGAATATTATTGTGTGTTTGGTATTTAACAGTCTCTGTTTCAGTACAAGTGTTTTTCAGTCATTAAAGGCTATTTGAAAACAAATCCTGCTGTCTTAGTTAATGTTGTGGTAAACTCTCCTGTTTTTTTCCCTACATTCTCTCGCTTTCTTTCTATTGGCCCACCTTGATATTCTTTGCATCTGAATCTTTTATTTTAGCTTCCTCACATATTTTATCTTGCTGGTATTCTCCTGGCTTTAGGCACATGCTTTGAGTAGCATTTTTGCTGCCAGCCTGGAAATTTAAATTGTCAATATTCAATATAGGAAGGAAACATGAATGACTCACCCGGCCCTGTTAGGGCCTTCGATGCTACTACATCATCTGCTGCATTGACAGGCAGTCTGGCTGGTTAGACAGGGGATGTTTCAGCCTTTAATTTAGCAAGTTATGCAGCTAATCTTCCTTGTTTCCGCTTGTGCTATCCTTTTTCTTGCTGCAGCATTAATAACAAAGTTTTTTTCCATTTCAGCATCTTTTTCTCTCTCACATTTGATGAATTTCTCCAAACAATCATCTGGTTTACTTAAATCCTCAGTGGAAATATAAACATCTGTGATGTCTTCCTCTGAATTTTCTTCATTACTTAGTTCCTCAAACTCTTTTTCAGTCCCTTGCAAGTTCAAAGTGGGAGTTGAGGCCTGCTCTCCCACCTCTACAGCATCCACACTCTCTGGAGTCTCACTCTGAGTGGCCATCCTGGAAAGGGACAGCAGCCCCCCCTTCTGACAGCAATTCTGTAGGGGAATTTCCCTGGTGCCCTGACCAAATTTCCCCCATTCACTAAAAATACCACCAACAGCTTAATCTGGTTCAATTTCAGTGGTACCATCTGTATTCCCCCCACTCTGATCACCACTAAAAAATGGACTTCTAGTCTCAGTGGGCCTACCGGGTCAACAAAATTTGAAAAAGATTTAGCACTCTCTCTTGCTCTCTCTTTTCCATTCTGGACTGTAGACCACAACACCATACAGGTATTCAGCACAATAACCAGTGTGAGGGGATAAAATTACATCCCTGTACCTCAGGAATGTAGTGGGTGTGCCATGTAAACCAAATGGCATGGAAGTGAACTGATAGAATTCAATAAGAGTGGCAAATGTAGTTTTGTCCATGGATTCTTTAGCTTGGAAGATTTGCCAGTAACCCTTGGTGAGATCTAGGGTACTGATGTACTTGGCACTTCCCAGTCTGTCCACCAAATCATCTATCCTGGGCATAGGATAATTGTCAAATTCTGACACCTGATTAAGATTCCTAAAATCAAGGTAGATTCTTACACCTCCTCCTTTTTTATTAACCATCACCATTGGTGATGACCAAGCACTTCTTGACTATTCTATGATACCCAACTGTTTCATGTTTTGTATTTCCTTAACCACATCTGCTCTTAACTGCTCCGGTAATCTGTATGTCTTTTGTGTGATAGGGTGTGCATTCCCTGTCACTATTAAGTGCTTAACCCCTTTTTGCTTGGCCTGGCACTGTGGTAAAAGTACAGTTAAATGTCTTTAACAAATTACGAATTTCTGCATTTTGTTCGGAGGTTATGGAAACATCCACCTTTACAGCATTCAGCAGTTATAGTTTGTTCCAGTCCATCATAAGCTATATCAATATCTTCTTTATCAGTTTATGGTTAAACCAGCAAAGCAGCCTTTGGTGTTTTTTCAACCCATTTCTTCAGGAGGTTAGCATGGTATACCTTGATAGGATTTTTCCTGTCAGGGGTTTCAATCTCGTAGGTAACTGTGCCAGTACATCTAAGAACCTTATAAGGCCCTTCCCACTTCATTAACAGTTTATTTTCTGTAGTGGGTAATAGTAGCAAGATCTTTTCACCTGGCTCAAAAACTTTTTCTTTTACTCCATGGTCATAATATGCCTTCTGCAGGTTTTGGGCCTCTTCCTGATTACTATGGGCAATTTCAACATATTTTTCCAACTTCTTTCTCAGGGCACACATATAAGATGTAGCAGATTTTTTCTGAGTGGGGTTATCTTCTCATGTTTCTTTTTGTTACATCTAGTGGCCCTCTAGGTTGTCTACCATACAACATTTCAAATGGTGAAAAAGCTGTTGATGCCTGTGGCACTTCTCTGGAAGCAAAAAGCAGGTAAGATAAATATTGGTCCCATCTTTCCCTTCCCCTTTAGAAAACTTTTCAACATGCATTTTAGGGTTTGATTAAAATGCTCAATGAGGCCTTCTGTTTGAGGGTGATATGGGGAGGTTCTTATGGCAGTAGTACCTAGTAGTGGCACAGTTCCTTCAGTAATACAGCATCAAACATAGTGCTCTGATCAGTAATAATCTCTTTAGGTATGCCCACCCTGCTGAAAATTTCAGCAAGCTCTGCTGCCGCTTTTAGGGCTGTGATAGGAACTGCCTCTAAGTATCGAGTAGCATAGTTACATACAACCTAAATGAATCGATTACCGTTTTTACTTTTGCCTAAAGGGCCAACCACATCCATTGCAATTCTCATAAAAGGCTATATATCAAGAGTAGGGGCACCAGGGTCACCTTGTCTTTTTTAATCACTGGGGCTACTTTCTGCCACTCAGCACAGGAACTGCAATAGGCAGCAACATCTTCATGAATTCCAGGTCAGTAAAATCTGTACAGCAATCTGGCAATGGTGCGATGCCTCCCCAAATTACCAGCCATAGGATTACCATGTGCTATCTGTAACAACTCAGATCAATACTTTTGTGGTATAACCAATTGTTCTATCTGTTCCTGTGACTGAGGTTTAACCCAAACTCTGTACAGTAACCCATTGCATTTTTCAAATATTGGTTCACCTTGTTTTGTTTTCACTCCTAGCTGCTTAAAATTACCCTGGAGAGAAACATTGTTAGCTTGCTCTGAAACAAAATCACAATCAGTAATCTGTTTAGTTTCAGCATGTTCATATACAATATTTACCCCTTATGTCCATCAGTCTTTTGTTGCCACTGTTTCTTCAGGTGTCTTCTTTCTGTCCTGGTCTTCTTGATCTTGGAGCTGTGTTTAAAACAAGTCTGAATCAAAATCATTGAAAGGAAAAGTGTCCCCACCATCTGAGACTTTCTTTGCCTATGCGCTTGTCATCACAGCTGCTGAGACTACAAGTTTTGCTCCCTCTGTGATTAACTCACTAAATCCTGGAAAGTCATTTCCAATAATCATAGGTACAGGTAACTTAGGTACTACTCCTATTTTCATTTTGTGAGATGCCTCATTAATATTTAGAGTCACTTGGGTGGTGGGATAGTATCAAGTGCCCTGTGAATGCAGATGACATCAGTACCTGGTCCTTTGGCACAATTCTTTTTGAGAACTTCAACATGCACAAGGGTTTGTCTGCTTCCTGAAGATATAAGTCCCTTCACAGTCTTATCTTCCACCTTGACATCTGTTCAATACTTGCCACAATTTGCTAATGACAAATATGCTCCAGTGTAACCCTCCTTATTTTTATGGCAGTTTCTTGCAATAGATAGATATTTTACTTATAAAGCACCCGATTCCATGGACTCTGGGTGCTGTACAATACAAATCAACTACAGAGTACATATAAGCAGCAGTTCAACACAAACTTAAAATTTTATCCATCCCATTAAAACCAAAATCAATCATTAAAAGCCTGCTGGAACAGATATGTTTTTAATGCTTTCTTAAAGACTTCTACCAAGGGGGCCTCCCTTAGATAACCAGGAAGGGAGTTCCACAGAGTGGGCACCGCCACTGAAAACACCCTGTCCCCAGAATGCTGCAGCCTCACTCTGGGAACTCCAAGGAGGCCTCCCCAGCAGATATGGCCTGGCTTATTACAGTTATAACAAATAAAGTCTTTGGGTGCAGATTTGTTACCTCCGCTAGAGTTCTTATCAGACTTGGAGTTAAACTGGGAAAAGAGTCCGGCCCGGTGGCACTGAGGGTTGAAGCGATGGAGGCCACACCTCTTGTCATGCCAGTGGCCTGGGTTTGGGAATGAGCCCGGGAGCTGGGGGTCGGCAGGGGAGGAGTAGGATTGAGCATCCGGAGGACAGCTCTCCTCTCCCTGGGGTGGGACCCAGGGGCATCCTGGCACAGTGGTGACCTCCATGGAGGCCGGAGGCATTGCTGCTGCTGGGAGCATATTGGGGGACGCACGCAGCTGACGTCTATGGTAGCTCCCTGTTGACATCATTGCAGGGCCGGGTGCGTAGGGGTAAAAGAGGAAAAAAATACCTTGGCGCACTGCTTGATGGCCGGCCTCATGGCGCTGCCTGGCTTCAGCCTTGGATGCTCCCCCTGATCGAGACCCCCCCAGATCCCATGATGGTGGTGGTTGCGTACCCACTGCGGTGGGTTGCTGTGCAGGACCGAGGAAGGGGTAAGAGCTTGGGATGTGGGGAAGAGTAAGGGCTAAGAGGTCAGGCTGGACTGGGGGGGGAACCATAGGTAACACCACCCCCCCCAGCTGCAGAGGAACTATAAAAAAAAACTGGGAAAAGAGGGTCTTACTGTTACTGCTTGACTGTTACCTCACTGCTGTGGCATCTGTCTGGCCATCTAGTAGTCTTCAGTCAGAGAAATGGCCTTTTCCCCACTTTCTGGTCAGTGTTCTTTTACCCAAAGCTGCATATCTGTAGGCAGGATATTGATGAACTGCTCCATTGCAAGTGTGTCAATGATCTGTGGGACTGTTTTGCTCTCTGGTTGGAGCCAGTTAATAAGGAGTTCTCTGAATTGGGTACAGGCTTCTCAAGGATTGTAGACTGAGTGGTACTTCAGGGAATGGAATCTTTGCCTGTAGGTCTCTCCTGAGATGTAATATCTTTTCAGGATTTCTTTTTTCACCAGGTCATAGTTTTCTGATTGTGTGCAGTGTCCATATTGCTGTAAGCAAGTTGGGCTTTACCTGTTAGGTAAGGTGCCAGCCTGATTGCCCATTTCTGCTTTGGCCATTCGTAGGCTGTATCAAGCCTTTCAAAAGTTGTTAGGTATGGTTTGATATCATCTAAGGGACATAACTTTGTAAGTTTAATGTCTTTTAAGTTGTTTGTGTTTTGTTGCTCTGCTGGACTTGTGCCAGATCTTCCAGCTTTGATACCTTGCAAGGCATCCAGCCATCACTGCTCCTGTCACTGCATCTCTTCTCTTCTCTGCTTCTCTGTCTCTTTTTGTTGTATAGCTCACTATTTGAAAAAGGCAGAAAGACTTTCAGGTTCTGTCCCTGCCTGTTCTTTTTCCATGACTAGTGCTGACTGTACAGTCTCAGCTTGAACTTCTGTCTCTGCTAGTTTGGCTGCCATTCTTCTGGTAATCACTCCTGGGCTTGCTGCTGCAGAATCCATACCTTTCTTCTATGCTGCCCTGGTACCAGGTCTAGTATCCACACACAAAACTCCTAGCTTAGAGTATACATGGCATAAATCCCACTTCTTGCACCATCTGTCATAAAGGCACAGGTCAGGAAGCATAGGAAAACCAGGACCAGTTTCACAATTCCCAAGTGGTATTTTATTATTATCAACAGCAGTAAAATAAAAAATTAAAAACTGTTCAGTATAACTATTTACAAAGGCAGTACAAACAGAGAAAACAAAGTCCTTCATCTGAGGTTATCTTTAATTCCAAGTTTCAGTCTCTCCTTAGCAAAACTTTTGCTGCACTTTTTATACAGTTGAAGCCTCTTAAAGGAGATGCCTCTGTGGATGGGCCTTAGTCCCCTTTAAGTGGGCATCTCTAATAACAGAATATTCAAAAAACGTAACATACAGAGACAAACAGAGCAAACGAACATCAGGAATAAGCAGAGACATACATTAACACTAAAACAGCACATACTGATTTCAGCTCTTTTGTGATTTTGTGCTGTATGTCTCAAGTTAAATAATGTTACTTTAGTTTATTGAGAAAAAAAATGTTAAAAAGTGTTTAAAAACAGTACAGTCTTCAGCAACCTTGGACACTGATGCACCCAGCTCCTACAGCGCTTTGATAACCATCACTTTGTCTGCCAAGGGAAGATCCACTCATTTAGACTCCATCAGGACAGATAAATGTGCACAGGTAAGAACAAGAAACACAGCCTATGTCGATTAGCAGTTTGTGACTCTTTTTATGCAGTATATACTGCTTAAATTTGATTAGCTGCACCTGATTAAGTGTGAAATGTCAAGTGTCTTAGCAGGTGATAATGACAGATAATGAGAGGATAGCAGAGGAAACAGCCACTAAACTGTCCCCATTAAAAGGATTCCTATGTCCCCTTTAAAGGTGTGATGCTTCCATTCAGTTGCATAGAAACATAGAAACATAGAATTTGACGGCAGATAAGGACCCCTTGGCCCACCCAGTCTGCCCATTTCCCTGCCTACTGGATAAGCTGCAGATCCTAGTTAACCAGCAGCCTACTTTTTCCTACCCCCATCCCCTAGAATTGCCTTATGACTGTCCCATGCATGCTTGAATTCCACCACTGTTTTTGACTCCACGACCTCCTCCGGAAGGCCGTTCCATGCATCCACAACCCTCTCTGTGAAAAATACTTCCTTAAATTACCTCTGGCCGCCCCTCTCTATCTTCAAATTGTGCCCTGTTCTTGCACACCTCTTTTTGAACGATGCTACCCTCTTGGACTTTGTTGATTCCTTGAGGTACTGAAGTTGCTATCATGTCCCCCCTCTCCTCCTTTCCTCGAGGCTATACATATTAAGCTCGTTGGTCTTTCTTCATATGTCTTCTGGTGCAGACCCTGCACCATTTTAGTTGCCCTCCTCTGGACAGCTTCCATCCTGTCTATGTCTTTGCGAAGACTGGGTCTCCAGAACTGCACGCAGTACTCCAGATGGGGTCTGACCAGCTGTCTGTACAGAGGATAATAACTTCTGTTTTCTACTGGTGATGCCTCTCCCTGCATCCCAATATCCCCCAGCCCTCATTGCTGCCCTCTCACATTGCTTGCCCACCTTTAGGTCATCTGATATGACTACCCCCAGGTCCCTTTCCATTTTTGTTGTTGTAGTATCTCACCCCCATTGTGTACTCTTCCCTGGGTTTTTGTTTCCCAGGTGCATTACCTTGCACTTCTTAGCACTGAATCTAAGCTGCCATACATTTGACCATTCTTCTAACCTTGCCAAGTCCTTTTCATCCTTTCCACCCCACCTTGTGCATCAACTCTGTTGCAGATCTTGTGTCATCTGCAAAGAGACATATTTTTCCTTCCAGTCCCTCTGCAATGTCGCTTATAAAGACATTGAAGAGGACTGGTCCTAATACTGAACCCTGCGGTACCCCACTAGTAACCCCCTTTCATCAGAGTGGACTCCATTTACTATTACTCTCTGTGTCCTATTTTCCAGCCAATTTTTACCCAGGCTGTCATCTTGGGACCCACTCCCAGGCTAGCTAACTTGTATATTAATCTTTGTGTGGGACTGTGTCAAATGCCTTGCTAAAGTCTAGGTAGACCATGTCCACAGCCCTCCTGATCTACTACTTTGGTCACCCAGTCAAAGAAATCTATCAGATTTGTCTGGCATGACCTTCCTGCTGTGAATCCATGCTGCCTTGGGTCCTGTGCCCTCTGGCCTCTAGATACTTGACAATTCTTTCCTTCAGAAGTGATTCCATCATTTTCCTACCACTGAGGTTAAACTAACAGGTCTGTAGTTTCCTGCTTCTGCCTTGCTCCCACTTTTGTGAAGGGGAATCACATCTGCCCTCCTCCAGTCCTCGGGTACCACCCCATCCTCCCATGATTTGTTAAACAGGGTAGTCAGTGGTGTCACTAGTTCTACCCTTAGTTCTTTTGAATTCTGGGATGAATCGCATCAGGCCCCATTGCTTTGTCCACCCTCAGTTTTAAGAGTTCTTCAGAACCCTTTCTTCTGTAAATGGGCTGGTATCAACTTCTGTATCCAGTGTGTTTCTACTGTTTGTTCTAGGTACACCCCTCTTCCTTTGTAAATACTGAGCAAAAATATTTGTTTAGTATCTCTGCCTTTTCACAGTCTCCCTCTGCCCACCCTCCCCCTTTATTAAACCTCACTATCCCTCCCTTGGTCTTCCTTCGCTCCTTGATGTACCTATAAAAGGTTTTATCCTTCTTAACTGAGTTGGCTATCTTTTCCTCGGTTTGGGCCTTTGCTGTTCTGACTGCCTTCCCAGCTTCCTTTTGCTTTAACTGATACAGTTCTCTGTCCTGCTCTTCTGCTATTCCTTGTACTTCCTGAAAGCTTTATTTTCTCTTGAACCTTCACTGCACTTCCTTTGAGAACCATAGTGGTTTTCACATCGCTTAGTTTTGTTTATTTGCTTCACACAAGGCTTGTTGCCTCTGTGATGGCAGTTTTATTATTCCCATTGTTCTTCCACCCCTCCTTCCTGCCCATTTGCTAGTGCATTCCTTAGGCACTTACCCATTTTGGCAAAATCAGCCCTCCTAAAGTCCAGTACCTTTGCCTTTGTATGGCTTGACTCTATTGCTGTGTTTATTGTGAACCATACTGTTCGATGATCGCTGGTTCCCAGATGGCTACCCACTTCTACATCTGTGATCCTCTCTTCATCTCCATTTGAGAGAACCAGGTCTAAGATTGCTCCCTCTCGAGTGGGCTCCAATACTAGTTGTCTAAGGCATGCCCCTGTAGGGCATCTAGAATAACTCCACTCTTCAAGTGGCTGTGGCAACTGCACTCCAGTTAACATCTGGCATATTCAGATCACCCATCAGCAATATCTCCCTTTTTGCCATACTAAGTATACTTTCTATCATTTCTTGTCCATTTCCTCCCCTGAGAAGGGGTTCTGATACAACCCCTGTGCGGATTGTGGTGCCATTGCCGGTCTCCAAATTTACCCACAGTGCTTCTTCTCCTCCCTGTTTCTCTTTTGTTCTGTTACTTTGATTCCTTCCCTTATGTAAAGAGCTACTCCTCCTCTTCTTTTACCCTCCCTGTCCCTCCTGTAGATAGTGTATCCTGGTATGTTTATGTCCCAGTCATGGTTTTGTGCGAACCATATTTCTGTGACTGCCATGATATCCAGATGTTCCTCCTCCATCAAGGCCACTAATTCAGGAAGCTTGTTACTCAGACTATGTGCATTGGCACTCATTGCTCTCCATTTTTTGATGGCTTTACTTTCTGTTGCAGCATCCCCCACTGACCTTTCTACCTCGGTCTTTTTCTCATTTAGTACCCTGTTTTGTAGGGAGAGGCTGGGATTTTCCTGCTGCTCATCAGTGCCTCCCCCCTTGACTAGTTTAAAAGCTTGCCAATGAAGCATTTAAACCGATTGCTCAAAAGACTTGTTCCTTCCTGGACAGATGCAGACCATCCTCGCTAGTATAGACTGGTGTCCATCCAGGTGGAACCCCAGTCCCCAATGAAGCCAAACCCTGTGCTCCACACCATTTTTCAACCACTCATTAAACTGCATGGTGCAGTACCTTGCTCTCACCATGCCACTTACAGGCAGCACCTCTTGAGAAGGTTACTGTGTGCTACTTTTCTTAGGCCCTCCCAGTACTAAAAAGTCCTTCTGCACTGCTCTAATCTCATGTTGAACCAAGTCATTTGTCCCTAGGTGGACAATGACATCCAGCTCAGCCTCCCGTGCAGCATTTCTCGTGATCCTGAGGATGCGCTTCCTGTCCCTACAAGCCATGGCACCAGGCAGGCACTTTACTTCAGTTTTCCTGCTCCCCCAGTTCTATCCCCTAATAATTGAGTCCCCACCAGGAGCTGCTTCCTTTCCTTGTGGCATCCTTTGCCTCCTCCTGTGGGCCTCCCTGTGACAGGTGTCCTCAGCCTCCTTAATCTCCTCCGTGGTGCATCCATAGGGGAGCTGTGCTCCAGAGTGGTGTGTATGGATTGTGGAGGAACAACTGACTGGGTGTGCTCTGTTCCACCCTCCTCACCCTCCCTGAGCCCACTGTGGTCCAACTGCTGTGCTTTCTTTGCAACCTCTGAGGTAGTGGTGGTGGCTCTGGTGCTCCCTGGATGGGGGTCCTTCCTACCATCAAGTCTGGCCTGGGGAAGGTTCTCTTACTGCTGTCCAGTGTGGCCTGAAGACGGGCAACTTCCTCCCTCAGGGCAGAGAGTTGTCTGCAAATAGGGCAGCATCTCAGCCTCCAGAAAGACTCCCGGAAGACTGCTGCCCCACAGCCATTACATTGCACTACTCCCACATGACTATGTACGTTTTGTGTGTGTGTGTGTGTGCTTGTGTGTGTGATTGGTTTGTTATATAGAAATATATATATATATTATATAATGTGTCGTATATTTTCAGCATGTGTGCTAGAAGAGGATATGACATTGGTATGCACCTTGCACTCTTGAGGAAATGATGTCAGAACCTAGGTATAAAGGAACTATTTCCAGGGGGTGAGGGTGGGAAGGGTGGCTTAAACTGTGCCTCTCACAAAACAATCAGCTAAGAGCTCTGACCCACCGCTAGCATGAGTGCTTTCCTGTCTGCAAGATACTATACACAACAATTTGACAGAGAAAATCCTGCTAATCAAACAGAGAAAAATCAAGACATCCAAGTCAGACACAGGTAAACCTCTCCAGCCCCAAACAGCCTGGTGGTTTGTGCTCTGAAAGCAGTCAGCCCCAAAATAAGTCAGCTGTGCTTTGAACCTTTCCTGCACTGAAAATCTTAAGAATTGTAACAAGACTGTCTTTTCCTGATAATTGTAAATTCCTTCTTTCACCTTTCAGTTAGAAGCAGCCTCCACCTGTAGTATATCTACTACAAACCACAGACAATTGAAAGGTTCCTCCTCTGTTGTGAGCACAACTCGCTTTCTTGCAAATCCTATGTTCAATATTGCAGCCCCAACAAGAGGTAGTTTGGCTAGGAAAAATATTAGCGTTCTGATGAGTTTGCTATAAACACTTGCTTATAATACTATTCTTCTCAGGTCTGTTACCAAAGCTATTGGCTGAATTAAGTCTCTGTGATGAAATCACTTCCTGAGAAAGTTTGGAATTGCTTTTTAAGGCAAACAAAGATAAACACAGAAAACAGTTTACTGTCTGGGTCAAATACACAACCTGTACCTGCACTTATTTCAGGATTTGTGACAAATGTTTCGCCCAGAGTTTAAAATCTTCCTGCACTGAAAATCTTAAGAATTGTAACAAGACTGTCTTTTCCTGATAATTGTAAATTCCTTATTTCACCTTTCAGTTAGAAGCAGCCTCCACCTGCAGTATATCTGCTGCAAACCACAGACAATTGAAAGGTTCCCCTCCCTCTGTTGTGAGCACAACTCGCTTTCTTGCAAATCCTATGTTCAATATTGCAGCTCCCAACAAGAGATAGTTTGGCTAGGAAAAATATTAGCTGTTCTGATGAGTTTGCTATAAACACTTGCTTATAATACTATTCTTCTCAGGTCTGTTACCAAAGCTATTGGCTGAATTAAGTCTCTGTGATGAAATCACTTCCTGAGAAAGTTTGGAATTGCCTTTTAAGGCAAACAAAGATAAGCACAGAAAACAGTTTACTGTCTGGGTCAAATACACGACCTGTACCTGCACTTATTTCAGGATTTGTGACAAATGTTTAGCCCAGAGTTTAAAATCTTCCTGCACTGAAAATCTTAAGAATTGTAACAAGACTGTCTTTTCCTGATAATTGTAAATTCCTTCTTTCACCTTTCAGTTAGAAGCAGCCTCCACCTGCAGTATATCTGCTACAAACCACAGACAATTGAAAGGTTCCCCTCCCTCTGTTGTGAGCACAACTCGCTTTCTTGCAAATCCTATGTTCAATATTGCAGCTCCCAACAAGAGATAGTTTGGCTAGGAAAAATATTAGCTTAATCAGTGCCTGGGGGATCATCCCCTTAAAGGAAATGTGTTCCCATTAAGCACTTCCCGATTAAGTGGCTTCAACTGTAACAAGTCTTTGCCTGATAATTAATTTCTACATCCTGAGCTGGTTAAGGAGACATCCTGTTTTTCACAAAATGTTAGTTTCTCTGCAGAGCAGGCTTGCAAATAGAACAGGGTCCTTAGCTGGCCTCCTGTTGACATCTCTGCAAAAGAGTTTGCAAAAAGCCTGTGAAGAGCTCAAACTGCATCTCATGTTAACCCCCTAAATTCCAAATAGCTTTCTGCAATTATTTCAACTGTATAACTATATACATTTCAAATAAAGGGATCCTAGTATCGCTTACAGTTTCACACAAAGATTCACATATATTTTTGTAACTGCTGATATGCAGGGGGGGAAGAAAAGGCAGAAACAGCAAATGAAGGCAGAGAAATAGTGAGAGGCTGAGAATCACAAGACTGTCAGAATTACCAGTTCCTAGGTCTCATAAGAACATTCATTTGTGCAACCAGACAGACAAGAGACAGAAAAGGAGAGGATAGAACAGATCCTTGCATTTAACTCTTTCTGCATAACAGATGGAACAGTAGCGACAATAAAGCACCCACCAAAAAAGGGAGGTCCACACATGGAAAATGATTAATGTCCTGCTGTTTTATTTATATCCAAGTTTGCAAACTTGAACTCACACAACACTATAACATGGACATCAGAGTTAGCCGACATCTAGTGATTACGTTTCGCTCAGTGACTACTGAGCTTCATCAGATTTGGTGGGTACTTTATTGTTGCTACTGATTCATTGTTGTTTGTAGCACCACCATACTTTCCTGGTGCTGATTATTTTTTCGATAACAAATGGGGCAGGGCCTTATTCAACCCTGTCACAAGGCATTTTATTTCAAAGAAACCAATTCAGGCTCTTAAGTATTGGATGGGACAAAACAGAAGGGAGTCCGCCTTGGCATCTGGTGGTTCAACTTATTTCACATCTGTGTTCTGATAAGCCAAGAGACTCAGAAATTTTTGTAAGTTGGGATTTGCTGTGTGAGCACTGAAGGAAGGGGTTTGTAGTGTTGCTGCTGCTGTCATCACCCCAGAGGGAAGTGGGCTGCACTGTTGCTACTGATGTCACACCTGGGGCATAGGGGCCATAGTGCTTCTGCCATCACCCCTGAGGGGTAGATGCTGCAGCTTTGCTTCAGCTGATACATCTAAGGGAGTGAGGCCTTAGTGCTGCTGCTCTCACCCCTGAGGAATGGGAGCCACAGTGGTGCTGTCACACCTGACGGATGGGCGCCATAGTGCTGCTGTCACACCTGATGGATGGGCGCCACAGTGGTGCTGTCACACCTGACGGGATGGGTGCCATAGTGCTGCTGCTGCTGCTGCTCTCACACCTGAAGGAGGAGGCCATAGTTCTGTTGCCATCACACCTGCGGGATGGGGATGCAATATTGCGGCTGCTGTCACACATAAGGAATTGAGGTCTTAGCACTATTTCTCTCACCCCTGAGGGATTGGAGAAATAGTGCTATTGCTGTTATACCTGAGGAAGGGCAGCCACAGTGCTGTTGCTGCTGCCATCAAACCTGAGAGACGGGGCCAAAGTGGTGGTGCTGCTGCCATCAAACCTGAGGGATGGTGACATAGTGGTGCTGCTGCTGTCACTCCTGAGGGATGGAGGCCATAGTGGTGCTGCTTCTGTCACCCATGAGGGATGGTGTCATAGTGCTGCTGCTGCTGCCATCACACCTGAGGGATGGGAGCCATAGTGCTGCTCCTGCTGCTGTCACTGTCACCCCTCAGGAATGGGGGCCATGGTGCTGCTGCTGTCACCCTTGAGAGATTGGGGCTATAGTGCTGCTGCTATCACATATGAGAGCTTGTTGAACTGATGTGCCAAACATAAGGTCAGCTACACACACACACACACACACACACACACACACACACACACACACACACATGTGCATTTGCGCCACACACACACACACACACACACACACACACACACACACTAGCCTCCAGGATCTGCACACTCAGATCACTGAGGTGAATAGGCATTGATAATAGTGGGAGAACTGTGTATACATATAAGAAACAAAACCAAAGTGAGGAATAGGTTGAGTTTATCATAAAGTTTATCATTTTTTATTAACTACAAGGATTGACGCACAATACAAGACAGCATAGTTGGTAAAATACGTGCTAGCAGAGAAACAAAAATTGTTAAACAAAAGTTCACAAAACAAAACACCGGTAAACATGGATTTTGGCTTTGCAGACACTGGTGACAATACCAGTTTTTCCATTTGCAAAACAGATTTTGACCTTTTTCGATCATGGTAAACCAGTGTCCCTGAAATTTTATTTTAGCTCCAATAAGATCCGGGTCTTTTGGTGTTCACATAAGGGCCTGTCTGTGAAGTTGCTCAGCTACCAAATGTCAAGGTAGACCTGCCATCAGCTGGGTCCCTATTCTAAAATGTAAGTACCTGAATTGGCTTCTTTTACATATGGGCCCACATATTCAAACTGCGCCAGGCTGTGGCGCAAGCCTGGGTGCAGCTCAACTTTGTTGTGCAGGGGTGTGGCCTGGGCGATATTCAACGGAGCTGCGCTATGGCACAGCAGCTTTGAATATCGCACCCTGGCCACCCCCACTGTGCATGGCGCAGTGGCACTGCGCCAGCTCAAGTGGCCAGAGTGGAGCATGGAGATGCGCTAGAAGAAGTGCCATTGCGACACGACAGCACCTGCGAGTATCTAAAGGACATGCAATGGGGCCACAATTTATGCAAGGCTCACAGGGGGCCATTTGCATCTCATTACAGCCCCATTTTCATGCCATTAGCATGCAGGTGCGCTGATCCCCGACGACTTGCACCTGGCACCCTGCCAGGCAGCAGCCGTCGGGGACCGACCACGTCCAATATCCCTGGTGGTCCAGTGGACCGATCGCCGCCTGATCGCGGGCATCTGTAACACATAACATACCCCTACTACCCTGGTGGTCTAGTGTACCCCCCTCCCCACCTGCCCACTGAGCCCCACCGCCCTACTCCCCCCCGTCAGCCAGTGGGCGGTGGCACCCCCCACCTGCCACCCCACATTCTGCCGACTGACAGCTCGGTGAGGCTGCAGCCATTGGTTCACAGCATGAGCTAATGGTGTGTAGCCCATGTCAGATTACTTCAGTCCAGATATGTGAATGAATCATTTCATATCTGACTGAGTAGTACGGTATGGGATGCTCGCCCATTGGCTCACGCTGTGAACCAATGGGCATGCAGCCCTACCGAGCTGTCAGTCAGTGGGTGGCGGGCCGGCAGGCGGGTGGGGTGCTGGCAATGCTTTACATCCTGTTGCTTACAGGAAATAATGAGCCTAGCTATCTGTTCAATTGTTTACGTGTTTTAAATGTTGTTTAAAGTGCCTTATCTATAGATTGTTATTTTATCTGACACACCTATTCATGCTTTTTGCCTTCAGTTGCTGTCCAGTGAGTCTTGTCTGTTTTTTTTTTTTTTATTCAGGCACACACATATAGTTTGAGATCCACAGCTCTCCCTACATGTGTGATCATGTAGAAAAGTTAAGGGAAAGGGTTGTTCTGAAGTAATATCCAATTACACAATTGGTGAATCAGTGGGGGGTCTTCCTCAGGGTTGTCAACCCTAATGCCTAATGGACAGGGAGGAATATGCAAGATGGTCCAGGGAGTTGACCAGAAAAGTGAGAGAAGCCAAGGCCCAGAGGGAGCTGAGATTAGCACAGGGAATTAATGGGGGGAGAAAGACTTTTTCAGATACATCAGGGAGAAAAGGAAGTGCAAGGAGACAATAGTGAGGATAAAAAGGGTTGGGGAGTGGATGGAAAAGGGAGAGAAACAGGTAGAAGCACTGAATGAATACTGTTGCTCAGTGTTCACAGAAGAAAGGGGGAGACCGCTACCAGCATGGGCTGGGAGGGTGGGGACAGGGGGATAGGAGATGACAGATGGAAGAATTGAGGCAAGTTGATTCCTAGAGGGACTGAGGGCACTGAAGGTAGACAAGGCACCAAGGCTGGATGGTATCTACCCCAGGGTGCTGAGGGAGATGGCAGAGGTGTTGGCGGAGCCGCTGGTGGATCTGTACAGCACCTCACTGGAGTCAGGATGTGTGCCACTGGACTGGAGGATGGCACATGTAGTACCATTACACAAGAGCGGGCCAAGGGATGAACTGGGTAATTATCATCCAGTAAGTCTCACCTCCATAGTGTGCAAACTCATGGAAACGATACTAAAGGAAAGACTGGTGTCGTACCTAGAGGACAATGGCCTCCAGGATGTGAGGCAGCATGGGTTTGTTTCAGGGAAGTCTTGTCAAACCAACATCATACACTATTATAACTGGGTGACAGGTGAGCTGGATAAGGGTCATGTGGTGGATGTTCTTTATTTGCACTTCAGCAAGGCATTTGATTTGGTGCCTCATTGGCTTGGGGAGAAGCTAACTGGTGTAGGGATAGGGGCAAAAATGATGAATTGGATTACAAGCTGACTGAGTAACAGGCTGCAATGGGTGGTGGTGAGAGGGAATCTCTCAACTCCAAGGCCGTTGATGAGTGGGGTGCCACAGGGCTCTGTGTTGGGGCCAGTATTGTTTGGGCTTTTCATATCAGACATTGCACATGGGGTGGTGAGCAAGGTAAATTTGTTCTCTGACGACACCAAAATCGGAGCAGTGGTGGAGGGAGAGGAGGGATGGAAGCAGCTGCAGGGGGACCTACACAAGCTAGAGGAGTGGTCAGAGAGGTGGCAGCTGGGGTTCAATGCAAAGAAGTGTAAGATTATGCACTTTGGGGTGAAGAACTCAAGGAGAGAATACTGGCTGGGGGGGGTTAAGCTGGGGATCACTGAGGAGGAGAAGGACCTAGGGGTAATGATAACAGGGACCATGAACAACACTGCCCAGTGCAGGAGAGTGGCTGCAAAAGTAAACAAAATACTGGGGTGCATAGGGAGTTTTTTTTTGTCCAGGTGAAGAGAGGTGATCTTGTCCCTCTACAGGTTGCTGGTAAGGCCGCACTTAGAATATTGTGTACAGTTTTGGAGGCCATACTTAAAGCGTGATATCAGGCTACTGGATGGGGTGCAGAGGAGGGCAACAAAGATGATATGTGGAATGGAGGGAAGAGACTATGACAGCATGCTGGGAGACCTGAATATGTACACCCTGGAGGACAGAAGGGATGGGGGGGGGCATGATAGAGACATTCAAGTATCTGAGGGGAATCAATAAGGAAGGGGCAGATGGGGTCTTTAAGTTAAGAAGGGGGAGGGTCAGCAGGAGGCATGGGCTAAGAATAGAGGGGGGAAGATTTTGAAAGGAAATGAGGAGACACTATTTCACAGAGAGGGTGGTAGCAACATGGAACACCCTACCAGAATGGGTGGTATCATGTAAATCTGTAAACAGCTTCAAAAGGGCATGGAACAGGGAACAGGGAGAGTGAGGGTGGGGGAGGTGGGGGGTGGCAGTAGGATGGCAAAGGGGAGGGGGTGGGGCAGCTGCAAACTAGGGGTGTTGGCTGCATACTCAAACAGACTTAGATAGACCGGGTGATCTGTATCTGCTGGCACATTCATATGTTCGTATATTCATAACGCCCACCCCTTTCCCTGACCAAACAACATGGGACCTGTGTGAAGAAAGCTGCAACACATTGTGTTGGCAACATGAGGAGAGACATATTTCTCTACCTTTGAAGAGTGTATCACTATGAGGCACTAACTTGGACCTGTGATTCAGACTGGAGGCTTTGGTCTGGGTAGAGGGGTGAGCATTAGGGTATACAACTCCAAGGAAGACCTCACAACTGATTAGACAAAATTCTGGAGACCCAAAACACTAATGTTTTTTACTTTTGCTTCTTTGGAGGTGGGGAATTAGGGTTGGAAACCCTAATGCCCATTTTTCCCTACTTTTGTGGTGTTATGGTACTCTAACTGGTGCATTAATAACGTTTTTTGCAAAGTGTATATATGTACAGTATATAGATAGATAGAGAGAGACAGACAGATAAGTATGTGTGTATGCTGATATATGAGAAAAAGCAGTTTGTGCAAAACAGTACCATCTACTGTAGTAGTGAAAACTGTGAATAACAGAGTCAAAGTATTGCTTATTATACCATGGACACAAAAACAGACACCAAATCCTGCATTTTGATTGGCTGGCTGGCACATTTTCAGCATTGTATATCCTCCAATGTACCCACTGGAAAAGGTGCCAGCCACCAGTCAACCACAGCAGCAACTGCACCTCAAGTCACTCCGACCATGCCAAACCCAAACCCACCGAACACCGTGACCGACGGCAACATGCTCACCCACAGAACTGCCCCATTCATACCAACCACTTTCAAAAAACTATGAACATGCACAACCCCCGAATTCCACCTCTTCTCAAAAATCATGACTTCTACATGTATTGACTGAATACAACTAGTGCCGATTCCCTCAATGGACTACAGAACTAGTGTGCAGTATTCACCTCGCTGTTTACTACTACCCACTGTACTATGTGGCCAACAGCAGTGTTTTGTTACCCGGTGATGCACTTGTACCTCTGTTGATCCCTACCCTGTGTCCTTTACTCTAGATCCACTTCTCTGAGCTACATTGGGCCCCAAACTTACCCAGTCACTAGAGCACTGCACCAGCGCTACAGACAGCACAACATTACTTGTTAGCATTGCCCCTCACTGAAACTCTCAGTCGCCGACACTTTCAAAATATTCCCAGAACAGAGTCGCTATATGTGCAACGCACACTCTCTTACTCATTGCACATGACACCAGTTCTCAGTACACATTTCTATTTCTTATTTTGATTCCCCCCCCGCAGCTTTCTTCAATGATTTTAACACATGTGAAGCAAAAAAATGGGACAGACGTTGACAGTACTATAAAACTAAAAAAATAAACAGATAAAACAAACAAATGATTATGCTCACCTCAGCTTCATCTCCCTACCAACACACCCTGCGACCTCACTCCACCTCTGTACCAACGTGGAACTATTTTTTTCTCGCGGAACAATAAATACCATAAAAATAATTAAAAAATATATATATATATATACACACACACACACATATTTCTTAATTTTTTTCCTCATCAAAAAACATTAGCACATTGTATAATATCAATATACCCCTGCAGGGAGTTGGTATACTGGTGGATTTACCATGGCTGGTATGGTTAAGTCACTCAGCTGCGCCTCATGACTGAACCACACCAGCCGTGGTAAATCCACCAGTATACCCACACCCTGCAGGGGTATATTGCTTAAATAACTATCAGCAAAAAAAATCTACAGGTGGTCCATGAGATTACAATTATGAAGTCAGTGGAGCACTTTAATCCCCAATGGGGGGGATTTCCCTTTAACTGAATGGTTAGAGGTGCTGCCTCTAGGACACATGGTTTCATGTTTGATTCTCTGCAAGGGCTGGGAGTGTCAGCCCAAGCTGAGGGGACAAACATAGGATATGTACTGTCTCTTTCTTTAGAAAACAGGTTGAAAAAAAAAACAGTAATGTGATCTGCTGAAAACTGTCATATGATGTCCAGTTTTCTCAGCATAACCAGGTAGCTTGGATTTGTGGATGATTTTGTGTTAAATGTATTGATTTCTTTTACCTTTTAAGACTGTTTTGTGAGCGGAATAACAGATGTCAGAGTGTCATGTTGTGCTAAATATACGGTATATGGGCACCTCTATCAGGTGAACAGTTCATTGCAGCACACCAGAAGTGTCTGTAAACCTCAACACAACTGAATACCATGGCATGTGTCATTCCCCAAAAAATTTGGAAACAATATTCAGGAAGTAGAATGTGATAATGCATATACTGTAGCAATACTTGTAGCGACAGTCTGGACAACAATTCAGGGGTCACCTAGATTAACAGTGCACAAATTACTCCAGTGCCTGGCACAAACAAACGATTGTTTGAGTTACTGTACAGCACTGTATGTATGTATATTGAGCCCTATGGGGCTTGTCCGGAAGGGTGCATAACACATAAAGGTGAAGATGATACTATGAGGCATTAGTAACCTGTGCATTGTTGAAGTGTGTAATACATAAGGAATAAACACATTACAGACTGGAAATTATGCTATAGTAACATCTCACATCTCGATTGGTGTGTTGGAATTCTGAGGTTGCAGGCTGAAGGATTTCAATCACCAGGAGGGGTGTTACTAAAAAGCATAATTTCAGTTCTGGAATGCCTTCTTCAACTTATAAAACGACTGGGGTGTTTGACAGTTTTTTATGAATGAGAAATGAATCAGCTTTCTAAATGAAATTCAAGTTCATTGCCCTTCTAAGAATCTGGGTCCCTACTGTGAAATAGGTTTAGAGCTGTGACTTTTTAAAGGGTTCTGTGACTATGTGGATGTGGGACCCACTTCCCCAATTAATGCTATTTCATTGTTAAGAAGGTGTTTAGTTAGTATTGACCTGATTGCTGTTTGAACTTTCATGCTTTTCAGGGAGGCTGCATTTGTGATTAGCTCCTGTTTCAGTCAGATAACTGTGAATTTTACTGCATTTTAGAGAACCATATGTAGACTGTTTGGGGATATTTTATATCAGGGTCTACCGTATGTATCTATTTACAGTTGTTGAGAATTGTACTTTGAAGGTTTCCCATGTTTTAATTCAGTATGTATATTGCATTAACATTTTCTTTGGCCCAGGTATTCAGAATGGGCCTGGCAGTGGCGTAAGCATGGGTGCAGCGCAACTGGGATGCACTGGGGCCAGGACCAGGACCATGTGATATTCAATGGTAATGCACCATGGTGCAGCACCATTGAATATGGCACAGACAGCACATGGCGAAGTGGCACTGCACACAGCACAATGGCACTGCACCAGCACAAGCCACAGATAGGGAGCACAGGGATGCGCCAGTGCTAAAGCAGTTGCACTGGGTGCAACATCCGTGTTATTCAGCAGAGGGCATGCAAATGAGGCCATAATATATGCAAGGGGCAAATGGGGCCATTTGCATGTCATTATGGCCCCATTTGCATGCCTTGTGTAGGGCAGCCCCATGAATTGTGCCTGGTGCCCTGCTCAGCATGACGTGTGCACAGTGGGGGTCCCAGGGCATCCCCCATCCTGTAGCTGTGATCGTGGCAAATCTATGTGCACTAATTCCCTGGTAGTCTAGTGGTACCTCCCTCCCATTGCCATGATTGTGGTACATCTCCGTAAAATAATTCCCTGGTGATCCAATGGCACCTCAACCCCTCCCACCAACACAGAACCCCTTGCCCACCCAGCACCCCCCATCATCAGAGGGCAGCTGCAACCCACCCTTATACTGCCCAGCCACCTGACAAATCACATATTTGGGACTGTCTAGTATAGTATGCCCTGCAAGCCCATTGGTCCACACTGTAGACCAATGGGTTTACAACCCATACTGTACCTGTCATTCGGCGGGTGGCCGGGTGGTATGTGGGCGGGTTGCAGTCGCTCGTGATGATGGGGGTTGAGTGGGGTGGGCAAGGGGTTCTCTGTGGGTGGGAGGGGTGCAACTGGTTCGTCAGAGAATTATTTTATGGAGATTTACCGTGATCACAGCAACGGGCGGAAGGGTACCACTAGACTACCAGGGAAAGACGTACAGTATGTTAACGGTGATCGGGGACACGGGAGGGAGAGGGGTACCACTAGACTACCAGGGAATGTTTGAACTACTGCTACTGGTGATCAGGGTAATGGGAGGGAGGGGGGTACCACTAGACTACCAGGGTACTTTGTGTGCTTGTGGATGGTGTTCTGGGTGGGTGGTGGCCACCCATGGCTGGTGGCTGCTGTGTTGCACCCTGCAATACAGCAGACCACCTGTGGGTGGCCAGGATTTGTTCCCACTATTCACAGGCTCAACTTTGAGCCCCCCATGTGGCACAATGCAGGGTTGCACCAGCATATGCGCCACACATCCCGGGCTGAATATCGGGATGTGCTGCATATGCTTGGGCATGCCCCCTGCATCTACACTGCATACATTTTCATTGCACCCCAGTGCATCAGGATTTGCGCTGCACCTGGCAGCCTGTTCAATATCCCACCAGGGTGCAGTGTGGGGTTGCGCTGGTGCAACTCTGTTGCGCCATGCGCAATCCCTTTGAATATCCAGGCCTTTGTCTTTAATTCTGGAGCACAACTGACAGATTTGAGTGTTTTGGTTTATTAAAGGGACACTGTCAACCCAGGTCTCAAAGTGTCCTGAATTTAAAAAAAAAATGTGATTGTTCACATTCTGTAGAGAGACCACTGATGTAGCTAGTTGTTTGATTCTGATTGTTTTTTTGTCTTTTAAAAAGTGAAAAACAGAGTGCCCACCATACTGGTGTTACCACACAAAAACATGTTGGTTTATATTCCTTGATCAACTCCCACTACATCTTTACTGGATTTAGTAACACCCTCAACACAGTTTAGCCACTCAAAATGCAGTGAGAGTAGGGGAGAGTATTGCATCATGAATGACTGCACAGTTTGGGGTTGTTTCTAATGGGTGTCTGGTCAATATTGTGTGTGAATAATAGCATGGTGAAATCTGTGTTGAGAAAACAGCATGAGTGAAAACAGCTACAGGGAAACTATACCGTGGACATTACAGTGCTATACCTGTAGCTGCTTTCACTTACTCTGACTACTCTAAATTCATGGCTGTCTGCTGATGCACCATACTGCCAGTGTGGCTCACAGGTTATAGTGACAATTCCTGAAAGGCAGTGTATGTCAAGCTGACCCAGGTTCAAGTCTGAGCCCTACATTCTGAGTGTGTTTTTTATTTGTGTTTGCCGTGGCGCCTGCCCCTTGCTGGTCCTCCACCAACTTTGCCCCCAAAGACTCAATCTTCCCCATCCTGACCCCCCCAGGTGATTCTATAATTTAAGGTGGGCGCAGGGGGCAAAGCCCCCCACAGAAAATTATTGAACAAAAAGCAGACTTGACATAGATGTTGTCTGCCCTATGGATAGCACTCGCTCTAGTACTCATGTCTCTGTAGCTCCCCAGTGCTTTCAGTGCTGTATGTTGAATTCTCTATTATTGCATATTGCTGTGTTGTTTCACACTGTTTTCCTTGTGTGATTATGTACCATGCTCTTCTGTATATGGTCTCTTGATCTAGTCCCTTTTTAATGTTCAGGAAGTATGCAGTAAGAACAGAACCAAGATTTGAAACAAAACAAAGTTGGGTATAACTATACATTAGCATGCATTTAAGTTCTACTAAGCAAGGAGGCAGATAAAACAACAAGCAACATCAATGAATTTTTGAGATGGTAAGCAATCATAAAATGCGGGGTTTTGATTAGAAATAATATGATGCTTAACAGTTTGACAGTGTCCCTTTAAGGAGTGGTTTTTCAGTTTTGGTAGAGGGATTTAAGATTTAATTAGCTATATTTGCTCTTGGAGTTGTATGTTAAAGGCACGGAGTCATAATGTTGCTAACAAAAACAGCACAGCAATAAATGACGCAAACAAAACAGCGTGCACCGAAATAACATCAGTAAAAACAACAACCCAACACAAAAAGTGTACACCATTTAAAATAATGGGACTCTCCCCCCCCACATCCCTCCCAGACTTAAAATAACAAACTCCAAGTGGGTGTGGACTTCGGAGAAGGGGAGAAACTTGGGAGGGGGGGAATTTTTTTTCTTCAAATTGAATATGCTTTATTAGACATTTCAGAAAATACAATTCCAACAAATAACAACATTAAATTTAACATATAATACATAAACATAAAACCACACCTCTCTCCCACCATCCTCTACCCCCCCCAACCTGCTTCGGAGAAGGGATTGTACTGAAAAGAATCAATATGAGCCTAAAGGCCTTCAAAATTACAAACAAATTACCCATTTGGGAGGGATACCAGGTAAAGTAGAAACCCGAATTACCTATCAACATCTACCATCTATCATAAAGAAAATGAGGCCACACCATATATCTGGACCCATTTAGGGGCTTAAAAGATATTCTTTAAGCATCTTGCACTGTCAATGATTCATATAATGATTCCCAGACGTCTTTGTAAGATGAAAGATGGTCTGCTAAGCTCGCAATCGTTTTTTCTGCTTGCATGACAAATAGAATTTCTTTATACCATTCCAGGTATGTAGGAATTGCCTGATCACACCAATGTCATAAAATAATTTTCTTGGTGCAATCAGAAATCAGGGCCATATGATTTCATTGATAGTCACTCAAGGCACCATCAAAAAATCCTAAAATACACACTTCAGGAAGAAATGCTGAATCCAGCCCTAGCAAGGGGTCCAGATGGAGAAGTATGGCCTCCCAAAAGGAAACAACTTTTTTCACAGTTCCACAATGTATGTATTAAGGTACCCTGCTCTTTGCCACACTATGTGCAAAGATCAGAGGAAATTGTACTCATTTTATATAATTTAACAAGTGTATAATAGAAGCTGTGAAATATCTGAAATTGCATAAACCAATATCTGTCCTAAGATATTTATAGGTGCATTGCCATAAGCGGGGCCAATGATAGGGTGTTCCAGCCAGAAGGATAGCTCGATCCCAATAAAGAGCAATTCCTGTCTCTTTATTAGGAAGTAATTCATAGATTTTATTGTAAATAAAAAAAAAGATACAGCATGCGAGGAGGATGCTTTAGGTTCCAGGCTGAGTATTTGTTTACCATATATGTTAGACTAGGGCTCTAGTCCAAAGTGATGGAGCAATAAATGAGAAATTTGAAAATATTTAAAATAGTGCTTATTAGATCTATGACATTTCTGCTGGGTATCTAAAAATGTTAGCAGGATTCCATCTCAGAGAAAGTGTTCAACAAATCTAGCCTCAGAATATGGCCAGAAGACATGTGTGAGAAGATGCCCTACAATTTTGAAATTCAGATTCCCCAACAAGGGCTGTGATACATCTTTCACAGGATCTAAGTTGAAAAGAGAGCATAGTTGTTTATGGGCCAGGACTGATACCTCTAATGATGTGTTTTATAAAGGACGGGGTAGTTTGCTACATGGAGTATGTAATAAAGTTGTGATGTTTAACTTGGAATGATTACATAGAAACCACTCAATTTAGAGCCATGAGGGTATATAATTTGAAAAGTGGTCCTCTAAGGGGTTTCTGTGCCACTGAAGGTAATGAGTACTATGTATGGAAGGGGGGAACATCCTAGTTTCTGAAAAAAAAAATTGCAAAAAAGTTGTAAGACCAGGAGACCTGGGGGAACTGAACCATGGTCCCAGGTCTCCAACCCTGCCATGTGCTGGTGCCTTAGCCACTCAGGAGTGGCTCGACCAGGCACCATACACACATGGCAACTTTATCCCTTGCATGTATCAGCACAGAGAGACAGAGGTAGCAGTAATTCCCTACCACTATTATACCCTTGTTACTCTGAAAGCTTTCGAGCTTTACACAGTGCAATTCTTGCCATGCTATTATTGTAGTGCTATATTGACCTGGTACCTAAGATAGATATATAGATAGATAGATAGATAGAATAAATAAATGCAATAAGTTAGTAACTTGGGGGTGGGAGATAAGGTGGTAACCTGAATAAGAAGCTAGTTAGCAGATAGGACACATAGGGTAGTGGTAAATGGAGTGAACTCTGAGGTAGGGAGGGTGACCAGTGGGGCACCTCAAGGATCAGTGTTGGGACCGGTCTCTTCAATGTCTATATAAGTGACAAAGTGAAGGAAAAGTCTGTCTCTTTGTGGATTTATTTATTGAATTTTGTTGACCCGGTAGGCCCACTGAGATTAGAAGTCCCTTTTTCAGGGGAGACCGGGGGGAGGGGGATACAGATGGTAACCAACTGAAATTGAACCAGATTAAGCTGTTGACACCAAGATCTGCAACAGAGTGGTCACTTGGGTGTGTGTGCAAATGATGAACAGGAATCTGAAAAGACTAAAAGAGTGGTTAAAGGTATGGCAGCTGGGGTTTTAATATAAAAAAGTGCAAAATAATGCACCTGGGCCATGGAAACCTGGGAGCAGAGTACAAAATGGAAGGAGTGATACTGAAAAGGCTAAGCAGGAAAGAGACCTGGGGTACTCATATTGGATGACCTGAAGGTGGCCAGACAGTATGACAAGGCAATAGGAAGGGCTAGTGGGATGCTGGGGTGCACAGGAATGGGTATTGCCAGCAGAAAGAGGGAGGTTGTGCTACCTCTATATAGTTCTCTAGTAAGGTGCCACCTTGAGTGCTATGTCCAATTTTGGAGGCCATATCTCAGGAAGAACATAGACAGAGTGGAGGTGGTCCAGAGGAGGGCAACCAAAATGCAGCAAGTTCTGCATTAAAGCCATATTAAGAAAGGCTGAAGGAGCTAAATACTGTATGTACACCCTGGAGGAGAGGAGGGAGAGGGGGTTATGGTAGAAACCTTTAAATACCTCATGGGGGTTAATTGGGTACAGGAGGGGGGTATCTTCCAGAGAAAAGGATACTCTAAAACAAGGGGTCATGCTATGAAACTGGAGGGGGTAAATTTAGGAGGGATGTAAGAAAATACTTCTTCACAGAAAGCATGGTGGATACCTGGAACAGCCTTGCAGAGGAGATAGTGGGGTTGAAAATGTCTCAGACAAGCACAAGGGAATCATAGAGGTAAAGGAGGGGGGATAAATTGCACTATAGATCAAGTAATTGTCTGAAGCAAAACAGGAAGGTTACAAAATGGGCAGAATGGGTGGGCACAGCGGCCTTAATCTGCTGTCACATTCTATGTTTCGACGTTTGGGTTTACAATGCATCATGTTGGAGTTTTTTTTGGGGAAGGGTAATAACTTGTTTTAAGACTTAGTGACTGCCTTCTATAGTAGTATTTCTTGATGCTTAGGATGTTTGGGCATTCCATTGTTAATTTTGCAGCATGTATGTCTGGTCGGGGATGGGGAGGTGCTATGATAATTTATGTCATGTGGTGTTTCATTTGAATAGTGACCTGTTTGATCTGGAATGCTTCTACTATGACCTTTTTGACCTAGAACAGTTTTATACTTGAATCAGGCAGGGAGTTATCTATAGGATGAGGCAGCCCCACGTGATAAGGTCTTGAACATACCTCTCAAGCGCTATGAATTTTGGATTGCACTATGATTTTTACTCTCAAATTTACCCTTGCTCTGTGAAGGTTTTCTGATATTCTGCATAATGTTAGAGCTCTTTCTGGACACACAAACTATTAAAACATTAAACTAACATGAAAGAAACACTTCCTTAACACTAAACGTATGGGGCCCACAATTCTTAGACATATTACACTTTAAAATAAGAAACTGCTACACATTCTGGCCATTTGCTCTGAATTTTGAAGGCCAGTGCTCTGCATGTTAATACTGAGTGGTTGAGAGGTATGCTCTTGTACAATGAGGAAGAAGAATTGGCCAGATGCCTTTTGATAACGGGAAATAACCTTCCTCAACATATAGTTTGAAGGGGTATCAGGAGAACAAGGCTCTATTGAAGGCAATGCAGTTTAATATACTGTATAAGTATAATATATAGCAGAGGCCATCAGGATGCAAAGCAGACTTCTACAGAGTAACTGCAGGACACAAGGCAATTTCAATGGCACTTAATCTCTTTTGTCATGCAGGAATCTGCGACACTGCATTTCATCCTGATGGGCTCCACTGTACTGCAAAGGGTGCTACTTTTTCTTGTTAGATAATTCCTGAATAAGCTCTTAAAGGAGAACTCAGACCCTCCCTGCCAAAACGTAAGCCCCAATTAGACTTTTCGCAAACAAAAATGGTTTTTCATTACTTTGTTTATGTAATTTATGTAATCAATTATTCACTAAAATACAACCAACAGCTTAATCTGGTCCAATTTCAGTTGGTTACCAACTGTACCCCTCCCCACCCAGATTGCCCCTTTAAAAATGGACTTCTAGTCTCAGTGGGCCTACCTGGTCAACAAAAATTCAATAAATAAATAATACTTAAGTGTAAGTGTAGCTCCAGAATGTAAACAGACTCCCTATTCTGCAGCACCATCTCACAGCTTACAGCCTAGTTCCATTGCTCACATGCATGCGTATCTGCACTCCTTGCCCTGCAATTATCATTGGAAGCTGTGAGACAAGGACATAAAAGTATGGCGACCCAATGACACCACAGGGGATTGAAAAGAATGGGTTAAAATGCAGAGGATCCAAGTTAAATGGGGTGCAACTCGCCTGCACTCACTCAACAAAAAAGGCCTGTTATCTGGCAATATTTATCAAAGGTGCACTACTGAAAAAACATGTATCTTGTAACAGTCGTGGAACACCTGTTCCACAAGTACATAAAATGGGTACCTTAGTGAAGAATAGGTAATCTGGGTGTAGGTTCTAGTTTAGGTTCTACCAGTAAAGAGAGAGGGTGGACCATGTATAAATAAAAGCAAAAGGAATAGCTATGAGCATATTTTTAGGGGTAAGGGTATATACTATGCTAAAAGGGGGAGAAAGTAAGTGATTGCCTCGTTGCTTTGCACACATGTACATACATACATTTATTTTAATAGTATCGAGCCAAGTGCTAATAAGTATCAGCCCTGGTGGTCCAGTGGTAAAATGGGACCAGCCTGGTCAAATCAGCAAAATGAGTTTTATTATTACAAAAAAAATGAAGTATTGTGCCATTGTTTAAATTAATGAATGAACTGCTACTAGAAGTGCATATGCAGAGTGGCAGCTGTGCAGTGCTGAAGTGCCAAGCTAAGAGCTATGTGAGTGTGAGAGCGCTGAGCGTGAGCTCTGCAGTGAAGCGCCAGTGTGCTTGGAGGGGAATCCCCTCACAGCAGCCTAGAGCGGCTAAGTGAAACTGCCACAACAGTCACAGAGCAGGCTAAGACCTGCTGAAGCGAGGTTTCAGTGAGAGAGTGAGGCCTGGTAGAGTGCTCCTCTCACTGGCAAGGAGACCAGATAGTTTACTAAAATAAATACATTAGTTGGCAGGCGACAAGTGCCAGGAGTATTCATTAGGGACTGGCTGCAATTGATTTTAAATATTAAAGGGCACACAGAAAGTAAATGAGAAGAGTCCCATACTGACAAAGCAAGCACAAGCCAGGTGCCATTTTAGAGTGGCAGAAGAGCTGCTCTGGAAGTCAAAAGCACCACACAGAAATGCTCGATGAATATACACACAAATATTAATAAAATTCATAATAAAAAGCTGCAGGGGGCTAGTAAGTAGTCCAAGGAATACAGCTATGTATAATTTTGTGTTACAGTAATGCAGCATTTTAAAAACAGCTAAATAAAGCCAGCTAGTGTAGAGAAAATGGAGTAGCCAAATGTGCAAACCCACTGACCAAATACCAAAATTTACAATTGCTCAATAGAACTACTTTTTTGTTTTTCTCTTCTTTATTTTTTTCTCATTTGTACCTTCTGTAAAACTAGTTATTTTTATGCAAAGTAATTTTAGCGCAAACACAAATGCAATCATAACTGAGTAAATTAAATTTACTGCTAAGTCATTAGCACCACAGGCACTATAATGGAAAAAATACTAATAAATGTAAATTTATTTTACTGCAAATTAGTCCAAAATTATTTGACAGTGAAAATTTCAAATGTTTCAGTATTTAAATATAAAGAAATGTACAGTTTTAAAAATTATTTCTTAACTAATCCTAATGGCTCCATTTCATGATTACAATAAGGTACTCTGGGGTGAGCTCTGCACTGGGATAATGTCAATTCTAAAATGGTGAAAGCACTCAGTTTTTGGCCTCGGGCTTCAATCCACTCAATGCATGCTGCTATCCCATCACAAAGCACACCCTATCATGGGTTATTGCTTAAGTAAGAAACAGGGGGCTAGGTCTTCAGCCCTCCCAGGACTAAGTCCTGCTCTGCAGCAGCAGATGCAGATGGAAATTTCCACACCTGCAAATGTCCATATTATCAGTCTGCACTGCTATGGGAGATGTTACACCTGGTTCCACTAGCTGTACTATTTTGATGCAGCTATGGTGAAAAAACATCCACAAGCTGCCGTAAATTGGGGAGCAGGTCATAAACCGGCTCTTGCTTCCAAAATAGGGTGCCTGCAGGGAAAGCTGTAGCTTTGCAAGTGAAGCCTCACTTAAGTCAGTTTTTCCCTGCAGCAGCGCCAATTTTGGATGGGCTGAAAATCTAGCCTGTGTCATTAGATAGATATTGAGATGAATAAGGACAGAAAATGACCGGGGGCAGGATTTTCAAACCAAATCTGATTGGATGTATTCTAAAAGCAAATTTCCATCTGAGCTGTTTAAACATAGTATAGTAGCTACTCAGCGGGATGAGGAGGTGGAAACACAGAGAACTATAAGGAGGATAAGATGAGACTAGGGTAAGCAAAGACCCCACAGGGGCAACAGATCATGGAATCTGATAAGATAATAGGGGCAGAATGGATGGACTGTCAGTCTTTTTCTGCCATCATCATCTGTATTTCTATGTAACATCTATCAGATGGTATAGCAGTTTGGTTGCAAAATGTGGAGCTTGCCACAAAAGGAAATTGCACATAAAGAATTTATTTATTTTTAATTTTTTTTGTTAGCTGATGAGCAATTTTGCCCATTTTCACAAGCAACAAATTTTTTTTAAAGCCATATAACATGAATACAATACAATACAGTATAGACCCAAAAAAACACAGTATAAAAATTATGTCAATACTAATGAAATAAACAACAAACATTTAGTGCATGTACATTCATTCCCTAGCAACCAATGTTTATGTTTAGTATTGAATGTTATAATGTTTGTGCAATTGCAATTTCATTGGGTATAGAGTTATAAAATCTAGTTGCCTTATATAATACTGACTTTTGTCCAATCCCTTTTTTTTAAAGGAATTGTATACACATATTTACTCTGGGATCTAGTCCCTTGTGAATTCATAGCTCTGGGAAACAATGATAGGACTGTCTTAGGTAACTGACCTAATGTTCCTTTATGTAACATGGTACAGATCTTTACATTGGCTTTATTTTGAAGTGATAAACAACCAGCATCCTATAACAAATTACAATGATGGTTCCCACTTGGCAAATTAGTCATAAATCATAGAGCACTGTTATATGCAACTTTAAACTTATCAAACATTTTGTTGCTAGTGGCTGAATACACACTCAACTCATAATCAGAAACACTAAATAAGAAACTGTGTGCTAATAGTCTACAAGAGTCAGGGACAAAATGGATTTGTACTTTAAAGAAAAGGCCTGATGACCCAGTTTGATAACATTTTTGACATGAAGTTTAAAGGATAAGTTATTGTCCAGCACAATCCCCAAATATTTAAAACTTTCAACTACTTCAGTAGGTTCCCCTTTTAAATCTACTATTAGGGGATTCAGTTCTCTTTTTTTACGTAGTCCAGAAAAGACCATGGCCTTTGTTTTTTTTAGTGTTTAACACCATATGCCTTGACAGAAGACATTCCAGAAAAAAAATTATAATAATTTTGCACAGTCATCAGAGCATTCTCAACTGTGTTGCAGCATTAAAAATAACTGCATCATCTGCATATAGGGTCATCTCACATTCCTTACAAGTAAGGGGGACAGAATTCATAAATAATGAAAAAAGAAGAGGGCCCAGAATTGAGCCCTGTGGCACAACCACATTTACCCTGTAGAGAATCTGAGATGCTTTCTAAGATTTTTTTCTATGTATTCTGTTACCCAAATAGTTATCAAACACTCTATAACATCATTCAAAAAATTTAATTCCAAAAGAAAGTCTGACAATAGGCCATGATCTACAAGGTCAAAGGCCTTGGTGAGGTCCACAAATACTGCTGCGGCAGAGTGCCCTGTATCAAGGGCACGCTGCACGCAGCTTTTGAATCTCACCAAGGCCATCTCTGTGTTATGCTTTGATCAAAAATCATGCTGTGAACTTGCCATTAAATCAGATTTTTCTACATAGTCAATTATTTGACAGAAATAATCCTTTCCAGAATTATTGATAAAGGATCCAGTAAAGAAATCAGATGGTAGTTGGAAACATGTTCCCTATTGCCTGATTTAAATACGGGCTTTATAGCTGCAAGTTTCCAGTCTTTGGAAAAAAAAACATTGCACAAAGAGTAATTAAATAAATATGCTATAGAGGAGGCCAGTTCATTAATTCCCATCTTAATAGGCCTACAATCTATATTATACAATGGCAAGAAAATTTCCTGGACTCTGACTGGTCGATGTATGCCTGAGAAAGTGATGTTATTACACAATAACATCACTGTATTGCTTTTGGATGCCATTGATGATGAGCATTGGGATGCCATTGATCACCATTTAGATTCCTTAAAATCATTTTTTTTTATTTTTTATTTTGTATAACAATGAGCCATTGTATAATAGCAATAAGGCACTCAAGGGATGTGTGTTATCATATAATAACGCCACTCCTGGGGTGGTGGAAGCACTCGGCTTCACCTCGTGCTTCAACCCACCCCAGGAGTGACATTATTAAATGATAACACACACCCTGTCATGCCTTATTGCTTAATTATCGGAACCAATAATGGGATGAGGGTCATATTTTAAAACATAGTCTCTAACCAAATCAGGTGTATCAATCCAAAAATAAAATGTAGAATGATTAATATTACTGTTTCTAAGGGGGTCAACAACTGGACTTTGTTATGTTGAAATTGGTCCTAAAACTAATCAAATCAACAAAATAATTATTAAACATCTCAGCCACAATAGAGGGATCGCTAATCAGATTGTTTCCATCAAGCAATGGAATTCTACCTTCATTTGATTTCCTCCCTAATAGGCAGTTTAAAGTTTGCCAGATTTTTTTTGGATCCCCAAGGGAATTAAATTGTTCAGAAATAAAAAAAAAAAAAGTTTTTTAGCCTTTCTAAGTTTAGTTTTACATTTATTTCATAGGGACTTATAATTCTGTAATGTAACTGAATCCCTGTCCTCCTTATATTTTTTCACTTCAATCTCTTTGTCTCATCAGTTCCAAGAGCTCAGAAGTAACCCATTTGTTTTTATTGGCCCTAATTCTCATTTTCTTTTTTGGGGCAATTTTATCTATCACCTGAGTGAACAGCCTACCAAATTTGTCCAATATACCATTGGTATCATTAAGTGTCTCCAAACAGGACCAGTCAATTTCTCTACAGGCCTCATTCATGATCTGAGTATTAACTGTTTTTAAATTCCTGGTTTCAATATAATGAGGAGGGCTTCACAGGTCACTAGTTTAGCTGTCCACTCACAAAAGACCGGGCAGTGGTCACTAATTGAATCTGTTAGGGACCCCACACTCAGTGATCTTATTAGGATGAGTTACAACAATCCAGTCCAATGTGGTACTCCAACCAGTTTTATAATTAACTCTAGTAGTGTCTGTAATTAACTGCAGGATGCCCAACTCTAGAAATAGATCCTTAACATTCTCAATGTGCTAGTGTCCCCAGCTATAGTTAAAATCCCCAAGTAAAATCCATTCCCTATTTTGTGGCAATTTATTTTTTACTTCAGTTACTAGTTGCAGTCCCCTGTCAATTAAGCTGGTGGGGATGTACACAGATGTGGCTGTAATGTGTTTTTAAGAACCTAATAATATATCAACAGTTAACATGTCACAACCTAATGGTCCTAATGAGCAGTCAGTCTCTTGTGTTTTAAATCTGGATTTAACATAAATCATAACACCTCCTCCCCTCGTCTCCACCCTGTCCTGCCTGTAAATATTAAATCCTTCCAAATGAAATTCACTATTGTTGATTTTGCTATTTAGCCAAGCTTCAGACAATGTTATTATATCAAATTTGTACTGTTCCATCCAAACCTTGAATTGCTCCCATTTTGCTAAAAGACTGTATATTTAAATGGACAATCTGTAGTGTGGAAATTCTTGGTGTAAAATTACTCAGTTCATATGACTGGGGAAGGATCTCTTCATTAAATAAGTGTTGAGGACTATAGAGGCTAGAATTATTTTGATTTATTTGCCATTTATTGGATTCAAGCCAATGCAAGTCATGAAAACTGTTTCAATAACTCTAATACCCTTTGAAAACAGGGCTCTTGACTTTTGCAACAATTGGGCAGATACAGACGCTGGCAGAAAATGTATTTGTGTTTGCAACTTCCACTTTTAAACCCCCATGAGCCCATATAATATGCCCTGATGCCATATATTTGTCTGAATTTCTCTGCCTCTCTGAGTTCTCACTGAGTCGTCCTTGCCTGCCACCTCTCTTTTGTTCCTAATCTTATGAAGATGTCATCTTGGTTGTGCTTTGAACCATGTTATAGACCCAGCATTGACCACACTGCTGGGTGATCTGTTCAAATTATACACCATCTGCTCAGTAAGGAAAATACTTTCTGATGTCCTTTTTACATCCTCCCTTATAGCTTGAGGTTGTGCCCCATGGTGTCTGCACTGCTCCTCAGTTTGAACACCTCCATGTGTGGAGTCTATCATACTGTATTCCCTTATGTATTTGTATGTTTCAGTGGCCTACACCTAGGCCAGAACTCAGTGAGACTCCCAAAATTAAAGCATATTGGGAATGACGGTCTGAGAATCTAGCATTTAAGGGTGTGGACCTTATTTACATAAAGAAAACAATAGTGTAACTTACATAACAGTAAGTCAGGTTATGTTACCCATGTTGCTCTGGCTTCTCTGGAGTGAGTCACATGGTTTGCACAGGCTAGGGGGAGGAGATTTTCTTTTCGCGCTTTACCACTTAGTAAGGACAATCTGTCCAGCTGGAAGGAGTGATGTGTTTTGCTGTCACTGAGGACCTAATTTGCCTTCACTAACAAGCAACACTTATTACATGGCCAAGGCCCAACCCATACTACCAATTCCCTGGACACACTGAGGAACTTAAAATGGTTTAAGTGCCTTAAAACATTTTAAATCCTCCTAGCACTCTTTGCAGACAGACTCCAAGCCCCTTAAAATGTTTTAACAAAAGTGCTTTTAAACCCTGCTAGATACCTAGTCTTAAGACCATTTTTAAAAATGTTTTGGCGCTAGCATGGTTTTACTCACAGGTCTGGCCAGGAGTAAAAACTTTTTAAGCTGTAATGGTTTAACTAAAATAGTTCTAGCTGCAGTGTGTCCAGGCAAGCACAGTTCTGTGTGTTGGATTAACACAAAATAGTTAAAAGGAGAACAGGTTTAACACTAGCAGTGTGGCCACACTAAACCATTATCAAAAGTGGTTACTGAGTAGTTTGGATGTACTGAAATGGTTTCGCTAAACTGGTTTTAGAAACGGTTTTCAAAAACAGTTCTTTAGTGTGTCCAGGGCCTATGAGGAAAAAAGCAATCACCAGTTCTAAGAAGGTAATAATAATAATAATAATTTTATTTATATAGCACCTTTCACTATATCAAGGCGCTGAACAAGTTAATAAAAACTTCAACATACAATACAAACATCATAACCATAAAGATTATAAAATATATCATAAAAATGTAATAAATTACAATAAAATTTCACGCACTTTACAATACTTTTAACCTTCCAAGAAGGCCATTCTCCAAAGATGAGTTTTCAATTCCTTCTTGAAAATCTCCACGGAGGAGCATTCCCATAACCGGCATGGTAGAGAATTCCAAAGAGTGGGTGCAGCATGAGAAAATGCTCTGCTGCCAGAGGATTTCAGACTCACTCTTGGAATCTCTAACAACCCCATGTTGGCCGAGCGGAGTGATCGGCCAGGGCCGTAAGGAACCAGCAGGTCTTTCAGATAGGATGGACCCTGGTCGCGAAGGGCTTTGAAAGTCAATAAAATGACTTTAAAGGTGATCCGCCACCGTATTGGGAGCCAGTGCAGCTCGCGCAGCACCGGGGTAATGTGACAGGACCTGCTTGTCCCAGTCAAAACCCGGGCTGCTGCGTTCTGCACAAGCTGAAGCCGGCGGATTTCAACTCCAGAAAGCCCAAAGTAAAGGGCATTGCAGTAGTCGAGGCACGAGGACACAAAGGTGTGGACCAATGTTGACAGAGAGTCAGACGGAACAAGGTGCTTAACCCGGGCAATATTCCTAAGATGGTAAAAGGAAGCCTTGACGACGGCTGACACTTGGGATTGAAAAGTCAGCCTATCGTCAAGAATCACCCCAAGGTCGAAGACTTGGAGTGCTGGCCAAGGCACCTAGCTTCACCTGAGCTCTTTCCTTCTAAGACTGCTTGAAAGGCAGAGTAGAGAAACTTACCAGAGCAAGGGAAAAGGATTAAGACTTATTTTGGCTAAGTAGATTTACTGTGTGGTGTTGTTTTAATTTTTTACTCACAGGGATTGCTACTGCTTGTTGCTAACATTTCATTGTTTTATTTTTCTCTGTAGCAAAGTGTTTCTTACAGCGTATATCTTCTCTGAAATTATTACAGGTGGTGCTTTACAGGTTTTACAGTTTTATCTAACATTAGGATAAGCTTTTAGGGTTACTACATTTGTTGTTGACTGATTGTTTCTGCTCTTACCTCCTTGTTCTTTCATCCGTGGTTTTTCTTTTTCGGCAGGAAGGGCCACCACCCACCCCTCTCCCAACCACCCTTTCACGCTCCTTTTATAGGGTACCACAGTTGTGACATTTCCTGTGGCAGAGCAGGAAGGGGTGGATCAGTGGGGCCTCCACAAGGTGAGCTCATTTACAGGGGCACTAGTAATTTAACTTGTCGTTATAACAAGCTAAACAAAACACAATCAAACCATTACTTGCATTTTTTTTTCTTCTAATTACTCTGACTAGGTTATAAACCCAGCAGCTATTCTGGAATGGATATCATTAACTGCAGGTACTGTGAAACAATTTTCAGAAGGACAGTCTTACAGGATTTAGGACACTGTTCTACATGCTGGGCCTTCGGAGATCTTAGGGCTCAGCTCCGGACAGCATGGGCAGAGATTGCACGCCTCAAATTTCATATTCAAGAGGAAATACATTATAAGAACCACCCGCCATTTCCCCAGCATACAACAGAAAAACCTCGACCGCAGAGGGTAGTTGGTCCAGGAGGTTGGCAGGTGGTTAGGAGGGGCAAATTGTGTGCCCCATCACTCTCTGCTCTCCAACATATTACCTCCAAAAACCATATAAACACTACAAACAGGTATCAGCCTCTATCTCTGAAATCAAACAAAGAGGCAGAAGACACTGCAGAGCAGGACACTGCAGCACAGGAGCTAGCACAACAAAACTCACCCAAATCAGGAACCAAAACAAAAAAAGCAAAAAGGAAATCCAAAAAACTTCTGATCATAGGAGACTCCATGATTCGAGGAGTTGTTACCCATCTCCAGCCAGGGGTAATGGTCAGATGTCTCCCAGATACATCAGCATGGAGAGACACTGACCACATTGCTAAAATTGTTCACAAAGCAGGAGAAAACATTGATGTCCTAGTACACATAGGGACTAATGATCTCACCAGCTGGTCAGTTGTGGAGACCAAGGAACACCTGACCAGGCTGGGTGACAAACTATCATCTATTTCATCCGGCATCTCCTTCTCTGAGATCCTGCCAGTCTGGGAGAGGGGAGCAGATGGACGGAAGGTCAGAGAAGGGGGAGCCAAACACGTGGCTCAAGGGCTGGTGCCAGGAAAAGGACACAGATTTGTAGGGATCTGGCAACAGTTCTGGGGCGAAAAGTTCTTTAAATTTGATGGACTGTATCTGACTAAGGAGGAGTCAGTGCATTGGGGCAAGAAGTTTGACGTCTTTGCAGAATATTTAAACTAGCAAATGGAGAAGGGTGCAGCACTCCATCGTGTCAGATGGAAGAACACCCTCCCCCTCAGCTAGTGGTCAAACAGGGATTCAGCACGTTTGCAGTTCATTTGCATCACCAGGTAAGAAAAAAGGTTTGTCTCCCCATATGACGCACAGGGGTAATGCCAAACCTCACCCAACAACTAACACACCAAAATCTGGCCAATGGAAAATCATGTACACAAATGCTCACAGCCTGGGAAATAAGATTCCAGACCTGCAGGCAATAATGTCAGAGGCTAAACTGGACATAGTAGCAATTAGTGAGACGTGGTTTACCAGTAACCACACTTAGGAGACTTCAGTACCTGGCTATGTATTGTTCAGAAGAGACGAGGGTACACAAAAGGGGAGGAGTGGCCCTGTATGTCAATAGAAAATATCAAAGCTACAGAAATTCAGAATACACATAAGGAGCCAGAAGAACTGTGGGTCACCCTGGAAACAGGAAATGGGACAGCCATAAGAACTGGGGTTGTCCACAGGCCCCAGACCAGGGGAGGACATAGACACATTACTGTTAGAAGATATACAAAACATGACAGCTAAAGGGGAGGTTCTGATAATGGGAGACTTCAACATGCCGGATACAGATTGGTCAATACCAGCAGGAACATCCACCAGAACTAGACACATAGTGGATTCCCTGCAGGAGGGCCTCAAACAACTGGTACAGCAACCCACGAGAGACAGGGCTATCCTAGATCTAGTACTGACTAACAAGGAAGGGATCACAGATCTCCAGGTAGAAGGTCACCTGGGGGCCAGTGACCATCACATGGTATGGTTCAATTTGGCTACTACATCTAAATCATCCCATTCCAAGGCAAAAATATGGGACTTCAGAGGAGCTGACTTTGATAAGATGGCCAACAGAGTTAAGCTAGCCTGGCAAAAAGAAACACAGGTGAGGGTACAGGCAAAGTGGGCAAGCATTAAGGATGCAATACTTGAAGCAACATCCCATTGTGTTAGACAGAAAGGAAGTGCAAAAGAAGAGGAAACCACTTTGGTTCTCAAATACAGTAGCAGAAAAGGTCAGAGCCAAAAGGCTGGCCTTCAGGAAATATAAGGGAACACAGTGGGATGAAGATAGGAGGCATACCAAACTGCCCTAAGGGAAGCAGAGAGGCAGTAAAGCAGGCAAAGTCCCAAACTGAGGAAACACTACGACGAACAGTAAAGAAGGTGACAAGACTTTCTATAGATACATTAGTGAAAGGAGAAAGTCCAGAGGGTATTGCTAAGCTTAATGGAGAAAAGGGAGCTTGTGAGGAGGAGGACCCTGTAAAGGCATCTATCCTAAATAGATACTTTTGCTCAGTATTTACTGAAGAGAAGGTAGGGCAGGGTCCACAGCTCGGCATCATGGACACAGGGGGGAGGGAGGTGAGCACTACTCCCTTCACAAAAGAAAGGGTCCTACAAGAGCTTGCTAAGCTCAGGGTGGATAAGGCAATGGGACCTGATGGCATACATCCCATGGTACTTAAGGAGCTAAAGGTGGAACTAGCAGAGCCATTAGCAGAACTGTTTAGTGAGTCTCTGAGCACAGGAGAGGTCCCAGAAGACTGGAGAAGGGCTCATGTGATCCCGCTGTACAAGAGTGGTAGCAGGGAGGAGGCAGGGAACTACAGACCAGTCAGTCTTACCTCAGTGGTGGGCAAGATTATGGAGGCACTCCTTAAGGAAAGGATAGTGCAACACCTGGAATCCATAGGAGCACAGGATCCAAGACAGCATGGGTTTACAAAAGGAAGGTCCTGTCAAACTAATCTCATAGATTTCTTTGACTGGGTAACCAGAGTGGTGGACCAAGGGGGCAGTTGATGTTGCCTACCTTGACTTAGCAAAACTTTGACACTGTTCCACATAGAAGATTGATAAATAAGCTGGGTGAGGCTCAGGGTGGGTCAGTTGGTAAACTGGGTGAGCAAACTGGTTGAGGGGCAGAAAACAGAGAGTGGTGGTAAATGGTATACAGTCAGAAGAGATGCAAGTCACAAGTGGGGTACCTCAGGGATCAGTCCTGGGGCCAGTCCTCTTCAACATCTTCATTAGTGACCTTGCAGATGGACTAGAGGGTAAGGCTTGTCTGTTTGCATATGACACAAGATCTGCAACAAAGTAGATGATCCAGATGGGGTGGGCAGAATGAGAAGAGATCTGGATAAACTAGCAAAATGGTCAGAAGAGTGACAACTGGATTTAATGCAAAGAGTGCAAAATCATGCACATAGGGAAGAGAAACCCTGAAGCCACCTATAGGCTGGGAGGGAGCTACAGCAGTCACAAAGGAAGAAAGATACTTGGGCATCATCATCACTGATGACCTGAAATCATCCAAGCAGACCTCTAAAGCAGTAGGTAAGGCTAGGGGGATGTTAGGGTGTATTAGTAGGGGTATCACAAGTCGTAAGAGGGAGGTAATAATCCCTCTTTACAAGACACTGGTTAAGCCCCATCTGGAGTACTGCGTGCAGTATTGGAGGCCACACCTTCACAAGGACATTAACCAAATTGAGGCAGTCCAGAGAGGGGCAACCAAAATGGTGCAGGGACTGCATCAGAAGACATATGAGGACAGATTAACAGAGCTCAATATGTATACCCTTGAGCAAAGGAGGGAGAGAGGTGATATGATCGAGGCATTCAAACATCTTAAGGGCATTAACAAGGTGAAAGAGTCTAACATGTTTAAATATAAGAAAAATAGCAGGACAAGAGGACACAGCATGAGATTAGAGGGGGGCCGATTAAGGGGGAATGTGAGGAAATTCTTTTTCACAGAAAGGGTGGTGGATGCATGGAATGGCTTACCACAAGAAGCGGTGGCTATAAATATAGTGCAGGGCTTCAAACAGGCATGGGATAGGCATAAGGGAGCAATACAAATGACTATGAATAGATAGGCCACTGACAGAGCAAAGGCCGATGGTACATTTATAAGGTAGAAAAAGAAATGGGCGGACTGGATGGGCCTTGCGGTCCTTATCTACCGTCAACTTCTATGTTTCTATGTTAGGTTGCGCACCCGTTCAGAGGCCGGTAGTGACACACCGTCAAGAAAAATTTCAGACGGCGCGCCAGCACACGACCTCTCAATCCGACCACCCGGGTTCACGATAAAACCTCAGTTTTCTCCGAGTTCAACTTTAGCCAACTAGAATCCATCCAGTCTTGGATTTCCCCCAGACAGTTATTAAATACCGAGAGAGCTCCATCCTGGTCGGGTGCAAAAGACAGGTATAGCTGGGTATCATCTGCATAGCAGTGAAACCTCAGCCCATACCATCTTATAATGTTTCCGAGGGGCAGCATGTACACTGCAAATAACATGGGTGACAGCACAGAACCCTGAGGCACTCCACGCAACAAAGAGACTGGGCTGGAGGAAAAAATCCTCGACACAACTCTTTGTGATCTCCCAGTGAGGAATGACTTGAACCATTTAAAAACGGTTCCAGACATTCCACAAATTTTCCCCAGGCGTGCTAGCAACACCATGTGATCTACAGTGTCAAAAGCTGAAGAGAGATCAAGGAGAACCAAGATAGAACGTCTCCTTTGATCCCTCGCCCTCAGAAGATCGTTTAGCACCTGAACCAGCGCAGTCTTGGTACTGTGTCTTTTACGGAAACCAGACTGGAAGGATTCATAGATATTATGGATGATTAAATGGTCATCCAATTGAGCAGCTATGACCTTTTCAATAACCTTCCCAATAAAGGGGAGGTTAGAGATAGGTCTATAGCTGGAAAAACAATCTGGGTCCAAGGAAGCTTTCTTCAAGTGAGGTGTCACCACCGCCTCTTTCAGGGAGCTAGGAAACTCACCCGACTCCAAGGAACACCAGACAATTTGCACCAGAACTGGACCAATGATGTCTACACAACCCAAAATTAGGGTAGTTGGTCCAGGATCCAAGCCGCAGCTTGTAGGGTGCACACTGTGGATGATCCTCATAATATCCACGAACTCAGGTCGACAAAAGGAACTCTAGGAGAAGCGAGGTCCTGTGCTCTCGCACACTCCCACCACATCACCCTTAGAGGTTGTCAGACACAAGTCTGCCCTGATGTCAGCCACCTTAGTTGCAAAGTATCGAGCAAGCTCATCACACTCAGTTTGCGAAAAGGCTTTCTGAACTTGCAGACAGGCTGGGTTGCACAGTCTATCTACAGTTCGGAACAGCTGAGCCGGTCGATTCTGAGCAACCGCAATCTCCCTGGGACAGGAATTATGCTTTCTTATGGGTGATTGCAGATTGATAGCTGGTATAATGTTCAATCAATCTAAGACAGTCGGCATCAAGGGCGGACTTGCGCCAGCAACGCTCTAACCTTCGCCCTTGTCTCCACATCTCCCTCAGAGTCCCATCAAACCAAGGGGCCCTGGGGTGATGGGAAAGAGGGCACTCGCGAACAGGAGCAATAGAATCCAGGGCAACCGTGATGGCCTCATTATAGACCCGCACCAGCGCCTCTGGGACTACTGCCCATCAACACAAGGGATGATAGGTCAAGGACCGCCACCAGGCCTTGTGGAGTAACATTCCGTAATGGACGGTACCTGACCATCTCCACAGGGGCTGGCCTTCTCGGGGGGGTGCAAAAATTGAACCTCACGATGTGGTGGTCAGACCAAATGACTGGTTCCACCCCATATTGGATGCATCAATCCCAAGAAGGAAGACCAAGTTGAGAGAGTGTCCAGATTTGTGTGTAGCAGTGAAACTATCTGTGTGAGGCCCAAAGAAGACATTAGTTGGAGGAAGTGTTTACCAAATTGTGAGAGTTCATCCTCCACCCAGGCGTTGAAGTCACCCAGCACCATCAATCTGGGTGACTCAAACGACATGTCGACGAGGACATCTGCCACTTCCTGTAAGAAATGTTTCCCATCTCCGGGTGGATGGTAGATGAGAACGATTCGAATGCCTACACCTGCTACAACTGTGCACTCAAAGGACTCAGTCTCACCCACTACCACATTCGAGAGGCCCAATTCAGTCTTAAAACAGACTGCAACCCCCCCGCCTCGGGCAGTGTATCAACGAGTACCCAGCTGGAATCATGGCCTCCACTATAGGGCCAGAATTTTCATCCAGCCAGGTCTCGGTGATGCAAGCCAGATCAGCCAAACCAATAAGGCTGGCAATAATAGCAGTTTTATTCCTAACAGACCTGGCATTGCATAACACCACCCGAGTTGGACAAACCTCGGAGGTTGTCGGGCCTATCTGCCTACTGAAATCAGTAGTGCCCTTGAGTATGGAGACCAGACAGGGCGGAACCCAATCTGGATTCCATTTCACCCCAGGACACCTTCTGGACTTAATAACCCAACACGGTGACTCCGCTCATTCCCCTCCCTATTCATTACCCCTTCGCCTTCCACAGGCAATCCCCAACGCCCTACAATGCTGATAAATCTCAGACTGTAGGGAGGTGCAAAAGGAGTGGCGGGCACGAAGAGAGGGGAAGGAATAACGCACCACCGTGGAGGAAGAAGGCCAGCACATGACGCTGCTTACCCAAATTAAACAATAAAAATAAACCCACCACCCAAAATATTCAAAATAGCCTCACTAACTACCTAAAACTAACTAATAAACAAATTAGATCAATAAATTATAACAAAAACCACAAAAAATAAGTTAAAACAAAACAAACCCCTCCTACCCCAGTCCTCTCAACACCGGGGAGCGAGAGTAAAAAGGCACTCTCACTGCCTAATAAAAGACATACAGATATTTAAATGCCCCCCCCCCCCAGGTAAGGCTGGCAAAGCCCCCCAGAGGATGAAATACCTAAAATTGAGGTGGTCATTATCTCTACACCTCTGAGACTTCTCTTTTTTATGGAGAACATTCATAGTTCTGGCAGTTGGTACTAATACAGTAGCTCATGTTTCCAAGCTCTCAACTAGTGTACCTTGATCATTCTTTTCTGCAACTTCTGAGTCCTGCTAATAGGGTCTAGCCACTGATCTGTACAGGGATATTATGACACCTCTGTCTATTAATGAAGCCTCTGTTCATGCATGCTATGATTTTATTTGCTTTGCTAGCTGCTGCCTCATACTGTTGCCCCCATTTACTATTCCTGCTGATCATTACCCCTAGGTCTTTTACCGGCAGAGTTTCAGAAATGTCTTCATTTTTTTAGGTAGAATTTTGCTTTCATAATTTTCTCACCTAGATGCATTATCTGACATTTTTAAATGTTGAATTTCATCTGTCACTTTTCTACCCATTTTTCGAGCCTGTCCAGGTCTCCCTGCATTTCATTTACATCCTTCTGCAATGTAACTGTTCTTCCTATTTTGGTGTCATCAGCAAACTTAGCAATCCAGCTGCTGGTACCCACCTCTAGAGCACTTACTGTATGGATATAGTAAACAAATTAGCAAAGAGCCAATGCATACCATACACAGAAAAGGCACCGCTATGAGTGATTCTTCAAATCAAAAGTACAGCTTTTTGAATACGACACATACCAAAATGAATATCTGATATGAGTATAATACATGTCATAGTGAATACAGCACATTATGCTACGAATATGACACCAATTGAAGTGAGCGTAACACATGCCAAAATGGATATACCACATAATGCAATGAGTATGAGATATACTGAAATGAGTGCCACACAAAATGACATAGTGTAACACATGCTGAAATGAGTATAACACATACTGAAATGAGAAAATAAACCATACTTGGTCCAACACATAATAAACATGTATAATACATAATAAAAACAAATGTAATACACATTAAACTTTGTGGTAAGGTGCCTGCCTGGTGCCATGGCTTGGAGGGACAGGGAGTGAATCCTCAGGATCACCGAAGCAGCTGCACTGGGGAGGGAGCTGGATGTCATTGTCCACCTAGGGACAAATAACCTGGCTAAGAAAGGAATCAGAGCAGTGCAGGAAGAGTTTGTGGAGTTGGGAAGGGGCCTTAGAGAAGTAGCATGCACGATAACCTTGTCTGGTGCTGCCTGTCTATGGCGTAGGCGAGGCTTGGGTGCTCCACACCATGGGATTCAATCAGTGGTTGAAAAACTGATGCAGAGCTCAGGGATTTGGCTTCACTGGGGACTGGGGGTCCACCTGGAGTGATGCAGGGCTATACTGACATGATGGGCTGCATCTGTCCAGGAAGGGAACCAGGATCCTAGGTGATAGGTTTAAATGCTTCACTGGCAAGCATTTAAACTAGACAAGGGGGAGAGGCACTGGAAAGGAACAGGGAAATCCTAGCCCTCCCCAAAAAGTCAGGGTAGTAAATGAGGTAAACACCAAGACAGAGATGTCGATAGGGAGAAGGGCAGGGGTAAATGGAGAAAGTGACAAAGGCAAGAAGGACAGGGATGGGGCCAAAAGGAGTAAGGCCATCAGGAAATGGAGGGTAATGAGTACCAATGCCCATAGTCCTGGCAACCTGCTCCCTGAACTGGTGGCCTTGATGGAAGAGGGATGTCTGGATATTGTAGCAGTCACAGAAACATGGTACACAGAGAACCATGACTGGGATGTTAACATACCAGGGTATATAACCTACAGGAGAGACAGGGAGGGGTGAAGAGGGGGAGGAGTAGCTCTCTATGTAAAGGAAGGGATAAAAGCAACTGAACAAAAAAGTAAACAGAGAGGAGAGGAGGCACTGTGGGTCACCTTAGAGACTGTAAATGGCACCACAGTCCGTACAGGGGTTGTATACAGACCCCCATGTCAGAGGGAGGGAATGGACAAGGATATGATAGGAGGCATTCTTAGGATGGCAGAGAAAGGGGAGATACTGTTGATGGGAGACTTGAATATGCCAGATGTTAACTGGAGCACATTTGCTGCAGACACATCCAAGAGCAGGGCCATTCTCAATGCCCTACAGGTGGCATGCCTCAGACAGCTAGTTTTGGAACCCACTGGTGAGGGAGCAATCTTAGACCTCATACTCTCAAATGTGGACAGTGACAGGATCTCAGATCTAGAAGTGGGTTGCCATCTGGGAACAAGTGACCATCAAACAGTGTAGTTCACAATAAACTCAGCTACAGAATCAAGCCATACAAAAGTGAAGGTACTGGACTTCAGGAGGGCTGACTTTGGCAAGATGGAAGAGTGCCTGAAAAGCACCAGCAAACAGGCTAGAAGGAGGGGTGGAGCAACAATGGGAAACATCAAAACTGCCATCACAGAGGCAACAAGCCTTGTGTCAAGCAAATAAACAAATCAAAATGAAAGAAAAGACACTATGGTTCTCAAAAGAGGTGGCGGGAATGTCAGGGAGAAAAGATAACATTCAGGAAGTATAAGGAAACACAGAAGGAGCAGGACAGAGAGCTGTACCAGTTAAGGCAGAAGGAAGCAGGGAGGGAAGTCAGAATAGCAAAGGCCCAAACTGAGGAAAAGATAGCCAACTCGGTTAAGAAGGGGGATAAAACCTTTTATAGTTACATCAGGGAGCATAGAAAGACAAAGGGAGGGATCGTGAGGCTGAATAGAATGGACGGTGGGTGGGCAGAGAGGGACAGTGAAAAAGCAGGGATACTAGATGAATATTTCTGCTCAGTATTTGCAAAAGAGGAGGAGGGGAAGGTGCCTAATCCAATTAACAGAAGCACTCTTGACAGGGGGATCAATCCCAGTCCTTTCACAGAAGAAAGGGTTCTGAAAGAACTCCTAAAACCGAAGGTGGACAAAGCAATGGGTCCTGATGGAATTCACACCAGAATTCTAAAAGAATTATGGGGAGAACTAGTGAAACCACTAACTACCCTTTTTAACAAATCATGGGAGGATGGTGTGGCACCTGAGGACTGGAGGAAGGTGGATATGTTTCCCCTTTACAAAGTGGGAGCAAGACAGAGGCAGAAAACTACAGACCTGTCAGTTTGACCTCTGTGGTAGGGAAAGTGATGGAATCACTTCTGAAGGAAAGAATTGTTGAGTACCTAGAGGCCAGTGGGGCACAGGACCCAAGGTAGCATGGGTTCACAGTGGGAAAGGTCATGTCAGACGAATCTAATTGATTTCTTTGACTGGGTGACTAAAGTAGTAGACCAGGGAGGGGCTGTGGACATGGCCTACCTAGACTTTAGCAAGGCATTTGACACAGTCCCACACAAAAGATTAATAATCAAATTAACCAGCCTGGGAGTGGGTCCCAGGGTGGTAGCCTAGGTAAAACATTGGCTGGACAACAGGACACAGAAGGTAATTGTAAATGGAGTCCACTCTGAAGAAAGAGGGGTTACTAGTGGGGTACCGCAGGGTTCAGTACTGGGTCCAGTCCTTTTTAATGTCTTTATAAGTGACATTTCAGAAGGACTGGAAGGAAAAGTATGCCTCTTTGGAGATGACACAAAGATCTGCAACAGGGTTGATGCACAAGGAGGCATGGAAATGATGAGAAGGGACTTGGCAAGGTTGGAGGAATGGTCAGAAATATGGCAGCTTGGATTCAATGCAAAGAAGTACAAAATAATGCACCTGGGAAACAAAAACCCAGGGGAAGATTACACAAGGGGAGGGTAGTAAAAACAACAAAAATGGAAAGGGACCTGGGGTAATCATATCAGATGACCTTAAGGTTAGCAAGCAATGTGAGAAGGCAGTAGGGAGGGCTGGGGTTATACTGGGATGTATAGGAGAGGCATCACCAGCAGAAAACAGGAAGTTGTTATCCCTCTGTACAGACAGTTGGTGAGACCCTATCTGGAGTACTGCGTCCAGTTCTGGAGACTCCATCTCCGCAAGGACATAGACAGGATAGAGGCAGTCCAGAGGAGGGCAACTAAAATGGTGCAGGGTCTGCAAGAGAAGCCATACGAGGAGAGACTAAAAGAGCTTAATATGTATACCCTTGAGAAAAGGAGGGGGGGACATGATAGAGACTTTCAAGTACCACAGTGGAATCAACAAAGTCCAAGAGGGTAGCATCTTTCAGAAAAAGAGATGTGCAAGAACAAGGGGACACAATTTAAAGATGGGGGGGTTCAGGGGCAATGTGAGGAAGTATTTGTTTCACAGAGAGGGTGGTGGATGCATGGAACAGCCTTCCTGAGGAGGTTGTTGGGTCTAAAACTGTGGGAGAATTCAAGAATACATGGGACAGACATAAGGTAATTTTTGTGGGGGGTAAGAAGAAATAGGCTGTTGGTTACCTAGGATCTACAGCTTATCCTGTAGGTAGGGAAATGGGCAGACTAGGTGGGCCAAGTGGTCCTTATCTGCCATCAAAGTCTATGTTTCTATGTTTTTACATTTTCTATGTTTCTATGTGTAACACATACCCAAAGGGCTATAACACATAAAATTAGTATAGCATGCAGACGCATCAAAAAAGTTAAAGGGCATTCTGAAATGAGGATAGCACATACTGAAATGCATTTAAGACATACTGAAATGAGTGTAACATACCAAGAAACACACAATGCCATCAACCAATCACAATGCAGTTAGAAAACCGCATATGAAATAGCCCTAACGTTCAGTGTACCATTCTACTCTGGAGCAGGATGTAAGTTTTTCAATTGTATTTAATATTTAGCTATAAGTATGCAGTTCTATCATTTTTGTAATAAAAATATTAGATTGAACTGGTTCATTTATTACTTGTTCAGCTTTTACAGAAAAGTAATAATAATAAATATGCACAATCTATACAGCAATCTGAAGTGCTATATAAATCAATGGAGCAATTAGAACAGCTACCTTTTGGTTGAATGCTATAACTACAGAAGGTTGTTTTAGTTCCAAGTACTTCTTTTGGAATAAAAAACCTTAGTGTCAGAAGAAAGCTTCTATTTTTATGTTTATATTAGCAATTTTTTTATAGCCACCCACTCTAACAGAGTGATTTTTAGAATTACCTGAAAACATAATTAGCACCCACGACTAAAGTGAAAGAGTCTGAAACTGAGCCTGGGGACCACGTACTGTTGCTTTAGGTAGTAGTAAGCTGAAGTAGTAATGTGAAAAAAGAAAGAAAGAAATGGTGCTTAAATGTTGCGTGTTCTACACTTGTTCCATTATTGTTGTAATGAAAGTTGGTAAATTGCTGGATGTCAGTGTTGAACATTTCTCTCACAGATGTCTGCAGATTCTCTCTCTCTCTCTCTCTCTCTCTCTCTCTCTCTCACTCTCTCTCTCTCTCTCTTGCTCTCTCTCTCCTGCCAAGGCCTGCTCAAAAGAACTGGAAGGCTATAACTGTCATTTATCGCTCCAATTTCCCTCTCTTTGCTTCCCGCCACCCCAGTCCTCCACCACAATGATCAGTTGTCCCCTTCCTCCACCTTGGAGGGCGGATGAGCCGCTGCCTTCAGTCAGTGACAGTGCTGCTTGTGGTCACCATCTGGGTCTGTGCAAATGCCAGACAACCTGCACCTACCCTCCCCTGAAGCTGTTCATCTTATCTTCACAATGCACCTTGCCCCCAGCCAGCATCAGTGTGTGATTCTGGCATCACACATGAACCTGAGTCCACCAGGTAAATCAGCAAACTGCCACTGGGTATTAGGCTGGTACCCTTACAGAAATAATTATATAAAATGTTTTCATGCTGCACACATAAAACTACCCATGTGATATGCATGCTGCAAGCATGGTTTAAATGTTAAATTGGAACCAATTGTATGCATGTGGCATGCTTGCAGCAAGCAAGTGTGGAAAGCATGCTTTTCATGTTAAATTGGAACAGACTGCATGCATGTGGCATGTGTGCAAAAAGCAAGTGGTCACTGATAACTGCACACATTAAAGTAAAGTGACTTGCTCAGGATCACACCATGTACAAGTGGGGGCTGAAGAGATTCAAACCCAGGTCTTCAGGTCTCCAAGTCTCCTGGTTTTCAGAGTTCAGTGCCTTTAACCACTAAGCTATACTGCCTGAACACATATGGCTCACTTGTACTTCAATACAAATATGCATACATCTGCACACATGCAGCATGCTTATAGCCACTGTTATACTTTTTAGTTTTCTTGTCCCCACTCATCTCAGCTGCATAGCTGAACTGTAGCACACATACCAATGGATACACATGTGGTTCTTCCCACCCCCAAAATGCACACTTACCCACAAAACTACTTAATTACTTCTGTCTGGCCTGTACTCCTCCTATTTTCTCTCCATAGTTTTGAATGCTTCCATGCAAACAGACTTTGAGGGGCAAACACAAAAGTGGCAATAACTCAACACCCACCCACATGGTCAGTACCCCCCATGTACACACACTGTAGTAGGTGCAGCCATCCTGCTACAGACCAGAGTTATGCAAAATTGGAAAATTTCGTTATGTGAAATATTTTGATAAATTCGCCTGTTTCATGAAATTATTCACAGAGGCGAAATTTGGAATTACACCAGCGAAATGTGAAATTTCACCCACAGAAGGTGAAATTTCACCCACAAAATGGCAACATTCCCCTTTTGCCAGTGAAAGTTCACCGGTTTTCTGGAGAAATTTCACATTTTGCAGGTGAAATTCTGCATTTCTCACCCTGTGAAATATTTCGTGTAACAGGTGAATTTCACAAAATATTTTGCATGGTGAAATTGCCGATTTCACAGGAATTTTGCTGGTGAAAATTATAATTTCACAACATCTCTACTACAGACAACCCACCAAGTATAGATATGAGTCGAGAGTCTATCACCTGAGTACTACGGAGCCAGAGGCAGGAGTCTTTAAAAGTTTATATCCATGGGTCAGAGTGTTCAGGCATACACCCTTGAAATGAATGGAGTTATTTTTTTATTAGTATTTTATACATTATGATGGCAAGTTGGAGAACAATGAAGGCCACTGTTCTACTAACAAGGCCCTTTTTAGTCGAGTGGTAGCCTTCATTAATCTCTAACTCTCCATCTGTAATGTATAAATTAGTAATAAAAAAATACCCCATTCATTTCAATGGTGCACATCACTGCAGTCTCCCTTACTCTATGTCATAATGTGCCTGAGTGTGGGGATGTGGAGGTCAGCTTCACTGGGGGGGGGGCTGCCTGACTATAGTGAAGGCTCCAATAGTCTGTGCATACCATACCACTCAACTGTCCCTGAATGCAAGGGACAGCCCTCATTTTACCCCTGAAACTGCTCTGCTCTGCTCCTCATTAATCACTCATGGAAAACATGTTGCTCACAGAGAGGATATCCTGTAAATTTAGACTTTATAGCAGGTGCGCCATTTCAGATTTCAGCAGAGGGGGACCAACAACCATTGGAGGCCAGGTGCTAATTAGTCCCTATGTGGTAAGCTCTAGAATGTCTGAAACATCTCTAAAAGGTAAAACTTTGTTGCTGTGATAGAAAAGTGATATGCAAATTAGGAAAAATTCAAATGTATAAGATTTACCTGTCTATACCCTGTAGCAGTGCATCAGATTTTGTCTTAAACCCACCCAGTTACTAACCAATTTTTTTCCTGGCTGAAGTTTTGACCCCCAAAAAAAAAAGCTTTGTCCTGATTTCTCTCTGTGACTCCATTCCATTCAATACCCATCCCATATGGGTTGTGAAGCCACCCAAAGGCACAGAAATGTGAAAGACACATCACTATTTCAGTCCTTCCTCCTTTCCCAATCCCCCTATAAAAAAATATTTACTTTTACTTAACCGGCCATCTGACCAGAACCTGTGGCCTGGCCCAGTGTGTCACCAGTCTAGTTTTTAGTCCGTTCCTCCTCAGTCCTTATGCCAGAAGCTGGATGATAGAACTGACCATCCCAAGTCCCCAGTGTGGTCCACGACAGAGTCACCTCACCAACCAAACCCACCCAACCTGTGTTGCTTGCTTCTTGTTTGGCTGCTGCCATGGCTACTGCTGCACTCCACTGATCAAGGCCTATGAAGGCCACTCACACTGCTGTCACCACTGCTGCTAAGCCTAGCTTGCTGACGCGGGGAGCCTGTGCTTTTTTTTTATGAGGAGAGTCTAGTAGAGTAAATAAGTAGCCTAGTCTTAAGTTAGCTTCTAGCTCACCCTCTGCCCTTTCAGCCACCAGGGGAGATGAAGACTCACTAAGAGTAGACCAACAAAATATGCTGCCACAACACTGCTATTGAGAGTTCAGTGCTCGCTGACTCCTCCAAGCTGTAGTGTGCAGCCTGTCTACTCTGTGGCAGGAAAGACAGTGTTGCACTCATTTGATTCATAAGCTCTTGCTTGGCTGAAGCTCCTCCACATCAAGTGTGATGGCGGTGCCACTAATAGGTGGAGACAGTGGACAACACAATACAGACACAGTTGAGTCAGGAGTGCACCTGCAGCATGAGTGCACACAGGCCCGGGATGCACTTATTGTGCATAAGATTAAATCCAAATTTAATGCCATTAATGCCACACCATAAGAACAACCTAGGCAAAAATGTGGAGGGGAAACGCCCTTCTCTGCCCTACCTAAATGGCACCCCTGCATTATGGTAGAAACTCATTCTCAGGTGCTAATATCAGTACAAGTAAATACAATGGTTTCCACTGTGTTCAGAGGTACACTATCTCCATGTTTCAGGATGTGTCCTGATCATCGTGAGAGTTAGTGTCCCTCATTGTCCCTCATTTTGAGTGTCCATGTCCCTCATGTCAGTGATAAAATGTGAGGTATGGTGCATGCTTCCAAGACCCTACTCATCACAAAGAGTTCTGAGCATGGCCATAGTGTATATGCTCCATACAGAATGATAAAGGGAAAGTAACTGAGCTGAAACAGTCATGGAGAAACACATTTGTAGCACTTAATATGCAAAAGGAGATTTGCATGGCCCAAAACAAAAAGGTCAGGCTTCACAACACAGAGGCCCCAGAGACATCTGAAATGGAAGATTTTGGCTAACTATGTCCTAGACATTTAATGCAGTAAGCAAACAATACTTTACAAATTAATGGCAATTTAATGACAAAAATCAAAAGCGATTAAACAACTTGCAAAAGGGTCAGAATTATAGAGTTTACCTAATTTTAACGGGGAAATCAATGAAAAATGTATTTTAATAGCTGTAATTGCTAGCAGTAGTATGTCAAGCGTGCAACATGCGATCCTGATGTGATTTTTAGATGTTTGTACCGGCTTAACTGCTGCACACATGTCAAGCTTACCAGCTGCACACATGTCAAGCTTGCAGCATGCAAACCTGATTTGCTTTTTAGACCTGGTTCACTTAGATTCACTTTGTGTATGCGATCTGCATGCAAACATTGCACAATTAAGCATGTGGCATGCATTCTGCATGTACACAGCACACTTATATTTCTGTAAGGGTGAGCAAACATATACTTAAGAACAATTTTCATAAATAATTTCCATTTTACAAAGCTTAATTTGCACAGCTGGGTGTCTCCCAACTACAGTGGGAATAGCACCTCTTTTTCTGTGTTCTGGTCACCACAATGGCACCCCCTTTGCTGTAATGCTCCTTTCCCAACTGGTAGCCACTGAGGACTCATTTGGATCACTTGGCCCAGTAAAGAATGATTCCTGTGAGAGGGGGTGGTCCTCTCACAGGAGTGAACTACAGTAGCCTTTTGTGTGACTGTGTCTGACTTTGCTGAAGTCCAGGTACATAGAAGCATAGAAACATAGATGGTGATGGCAGAAAAAGATCACTGGTCAATACACAACATCTATAGGTTTCCTCTCATTAAGTTCCTTGGTGACATTATCATGAAATGCAATAAGCTGGTCTCACATGAAGCTCAATTACAGAACCCACACTGGGCCACAACATTTAAAGCAGAACTGTCAATAATAAGAGCCTCACACTCAAGTGTGAGGCTGATCTCAATTAGCCTTTGTGTGCAAAAATACTTTTTTTACCTAATGATTACTGCACTGTTGTAGACTGCATCAGGCTAATTTCATTGACTTGTAAGCTAACATTTCCTGTAACTAGAATTGCCTGACTCCCTTACAGCTGACATCAGAGGAGGACTGCAGCAGTGAGAGATTCAATAGCCTACAGTGAATATCAGAGTTTTTAATAAGCTGTAATCTTTTTTATTTGCTGGTCTGCTGTTCTCCTGGTGCTAGATGCAGTATAGTCACAGAGGATTGTACTAAGCCCTATGAGCACACAAGGACCAGCAAACATCTGATTTTAGCTTATAAAATATTTAACAGGAGGAGGGAGCAATATTAGACCTGATACTCTCAAATGGAGAGAGGATCACAAATTTAGAAGTCAGTAGACATCTGAGAACAAGCGACCACTGCACAGTGTGCTTCACAATGAGCACAACCATGGAGATAAGCCATACAAAAACAAGGATACTGGAGTTTAGAAGGGCTGACTTTGGCAAAATGGGTGAATACCTGAAGAATGCACTAGCAAATGGCCAAAAAGGAGGGGTGGAAGAACAATGGAGAAAAATCAAAACTGCCATTATAGAGGCAACAAGCCTTTGTTTGAAACAAATAAAGAAAACAAAGTGGAGTAAAACAACACTATGGTTCTCAAAAGACGTGGCAGGGAAGGTTAAGGAGAAAAAGGCTGCATTCAAAAAGTACAAGGAATCACAGAAGGAGCACGACAGGGAACTGTGTCAATTAAAGCAGAAAAAAGTGGGGAAGGCAGTCAGAATAGCAAAGGCCCAAACCGAGATAAAAATAGCCAACTCAGTTAAGAAGGGGGATAAAACCTTTTATAGGTACATTAGGGAGCATAGAAAGGTTAAGGGAGGGATAGTGAAGATTAAGAAAGGAGAGGGGAGGTGGGCAGAGGGAGACAGTGAAAAGACAGAGATACTGAATGAATACTTTTGCTCAGTATTCCCAAAGAAGATGAGGAGGAGTTACCTAAACCAAACAATAGAAGCACTCTGGGTAGGGGGGTTGACACCAGTCCATTCACAGAAGAAAGAGTCCTGAAAGAACTCCTAAAACTCAAGGTGGACAAAGCAATGGGGCCTGACGGGATTCACCCCAGAATCCTAACTAAGGGAGGACCTAGTGACACCACTGACCACGCTTTTTAACAAATCATGGCAGGATGGGGTGGTACTTGAGGACTGGAGGAGGGCAGATGTGATTCCCCTTTCAAAAGTGGAGCAAGGCAGAAGCAGGAAACTACAGACCTGTAAGTTTGACCTCAGTGGTAGGAAAATTATGGAATCACTCTGAAAGAAAGAATTGTTGAGTACCTAGAGGCCAATGAGGCTGGGACCCAAAGCAGCATGGATTTACAGCAGGAAGGTCATGTCAGATGAATCTAATTGATTTCTTTGACTGGATGACCAAAGTAATAGACCAGGGAGGGGCTGTGGATATGGCTTACCTAGACTTTAGCAAGGCATTTGACACAGTCCCGCACAAAAGATTAATAATCTAGTTGGCCAGCCTGGGAGTGGGTCCCAGGGTGGTAGCCTGAGTAACAAACTGGCTGCAGAATAGGACACAGAAGGTAATAGTGAATGGAACACATTCCGAAGAAAGGGGGGTTACTAGTGGTGTACCTCAGGGCTCAGTACTGGGTCCAGTCCTCTTTAACATCTTTATAGGTGACATTGCAGAGGGTCTGGAGGAAAGGTATGCCTCTTTGCAGATGACACAAAGATCTGTAACAGAGTTGATACACAAGAGGGTAGAAAAGATGAGAAGGGACTTGGCAAGGTTGGAGGAATGGTCAGACATATGGCAACTTAGATTCAATACAAAGAAGTGCAAAGTAATGCACCTGGGAAACAAAGACCCAGGAGAAGAGTACACAATAGCAGGGGAGGTACTAACAACAACAAAAATGGAAAGGAACCTGGGGGTAGTCATATCAAATGACCTAAAGGTGGGTAAGCAATGTGAGAAGTTGGTAAGGAGATCCAGGGGGTTACTGGGATGCATAGGAAGGGGCATCACAAGTAGAAAAAGGGAAGTGGTTATCCCTCTGTACAGACAGTTGGTGAGACCCAATCTGGAGTACTGTGTGCAGTTTTGGAGACCTCATCTCACAAGGACATAGACAGCATGGAAGCAGTCCAGAGGAGGACAACTAAAATGGTGCAGGGTCTGCATCATAAACCATATGAAGAGACTGAGAGAGCTTAATATGTATACCTTTGATGAAAAGGATGGACAGGGGGACATGACAGAAACTTTTAAGTACCTCAAGGGAATCAACAAAGTCCAGGAGGGTAGCATCTTTCAGAAAAAGAGATGTGTAAGAACAAGGGGGCACAATTTAAAGATAGGGGGGGACGGCTCAGGGGTAATGTGAGGACATTTTTTTTCACAGAGAGAGTGGTGGATACATGGCACCGTCTTCCTGGGGAGGTCGTTGGGTCTAAAATAGTGGGGGAATTCAAACATGAATGGGACAGACGTAAGGCAATTATAGTGGGAGGGGTTGCAGGAAGTAGGCTGTTGGTTAACTAGAGTCTGCAGCTTATCCAGTAGGTAGGGAAATGGGCAGACTGGGTGGGCCAAGTGGTCCTTATCTGCTGTCAAAGTCTATGTTTCTATGTTCTATGTTTCTATGTAACATGTATACTGTGGGCTACTGAATCTCCAAGCTCTGCAGTCTTCCTCTGATGTCAGTTACAGGGGATTCTGGGATTTCTGGTTACAGGAAATGGAATCTTCAAAAAAATTAGCCTAATACATTCTACTATACTGAAGTAAACAGTAAGTAAAAAAATGTTTTTTTACACAAAGTGCAAATTGAAATTAGCAGTGAGGCTCTTTTTGCTGACAGTTTCACTTTAAATGTATTTTTTCACTATTGTTTCTTTGATTGCCTCAGACTGCTTTCCTAATATTGACATTAAGCTGACAGGCTTTTAGTTCCTAGACTCAGTCCTGGGGCATGTTTGAATATTAGTAAAACATGGTCCACCCTCCAGTCATCAGGCACTTATGCAGTGTTTAATGACTCATTGAATATTATTGCCAATGGGATAGATAGTGTCTTGGCTAGTTCCTGCAGGATTTATAAGTGCATACCATCAGGCCCAGATGCCTTGTTGATGTTTGCCATCTTCAGTATTCTTTCAACCACTTCTGGTGTCACACAGTTTCCTGTGGTACATCTTGTTGCCCCCTGTGAACAAACTTTCACTATTCAAAGTCTGGTAAAGCTGACAGAAAGGCTGGAGGTGGGAGCATTATCCTTGGCCTTCTCAGAAGTCCTACCAGTGGGGGGGGGATGGGAGAGAAGAGGGACAGAATTAGACAAGGTGAGATAGTGGAACGTAATGGATGGATACAGGAATAGTGCCAGACAAGGGGGTTCCACTTCATTGGCAACTGGGGTAACTTCTGGGGAAAGGAGGCTTTTTATGGGAGATGGTCTCCACCTGACAAGGAAGGGGTTAGCGCATTAGCACAAAAGTTCGACGTTTACATTAATCAAATTGGATGACTGGGGCAGGGAGCTGGACAGCAGGAGGAAGGAACCAAGAGGAGAGATAATACCAAATCAAGGAGAGGGGAAAAAAAGGGGAACTTGTGTGGCAGTAAGACATGAGGAGGGAGTAATAAAGCTAGGAAGTATAGGGTCAGTAGAGAGGAAGGAAAGATAACAAGAGAAAATCCTCAGCAAGGGAGGGTGGGGGCAAATACTAGAGGAGGGACAAAGAAGTAGATCTAGGGTATGAAAGGTCATGAGCATCAATGCTAGGAGTCTGGGAAACAAGGTCTCAGACCTGGCAGCAGTCATGGCAGAAGCAGACCTAGACATTGTGGCTATTATGGAGACATGGAGCTATGGGGGACATAATTGGGACATGTCTGCACTGGGATATGCTCTTTTCAGAAAGTACAGAGAAGGCAGAAAAGGGGGGTAGCACTTTATGTGAGGGATGACAAAAAGGCTACTGAGGCATTGGGCAAGTGGAGGGGCAGAGGCTCTATGGATCACCTTGGCGAAGGGAGGAAGGGAATGTTATTCACACAGAGGTGATATATAGGCTGCCATCACAAAAAGGGGGGGGGTAGACAAAGCTATGATGGAGGAAATACAGAGGGTGGCAAGCAAAGGGAAGGTACTGCTGTTTGGGGATTTCAACCTACCAGATGTGGAGTGGAGTACCCCAGCAGTGGCCTCTGCCAGGAGTAGAAATATCATTGACTCCCTACATGGGGTACTCTTGAGACAGCTATTCATGAACCTACTGTACTAGGGAAGGGGAAGTACTGGACCTGATTTTCACAAATGGAGACAGAGTGGGAGGGGTTTCAGTGGGGGAAAGCCTAGGCACAAGTGACCATAATACAGTATGGTTCCTGCTAAGGACAGCACCAGAAAGGAAACACTCTAAGGTAAAAGTCCTAGATTTCAGAAGAGCGGACTTTAAGAGTATGGGAGACCACCTCAAGAAAACTCTTGCAGGGGTGGGAGATCTGGAGAGGGTGGAAGAAAAATACAAAAAAATATATGTGGCTATAGTAGATGCCACATAACTCTGCATCAGACAGGTCAGTAAAAACAGGAAAGAGAGGAAACCTCTATGGTTCAGCAGGGAGGTTGCAGTAAAGGTCAGGATGAAGAGAGCAGCATTCAGGACATGCAAACGGATGCAGAAGGAGGAAGATAGAGAACCCTACCAGGAAAGGCAAAAGGAGGCAGGAATTGAGGTCAGGAGAGCAAAGGTGAGGACTGAAGAGAATATAGCCCAATCAGTTAAGAAAGGAGATAAAACCTTCTACCGGCGTGTGAGTGAAAGGAGGAAGACAAAAGGTGGGATAGTTTGGCTGAGGGATGAGGTGGGGAGATTGTGGAGGGGGATCAGGAGAAGGCAGATATCCTAAATAGCTATTTTTGCTCCATGTTCAAAGTGGAGGGTGAGGGGAAGGAGTGCGGATCGAGAAGAGGGGGAAAGCTGGGTAGGGGGTGGACACCAGCCTATTCAAAGTGGAGGGGGTCCTAAAGGAACTAGCAGGACTAAAGGTTAACAAATCCATTAGACCTGGCAGGATTCACCCCAGAATACTGAGGGAGCTGAGGGAGGAGCTAGCGGAAACCTTAACTGGCCTGTTCAATAGATTGTTAGAGATGGGGGTGGTGCCAGATGACTGGAAGCAAGCAGACGTAGTCCCCTCAATAAAGGAGGAAGCAAGGAAGAGGCAAGTAACTAAAGACCAGTCAGCCTAACATCAGTGGTGGAGAAGTTGATAGAGAAATTATCAAATACCTTGATTCAAATTACCTGAAGGATCATAGACAACACGGTTTCATGGGAGGGAGATAATGTCAAACAAACTTAATTGAATTATTTGACTGGGTGACCCGAGTGATAGTTCAGGGTGGGACAGTGGATGTGGTGTACCTAGGCTTCAGTAAAGCATTTGACACTGTGCTGCACAGAAGGCTTCTACACAAAATGAAAGCCCTGGGGGTGGGACCAAAGGTGGAGAGATGGGTGAAAAATTGACTGTAGGGAAGAAGACAAAGGGTGATCATTAATGGAGTTCCATCAGGGGAGGGAAGGGTGACTATTGGGGTACCACAGGGGTCAGTACTGGGTCTGATCCTGTTCAATATTTTCATTGGGGACATTGTGGAAGGGGCACTAGGGAAGGTATGTCTATTTGCGGACGATACAAAGCTCTGCAACAGAGTAGACACTGCCGATAGGGTAGAAAAAAAATTAGAAGGGATTTGCACAAACTAAAGCAGTGGTCAAAAGTGTGGCAGTTGAACTTTAATACACTCAAAATATTCCTGCACAACCCATCACAAACACAAACCATCCTGAGGAAGCCTTAGGGCAAAACCGATTGAAGTTAGTGGGGTCCTACCTGGCTGTCCCCTGGCCTGAGCATCATTTTTTTCAGAGGTTTGCACTTTATTGCATTTATTTTGCCTAAATAAATTATATTTATATTGATTCATTTTGAGTCTATGGTTTGTGTTTGTGGTGGGTTGTGCAGGAATATTTTGAGTGTACTGTGTTTCTTTCATTTGCACATCCAGCTGGAAGGGGGGTTTTACAGGAGTATTGGAGTTGAGTGTTAATGCCAAAAATGCAGAGTTATGCAGTTAGGGAGTAGAAATCTAAAAGCAGTGTACAGGATGGGTAGTCAGATACTGGATGCGACAGAGCAGGAGAGGGACCTTGGTATAATCATATCTGATGATCTCAAGGTGGCTAAGCAATGTGAGCAGGCAATAGTGAGGGCCAATGACAGTGTCCAGTTCTGGAGACCATACCACAGGAGGGAATGGGTAGAGTGGATAGGGTCCAGAGGAGGGCAACGAAAATGGTGCCTGTGATTCTAAGACCGCAGTCTTCCCTTTCTGCTTGTTGGCTTCAACTTTGTTTTCTAGTGCTTTTATTTGCTTTAGCAAAGGATGTTGACTCTGACTATACTGAGATACTGTAGCCTCCTTAATTGAAGAGGATGTTAATGGGAGTAGTAAAATACTCTGTATCCTTAGTATTTCTTTTCTACCCACTAAATCAGTTTGATTCCCAGGACCCAACAAATAGCTGATCATTTTCTTTTCAGCATTGTTTTGGTTGCTTGGTCTTTCCTTGCTTTGCAAGGCATTCTTACAATATGTTCCCCTTTTGTTTGCCTTGTATTCATAACATACACTACAAGAAACCAATAAAAATATCAATATCTCGCACCCTTTCCCCAAAAAGCAGTACTGTTTATTCTGGAAACACTGGCCGGGAGAATAACACTACAGCCTTCCAATAGAAAACATGTATCTATATTTGTAAAATATCTATTAAATTAACACTCTATAAATTATACCTGCCCGGTAGGACAGGTATAGTTAGGGTCACACAGCCACTTCTATGTTAAACCCAAAATGCTGCACTCTAATATCTTTGCAACTGTTTGTCCAATTTGCCTGAAGGTTTGCATACGCGGTGTCCAACCATTTATCTCTGTATCTGGAAAGATTTGCTCCAGTCAGATGTATAGTTGCAGAACCGAGCACATCCAAAAAGTGAAAATTAGCCAACTTTTGCACATTTTTTGGTTGGACATAATGGACTGAAGAATGCATCTGAGTGGATTCAGATTTGCATGTCTATATGTGGCCTGGGTTAAACTGGTGCCTTTTGAACATTTGGTGAAAAAATATTAATCTGTTCAAAAGTTTTTCATGTCCCATTGTAGCCTATTGGAAAATTTCTATGTGCATTCCAAAAACTTCCACAAAAACATTTTTTTGTGTGCGAAAACATTCCATCACAAGGTATAGGGATGCCATGAAAACATTTTTGTTGTCGTAGAAGCATTTTTGTTGTTTTGAAAACAATATTCCACAACATTGTCCCATGTGTTGTTTTCTTTGTCACTTCATTGTGCCAAGGTGGATTGTGCTTTTGGGCTGAAATTTTCAGAATGGCAAGCCATGGTCCCACAGATGTGCCTTTTGGTGGTTTGGTCCTAAATCATTCAATGAGCCCAGAGTTACAGCATTCCGAAGCTGAGAAATTTCCCATAGGATAACACTGTGGTGCCCACAGCACCTTTCAGCACCTGTATCTTAAAAACGATTCGAGATTCAGATTTTTTGCTACCTGCAGTTTAGAGGAAGTTTCAAAGTCATAGATTACACTCATAGTGGAATTTTTTTCATAGCTGCTACAGTTACTGAGATATTGCCAAATAAGTGTTACAAGGGTTACTTTACAGTATTATGGGGCTGCTGTATGGCTCCGTATTTAAGTGTAATTGGGAGCACAGGGCTCAGAGGGCCTACGCTCCCACATACATATACCATTACACAAAAAATGGGCAATGTGAAGGGAGCGCAGGACCTGGAGGGTCCACGCTCCCGCAAACACATACTACTACCCACTCACATTACACTTTCTCAAAAAGTAGGGACATTCATTGAAAAAAACTCCATTAATGCATCAGTTAGGGTTAATGACACGGTGACAAAAGTTTGGAACTTCAATGTTAGGGTTACCACCCTTATCACCCCCCCCACCCTACAGGCACCGACAGGCATTGGGACATGCCATGGGGCCATCAGTCCTAACTCTCACCCTATTCTACTATACTGTAGCATGTCATCTTTCTTACACATGGAATGAGGTGAGAGTTGGGCCTGATGACTCAATGGCACACCCCAACATCTGTTGGTGTGTGGAGGATGGGGTGGTGGGGTGGTATGGGGGTTAACCCTAACATTGAATTTCCAAACTTTTGTTGCTGTGACAGCAAACCTAACTGATGCATTAACAAAGTTTTTTGCAATGAATATATGCATCTATAAATATAAAAATTCCTTCACTTATAAGAGTATTCTCAAATTAAAGTTAAAATAAAAACCCCATGGTTAAGGCACTTTCCAGATTCTTAGTCTCTATTGCACTGTATTGTGCTTTGCACCAAATTTGTTTTGGCAGCTTGCGATTGGTATGCCAAAACCAAAAAGCAGTCAGATATAGGGTTCTAATATCCTTCCTGGAAACCAAAGTCCATAATACCACAGTCTTCTCTCAAGTCCTCTCCTAAAATCCAGCTTTCTCTGAATCTTCTATTATCTTTGTATTCAGAAAAAAAAGTCCTGTTTTCAATTCCTCTTTCAGTTCAGTAACATTCAACACAGAGTATCGACCCTTCGAGTTCCTGTATAGTTGGTGATCCTCATTAACACTGCTATGGCTCCAGAAGACATTGGAACAGGCCTTTGGGCTGTCCACCAACATCTCAGTATCAGCTGGATGAAATTTTTAGAAAGCTCCCTCACTCCTGGGTAAAGCTAAACATCAATAGAATGTCTTCCTACAATCTGGGTCATATGATGACTGAGAATACTTTGTCTGGGAGAAGCTTAGCTTTCTATAATACACTACTTTAACTCTCACATGAAGGGAGTTTTAATATGAACAAACAAATAATTTGCTAATTTTCACTCTCCCTGCCTCTGCTCAGTCACTGTCTTTCCTTGCTTGACTTGAATAGAGAATCAGCCATTTGACATATGAGGAGATGCTGAAAGACCTGAACATGTATATTCTGGAGCAAAGGAGGGAAAGGGGGACATGATAGAGACCTTGAAGTACCAAAAGGGTATAAACAAGGTCCTGGATAGCAGTATATTCCAGACTAAGAGGCTATCAAGGACAAGGGGTCATGACATTTAGCTAGGAGGGGGAAGATACAAGGGAAACATTAGGAAACACTACTTCATAGAAAGGGTAGTGGATGGGTGGAATCCACTACCTGAGGAAGTGGTGGGGGCCAAAACAGTTACTGGATTCCAGGTTGCTTGGGATAGGTACAAGGGAATTCTGGAGAGGTGCCCCCTTAAGAAATTATCCAGATCACCTAGGATCCTTGGGTAACATGGAGATAGAACACTTGGGCAGACTCGGTTGGCCTGGAGGTCCTTATCTGCCAACAATTTTTATGTTTCTATGTATCCACAACCATCTGTCTCCTTCTTTTATGAATACTAACTCAAAATTCTCATTTAAAGCAGCAGTGCAACGCAAAAAGTTATTCCAAAAAGCTACTTTTCTGCTATGGTTATGAAAAATATTGGCAGAAAGTGTTGATTTGAGTTTTCTAGATGCTTCCTATGCTGGGTATTGTACATTTACATTTTTGTCTGGATTCTTACCCTCCTCAGGTTCTCAATATTATTTCTATCCAAAAATGCAGTGGCAATCTTTTTTTTCTTAAGAAATAATTATCTGAAAACTTTCATAAAAAATTCTTAGATGATAACGGAAACTGAAAATGTTACCACCAAAATAAAATGGAAGACATCTGGCATTGATAAGCAAGAAAAAAAGGTGGGGTCAAATTTTAGCCATTTTCATTGCATTGCTACTTTTTTTTATTCTATTTATTCCTTCATCCCGTGGAACTCTCTCGGGCATCCTCCAGTTCCCCCACTCTACCTCCGTGCCTGAGAAGCCTCCTAATCCTGGCACTAGCCTGGCTATCCCCCCAAGGTAGGGCAGCCCTATCCAGAATTTGGGCCGGGCTGGGCTTGGCTCAGGAGAGGGGTGCAACCGGCGATGGAGTGTGGTCGGAGAGTGGCGGTGCTCGCCTATCCACAAGGCAGGGTGTTTTTTCCTTGAGTTACACCCCAGACATGAGATGTGCAATGTTGTACATCCCGCTACGTGAGTGCTTCCACCCATGTCCGGAAGACAGCCACTCAACGTCTACCCTTGTTTGTCAGCCCTGCGTACTGCATTGCCTCCGGTCTCCACCGGGGGCCACTGCAATGCCAGGTTGACCTTGGATCCCTCCCAACCAGAGAAGAGCAGTCCTCCAGATGCTCAATCATCTCTCACCCCTGCCGGCCCCCAGCGGACTGGGTCCGTTCCCGAACCTGGGTCGCCGGCATGGTGCGAGGTGTGGCGTCCAGCACCTCAACCCTCAGTGCCACCGGGGTTGAGGCCTGCATTGCTACTTTAAGTATACAGCCAGCTTTTCCTTCCTGGTGATTATGATATGACTTTTTGATCCTTTTTTGGTCCAAAAGTTGCTGGTGTTTTACTCTTTTCATTAACATATTGAAGAACTACTTGTGGTTGGATTTGATGTCAAGTGTTATCTGTTCTTCTGTCATTTACTTTACGCCACTTATTCCACATTTGCACTCACTTGTCTTTGTAGAGGCACTCAGGGAGGAATTGGAATATTTTTTATTTACTGTATTTAAAATTTTTACCAGGAAGGCACACTGAGCAGAGTACTGCTCAGTTCCAGGTGTGTCCTGGGGAGGGTGACAGTGGAGATACAAATATTCAGTATACAGTCATGACTAACATACAAGGTACAGAATAATACAATCAGTACATACACAATTAGTACAAGTGGTAATGAGACAGAGTAAGCAATATTCAATCAGATCCTACAATAAGATAGTGGACTAGTCATTTGAATGGAACAGGGTCAGCAGAGTTGAGCATACTCATTAATCAGATGACACAGGCACAGATGGAGGAGAGGTGCACTTTAATGAGTTGACTTGAGTTGCTGAGTTCGGGGTGTGTGCTGGATGTCATCAGGAAGGGAGTTCCACAGCTTAGGCATTCTATGTGTGATGACAGCCTGACCAACAGAGGAGGAAATGTACAGTACAGCCAGGACCAGGTGTTGAAATTTCTGAGGTGGTACGCTGGAGGGGTCTGGAATGATTGGGCAGAGGTGAGATAGGATGGCAGGGACTGGGACCAGAACTTGGCTGAGAGAGTCACGCTGTGGGATAATCTACGATCTTGAAGCAAGGGGAGGTCTAGTGTCCAGTAGAGAGGGCAGTGATGTGTGGAAGGTGGGCAATCAAGAGCGAAAAGGCAGAAAGAGTGAAAAAGTGTGTCCAGTCTGGCAAGGGTGGACTAATGAGCGGCACTATAGACTACATCCCCTTAGTCAAAGGTAGGGGGAATCATTTTCTGTACAAGTGAGCGGCGGGCTGGCAGTGGGATGCAACCACGGCTACGATATAAGGCATCCAACTTAGGGTGAAGCTTTTTGTGGATGGCATCAACTTGTACAGAAAATTCGAGGTGTTGGTCGAGCCAGACCCTGAGTTATCTAAAGGAGGAGCAACCTCCAGAGTAGCCCCATCCAGGGTATGGAAGGAGGGGGTGGTGGGGAGTCAAGGGAGTCTCTGCCTCGTGCCAAAGGTCATGGAGACAGTCTTCTTGGCATTAAAAAAAGCTGATTTTCACAAAACCAGAGCTGAACATCAATGAAGTCCTGCTGTAGTCTGGTCACAACATCAGTGGTTGAGGGGCCTGATGTATGCAGTACCATGTCATCCACATACATGTGGATGGATGTGTGTGGGCAGGTGGTGGGTAGGTCATTTAGGAAAGTGGAGAAAAGGAGCGGGCCAAGCACTGAGCCTTGGGGGACACCAGTAGTGACTGGAAGGGGGGCTAGATGTGGAGCTTCCAATTCTAATAGATTGGGACCTGCCTACCAAGTAGGAGTGGAACCAGTTGGTAGTCTCAGTAGACAGCCCTGCAAAGGAGAGCTTGTCTAGGAGGAGAGCATGGGAGATGGTGCTGAAGGCCTTGGCCTGGTCAATGAAGATGGCTGAGGTGATGTGGCCTTTGTCCATACCAGCAAGAATGGAATCTTTGACCCATAAAAGGGAAGTGATGGTGAGTGGTATTTTCTGAAGCCAAACTGGTAGGGTGAGAAGGAGGAGGAGGCGGAGTTGAGAAATGAGGAGAGTTGTGCCAGTACAAGGTGCTCCTGGAGTTTTGACAGTACAGGGAGAAGAGAGATTGGGTGGTAGTTTTCCGGGGCGGAGGGGCTGCTGCACTTCAGAAGTGGGATAACTGTTGCATGCTTCCATTCTGATGGAATAGAAGTTAGGGAGAAGGATAGGTTGAAACGAGCGGTCAGGGGGATGGCGATGGCAAGAGCAGCCAGGTAGATAATTTTGGCATCCAAACCTGTGGGGCATTTGCCCTTAGATGGGTTGAGGGCAGTCAAGGCATTGTGAACTTCTGTTGGGGTGACCTAATGGAAGGAAAAGGAGGGGCAGGAAATGGGGCCTGTGCATTTGTGGAAGAGAGGGTGGCATTTTGATGGTAAGGAGGGAGTGAGGACATAAGTGAGGAGGTACAATTCGAGAAAAATGAGTTAAATTCAGACACCACTTCAAGCAGGTCCATTATAGAGGTGACACCTACATTTAAAACAGGGATTGGAAGCTGGGAGGGTGGGGAGAAAAGCGATTTGACCACCTTCCAGAATTTTGCTGGGTAATTTAGAATTGTTTGGAAGGTGGCTTTGATGCAGTTAGCTTTGGCCTGGTGGATTAGTCTAGTGCAGGTGTTGCATAAGAAGTGATAGTTTGCGTGCCCTGCGTGGGAGCTGGAGGATCTGAGCGACTTTCATGTCTGGTCCCTGGCTCTGATATGGGTCATGATGTCAGCTGTGATCCAAGGCAGGTGATCCCCCCTTAACTCGAGTACATCTGAGTGGGGCATAGTTGTCCCAGACGGCAAGGAACTTGGTTTTGAAGTATTCCAGAGCAGAGTCAATGGAAGTGGCCCGGGGGATGAAAGACCAGTCTGTGGCTGCCAGGTCACTTAGGAGTGAGGCAAGGTCCAGAGTATTGTACGACTGGGTAAGAGTGGTTCTGGGAGGGGGGCCTTGGGCCGGAAAATTTTCTGTATCAAGCCAGATAATGTGGTGGTCACTTAGAGAGTCAGGTAGGAGGCCTGAGGCAGTAATACAGTGTTGGTGTGAGGTGAGGGCCCAGTCCAGCAGGGAGTGGTTCTGCATTTTGAGGTTCAGATGTGTAGGCTCAGAGATCAGTTGGGTTAGGTTTAGGGTGGCCACCTGGTTACAAATCTTGGAGGTGGTACATGACAGCCAATTCAGATTGAAGTCACCAAGGATGTGGAGCTCTCCCCCGATGCACTAGCTTTCAAAGTGCCCAGGTGATCCAGGATTGAGGGTGTGGGGGAATCAGGGGAGCAGTAGGACCCATCTATGAATATAGGGATAGTATGGTGGAGGGAGAGTTAGATCAGCAAGGCATCAATGGACTGTGCGGGCATGGGAATATTGACAGGGATGAACATGAGGGAGGATGAGATATACATAGCTATGCCTCCGCCTCTCTTGTTGCCTGGGCGGTCGTGGTGGATAACAGCATAGCCTGGGATGGGGATTTCAGCGTCCTTATTGTGAGGCTTTAGCCAGATTTCAGAAATCCTATTCCTATTCCTATTCCTATTTCTATTCAACATCTTCAGCAGTGACATTGCGCAGGACCTAGAAGGCAGAATTTCACTGTTCACTGATGACACAAAGCTCTGTAACAGAGTAGACACACCAGAGGGTGTAGACAGAATGAGAAGGGACCTGCAGAAACTTGAAGAATGGTCAGAGGTTTGGCAGTTGAAATTCAATGCAAAGAAGTGCAAGATAATGCATATGGGGCACAAAACCCTAGCACAATATATCAGTTGGGGGTGAGGATATAGCATGCACCAAACAGGAAAGGGATCTTGGGGTTATCATCTCTGATGACCTCAAGGTAGGAAACAGTGTGACAAGGCAGGTAAAGCAAATAGGATGCTGGGATGTATAGGCAGGGGCATCACCAGCAGGAAAAGGGAGGTCATAATTCCGCTATACAAGACACTAATGAGGCCCCACCTGGAGTACAGTGTACAGTTCTGGGGACCATACCTACATAAGGACATAGACTGGGTAGAGAAGGTTCAGAGGAGGGCAACAAAGATGGTGCATGGATTGCATCACAAGTCCTATGAAGAGAGGTTGAAGGAACTGAACATGTACTCCCTGGAGGAGAGGAGGGAGAGAGGGGATATGATAGAGACATACAAGTATCTCACAGGGAGGAACAGGGTGCAGGAATACACTATTTTTAAGCGAAAAAGATGTACCAGGACTAGAGGGCATGGGATGAAGTTGGAGGGAGGACGATTCAGAGGAAACATGAGGAAGAATTTCTTCACAGAACGGGTGGTGGACAAGTGGAACACCCTGCCAGCAGAAGTGGTGGGGGCTGAAACAATCACGGGATTTAAGAATGCATGGGATAGACATAAAGGAATTCTGGAGGTCAGGGGTAAGGGGCAACAGACTTCTAGGAAAACATATAATGAACTTACAAGCTCAAATGGGCAGACTGGGTGGGCCATAGGCCCTTATCTGCCGACACTGTCTATGTATCTATGTATCTATGTAGAAATGACCAAGATATCTGTCCTTAGGGATAAACCAGTAGGCTGCAGCAAGGCTAGTTTATGCAGTAGGCTACAGATATTAAGGTATACTACATTTAGGCCCTGTGGAAGTTGATGGGTGGTGGGATAGTAGACCCTGGATTAGGCTAGACGTCCCCAGATATTAGGAGTTGTAATGTTACCAAGAGCTTGGTGAATGGCGTTGGCCATCGAAGTTTGTGGGTAGGAGAGGGTGGCTGCAAGGATACTGCCAGAGGACACTGGGCAGGTGAATTTAGGGCTAGGAGACCAGTGTGAAAACTGGGTGGTAGGACCGAGTGGCCAACCATCCATGAGGGTAGGTGGGGTGCAGTGGGGAGCACAGTGGAAGAGGTCTCAGAGTTTGACATCAGTGCTGTCATGATACTACATGGTAATTTATCTGACTGTTCTTTAGGGTAGCTGGAGGGAGGGAGGGAGTGACACTGAGGGTTGGAGAGAAGCAACTATTACTAGGCAGAGAGGTAGCATGGTGTTGCTGACTAGGATTTGCTTCTAGTAGATGCTTGGTTAATAGCGGCCACTAGCGGTGGGAGAAGATAACTTGCAAAGGGGAAAGTTGGCTGATAGGTTTTACAGTCATGTGATCTGACACTATATCGTGAGTGGATCACCAAGGGTGGTGGCGAGGGCGGCGGGGGCAATCCTTTCACTTGAGTGAGTGGCTCTGTAACCATCAGGTGTACCTGCTTGAGACTCCGTTTGCGATCGGGAAGGGCAGCTTCAGAGGGCCTCGCAACCTCTAGGTGGGGACGGGGAGTGAGCTGTGGAGCGAGGAGCAGAAGGTGAGCTCATTTAATAGCAGGTAAGGAAGAGGGGGCTGGCCTAGCAGGGGGAGGAACAGAGTGGAGCAGAGATGTGCTCCCCGAGCCAGTAGCACGGTTAATTAAATATTTTGGTGTTACAAACTGTGCTAGTAAAATGATTGTGAAACAGACAATTAATTAAATATTTTGGTGTTACAAACTGAGCTAGTAAAATGATTGTGAAACAGACAGTTAATTAAATAGTTTGGTGTTCCAAACTGTGCTAGTAAAATGAACTGTGACACAAATCCCAAACATATGTAGGTAAATACTGCAAAACAATAAAGGAAAAAGATTTTGAAACAGAAACAGATCTAGCCCTGTCCAAAACCTGAGCAGAGAATTGAGCAGAGAAGTGCTCCCCGAGCCAGCCAGTAGCACAGTTAATTATTTTTCCAGCTAATAAAAATTGTGATGTTACAAACTAGGTGGGTAAAATGAATTTGAAACAGATCTAGCCCTGTCCAAAACATATCTAGGTAAATACTGCAAAAACAAATAAAAGAAAAAATAAATGTAAGAGTAAAAATGAAAAATAAAATAAAATGAAATGAGAGCTATCCCTGTGGTGGTACCATACTGTTTGTCAGACCTAGCCCTAGCAAACCAAGTGCAACAATTTGTATTTCTCAGGGCACTTATAGCATTAGGGTTTGTTTAAAGCAGCCATTGGGACAGCAGACAACAGAAAATCATTTTAAATCAGGGAGTTTATACACTTAAGGTAACAAAGAAACTAACCAGAAACAGGTTATTCAGGAGGAAATGTATAGCTGCTATTCTATCTCCATTCCTATGCCGACTATTGTCAGCAGCAGTCCAGATTTGAATTTAAAATTAGCGGCAAAAAGAAATCCTTTCACTTGAATGGGAGACATTGTAACTGTCAGGCGTACCTGCTTGAGGCTCCGTTCGCAATCGGGGGAGGGCAGCTTCAGGGGCCCTCGCGATCTCCAGGTGGGGGCAGGGAGCGAGCTGCTTGAGGCTCCATTTGCGATGGGGGAGAGCAGCTTCAGGGGCCTTTATGACCTCTGGATGGGGACGGCAAGTGAGCTGCTTGAGGCTCCATTTGCGATCCGGGGAGAGCAGCTTCAGGAGCCCTCATAACCTCCTGGTGGGGACAGGGAGCGAGCTGCTTGAAGCTGTATTTGTGATCAGGGAGGGCAGCTTCAGGGGCTCTCGCAGCCTCTGGGTGGGGACGAGGAATGAGCTGTAATGACAGAAGTATACCCATCTTGTACCCCTCTATAGAGTTGTGCCCAGTGCAATTGAACAACAGGTGACTAGGCCAGTCAACTCTGCTCCTCCCCTTTGAAATGTTCTTTTTAATGCAAGATCAATGAAGAATAAGACTTCAGTGGCTGGGGGTTTCATTACTGATTCCACAGCTGATCTTGTCTAAGTCACAGAGACCCGACTGGGTGATGACTTTAAACCTGTGCTGGAGGCATTGATCCTGGCTGGATACTCCATGGTACTGCAGTGAGGGGTAGGGTGGCCATCTGTTTTATATCCACTTTGGGGTTCATGGCTACTCAAGAATTTCAGGTCTTTTGAATGTATAGCTGTTGGGTGGGAGGTTCAGGTATAGGCTGTAGTATTATTCTCATATGCTGGCTCCTGGGGTATGGAGGTTATATCCTTCAGGAGCTGATGGATTTCACGATCGACCAAGTATTGGATGCCCCCAGATTATTAGTGTTGGGGGATTTCAGTGCTTGGGTTGATGATGAACCTCACTGTTTGGTCAACAGCTCCTCCAGTTGATGTCATCACTGGGCCTCACACAGGCAGTTGCTTCTGTCACCCACCTGCACGGTCATACAATGGACCTCGTTTTTGTCATCAGGGCATGACATAAGTGTAGTTGAGGCTGATCGATCATTTAGTCAGATCATCATGTTGTGTTGTTCCTGTGCAGAGCCCCTCATTTAAATTGCCATCTTGTGGGGCTAGTTTGGTACCACCTGAAATATACTTTGGAGCCTCGCAAACTCCAGGTGGTGCTGGACATCTCAGGCATGATGGCGGCATGTGCTCAGGGAAAAAGCCATGGAGCACTATAATACAGTTCTTGTGGCCACCTTAGACTCCCTAGCACCCTACCATGTCCATCCCGTGACCTCCTGCTGCATTTCTCCATGGTTCTGTGAGGAGCTGAGGCAGTTCAAGACTACAGGATGGAAGTTAGGGAATTGTTACTTGAAGTCCCATTCCAAGGAGGAAAAATTGGCCCTGAAAGATCACTATGGTAAATATCAGAGAGCAATCACTCTGAAAAAGACAGTTCCTGTCAAGAATGATTGCTGCAAGTAAAAATTGAACAACTCAACTCTTTCGCAAAATGGACAGATTGATTAATTCTTCCTCTCTATGATCCCATTGAGCCTTTTCATCAGAGAAGTGTGGAGTTTAGTCATTTTTTCTATGACAAAGAGTCCTCCATGACTTCCGGTGACGTCACGGAGATGACTGCAAGCTAACTCTGGCAGCTCCGCTCCGGCCGATTTAAGAAGTAAAAATTCCCGTTACAACTACAACTCCAAGGTACATGGTGATCGGTTCCCGAGCGAAAATAAGATGGCAGGCAAGCAACAGCGAAATAAAAGCGCTAAATCATCAAGTAGCCTGTTAAAATTAAAGCAACTAGTACTGGATGAGGATATGGAGGGATTTGCGGCCCAGTCACACTGCAGGCGTACAGCCTCTGAATCCTCTGGAGAGCCTGAGACCATAGAAAATGCCGATTCAGAAACGATGCAAAAAACACTACAACAGATCCTCTCTACAGTCACCAGAATCGATTCATCTTTATCAGACCTTAAGAAAGAAGTACAGATTTTAAACAAAAAGGTGATTCTGAATGCATCAAATCTTACCACGATCTCGGAAACGCAGGAGCGGTCAGACAGACTTCTTCTATTATTGCTGCAGAGAGACAGAGAAACCCAACGTAAATTAGAAGATCTTGAGAACAGATCTCGAAGAAATAACTTCGAATTCACGGAGTGCCAGAAGATTGAGAGAGGATTCCCCTCAATGGCCGTCCTTGTGCTACATATATTGCGTGCAGTGCTCTCTCTCCCTCAGACATTAAAATGGACATTGATCGTGTATCGATCCCTTGTCATCAAACCCCAAGATCCTACAGCTGAGACCGCGTTCTATAATTGTCCGAATGGTTTTCTTCAAAGCAAAGACTGGCTACTACAAGAGGCGTGGAGACATAGGGATCTCAGATATGAAGGTGCACCAATTTTTTTTGACCAAGATTTCTCGTCAGCATTGCAATCCGAGAGACAAATGGTCAGAGGGGTTATCAGAGAATTAAAGCTTAAGAAAGGCATAAAGGCTCAAATGTTATTTCCTGCCAGAATTAAAATACATTTGGATACAGGGGTTGAAGTCTTTCCTGATCTGGTGGAAGCAGCGCAAATCCTCCAAAACTTAGAGATACATGTTCCGGACTTGGAAATGCAGAAGTTAGAGAATAAATTAAAAGCGGAGGTGTGGACCAGAGTTTCGAATCCCAGAGGGAGAAAGAGGGCAAATCCAGGTTCCTATCCACATGGGCTGCCTCGGACATTCAAGACTTGATAACCAGAACAAAACTTCGCTTGCAGGGAGACAAAGGACTGGCTCTACCTATGGAAAAATGAAGTCAGGATAAAGGACTTGAGTAAGAAGACCCGATGCGTCATGGATTTACTGACTAGACACACAGATTGATATGAACAGATTTAATGAAAGAGGGACAGGCCATATATAAACTCCCTACCTTCCATGGACAAACAAAAGACAGGTCTCTTTAAAACGGAAGCTACATTCGGGACAGATAGATATGAATAAGTGTTCTCATTAATGCAAAACGACCTCAGTTGGGGATGTGTCCTTGGATGACATTGAACAGCTCCCTTAAGGTAAGACAGAGCATAGCTAAAGATGGGAAATACCTCTGTGAAGGGATCGGATCGGGGCAAGTGGGCGAGGGTTGGGAAGGGAATGGAGGTGACTCCATAATGGTAGAGGTATAATGCAGAAATATGGAGTGCCCAGGCCCCCCATAAAAATGTATTGGGAAGGGGAGGTACGCAGGAAATCAATAAAGGGCAGCCCAACGGAGGAAATAAGGGACGACAAAATGGGGGGGAATGAGGTGCAGACACAACAGTACGGCAAGTTGAGGGAGGAAGAATAGTAGGGAATACTAATAAAATCGGAGTGATAAACACATATATGACCAGTTCCATCCAGCGGGGTGGTGGGGGAAGAAAGTGGTTAACGAAATGAGCGCTAGGGACCTCTGCAGCAGTTTGAAACAGAGCAGAATATGAGAAAGGGACAGAGACACATTTCTGATCACTGGAAAAGCCAAACAGGCAGAATTTGGAAATAGGTCTGCGCTCTAAAAGGAGGTACCCCATGGTAGAAAGGGGAGAAAGACTAAGAAGAAGGGGCATATACGTAAAAAGAAGGCCCAGGCAAATTCGGGAATTAGAAGTTTGGGATAAACAAGAGACTTATTACACTGTCTGACTTGCTGGAAGGGCATGGACTTTAATGGATAGAGAAGCCATCAGGAAGAAACCAGTTAAGGAGTATAGGGAACTGCATGCGGAGTCTAGGAGGAGAGAAAAGAGTAGGAGACAACAGGGTTAGGGAGAAGGTCAGAATTCAAAGAAAAAGTGGAGGGAGAAGGAACTCTTAGAAGGGAATCTGAAACTAAACTCATAACTTCAGTACGATCTCGAAGTGACGGGTCAAAAGGGGTGTCGGGGGTTTCCCTGCGGGGAGCCCACCTATACCTCTTGCTCCAGCTGTAGGGGGCACTACTTGGGTCGAATAGACCCCCCACGGTTTTGTCCATGGGCTTCACATGGAAGCTTTGAAAAACAACATTGGTATTGTGTATATAGTTCTAATGTTGTTTGTTTTGATAATACCGAAATTAGGTACTAAGTTTGAATATAACTTTTATGTTTTAAAGTTTTGGTAATTTCCGTATTTAGTTTTAAGGTTTTGCAGGCTGGATGGAGAACACATGGACAGGGTAGGTCGGGCCAATGGCACAGCGGAAGCACCCCAAGTACCAGATGTCTCGGCTAAACATTATTTCATACAATGTAAAGGAGTTAACTCCCCAGTTAAAAGGTCTAGGTTACTGTGGAACTTCAGCTTCTGGGTTGTGTGTGGCTTTTCTACAGGAGACACACCTCTCACGATAGAAACACTCCAAGCTTAGAAGGAGATGGGTGGATCGGTGGTGCTGCCTCCACACCCAAAAGTAAAAAGGCAGGGTGGCGATGCTTATGGCGCAACAGCCCCTTAAAGATTGACTCAACAGAACAAGGGTTCCAGGGTAGGTATGTCAGGGCGACATGTACAATGCATAACAAAATACTGCACTTAGTCAATATATATGCCCAAAATGTAGGAGCAGAGTGCTTTCTAGGAGAAGTTTTCAGCAAGGTGGTTAGCCTACCCCAGGGGCAGATATTAATTGGGGGGCGATTTCAACACGGTACTTTCACCACAGCTAGACCGCTCGTCGGGCAATCTAAACACTAGTAGAACAGCGAGTAGAAAACTCAAAGCTTTGATGTCAGAATTGGGTATGGTAGATATATGGAGAGAGCAACATGTAGGGGAAAGAGATTACACTTTTTTCTCGGGGGCACAAAACTCGTATTCATGAATAGACTTTTTCCTCACACTCAAAACTGATCTACACATATTTAGACAGTCTAAGATACACTCTATTACTCTATCAGATCATAGCCCAATTTCGGTGAACCTCACCTTAGGCCAAGAGAACAAAACTCCCCTTTGGAGACTAAATGTATCCCTGTTAAATGAAGAACCCTTTAAAAAACTTATACATAAGACAATTTCAAACTTGGAACAAGATTCACCTGTAGAGGAATGCTCACCAATGCTATGGTGGGACACTCTTAAGGCGGTGGTAAGAGGACAAATAATTAGTTATGCCTCAGCCAAGAAAAAACAAGCAAAAATAAGAGAAAAGACCTAAGAATAAAATTTTAAATTTAGAAGCAATGCATAAGAAAAATACAGGGTCGAAATAAATATTGAAGGATTTGAATCAAGCCAGACATGAGCTGCAAGAAATAGAGAATAGAAGAGCTGAGGGCCTCCTTAGGTTCTGTAATCAAAAATATCACGAGATGGGAGGGAGGACTTTGAGACTGTTGGCCTTCTGCCTCTGGAAGAGGCAGGCTGATAGACATATCTCAGCAATAAGGGATATAGCAAACAAAGATAAGGTCTGGGTCAAACCAGTAGAGATAGCCTCCCAGTTTAGGGCATTTTACAAAGAGCTTTACACGGAGAGCAGGGTGGAGACGAGAGTCAGATCGGAAACTTTAACCTTTCTGAACTCTATAAAGTTGCCAACCCTTCTGGTAAAGATACAAGAGGTACTTTCGTCCACAATTACAGAGCAAGAAACCTTTAAGGCTATCAGGGACCTCCCAACTGGTAAGACGCCGGGGACTGATGGATTACCAGCAGAATGGTACAAATCGTTTAGCAAGATGTTAGTACCTTGACTGGTGCGGATATATAATGCTAGTCTAGATGAGGGGGCACTCCCAAAATCATGGCAAGAGGCCCTGGTTACAGTTATTCCAAAACCCGAAAAACCCAGATCTCAGTGCTCTTCCTACAGGCCCATCTCACTCCTCAATCAGGACCTAAAAACTCTAACCCGCATACTGACTTTGAGACTGCAGCAGTGTGTGGAGCTCCTAGTTCACCCTGATCAAACGGGATTCATACCCTACAGGCACTTACAGGATAATGTTAGAAAACTCCTGAACATTGTCTCACACAGAAACCCTAGCAACACAGACCCAGTGGTGATTTTTCTAGATGCTGAAAAGGCGTTTGACAGGGTGAACTGGGTGTATATGCAGGAGGTAATGTCCAGAATGGGGGTGGGAGGAAACTTTCTTAGGTGGGTAAGCATGTGTTATCAGAACCCAACAGCCCAGGTCAGAGTCAATGGCATGTGCTCAGAGCGATTTGATATAAAAGGGAACAAGACAGGGGTGCCCTCTGTCCCCTTTGTTGTTTGCTCTAGCCATGGAACCGCTGGCCCAGGCTATCCGTGAAAGTTCAGACATAAAGGGGATAGTAATAAATAATACGGAAAGTAAGATCTCATCATATGCAGACGATACAGTGCTGTACTTGGAGGACCCAGCCACCTCAGTTCCAGCAGTGCTCCAGCTATTAGATAGATTTGGTCAGATTTCAGGTTTTAAAGTGAACATAGAAAAAACGGAGAGTCTGAGCCTGGGTGGACCGCCAAATAAAGAATTAAGAAATCTTTTACCCTTTAAGTGGGTTAAGGATAGAATTAAATATTTGGGAGTAACAATTCCAGTAGACCTAAATAAATTATACTCTTATAATCATCAAGTACTAAAAGAAAGAGTATTCGAGGATTTACAGAGATGGCAGAACATACCCCTTAGTTATATGAACAGGGTTGAGACTATCAAGATGAACATCTTACCTAGATTCATGTTTTATTCTCGGCTGCCTATTCTCATAGACAGAGGGAATGGCGAGAACTAGAAAAAGTTATCTAGATTCATTTGGACGGACGTCGTCCATGCAAGAAGTGGAGCATACTAACAGAGACTAAAGATAAAGGAGGACTGGGGTACCAGATCTGCTAAAATATTACTTGAGCACAGACAGTCCCAGTACTGAAAATGCTGACACCGGAGAAAGGAGGGTGGGTATGGACTGGAGGAAAGAACACACCCTGGATTCCTCTAATTATCTACCTTGGACAGTTAAGGTCTCAGACCTTAAAAATCTAAGTAATATCTGGACTAGAAATACACTTAAAATTTGGCTTAGGGTTAGACAATGGTGGGAGATATTCTCCCCTGCCTGGAAATACATTCCACTGAAGTATTTACCACAATTCCCAGTGACGCACAAAGACGCTTGCTGGAGTAGATGGTCAGGCAGAGGGCTCCAATACCTACACCAGATGGTGAATAGGGAGGGGGTGAAAACTTTTTCACTGCTCCAAGAAGAATTCGGACTCCCAAAGGATTTTTTCAGATACCTTCAATTCAGACACTTCATAACTAATGCGGTTGGGATTGGTGCTATACAGAGTGATCCAGCCCACCGTTGAAATGCATATATCAGAGAAGCCAAAAAGGGGACTCTAGAAAACTTATTTCATACATACAACAAACTCTACAGGAAGGTTCAGAGGCCTTGCAGGTTCAAGCTCTAGAAAGTAAATGGCAGGCAGAATATGATGGTCAGATTTCGGACAAAGAATGGTTACTTATATGGCAAGGTGTGCATAAAACAACTAATTCACCAGTATGGAGAGAGTTTAGATGGAAAATTTCAGCAAGGTACTTTATCACCCCTGATATTTCAGTTAAGCTTGGTGCCTCCCAAACCAATAAATGTTGGAGGGATGTATGGATAAAGGCTCTCAATATCACATCTTCTGGAGTTGCCCTAGAATTGAGGAATTCTGGGGAGAGTAAATTAGCCATAAAGAAATACTGCAATTGGATGGCTCACCAGATTTTCCCAATGTGGTCCTGGGACTACCCCTGGAGTTAAGACTAAAGCCAAAGGTATCTATTCTACATATATTAATAGCAGCCACCAAAGCTATCACTCAAAACTGGCTCTCTGCGGAAAAGGTAACATATTCAAAATGGTGGTCAAATGTGATCAATATTAAGAAAATGGAAGCCCTTACGGCTATACTAAGGTTGCAAATAGACAAATTTAATTAAAGATGGCTCCCATTCTATGAATATGTAGAAATTAAGAACGGCACTCCAGTGCTAGACCAGCTCCTGTTAAAATGAGCCGGAGAAATAAATTATGTTAGTTGAAGGGAAGAAGGCCCCGAGAAGGCCCTACACCCTAGATGCCCGACCTTACCCAACTCAGGTGACAGATACAAACAGTCCAAGAATTATTAGATTTTGATAAATTCTAAACCAGCCTGTAGGACCCCCACAAATTTAAAAAAGAGGTGGGTGTTTTTTTCCTTTTCTGTTTTCTTTAAGAAATTGATAAAATGGATTCGATTAATAATCGATATTACAAATCTCTTTTTTTAAAAAAGAGGTGGAAAAGTTACAGGCAACTTACAGGACTAAGAAGGGTTTCCGATGCACACAATAACTCAGGATGAATATTCTGATGGGAAAAGGGCTGGAAGTCACCAGTCGGGAGGAAGAAGGAATGGTGTTATGCATTTAGGAACGGTGAGAGGTATGAAAGGGGTGGTATTTTATCTACCCCTTGGTTGAATCTTCTCTACTCGGTCCAGCCTGCAAAAATTTGAATACAAGATGTTATAAAACTAAGATGGCACTAAGAAGGAAAGTTTTGTTATAGGCTTTTACATACTGTCCTGTCAAAGTGATTTTAATTCCAAGACGAATGTATTTCTTTTCTGTATACCCTGTCAGGGAGACTGATTGTAAGATGTAATGGAAAATGGAAAACCAATAAAAATTTAAGTTCCAAAGAGTCCTCCATTCAGATGGAGATCTCCTCAAGCAGTCTGTCATGGACCGGCAGTGTCCAGAAAGAGAGGGGCAATGGTGATATACTATCCTGGGAGGACTCCCTTCCAGTTGTAGAAGAGAAGGTGTTCTGGGTGATCTCAAGTTTGTGCCCTGCTTACTATGCACTGGACCATGGGCTTTCTTTGCTGTTTATTGGCAGCCTTGAATCCCTGGGGCCAGTCTACATGTGATAGTCAGGTGCTGTTTGAGACAGAGTGTTTCTCCATCAGCTCTGAAAAGAGTGGTACAGGAGCAATTGGCCCAGGCATCAAGACTGGAGTGCCTTGAAAATAATATGTTGAAAAGAAACTTGAGGATTTTTGGGTTTCCTGGAACTGTTCCTAAAAATGAATTAAAAGAAATGGTTAAAAATGCACTTTTGCTTGTCTTTTCAATTGAGCCATCTCTCTTTGGAGTCTATATTTTGACCTCCCTAACATCAAGTAAAGGAGTCAGCTATTGAACTGCTTACTATACAACAGTCAGAAGCAAGGTATGTCATAATTACATTTCACACTTTAGCTGAGAGAAATAAGTTGCTTCAACTAGTAAGGCAAAAGAAGCAATGTGTGTATACGATTGGTGTAGAATTTATTCAAACCCAATGCAGATACAAAAGATGTTTTGCCATTCTTTCAGAGTTTAAAGATGCTGGGGTACCAGCTACATAACTTGCACCTGCTTATTTGAGGGTCAGCTTCCAAAGAAAAGTTCAGTACTTTGATGATCCTGATGCAGCTTGAACCTTCTTTGAAGCAAACATAAGGCTCCTTATGGACACTGGTTCTGATTTTGAGGCAGAGGTGACTGAGTACCATCCTATACAAATGGCTGGACTTTGACACTCTCTCCTCTGCTTAATAACGATATGCATATGGACTTTAATCCTCATATTTATTTCTTTTCATGATTTAATTAATCAGCAATTTAACTACGTGGGGGTTATGAACAATGAGGTGCCTGAGCATAAACAAATTTGTGCATTCTTATGTCTGGAGTGATTAAACTTGGAGCACATTCAAAACATATTGTCTAACTTAAAGAAGCTCTTGAAATTACTTTAAAGTTATTTCTTTTAACTTTTCTAAAAAGTGAAACCTTTTTTTGTGCTCTGTTTAGTTATATTTCAGCATTACAATATATAGAATATTTCAGAATGTTTTTATATGAAATTAATTGTAGTGTGAAATCTTTATAAATAAAAATGAAGTATTAAAAAAAGTGAAAAGGGTGGTGACAAAGCCACTCTTAAAGAAACCACCTCTGGACACTGATTGGTGAATTATGGGCCTGCCTCAAACCTTCCTTTTTTGGGGAAGGTAATTGAGAAGGTAGTAGTGGCACAAGTTGAGGTTCACCTGGGGGCTTACCTGCTATGAGCCTCTCTGGTTGGGATTTAGGCTCTGTCACAGTACTGAAACTGCACAAATCATAGTGCTCCATGATTTCCTCAATACAAGAGACCAGGGGCTTGCACCATCTTTGGCCTTTTGTATCTCTCATAAGTGTTTGATGAGATTGACCACAGTGTGCTAACTGATCACCTGAGGAATTATATGGAACTCACTGGCACTGTTTTATGCTGGGTTGAGTCCTGTATTGCCTGGAGACCACAACAGGTTGCTCTAAGAAATTTCACCTCTGGAGTTTCTGCAGTCACTGTGGGGTTCCCCGAGGTTTGATCTTGGCACATGTGCTGTTCACCACGTACATGACACCATTGGGTGAGATAATCAGGGGTTGTGGGGTTGAGATTCACTGTTATGTGGATGATACCCAGCTCTATCTGCCTTGCACTCCTGATGGGTCAAACACAGCAATGGTGCTAGGACAGTGCTTACAATAAATCAATGTCTGTATGGCCTCTAGTTGTGTCTCAACCCAGGTAAGGCAGAAGTTATGATTATCAGAATAGGCTGACGTGGGTTGGCAATGACAAGTGGAGACCATATTTTACCACCTCTGAATGGTCAGACACTTTGAGTTATGGATGTGGTGAAAGACCTGGGAGTTGTTCTGGACTGGAAGCTGATTTTAGAACAGCAGGTATCAGCAGTAGTTTGAAACGGCTTTTACAATCTGCATGATATTGCCTGGATTAAGCCACATCTAGCGCCAGTTGATTTGAAGATATTAATCAATGCTGCTGTCACCCCCAGACTGGATTGTTGTAACACTTTTTACTTGGGATTATCTGGATGGCTGATGTGCTGTCTGCAGCTGGTCCAGAATGCTGCAGCCTGGCTGGTGGTGCAAACGTCTCAGAGAGACCACATCTTGTTGGTTTTGTGCTATCTGCATTGACTGCTAATCCTGTAGCATATCACCTTCAAGATTTGCTTGTTAACATTCAAGGCCCATCACGGTCTTGTCTCAAGCTACCTGCAAGACTCTTGTTGTCCTACACACATACCCACCCTCTGTGTTCCACAGATACTGGTTTGCTCCAGGTCCCTCTTTCACATTAAGAACTTGGGAACAGGTCCTTTGGGGTTGTTGCCCCACTGCCCTGGAATGCTCTTCCAGAGGTTGTATGGTCAGCCCAAACTGGGGGCTTTTAAGAACCTGCTGAAAACTTTTTTATTCACACAGCCATACCCAGATTAGATCAGTTTTTAAATGATTAAGTACTATGTTTATTGTATATTTATTGTTTGCACAGCTTATTTTTCATATTATGTTTTTATTGTTGTAAGGCACCCTGAGCCTTGTGGATAGGGTGCCAAACATTAACATTTGCCTTGCTGTGCCTAGATCTGTCTGTTTTCCCTGATTCTTGCAATTTACTCATCTTGTGCTGTATGACTTTTTCCCTGGTTATGTCATGTACCTCCTTTCCCATCCACATACATTTACATATTCTATTATTGTAGTTTCTTTTTTGTGGGATATATTTGTGCTTCAAGATATTTTTATTTTTTTTAGCTATTTGTTTTTTGTGTGTCCAGAAATAGCTCTAAAATTGTGTGGAATGTCTGTGTATCCTTGCGGAGCAAGGGTAAATTTGGGATGGAAAATGCAAAGTGCTATGTGAAATGCATGACAGCTGAAAGGTACAGAGGTGGTCTACAAAAGCTTATAACAATAGAATTGGAGACAGCATTTGTTATAAAACATCACAATCAACTGTGTCTTACCTAAAAGTGAAGAATTTTACTGGTGGTTTCTCTTTTCGCAATATGTAGCACCACCCAAGTAATGTAATGGATAATTCTACAGCAGGGGAGAAGATGTAGCTACTTGAATGGTGAATATTTATTCCCATCCCACCCCACCCACAGTCATGAAGCCTCCAGGAATGAATGAAAGCTGGAAACAGTGATTTGTAAAAGAAAGAGATGGGGGGTCAGGGTTAGCCAAAGTTTGAACAAAACGACACTGTCCCTTCAGAGTTAAAGAACAAATTTTAAAGCTTTTTTGGAGTATACCAGCCTATACAAAAAATTGTACCAGCTCTGATTTATTTATTTCAGTTTGGGATTAATGCCTTTGAGCCAATGGCTCATTTACAAAGGTTCCAAGTTAAACATAGTACAGAACAGAACAAAATAAACAGCAACAACAGTATATACACATAAATATATTGATGTACAAAAGATAACTTGATTTCAAGGTTACATAAAACAATTGTGCTTAATTGTCAAGTTACACTTTGGTTACAGATTGTCTTGAAATTTACTATGAAATTTCACTGTCAGTCCTACACATATAGACAGGCAGTTCAAGTCTGTTCCTAGAAGTAAGCTGCCCCATGCTGAGTGCACAGGTCAGCAGAAAGATTTAAGGAACTCATGCTTGAGTAGGGTAGGGCCACCAGAAGGAAAGGCTTTGTTGAAGCTGTGCTTGAGTGGCAGCCTGAGAGGGCTTTGTTATTGGAGGTGGAGGTTCAGTGGTGAGGGACAGGGGATGGGGAGATATAGGAAGGGGAGGTCAATGAGGGTTGGCAATGAAGAGACGAGGTAGTACAGATGGGGGTGGATAAGGTGAGGGCAGTAATATGTGGGGTGGAGGGGTGGAGGAGGAAGCAGAGGATGGGACCGAGGGGGCGGGGTGAGGGTGGGAGGGTAAATCTGTAGTAATGTTGCAGTGGGAGGTTGGATGGGATGTTAAGTGACATTCCAAGTGCTTGAATTAGAGCATTCAGGGGACTCTCAGTTGTTAGTATAGGGGTTAGGCTGTGTTGGAGCACTCACAAACACAAACAAGCGCTAAGAGTGCTTGGAGACCAGCTTTGAATTTGCTGACCTTGCAACATTCAATAAGATCAGAGTGGGATCATTTACCCACTTGGGTTCTCTATAGGAGAGAGATCTCTGGGCTATTGAGGTATGCTTATAAGGTACCAGCAGTCCCCCTTGATGAACTTCGTGTACTGACAGTTGGTTAACCTAGTTTGAATAGACAGGAGGTGGATTCAGGAGCTAGCCTGAGCATAGCTTTCTTTGCCAGAAGGCAGGCCTGGTATTGAGCCCTGAGGTGAAGGGATAGCCATCTAATTGCTTTATAGAGGTCACAAGGGTGTATCCAGCGATCTGCTTCCAGGACCAGCCGACATGCTTTATTAAGAAGGGTTTTAACCCTTTTGAGGGCTGTGTCAGTTCCAGTGCCATAGATTATAAGGTCGTAGTCTACGGTAGATAGGACTGTGCTGCTTGTGACCAGCTTAAGGGCCTCAGGGGGCATGTAGTGACGGTGTCGATAGAGAACTCCTAGTTTTGCATTGACAGTTTTGACTACATGGTCTACATGAGTTGTGAATGAGAGGGCATTATCCATGTGTACCCTGAGATATTTAAAGGTGCCAACCTGCTCCAATATATCCCCTTTGTCACTCTGTACCTGCAGTTTCCCAAATTTCTTTCGGTTCTGAAGAACCATAAAAAGCATGCTCTTAGTTTTTTATAGTTGAGTAGCAATTTATTATTAGAGAACCACACCTCGAGCCTGTGAAAAGTTGCTTCCAGTTCATAGGTGATAGAAGATAGATTTGTTCCACTTACTGAGATGACTGCATCATCAGCATATAGCATGATGTACGCTGGGCAAACTGAGGGCAGGGGGTTTATTAAGAGGCTGAAAAGGAGCAGCCCCAGTATTGAGCCTTGTGGGACTCCAAGGCTTACCTCTCTTGGCTCAGAGAAAGTGCCTTTGATTATGGCACATTGAGTCCTGTCCAAGAGGTAGCTCTTGAACCATGTAACTGTGTCTATGGACAGGCCTATTGAGAGTAGGTATTGCAGGAGGAGCTGATTCATGGCACTATGATGATCAGGGCCAGTACACACACCATATGGGCTTGTATGTGCTCAGAAAAGTATGTCAGTATATCTATAAATTAGTACATGTGTACAGCATACTTCTTCAGGTGGGTAGGAGGAAAACAAAAAGGCGGGTGGGAGGGATAGCTCTTTTGGGCAGATTAGATGGGCCAAATTGTCTTTTTCTGCTGGCAGGATTCTATGATTCTATGATCTTTGCCTATGAAGCAGGGGGTGCTGGGGAGGAAGGACCTAGAGTTCCTTTAAACCTTTAATTACTATGTTACTATGTAGCAATTGAGCAATTATCTATCTTTAATGGGCCAACATGGAGAGGGGCAGTTGTACTTCTTGTCTAATTTGCCTTCTCACATACAGAATAGGGAATTCTTCCTCCAAACACAGCACATGTGGCCAAAGGTGTGTCTGAGTAACTTGAGCAGCAGCATTGGGCCACCTATTTAATATTGGGCCCCAAATCTCCAACTGTAGTTACAAAGCTTCTTTAATCTAGCACTGCTCCCAACAATTCATTTAAAGATGCAGTTAGTTATTGGTGCAGTTTCAGCTACTGATAAGGACTTGAAACAAAAATTATAACAGAGAAATAATGTATGCATCGTTATGTGGGGAAGTAGGGTATGGGCATGAGTTGAGGCTGGGTATTATTTTGGCAGACTGGAAGGACCGTTGGTCTTCTTTTGCTGACAATGTCTATGTCTACATTTTAGGTGCCCAAATGCTACCAGGAATTAAACCTAGTTCCCCAGATTACTACCCAAGGGCTTTACCTACAGAGCTTTCAACAGTTCCTCTACTAGTACAGGTAGAACAACACTGCTCAGACATACTGAGTCTGATGATTGTAGCATCACACTGCAGTAGGAAGCCAACATTTCAACAGTGCTCATTTTCTAGTACATCCATCTCTTGGCCAGAAACTGAAATCCTAGCTGCCTTTTTGGGTGGTTAGTTGCATAGATACATAGGCACTGATGGCAGAAAATGACTGTTCAGACCATCCTATCTGTCCACCCTAGCTAACTAGTTTGTACTTACCCCAGTGGCACTCCTAACCTTCAGTTACTGCTCCCCCCATTTCTAACTAATCCCACATGCCTGTCCCATCCACTTAGGATAAGGGAAGAAATAATTTTTGTGAAAAAAGTTTTAAGTTTAAATAAGTAAAAATGAGAAAAAGATAAAACAAAGGAGAAAAGAAAAAAAGCAGTCTTCTTAACACAGTGTAATTTTGCTATTTGGTCAGCATAGGCTACATTTTTGAAAAACCGGTAAGTGAACTGAGGTGTATGTATGCAACTGACTAGAAAGAATGAGCTGTGGCCAAACTTTCCAATTTTGATTTTAATGTAATACTTAAAGGAGTACTACAGTCAAAATATGCAAAAACATATGTTGTGCAGATTGTTTTGATTTGTGTGTTTAGTCCTGGTGTGTCCTTCCCTTTGTTTGCTGTTAGGAGTTTTCCAAGCTAAGGCACTTATTTCTTTCTGTCTTCAGTTTGTATGAGTTCCATAAATGTGCACACCACATTCTTGTGATTGAAGTTTTTTTTCCTAAATTTGCTTGCTAGTTTTATGAGCTCTGGGATCTCCATGTTAGCGTAGTTTATTTCTCTTCTTTGTCCTACAATGCTTCCTGTATCTTGTGAGAATTAAGTGTCCAGGACCTCTAATTCAGCGAGGGAAAGTACTGCAGCAGTAATCTGAAGATGAAAGCCTGGTGTTTTGGTCTCAATTAAATAACTCTAATTCAATATTTTTGTTTTCTATATGTTTGTCTAGGTCTAGCCAGCAGGAGTAAATATTTTGCATTTCTTTTAATTTCATCAAACTATGCCCAGCTATAAAAAGCACAAACATCACTCTAGGTCATCAATGCTAAAATCAGTAAAGACTATAACTGTTTTCTTACAAAATACCCACTCAGATCTCAAGTGATTGCTAAGTTGTAAATGTAGCCTTCAGTGCCCACTGGATAAGGAAAGTATAGTGGCAGCCATATACAGTACATGGTTAGATATATCCTGAAATGTCTGTGATGTATCTGGAAATTTCTTGCCTGAGGTACCACTATGGGCCACCAGAGAGAATCTCTTTAGATATTTCGTAAAACTTCTGGAAATATCTCACCATGTCATGACTACCACTGTAACTTAAAATCTCAGTTGTTGTGCTGTAACATTGAATGTAAACCAGTATTTGCTGAATCTCTGGTTGTGGACACTTCACTGTTACATGGGACAGGAGGCATTGTAGGAAATAGAAGAGCAGCAAACCATGGTAATATAGAGATCCCCACATGCCATAAAACTAATAGGCAAATTTAGAAGAAACTCCTAATAGCAAACAAAGGGAAGGACACAGCAGGAGTAAACATACAAATCAAACTGGAAGAACAAAAAAGCAAGGTGCTGTGTCAGCATGTGGTCTGAAAACAAAACAAACTGATAATATTAAATACACACTGAAAATAGAGTTAGAATCGATGTTTTAACCATAGATCTTCTTCAGGAATTATCTATAAGTGAAAAAGCAAAGTTAGTGGTGCCTAACATTGCTTTATCCCTTTTAAATAATTCTTGAAGAAGGCCTATGGTCGAAACATTGATTCTAACACAAATCAAAACACTCTGTACAACATTTTGCAAATTTTGACTGCAGTACTCCTTTAAGGACTAAGAGGTCAACTTTCAAAGCTTTTTCCCCATATAAACTGAATGGGAGAAACTGTTTTGAAGCAAGATCTTGAGTTTATGTCAATAGATATAGATTATGAAAACCAATAAAGAATAAAACTTTCAAGAAAGTTCATTATGGCTTATTAGACCTTCTATAGACATTAACATTATAAGAACACTAAATAGGGTCACCTGATGGCATGTTGTACTCGTATGCTTGAGACCTAAGCCTGGGACTGGACTTATGAGTCAGCTGGGCATTTACAGGGGATGGTGAGGTGCATCCTCATGGTAGTGTAATGAGACAGGATGGTATGACAGCTGGTTCTGGCACCACAGCAACTTCTATGGAGGGCTGGGGAATTTGCTTCCCTTACAGAGTATTATCTGTGAGTGTATGCAGGGTCAGCGGTTACACATTACCAGGTGCTCTGGGGAAGCAGGCAGCAAGAATACCAGGTTCCAATGTTCTAAAAGCACCAGCAAAACCATGCGGACAAAAACAGCGAATGAAAAACAGTGAAAGCCAAAACTGCAACCTGCACTACAGCGTGGAGCAAAAAATGTGAAAAAAGACTGTTAGTGACTGTCTGCAGAGGGCTTCTCCCCCCCCGCACCACCCTTTTGGGGGCTTTGTCCCCCACACCCTCTAACAATTTATAATCAGCACCAAGGGGGATGCAACTCGGGGAGAGGGAGAAAGTCGGGGGCAAATAAAATATTACTACTTGCGGTGGGGGCAGAACTCAGGGAGAGGGAGAAAGTGGGGGGGTGGGTAGAAAATCCAGCCGCAAATGTAATAAACAAACAAACAAACAAACAAAAAAGCCCCACAACTGTATAAGTCTCAAATCCACATATGCTGGGAACTGTATAAGTTTGAAACCCAGGTCTGCCAGCCATAGGAAGAGTGCACACAGGCAGGGACTCTATCCTGTATTCTACGCTGCCAGCACAGATCCTTAGCCACAGATAACTGCCTACATGGTTTCTCAACTTTCACCTACATAGGTGAATCTTTGCTAACTTAACTGTTCACTATAAAATACCACGTCACTCACATAGTACACGTTATTTTTTACTTGCTCAAAATTACTCACTCATAGGGACCCACTCTTTTAATGGGATACAGAATTCTGGGGCTAAAACTCCACCAATCTTGAGATGATGGCCAGTAGTGACTTTGGGCTCTGCAGCATGGACCCCCACTAGAAAGATCAGTGGGGTTCATGAAGGACAGGGTTGGGAGAGCCTCCATGGAGCATAGCTCAAGGCCTGAGGTCTGGACATTCAGTAGGCAGTGCCCTTCATCCACCATGGCATTTCAATCCAATTTCTGTGGCAGGGCTCCCAGGTTTCTGTGGCAGCATTTCTTCATTTTGTGAGGCAGAAGGCAGTCTTGCCATTGACTGAAATATTATATGATGTCATTGGTGACATCACATGCTGGCCATAGAGGAGGGGTTTCAGGATAAATAAAAAGGAACCGGGACCCAGGGGCTATAACAAAACTGTATATTTTAGTGAACAATCATCGAGAGCACACAATTCTATGACAATGTATATATTTTGCAGCATGATGCAAGTTCTGCAGAAAAATCAATTCTGCAGCTGTAGAATTGCAGATTTCTAGGGGTCTTGACGGTATGCGATGGACAAAAACTCTATGTAACAAAAGAAAAAGAGGAACACTGAATAAAACTGGTCCTACTCTGCAGCAAAACAATTAATTGCTTTTCAGTTATTTTTTGTTTATGTGTCTGCATTAGGGACTTTGAATGTGGAACAGCAATTCTGTGTACTCTGAGTATTTCCTCTGTTTGTGCCTGCTAGTTTATTAAATCCTAGGTTATGTGCGATATTGCTGCTGCTGATTACATTGAACGTGTTCTTTAAAATACTTTGTTGACCCTCATGATGGTCTATGGAGATGAGGGCAAGAGATGTCTGATCAAGTGCAGATTAATTTCTGCCTTGGATGCCCTGAAATATATGAAAATACACTCTGCGTTCTATTCACATTCAGTTTTACCTTTGATTGATTGACTAGTTTACAAATGACGGTGATAAAATTAAGTAGAAGACCACATACATTTCTTAAAATGAGACTGGCTGGTCATGGAAACAATGAGGTTTGGACAGATTGTATTGCTGTTGCTGCTGGTTTAGGCAATCTTCTGAGCACGTAAAGATTTATAGACCTGTAATGTAATGTTAGGATTGAAACTCAGTGATATAGGTTTCTTTTCAAATTCTTTTTCATTTTATTTGAGAAAGGCCATCAGAGAGTTGTGGAGTACTAGAAAAGCTTTTTTCTTTTGTAAACCATAATGTAACTTCTCTCTCTAAAGGTTACTGCATTTTTACAGCTGGCCTAGGTCATGATCTATGAATGTAAGATCATTTCCCAAGTTGTATTAATAATTTTGCCTACCCGTTATTGGAATGAGATCATGTCTATCTCGGTAATACTGTATATCAAATACAGTATTCCTACATAGCATGTATGCAGTCCCTTACTAGGGGGATTTGCTTTTTGTATGTCAAAGTAGTCCTAAAATTAAGGTGCCAGGAAGCTTAAAATAAAGAAAAGTAGTAAAAAACTTTAATATTTAGTCACGAAAGCTTGGTAATACACCACTAGAGCAGCAGTGCCCTGTTTACAGGGTGGTCCTGTTTTCATACAAACAAGTTACAGTAAAAAATCAATTAAAATATGCAAACACATTTATACATAATAAACATAAAATACATTATACAGAATCACAGTAAAAGCAACACAGAAGAACTATAAATGACTTGTGTAGCTAAGATTGATTTGATCACCTGGAACAGTTACAATATACTGTATATTCTTGGCTCATAGCTAAACTGAATGTCCTGGGGTTTTTTGCTAAAGTTTTGATGCTTTCATCAATTTTCTTCCAAGACACACAAAAGAAAATGAAACAGTAATGTCCCCAAATCTGTTGTTAGGTGTTTGTTCAGTATATACTCTTTGTTTGTTAAATCTCAGACTACATTTGTGTTCAGTTTTACCAAGCTTTTCTATTAGACATGCCAGTTTATTTTGTATTAAAATCGTCTTCTTTTGGTTGGCCCAGATTAATTTTCTTTTGTTCTCTGGTGAAAGTCACCTGAATGTCTTGTACATTTGGCAGTGGTGGGTTTTGTAGTCACAAAGGGGTATAAACCAGGCTAATCAGTTGTACATAACTTACACTTTTTTCAAAATTGCACTGCTAGCAAATCCATAAAGATAACTTCTATAGTGTAGAACAGGTATAAGTAATTGATTCACAATAGTCTTTATCATATTTTTATTTATGCAGTAGGCTGTGCGTCTAACGACACCAAGTCTATTGTTTAGCTTTTTAGTAGTAATTTCTATGTTGTAATCAAATTTCAAATTTTGGTCCACCCAAACTCCCAGGTATTTATATTTGGAGACCTCTGTAAGTTATACTTTATCTATTGTCTTTATAGTTAGCTTTGGACTGTTGCCCCTCTTGGTATTTGGTAGTTAAAAAAAAAGCCATCATTAAGCCAGCCCAGTGGCATGAAAGGCTGAGGCACCTTAGCTCCTTACTTCTGCCATGCTGGTGACCCATGTTCAGCTATGAGCAAGGGTTGATGGGGGTCAGCCAGGGAGGGAGATGATCAAGCACCCAATGGCCGCTCACCTCTCCTGGAGGGAGGACCTGCATGCTCCGCCAAATGACTGCCACCTGGAGGAGGTCATGTGTTAGTGCAGGTGGAGGAGGGAAGTGGAATGGAGGGCTGCAGGACTCCGTGGTGTGCGTATGTCTCCATGCACACATGCTCATGAGCCCGCCCCAGCATGGGAAACAAGGAACTAAATTCTGGAGAAAACTTGATGGCAGGACAGGTCTAAATGATGCCTGTCTACTGATCCCCACCCACTGCACCACCAGACCCCCTGGAGGCTAACAACTGGATGTGAAACTTCAGGGGCAGGATGGCTCTCCCTCTCCTGGCTCCACCATGGAGGGCAATCCGTGGAGTACCAGGCTTCCTGGTCAGTCCTGGGGAGATGTAGGATGATGGGGGTTTGGTGAGGTAGAGCTGAAGGGAACCCAGCCTGTGCTGCCCGAGAAGAATAAACAATGGCAGTACAGTATAGTGGTTAAGGCCACTGAGCTGCAAACCTGGAGACCTGGGTTTGAATCCCATCAGCCCCACTTGCATACACTGTGACCCTAAGCAAGTCACTTGACTTTCTTGTGCTCCCAGGTTGCACCTGGAAACAAGCTCCATCTTAGCGGGCTTTTTCCGGATAACAATTTTACCCCCCTCCACGACTGGGGAAAAAAAGCCATAACTTGAACCATTTTCTTAATAAGTACTAGCTTGGAACATGCAAATCAGGTATATAAAGCAGAAAAATAAATTTGTAGTTTTCTTTCTACTTGTTCATGTTGTTTTCTGGATACAACTGTCCATGCAGAGACTAATCGTGGAATTTTGTATGTAATTTGGCCATCTATTCTTATAAATTAAGAACAATAATGGGCTCAGTATAAAGCCTTGTGGTATATCCCTTGTTAATATATTCCAATTTGACAGGCTACCTTTTACACTAACTGATTGCATCCTATCTGTGATGTATGAGCCAAACAACCTACAGACATCTTCTGAGATACCATTTCTTTTAAAGGAGAACTACATTGAACCTGAAAGTCATTTGTCCCAGTAGATACTTTTTTTATATATTTGATTCCTTTATGTTATTACTCCATCTTTACTGGTCTTTTAATAAACACAGTGGGTGTTGCTGATGTACACTCTGCTGGTAAGTGCCATTTTAGAACTGTGTGATGTAGTTTATGTCCCCTTTGGGCCACAGAATTTCAGAGCAGAACATGAATGCATTATGAAAACAATCTAAGTTCTTTAACAAGGACATAAAGTACATCATACAGTTCTAAAATGGTAGTATCCACCAGAGTGTAAAGCAGAAACCCCCAGTGAATTTATTAAAAGGCCAGTACAGATGGAACAAAAACAGAATGTGAACCAGTATTAGAAACACAGCTTTTAAAGAACACACAGGCTTGAAGATTCAAGGAAGTTCTCCTTTAATCTTTCCAAAAGAATCTGATGATTTGACTAACAACAAAGATGGAAAGGGACCTGAGGTAGTCATATCAGACGACCTAAAGGTAGGCAGGCAATGTGAGAAGACAGTAAGGAGGGCTGGGGGGATATTGGGATGCATAGGGAGAGGCATCACCAGTAGAAAACAGGAAGTTGTCATCCCTCTGTACAGGCAGTTGGTGAGACCCCATCTGGAGTATTGCGTGCAGTTTTGGAGACCCCATCTCTACATGGACATAGACAGGATGGAGGCAGTCCAGAGGAGGGCAACTAAAATGGTGCAGGGTCTGCACCAGAAACTATACAAAGAGAGACTAAAGAAGCTTAATATGTATACCCTCGAGGAAAGAATGGATAGAGGGGACATGATAGAAACTTTCAAGTTCCTCAAGGGAATCAACAAAGTCCAAGAGGGCAGCATCATTCAGGAAAAGAGATGTGCAAGAACAAGGGGGCACAGTTTGATGATAGAGGGGGGATAGTTCAGGGGCAGCGTGAGGAAGTATTTTTTCACAGAGAGGGTGGTGAACACATAGAATGGCCTTCCTGAGGAGGTCGTGGAGTCAAAAAAAGTGGGGGAGTTCAAGAATGCATAGGACAGATATAAGGCAATTACAGTGGGGGAGTAGGAGGAAATAGGCTGTTGGTTAACTAGGATCTGCAGCTTATCCAATAGGTAGGGAAATGGGCAGACTGGGAGGGTCAAGCAGTCCTTATCTGCCATCAAAGACTATGTTTCTTTGTTTCTATGTTTCTATTAACAAAATCAGGCTTTTGAAAAATCCACAAACACTGCACCCACTGCAATCCTCTCATGCAAGGGGCTGGCAACTAGATCTGATAGGTTAGTGAGCACCGTGTTCATGGAATGTCCCCTTCTAAATCCAGACTGGAATTCAGTTGTGATGCCTTCCATTTCCAAGTAGTCACATAGCTGGCTTGGTACTACCCTTTCTAAAATGTTTGGTGCTACTGGCAGGAGGACAATTGATCAAACATCTGATGGAGCAGTAGGCATTCCAATTTTAAAAACTGGAACTATTTTAAAAGCTTTGACTTAGCTGGAAATACCCCCTCAGTGAGACTCCAATTGTTTAATTTCTCAAGTGTAGGTGACAAAATACTGATAACATCTTGTAAAAATCTGGTTTCTGTACCATATACACCACAAGATTTATTTACTTTCATCTTTCTTATTACAGTTCATTTCTTTATCCTCCTCCCATATGGCTCACCATCTTGCCTGATCCCCCAGCCCCATTCCCCGCTCGAAGCTTACCTTCCATTTCCTCCATGGCTTTCCCCTCATGGCAGGGCGGTAGGGGATCCCTCAACACACTGATCTGGTGTGGAGGTTACTGCCTATTCACGGGAGTGGGGGCCTGCAGGGGTTGGCTTTCATCCTGCTTAGGAGCCTTTTTCTTCCTCCATTTTCTCCCCTTAGGAGAGGAGGTGTGCAATGACACCCTGTGGAAAGAGCGCACACGCATCCACATGTGCTCCTCCAAGCATCTGCCTCCTCTCCTCCTCTTTCTTAAGCATTGGTGCGCTGTCCCCCAGCCACCGCTAGGGGCCAGTCAAGCACCGACTGCTAGTGGCCCCCCTTCCCGGAGAAGGAGAACAGTCCCTCGGACACTTGATCCTTCTCCTCCATGCTGGTTCCCAAACACAGGTTGCCAGAATAGCACGAAGTAAGGCTTCCAGTGACTCAGCCCTCAGCACCACCGGGCCAGCTCTCATCTTTCTTATTATGTTTTTCACAAGAAACTATTTTCAATCTAAACTTGGAATATCAGAATGAGAGAACTATGAATGTTTCATAGGCACATTATGATTTAATTTTATTTTTTTTATGTTTAAACTGGGTATCTCTATGTCTGGTAAATTTGTAAAATAGCCATCAAGTTTGCTCAGTACATAAGGATTTTTTAGGAACTGATATATGGTTATGTGTGTGTGTGTGTGTATATATATATATATATATATATATTAGAGGCAAAAAACTCCGTTTAATGCATTAGTTAGGGTTGTTCCACAGCGACAAAAGTGAGGAAATTCGCTGTTAGGGTTGAAAATCCTAACTCGAATTCACCCCAGCACCACACACACACAGACACACACACATTCAAGTATGGGGAGGACCAAGTCAACACAACCAATGACAGACATCCAGCAACAGGTGACAGAAATAACAAACAATTGTCTAAATGTACTACGAGACATCCCACCCACCTGACCAGGTACTTCATGCTCAGTGGAGATCAACAGCAAAACTGAGGCCACGTACACCAAGCGTACACATCCCTCATTGCAGCTGCACAGCGATACCACACTTAGTAGTTGCATGGCCTTACCTACCGATGCCCACACCACACCACAACTGGTACTGTGCCGTTATTCAATATAAATGCTGAAGCTGCATGATGACAGTTGTAGAAAGGTTTAACACTAGTGAGTATACATTAATTAAGAGAAGCACATAAATTAACTACAAGACACTAGCATGCTCAAGATAAAAGTAGTGTTACATTTAGTAGGTGATTTACATAGTAGTACATTACTGCAATGGTTTACTCAACATAGAGAGGCTGATGTAACGTATGGAAAACATTGCCTGTTCAACGCTGTGAAATTCATTACCAGTATCAGATGCATTCTTACTGATGAAGGTGTACTGCTGATGTATATAGACCTTCAGTGTGTTTCCAGTACTAAAGATGCAGTAAGTATTCTTTGTAAGAAACATTGTAATTGCATGGATCAGGGCCAAGCAACTTCTAAATTTCCATAGCACTACTGAGCCAACAATGACGTACCTGTATCGGAGATGTATATAGGATAGATTTTCCTGTAGGCACTTACTGAGTATGTTGTACCTGATAAAGACAATCTCATTGCATCTGTGATGACTAACTTATTCAAATAGTAATACATTTACTATTGTTGCAATGAGTGATCTATGCCACTTATGGACACAGTGTAATTTTTTTTAACAGTTGTTTCATACTCAGGCTCTATGCCTAGTGTTTGGGTTTGCCACACTTCTGTCACTGATGCTATCAAAGTGATAACTATGTTAATTGTGGTACAACAGGAATCAAGTAGGTATGGTGTAGATATAAACAGAATGTCTTTTAGTATTGATTTAACTCACAATGGGGTAAGTGTACTAGTACAGCAGGGGTTATCCTCTATCACTGACTCTGTCAGTTATAATCACACTAGGGTTCCGATGACTGTAATGATCAAGTTACACTGTTCATCTTCATGAGTTCATATTCACAGCCATTCTCCAGTAACTAGACAGTGTATGGTGTAACTGGGTGGGACACTGTGTTACCAAAGCTGCTGCAGTGCCTAGCAGAGGAGAGTATCTACTCATAAAGACAATTAAGCAATAAGGCATGACCAACAGTTATGTTAAATGGTCTGTTAATCACCCTGTAGGGGTTTAATGTTGAATGAGGCATAGCCGAGTGCCACATGTCACTAGACAGTGATAAACTGACCATTAACATAATACCTGGGAGTAGCTTATTGCTATCATAATAAAACTGTTTTTTAAACAACATTAAACCATGTTCATCATATGGTTAGGCTCTACATGTATGTTAATAAAAACTAAACATAAGGCTGTTACAATGCTTACAGTCAATTAGAAAGCTGCATTTCTCAAATCCTTGTTATAATCAGAGATATTATACCTGTACAACTCCTTGGTTTTGCTGAACTCTATTGCTCAGGTGGCCCACCACAAGTGGTGTGGTCTGGTGTGGAAACATCGGTAGGTAAGGCCATGCAACTACTAAGTGTGGTACGTTGTGTGCAGCTGCAATCAGGGATGTGACGTTTGGTGTACATGGCCTCAGTTTTGCTGTTGATCTCCACTGAGCATGCAGTACCTGGTCAGGTGGGTGGGGATGTCTCGTAGTACATTTAGACAATTGTTTGTTATTTCTGTCACCTGCTGCTGGATGTCTGTCATTGGTTGTGTTGACTTGGTCCTCCCCATACTTGAATGTGTGTGTCTGTGTGTGTGTGGTGCTGGGGGTGAATTCGGAGTTAGGGTTTCACCCTAACAGCAAATTCCTCACTTTTGTCGCTGTGGAACAACCTAACTAATGCATTAAGCGGAGTTTTGCCTCTAATTTCCCTTCTTTTGAGAATGATAATGAGAAATAGTGAATGTAAGGGCCCCAGCTCCGCCACATGATGTCTTGTGGCATAGTAACAGGAGCAGCAACGCAAACAGAAATGCTAACAGTGGCACACATGGTAAAAAAATGAGAAAAGAAAGAGAAGCATGCGGTGGCGTGAGGCGGAGCGGTGTGTCACGTGATGTCTTGTCACATAGTAACATGGTGCCTATAAATGGAAATGTCAATGGGCATGGTGCGCAAAGTGAAACAGAAAGAGAAACAGTACTGACACACACAATGGCAAAAAGTAACAGAAACGCATAAGCACAAATGAAAACGCAAAGAGATGCATACGTGGTGGATAGTGTGCATTAGGATCATCAACCAACTCTCACCCCACATGTGTAAAGCAACAGAAGTATAGGAGAATGGGGTGAGAGTTAGGACCTCACGATCCCAATGCACACCCCAATGCCGGTTGGGGTGCAAGGGGTTTTCAACCCTAACAGCGAATTTCCTCACTTTTGTCGCTGTGGAACAACCCTAACTAATGCATTAAATGGATTTTTTTGCCTCTAATTTCCCTTCTTTTTGAGAATGATAATGAGAAATAATGAATGTAATGCAGCGGCGGGGCGCTCCCACCACATGATGTCTTGTGACATACTAACAGGGACAGCAACGCAAACAGAAATGCTAACAGTGGCGCACATGGTAACACAAGCGCGAATGATAACAGAAAGGATAACGCACATGGTGGCCTAGACGGGAATGGTCTGCCACGTGATGTGTTGTCACATAGTAACATGGTGCCTGCAAACAGAAATGTCAATGGGCATGGTGACGTAAAGTGAAACAGAAAGATAAACAGTACTGTAGACAGAAATGGCAAAAAATAACAGAAACGCAAGCGCAAATGAAAACGCAAAGGATAACGCACATGGTGGCGCAGACGTCAACAGTAAGTGAAACGGGTATGGAACCGCAAGCGGAAAGGGCAACAGTAACAGTAATGTAAGCGCACAGGCTGGTTTTCCCCAAAACCTGCATAGAGAAAGACAGTGAGTACAAATAATGTATGCATAATAATGAGTATCGGCAGAAAATGAGATCTTGGAATACTAAATACATTATATCTCAGGAACCATACGACGTAGAAAAAAAATTTAAAAGTCATAATATTTACAACTGTCCTGGCTAATTTCAATCTTAGCCCCCACTGTTTCCAAGATACGGGCCCTGAAAGGCACGGCGAACGCCGTAATGTTATCCTATGGGAAAAAAAGAAAAGTTCAGAGCACCATAACTTTGCCTCCCTGTAATGTTTTTTCACCAAACCACTGAAAGGCACATCTGTCGGCTGTTGGCTGTCTTCCCTCCAAATTTCAGGAAAAAAGACCAAACCGTTATTTTGCAGCAGGGTGCCAAAGGATTTCTGTAATGCATCGGGCGTCATAATGTTATCCTATGGGAAAAACTGTCAACTTTGGAGTGCCGTAACTTTGCCGTCATGTAATATTTTTTCAATACAAAACTGAAAGGCACATCTGAGAGATGTCAGCTCCGTTCCTTCCAAATTTTAGCCCCAAACTCCCAACGGTTCTTTTGCAGTGCAGTGCCAAAGAATCGCTGTCACTGTTCCACAGATGGAAAACTACTGTCGCAATTTGCGAAAGCTTTCGCAAAAAAGTTCGAAACTTTCGTGAGCACGAAAGTAATTTGCAAAAGTAATTTTTCCAGAAATCTGAAAAACATATTTCTGGGGTGTTTTACCACAAAATAAAGACATGGCAAGCATCCTCAGGGTCCGACTAGGTGAATACAAAAAGAATTAGGTTGCTAGAGGGTCCCAAATTTAAATGCCAACCATTTTTCTGATCACCAACTGAAAACAAAATGGCCGATTTGCGAAAGTAACAGGCCCATTTGCGAAAGTAAAAATGCATTTGCGAAAGTGTTGAACTTTTTGTTAACTTTTCCCATTGACTTATAATGGGAAACTGTTTTTTGAATAACTTTTGAACCATTTAATATTTTTTCACGAAATCTTTGAAAGGCACATCGGGGACCCCGGCCGCACATTCTCTGAAGATTTTGGACTGGTCGCACAAACCGTACTCCCTGTAGGTGCGATCATAGAATTCCAGAAAAAGTGTAAACGCGTGCACAGATCACGCTTAATAACTCCGCAGCTGTATATGCAACCACTACAAAACTTGGCAGATCCCAAGGCCTATGATTCTTGATCATGTATTCCAAATTTCAGCCAAATCTGTCAAATGGTTGCAAAGTTATTAAGGTGCAAAGTTTTGGGGTTTAACATAGAAATGGCTCCTCAACCCTAACTATGGTAGCACTACCGTGCTACCATAATATATGTGTAATAGATAACTGACTCTTAGGTGTGTGGTCACGCTCTGATATACGCATGTCTTGGTGTGCGTCAACCGCCCAAGGTGTGCATATATCAGAGCGTGACTGCACACCGTAGAGTGGGTTATCTATCTTATAAAATAGCAAAATTGTTTCTTGGGGGTAAAAGTGCAGGTGTGTGGTCATGCTCTAATATACGCACGGTCATATGATGTGTTTTATACAATCAGAAGTTTGATTTGGACCACCATTTATTTATCAATTTTATAAATAAATATATATATATATATATATATATATATATATATATATATATATATACCCTAGCAGAGGGCTTATTAGAAAATAAGACCTTCAGCCCAAAGGGTGAGTGGCTTTATCATTTGAAAAGCCCTTTATATGGGTATATGACATGTATACCATATTTACTAATCATTTGTTTCATAAAATACATGTTTTAGAATTTTTACCTGACATGGGGGGGGGGTGGTGGGACTGAGTGGGCAGGTTGGGAAGGAGTACTGCTGGACCACCAGAGTTATTTCACTCACTGTAAGCCCACGATCAGGCTGAGGGATTAGGTCCACTGGACCACCATGGATATTATTCAATGAAAGCCCGCAATCGGGCAGAGGAATAGGGTCCACTGGACCACCAGGGACATTAACATAATGGAAGCCTGCTATCGGACATGGGTGGGGCGACCATGATGGAGAGTGCCGCCGGAGCTCGGGTGGCCACCCACAGCTGGCAGCTGCCATGTTGCACCCTGCAATACAGCAGCTCACCTGTGGGTGGCCAGCTATTGCTCCCTTTTTGTTTGGCACAACTGTGTGTGGCGAACGTAGGGGTTGCACCTGCCTATGCTCAGCACATCCTGGGCTAAATATCGGGATGTGCGGGGTATGCATGGGCACACCCCCCTACTTGTGCCTCATACATTACTGATGCACCCCTTCGCATTGGGATTTGTGCTGGGCACTTTCCCCATTTGAATATCGCACCAGGGCACATCAGTGGGTTGCGCATGGTGTACCCCTGTTGTGCCATGCACAGCCCTTTTGAATATCCCACCCACTGTGTTTACTTTTCTGGTGTTGTATTTTTCCCCCACAGGATACAGGTGTACCTCTGAGGCATAAAGGTGTACCTCCGGAGGAATAGAGCTTTAATCAGGAGGTTTACCATTTTAATTGTTAGAGTTAACTAAGTGTAATTTAATTATTTAATTTTAAGGGAGACAGTATAGTGTAGTGGTTAAGAACTTTGAGCTGATAACCTGGAGAACTGGATTTGAATTCCACACCCCATTTGCATACTGTGGGACCATGAGCAAGTCACTTACCTTTCCTATGCTCTTTGGATGCACCTGGAAACAAGCCTCAGCTTAGTGTATCTTTCCTGGCCAAAACTTGTAATACAAATAAATAAATAATTTGGAGGTATACTGCATTAATTGGTGAGGTATACATATATAATAGTGTAGAGGGAGAAAGAGAGCTCTAATGACACTTTAAAATCTGATAGTTATTGCCTCCTGTTTGTAGAAGAAAAGCATCTAACTATCCTTACCATTTTGGACCAGAAACAGTACTAGTACTATGCATACCACACCCTTGATCTGCTTTGATCCATGCATAGTGCCAATAGGAATCCATGATTGCAGATTTTGCCATTGAAAAGGCTGTTATGCTATTATTATTTTTTTTTATTATTGTATTTTTTCTCCTGATTAGTCTAATGAGAAAGTGCACCAGGACCAGAGGGCATGCGATGAAGCTGGCTGAAGGGAAGTTTAAAGAACCACCAAAGCCTTGAGAAGAACTTTTAAAAACATAATATTTGGACACAAAGCAGCTTATATTTCTCATCCACTGTGTATTTCTTATCCCCATTACTTATTGCTGAGGTCATTTGCCTTAAAAACAGGATACTTGTTTCTTGAGAGTTCATCAGTTCCTGTTGCTTCTTCCCAACCTGATGTCATACTCCTCTGTTTGGACATCACAGTTATTCACAGATCAAAAGACTGTGATGTCACAACAGGGCATTATAATTTCAAGCAGGGAATGAGCTATTGAGGCAGATGAACTCTGATGGATAAAGATCTTGTTTTTGTGGTAATTTCTTAAGTAAATACTGGAGAGGGGAAATATATGCAAGGTATATGAAATACAAGCTGGCTTGTGTCTAAATATTATGTTTTTCAAAGTTTTCCATAGGCATCAGCTGCTGTTTAAAAGGGCACGAGGAAGTACTATTTCACTGGAAGAGGGGTGCATGCCTGGAGCAGACTGCCAGTGGAAGTGGTGGAGGTGAAAACAGTAGGGGTCTTCAAGCATGCATGGGATAGACATAGGGGAATATTAGTAAATAGGCTGGGAAGAGGGATGGTCACCAGATGCCAGTTTGGGTCTGCAGAGACAGACTAAGCAGAGACCACCTGGGAAGACTGGGTGGGGCAATCAGTCATTTTCTACTGATAATGACTATTTCTATGTTTTAGTCATCCCCCATCAGACTCTGAGCACTTTTTATCCCTGTCACCCACTTATCTTCACAGAGTGCTGTGAAGCTTGGGTATTGAAGCGAGCCAACGTACTGACTATGCTATCCCAACAGTTGCCATTTTCTGCCCATTTTATCCCCTTTGGTGCTGTGGGATACCTTGACAGCATTGGGCACACACAGCATAACTCTATGGAGGAAGCAAACGTCTTAGCCTGCTGTGGTGGCAGAGTATGCCACCACCCTCCCCTGGCTGGGATGCATTGCCAGTGGCAGTGCCCCCAAGTCCAGCTGCCCTCCTCCTCCTGCTGTGACCTGTGCATGCTCTTGAATCCATTTCACCAGCAGTGTAATGTGCTGTGCGCTGCTACTAGGCCTTGAAACACCCTCCTATTGTTCTTCTGTGATCGACTATAATAGGGAAAAAGTTCCACATGTGCATAAATCTGTGCATGATTATTGAACTTGCCCCACAGCTAATGAATGCATTAACATAGGCATAGTATTTAAGGGATAGCAGGAAAATACCAATATGGTTCCAGTTTTCACCCTCTCCAAATTTAAATGTTAACATATTTCTAGTGTTCTTAATATATTTCTTGCTTGCCTGGGAATTTCTTCTCTATTTCCCCATGATACTTTTGAATATAGTTAATTATACTGCCATACTATCTGTGTTTGCAAAGACATTACATCGGTACAGTAATTACTTTATTCTCTAAATGATTTTACTGCACAAGAATACAGCATGGCTTCTGTATCAGTCTTCCTAGAAAACAGAACCATGGTAGAATCACTGTTTTTTAAAGACAGGGAGGCAATGTGATCTAGTAGATGGCAATTGGGCTTGAAAACTGAGAGACCAAGATTTAAGTTTCTCCAAGGTCACCTACTCACTGTGTGACCCTTAACAAGTGGTGTAACCTCTCAGTGCTTCAGTCCAACCAGCTTAAAAAATGGGCCAACCCTGGATTCTGCTGAAAATAAGAGATTGCTTCTCAGCTGGGTTTTTCTGAGTAAATAAATCGTAAAAAAAAAAAAGAATCAGAAATTATCTTGATTACTTAATTGTTAAGAGTATTGTTACACCCTTTGCATAAGTATTTTTAATGGACCTCACTGTGACTCTCCAGAATACATGTGAAATGTATGAAAAAAAGAGGTGCGTAGAAACAGGTGTTGAAGGGTTTAGAGATCTGTGAAATACTGCTATTTTTTCAGGCTTGTAATCCAGCCAATCCAGGTGCCTGTTTGTCTGCAAGCGTCTGCCATCTTTCTCTGTGTGTCAGTGAAAATAGACTGATGGATCACTTCCCTGTGTCACTGCTCTGGACTGGTGACAATCAGCGAAATGATTGTGTCTGCCTCTACACATATCTGTAATTGATTGCCCAAACCCTAAGACTCTCTTTCCCAGTTGATATGATGGAACATTGGACTGAAATCACTCTCGATGAGGAGGAGTCAGGACCATTTGTTATTTACTTCGCTGCTTGCTGCTTTCCCCGACTGTGCTTGAATTGTGCCACAAGAACACATTATGGTAATCAGACGGAATGTGTGTATAGGAATCAATCAAAGAGAAAGGCATCACAAGAGTTATGACATTACAAAGTCTGTTTGTAACTTTTGATTTATGGAAGATTTTCAGTTTTATAAATTGAGACTGAGGCATGTTGGGATGGCTTAACCCTTGAACTTCTCAACATTATTTGTGTAAGAATTAAATTATCTAGCCACAGCACAATATTCTACAACTTAAATATTCATTTCTAATTAATGTAAAAAACAGAACATGTATTATTTTCTTATGCAAGTATGCTAATTAATCATATAATAATAAGAGTTACAAGTTGCTCAAGTTTATTAATATCATGTATATTTCTATGCTGAAATATATGCTAAACATAACAGAGTCCATAGGGTATACTTCTATTGAAATGTTTCTGCTTCTTCTGGATATGAACCTTCTTGATTCAATTTTGTTCCTAGTATAGTCAAATACAGTAATTCTTAAAGTTATAACACATATCTGAAAATATTTCTTATGAATATTTTGATGTGATTATATATATATAATTGACTATGTGGACTCTGTTTTCAAACTTATGTGGAAATAGCTTGGAAATCCCCCATACTGCCACTTTAACGCTCTTTAGCAGGATGTTCAAGCAAAACCTGTCTTCCCCACTGCACTCACAGAAGACCAAATGGGCAAAAAACCAGTGCTGTATGCATTTGGAAGGAAAGTCAGGTTTTAACTAGAGTGAATCCCCAGAATATGGACAGGGCTACATCTCTAGTATCACAGGGAATTGTAGGGTATTGTTACACTCCGTATTGACATCCCCTATCATAGAAACATAGTATCTGTCAGCAGAAAAAAAGCCCATTGGCCCATATCTAATGTTGAAGCACAGAGAACCTAGTAGCTCTTCACGCCTTCTTTCCACCTCTCTTTCTAAACATGGTCCCTACCAAGCCCTTGATCATGTCTCAACCATGTTTGAATCCCCCCACTGATTTGGCACAGATTACCTCTTTCAGCAGCGTATTCTACCCCTCCACCACTCTTTCTATAAAAAATTATTTCCTGGCATCCCTCCTGAATTTGTCCCCCCTTCAAACTTCATGGAGTTGGCCCTGGTGTTTGTGTTCCCATTTTCCCTGTGGAGGCGCAGACTTATATGTTTCAATTATGTCCCCTTTCTCCCTTCTTGCCAGCAGTACATACATGATCAGATCTGCCAACCTCTCCTCAGAAGTCCTGTCTTGCTGCCCCTGAATCATCCTGGTTACCCTCCTTTGTACTTCTTTCACTCTATTCCTGTCCTTCTTCAAATAAGGATTCCAAAACTGTACACAGTGCTTCAGGTGAGGGCAAACCAGTGACCTATACAGTGGTAGCACCACCTCCCTCCTCCTTAATTATCCTTTTTATATAAATAAAATTGATTTAATTATTTTAATCCATGCTGTGCCACGGACTGATACACAGTATCTGTCCAGATTTCCTATATGTTTTAATTATGTCTGCAGTCTAAGGGTTACAGAAAATATTAACCCAGTAGTGCAGGGGCTTAGCGGTCCACTACCTCTTTGGGTAAAAAACAACCATTGCCTTAAGTTTGTCACTAGCATGTAGAAAATTTACTCCACCCAGAAGTGAGCTCTAAAATCCCTTTGTCTTTGGCTTTTGTATCCTTTGTCGTCAGGCATACTGGCTCATAATGACAGATATGCCAGCTAGCCTGAACCTCCTTTGAGGGCACTTGTCTGAGATTTCTGCAGCCCACATTCTTAATTTGTCCATGTGCTATGGTAGGCAGTTACTGTATGCTGTGAAGATTTGAATGCAGGATCCTAGAGACTGTATTTAATAACCCGTTATGTTCCCTCACTTCTAGGTACTGTTCTTGACTTTTGCATAAGCTGTAGTCAGGAACACCCCTGATTCCATGAGGAAACCCCTTTCAAGCCAGTTACATTGGTGAGCTGCGTACCAGAAAAAAGGGGAGGAGGAGGAAGAAGAGTGGCAATAGTCCCTGTTTTGAATGTCTTAGGGTTTATCTAGTAAACATTTCCTGATGATATAAATTCAGTACCTTGGAAACAATCTCTCATTATACTACTTGTCAACAGGAAAAACCTGCTTATTCATGCTCTTGGATAGCATATCTCAATCTTGAAGTCATCCTTGTTGTTGTATTGACCTTAACTTCAATTTTTAGAATGACTGTAAGCCACAATATCCCTTCTTGCGATTCCAACACATGTGGAAGGTATATATATATGATTTCATCTCATCAAGGAAATGTTCATACTTATGTTTATGCTTATTTGTTTAACCAGGAAAAAAGCTCCATAGAACAGTGCTCATTTGCAAGGAGGTCCTGGAAATGTTGACAGCAAATCAGGTTGAGATGTAAAAGTCTGCTGGCGAATCAAAATGCTGCAGTACAAGTACAGTTACAATGCACCTAGGTTGGCTAGTAGAGTTTTACAGTCCACTTATGTTGGCAGGTAGACTTTTATAGTACACTCATAGTATATTGGCTAGCAGACTTCCGCACCAATAATCAGATTTGCTAACATTGATCCCTTCTAACATCAGGTTCAGAACAGTTATATCTGTTGCAAGTACTGTATCAAAATCCCTGAAAAGAACAGCATAGCCTACTATCTTGTTGAAAGTTTAACTGCATATCCCTGTCTAAATCACAGTGATTTCAGTCACTTTTAGTTAAGGGAAAAAAGTGATTTGCATTAATGGGAAGAATGACCACAGGCTAGCCTGTGTTTCAGTTGTCGCAAGACATTATGCTACATGGCAACATCGTGCTGCCAATACGGTGCAATTTCTGCCATGCAGCATAACTCTCTTTTTTTCGGGGGGCTCCACCTCTGTACCCCCCCATTACAGAGGGCTGTGCCCAAGAAGCCCCCAGTAAAGATTCTCAACTCTGGGTGGGGTGGGGGTTCAGCTCGGGGAGCACACAGAGTTAAAAAAAAAGTTACCGGGACCAGGAATCAAACCCAGTCCCAGACATTGTGCCTAGGTTCCTAGCTGCAGTGGCTCAGTCTGTTGAGCCATGGAAGCAGCTCAGTGGAACTCCATCCCAGCAGAGGTCTTATCCTCTGCCTGGGAAGTTTTGAGTGGTGCAATACCGCGTACAGCAGTATTCACAGTATTGCACCACTCACTGTAACCTACAGCGCTGTGCTGGTTTAGCCATAACGTTGTACGCTATTAAGCCTGAAACATTATGACCCGGTAGGTGGTTGGCTCAGTAGAGGGTGATGCCATGACCCCCAGCTAAGTAGTATGAAACTGTGCATACTCTGTACCCATTTTCTTTCTTGGCCATCCCTCCACTTACTTGGCTTACGTCCCTGCCTGGCTGGTTCTGTTCCTTGAATGATTCCACTATTCTGCACTCCTGGCTGTCCCTCTGCTCTTGGTTTTGGGAGGTCCAGCAGTGGTTTTCTGTAGCAGCCTCTGTTGGTGTGCTTCCCCATGCTGTGCTGTGTGCACACATGCATGCCATATCTAAACCTGCGGCTGAACGGATGTCAGAAACTGCTCCCAACACACATCTGACTCCGACTCTTACTACAGCTGCTATTTACAACCTCTGCTGTCCCTGTAGTGGAGGATCCTCAGAGACCAGACCATGTAATGCTCAAGTGGATTGCTTGCCTGCTACATGCATCATCTCTCTCCTTCTGGCAGTGACAGTATGATGGCGGCATCCACCTGAGCTGGTAACAGGACCAAACTACCTTACAAATCTTTAGGTCATCCAGTATCTAGGCTTTAAGTTGGTACATTACAGTTCAATGAATTTGCTGGTCACTCCTCATATGCCTAACTATTTGTCAGTAGTAACATGAACTAGCCATGATCTCAAACAACTGGACTACCTCCATGCAAGGCGGGGATGCTCTGTTCATAGTTATCTACCGTATACAGCACTAGCCAAAAAGATATCCCCTTCACATACCTGACAGTGAACCTGCTGTGGTTTTATTTCCACAGGTATAGTAGTCATCAATGCAGGCCCATAAGTTCATGGTTCCATCAGCCCATTTGGTTGTCCATGCTGCAAACATCAGCAGTGGGTCTCCAGCCACATGGCAGGACAACTGCCCTGTGTCCCATGGAAGCTGCCTGACTAACCACACTACAATCCTCATTCCTACTATACATCTTTAAGGTACAGTTCTGTGCTGCAGCCATCACCCACAGTACTCCTGCCCATGGTAACATGACTTCTCCACATCCCATGACTGCTACCAGAAGAGTCATATTCATCCAATTATATGGTCATCACTGTGCCTCGATTTATTCATATTTACTGCATCAGCTTCCAAATTGCATCAGTTTTATAATTATATCCATTCATACCATAACATAGGTGCCTATCAAATCCAGAAGGCTTTGTGATGCAGTTCTCCTGTCGCTTGGCTAGTCAACTGCTCCTTGTCCCATGGTTTTTGTCTGGCTACCAACCAATACTCAGCAGCAGGTTCTTACTGTTGCAAGCATATTTTGTAATGTTTTTATAATGTTTTGACTGCAATTGTAAAACAGGAATTCCCCTTAGTTTGCATACCAAATAAATTGAAAGTGAATTTTGCTCCTGGATTGCACATTGCATTCATTAATTCCCTGCAAATTCTCTCCACCAGCCTGTAAAATTGACTGCTCTGCTCTTCTTCTCAAGGCTCAGTAATAATCATACAATTTAATCAGTGAGTTAGGCCCTGTTCATTCATAATGTCAGATTCATGCACACAACTCCATACTGAGCTATGCTCCACATGTTCATATAGGTTCTTATGTTCACATATATTTTTATCATCGTTGCACCATCTATTCATATAATCACGCTTTCCAGGCTATGCCCATACATTCATACCATCATGCTGGGCCACTCATTGATTACAGGGCCATGCCATGCCTTAGTTAATACTGTATTGCAGGCTTCACATGCTCAGCACCCCATCTAGAGTTACAGTTCCTCAGTGACAAATGCTCAGCACCTCTCGAGGACTTTATTCATTCACCAGGCTCGAGCCTTGCCCCTCAAGTGCCAAGCTATAATGCAATTGTATGCAAGCATAGTACTCAGAGGACTGAACCAAGCTTGAAGCAACTGTTCTAATCAAGCCTTTTCTTTCTCCACAGGTCTTCATTACTCTGATGTTCCTTCAGCATCTGATCCTACCCTGATCTCCTCCAATGGGGCACCCTCATGAGTGAGGAGTCTTTTGTCATTGCACTGTGTCTCATGGCTCCTTTGGGGTCATCCTGGTTAGTGCTAATGCACCTTTAAAAGGGGAAGTCCTTGATGGTGTGGGCTTCATCGTCACTAAGCTGTGTTCAGTGGCTCCTTTTGGAGGGTGGAAGTCTCCTACATGAGATAGAAGGAAAAGATTTCTTTAAGCCCCACCAATCCAAAGCTGCAGGGGCTGGGTGCTTGGCAGCACAACCTCTTTATTATGATATACAACACAGAGATCCTTTTGTTTGGTTTAGCAAAATATGTGCAGGTCTGGAAGGATGGTGACCTAGGCCTTGTTTATCAGAGGTTTCCTTCACTGGATTTTTTCCCCTCTCCTCTATGTCGATGGTCATAACAGTTAAGTATCATTCTCCTATAGCTGGTGATTAACTTTTTTTCCCGAACTGAGAACCTCCTGGAGCTGGGGCTGGATGGGGGCGTGCTTTGTGGCCTCACTTTCACATTTAGAAGTTATGCGTGGCAGTCATCATTAATAGTATTTTAACCTTCTTCTTCAGGGGCCTTAAGGTGGAGGGTATCATCCCTCAGGCACTTCTAGAGGTGGAACCCTGTACAAGAGGGTTCCCCAGCATCTTGAATGGGTGGCCATCTTTACGGACAGAGGAGAAGTGTTCACCAAAGTTTACATTTGCACAAGCACTCCAAATAGTTCTCATAAAGTAACCTTATGACCTATACTGTCTGACACATATTGACAACTGTTTTGCATGCATAATCATATTCAAGTCACCCAATAACCAATTGAATGGGAAGGCTGGCTGTGCTGTGGTTCTGTGGGCAGAAGGCACTGCCACATACCCCAAGCTATATGGTACAAAATCATGCATGTTCTGTGTTCTTTAGACACCAGTTTTCTTTGCCCTCCATCCTCCTGTCCTCCTTCTTTCTCCTTGGTTTGCAGGACTTGGGCCTTCTCCTTAAGGGACTTTTAGCCAGAACGTATCATACCTCTTGCACCTCTAGAGGTGTAACCCTTCCCGAACGGGTTCTTAAGCAACTCAAAAGGGTATCCTTCTATACAGACAGAGCGTGTTCACAAATGTTTACATTTGAACAAGCACTCCAAACAGTTTTCATCAAGCAACCTCATGATTTATACAGTACTATGCATACTGACAACTAATTCTCATGCATTATCGTATTTGAGTCACGTGCTAGCCCACTGAACATATATTGTGAGTGAACTAGTGTTAGGGCAATGCAAAATATGACTACAAAACGGGAGGATTTATATTCAAGTTTGGTCTCGGGGAGGGTTACATCTCTAGAGATGCCAAAAGGATGATACCCTCCAGCTAAAGGCCCCTTAGGAAGAAGTCTTAAAAAGTACAGATGATGACTGCTAAGCATAACTTCTGAAAGGAAGAGAGAGGCTACCAACCATGACTCTATCCAGCCCCAACTCCAGAAGGTAATCAACTTGAAAAAGAAGTTAGTCACCATATTAGCTGTGGATGTGTGGTGTCACCCTCTGAGGGGTGGAGAAGGTGGCAGGTGGAGGGGAGAAGGGTAGGGGGTAATCAGATACCTTCCACGTGTATCTTCCATCTGTAACAGGGATAGGATAGGGAGGATGATAGAGGGAGGGGCAGCTTGAGGTGTTGGCACACTTGAGTACTAACGATCTGGTGATCCAGCCTATTTAGGAAGTCAAGTGTAACATTTGAGGGCAGTGGGGGCAGATTGAAGGCTCACTCAGCTTCCCTAGCCTTTTCTGAGGTCCTCACTGTGTTGGATAGGGGAAGAGAAGGATAGTGTGAGGAAGGAGGAGACTGAAGAATTTAATAGGCAGTTGAATTGATAGTGTCAGGAAGAGGGGTACCATTTTGTAGGGGACTAGAGGAACTTCTAGGACAGGAGGCTCTTCAAGGGTGATATCCTTCAACTAATAAGAAAGGGGACCAGTGTGCCTGGGCAGACGTTTGATGTCTACATAGGTGGAGATTTATACTGAAACTGGGGGGAGACTGAGGCTTGGGAGTCATAGAGAGCAAAAGGGAAATCTAACTAATTCTTCCTCAGAAATGGGGGCTAGGAGCAATGAGGATAGAAGCAGCCAAGCAGGGAGCCATATTAGGTTTGGAAAGGGTTCTAGAGGGAGGGATCAGAAAGCCAGCAGGGAACAGGGAAACCAGAAAGTTAAGGAGGGAAGAGGAGGACAAATGAAAGGGAACTCACAAGAAGGAGAAGGGTATTGGCACAAACTAAAAGGTACACACATCCACAGGTAGTTATATATTTTTTCTTAACATGTTTCTTTGTCTTCTCTTTTACAGGAGGTCTTCTCTGCCTATTGTCCTTTTGCTACCTCCAGTCTCTGTGTAGATCCTCAGAGAAGTGGCCATGGTGGAACTTTAACCTTATGGGTGATCACAAGGTTCTGGCATCTAGCTTTCCCATACATTTTGCTTTCTATTTGCTTGCTTTAAAACTTGGGTACACAATTGAGTATTCATATAGCTGTAGGATATTTTAGCATTTATATTATATTACTTAAAGAGTCAACAATGCCTCCAGAAGAACTTTGAATAAAATAATACTTTGACACAAAGCAACTTATATTTCTCATAATCTCTGTATTTCTTCTTGCCATTATTTATTATTGAGGTTTTATGTGTAACCCTCCTACAAATGGGGGTTCCTGAAAAGTCTTCCTTGAGCTTGCCTAAATGTTCACTGCCATGCTGGTGTCCTGCGTTTTAGCAGTTTAAATGTGATTGCCAGAGAGTGCCTGTGTAGTCTCTGTGTGCTGTCTCTTTAAGAGCTGCCTGGATTGCAGTCATAAGTAATCTGAGAGGGAGCTCTGTTGAAAGATGTAACTATTTGCTGAAAATCATTTAGAGTGATAATGATAATGCAGTTTGCCTAACCTGCCTTCTTTGCAGCAAGGACTGTTTTTTTTATCTCCACTATCTTGGCCCGGGACTGCCAAATTGGACCAATCAGTACAGGTGGGACTACAAGAGCTGTCTGGAGTCAGAATCTGTAGGAACTGTAGTTTTGGGCTTTTGGCACCTTTTTGCAGCTGAGGGGGGAGCTCCTATTGCGACTGACAGATGAATCAGCTAACCGAACCTTTTGGATCTTGGGGAAATTCCCAGGCTTGCTGGCAGTTGAGTCAGATCTAAGTTGGGAGCTGAAGAAGCAACAGCTCTAGACAGTCTCTGTGGAAAGGCCTGAGTTTTGGCATGCATGTCTGCCTGCTCCACCTGAGAGGGAGAAGAGAACCAGTTCGGACTGAATCCAAGTTTGTGAGAATGAAGTAAGCCACTGAGTTGTGACCAGGATCAACCTGAAGAAGACTGAAGATTTGCTGAATACATTGGCCTGTCAGGATTTCCAGCTACCTCTAAACTCCCGGTGTGTGCAGAGACTTTGCGATTGTGACCAGAGAGTGGTTTGCCTGGTATAGTAGAATCCCTAACATGTAAATGTGCTGTGTGTTTATAGTGGGTCGAAATTTGGTTCCCCACTGTGTGAATTGTGTTCGGCTTGCTGAAAGCTGTATCCAACTCGACCGGACTGAATCTGCGTTCATCTCCATATGGCCTGGGCCTTGCCACACTGGCCCTGCCAGACTACCCCACTGCACAGAGAAAGCCATCGACGAGAGACCTGTCTGGGGATCAGTCCCCTGCTTCACGCTTGAACAGGAATGATGCCTTGGCAAATCGTATGGACCCTGCTTCTCCTGGCACTCCAGATCAACCACCTGCAGTTTCAATTTTTGTCCAGCCTGTGTCCGGTCTTGGGTATCATGAGTAACCATCAGGGTAGCTCCCTGCAACAACAGCTTAATCTAAGTGTGTAATCTGATTGCCTTGTTGTTTCTTTTCTTTCACAAACTGAGCCATCTGGCTCCGGATTACAGTTAGTGTGTGTGGTGCTTGTTGTTTTCTTCCATCATAGGACCCCAACCAGCTGCGATGCCGGCCTACATCAGGCAACGATCCTGGCTAGCCCACCTCCTCTTCACCTGTGTACCCAGAGTGTGTGACTGTTTATGGACCCTGAAGAGCCTGCATAATTGTTTGATTGATACAGTCTTTAAGCAAATTAACCTGATTATGCCCTTCCCTTATTTAAGTCTCTTAAATAAATCAGATCTAACTCTTTTTGCATTTACCCTGACTGTGGTTCCAGTTTGTGCAAGAGTACTGTACTGCTGTTATCTACTGTATATAACCTTGTTTTACTGGGGGTCCCCAGGGTTGAGACAGAAGAAAGCCCTGGTTGTAAGTGCAAACAGTGTGGGTACTTGTGTGGTGTATCAGGGATATTGTGAAAGTGATTATTGTGTATTGTTCCTGCCACTAGTAAGGAAAGAAGGGGGTTACAGTGTCCCAGAGGGCTGTGCCCAAGTTAGCTTGACCACTACCAACCCTGACCTCCGGGTCGAGGCACCCGTTTCAGAACTCAAGCCCCTTAACCTGCTCCTAGCCAGGCAGGCAGAGGTAGTAGCCCTTGGGATAGTGCCACCTAGGGGTTACATATGCATAAAACATTTACCTTTTTTCCTCGAGGGTTTATCTGCTCTTGTTGCTTATTCCCAACCTGATGACATAATATTCTGCTTGTGACATTACTGTTATTCCCATGGCAAGTGACTGTGATGTCAGAGCAATGCATTATGATTTCAGGTAGGGAGTATGCTGAAGGGGCAGATGAATTCTAAGGGAGAAAGATCATGTTTTTGTGGGTACTTCCTCAGTAATAAATGTGAGAGAGGAGAAATCTGTAGAAAGTAAATGACGTACATGCTTGTTTCGAAGTATTATGATTTTCAAAGTTTTCCGGCAGCTCTTTAAAGAGAATGAATTGGAAATTTTCCATTACAATAAGTAAAAGCGGTAATAGCTGTATGCATTGACTGTAGCTAACAGTGTCTTTGCTACTGTGTTTTTGTTACTATGTATGTTTATATTGTTGTGATTGGTTGTTATTATACACATGGGCTGTGAAGTCATGGTGTTTTTGGATTTAAATAGTAGCCGTTTGTCTCCCTACCACACCCCCTTATGAAGGCTTTACAGCCAAAGCGCTGGGGTGAGGGCATTTGGCTCTGGCACTAAATAAGCTACATTAAGGGAAAGGAATTTCTGCTTTTTTGATTTATTCTGCTGAATGAGTGCTGTGTTTTGAACTACAAAGTAGAAGGTAGTCTGCCTAAATGCCAGAAACTCCCATGCTTGACTCCAGGGCCCAGGCGCTTACGCTGAAACTAACCCCTGACCCTTTAAAGGGACCCCTTTATCTGACTACTGTCTACGTGCCCCCCAGGGACCAAACGCAGGCCATTGCCTCTCTTACAGAATACCTTACCTCTCTACCTCCTTCCGCTGATCAAATTCTGGTGGGTGACTTAAATGTCAACTGGCTCAGCCCCTCCTCCTCCTCTACCCGAGACTCCTTTTCTGCAATAGACCTAACGCAACTAGTTACCCACCCTACCAGAACTAACCCCAAGAGAGGCTCCAGTACCCTGCTTGATGTGGTACTCACCAACCGCCCTAATCGGATCCCCAATGTACAAGTCCTCCCAGACCCTCTCAGCGATCACTCCCCCATTCTATTCCACTGGTCAACCTCAGTCCCCAAACCCATAGCACAGTCCACATGCCGGCGGCGTCTAATACCTGGTGGACTGATAAAACTTAAGGAACTTCTGTCCCAAATTGACTGGTCTCCTATACAGGCAACTCCTGACATCGACACAGATCTCTCCTTCTTTACCCAAACTTTTAATAATGCCTGTGATATCTTTGCCCCAGTGTTGACCCACCGTTCTAAAAGGAAGAATGCCCTCTGGGTTACCCCAGCTTTGATCCACCAGCTCAAACATAGGGACAACTTATGGCACCGTGCCATTGAGACTGGCTGGCCCAATGACAGGCGGTTATATGCTGCCGCCCGAAACAAGTGCACTCTGGCCATCAGAAAGGCCAAGTCTGAGCACTATCGGTCCTCACTCACTGCCTCATGGGGAATCCCAGAACTTTTGGGATAACATTAAACAGTTAAATGGAGTGCACTCCCCCCCACCCACCAGATCAACATTAATGGTGTGATCTCCTCAGACCCAGCCCTCATAGCCAACCACCTCAACACCTCATTCACTGACCTTAGCCCTATCCTCCCTACAAATTTTTGACCCTCCTCCCCAGCACCTGCCGTAAATCTTTCTCACCCTTATTTTCTCCTCTGCCGTGTTTCTGCCCAAGAACTTGGGCGCACTGTCACTGCCCTCAAGAGTAATAGTACAGGCAGTGACACCCTGGATCCGTGTATCCTACGGCTGGTCTTAGACACAGTCCTTACCCGATCACATGCCTCATCAACCACTCTCTTTGCCTGGGAAGGTTCCAACTGCCTGGAAAGTCACCACTGTCACCCCTATCTTTAAAGGTGGTGATAGGACTGTGGCTGGAAACTATCGACCGATCTCCATTCTCTCTCCTCTCCAAGGCCTTGGAAAAGTGGTGGCCTCTCAAATCTCTGACTACCTCTCCACCTACAATGTCCTTTGTCCTGAGCATCATGGCTTCTGAGCGGGCCACAGTACCAACACAGCCCTCCTAGAGTTCTACAACTTTCTCCACTCCTCCTTAGGCACTGGTTCTCTGGCTGGTGCTGTCTTCATTGACCTCTCGAAAGCTTTCGACACTGTCTCCAACCCCCTCCTTCTTGATGCCCATAGTCTCTCTGGTTTTGCTGCTGGGCCTATCTCCTGGTGCACCAGTTATCTGTCTGACCGCTCACAGCGTAGTAAAAATTAATGGGACCTACTCAGACATCTGTCCCATCTTTTCTGGGGTTCCCAGGGCTCCATTCTGGGCCCCTTACTATTCTCCTTTACCTTAACACCCTTCCACGCTCTTGCTCGGGGAACATTCTATTGTACGTACTGATGATGCAGTCATCTTGCCTCAAGTCAGAACCCTACTGCCCTCCAGGACTCGCTGCAGAAGTCCTTCACTGAAGCTAAGGCTGGTTCAAGGAACATAGATCGGTGATAAATCTTAAAAAACAAAACCATGTTCTTCACTCATCCCCAAAACAAGTCCTGCAACTTCAAACTCCTCATTCACTCTGGGTCCTCATTCCCACTCGAACAAGTTTGCTCCTATAAATACCTAGGGATCCATTTTGACTCCTCCGTCTCCTTACATGGACACATCGCTGCCCTAGCCACTGCCACTAATATCCGATTGGGCATCTTACATCGTATAAACACACCTCCCCGGAGGCTCTTTGACTTCATGATCACCTCCTCTATCCTGTCCCTAGTGGACTATGGACTGCGTGTATGGTGCTGCTGATCAGACCGCACTCCATAAAATTTGCACTACTTGAATAAGGCCTGCAGGTTAATTACTGGAGCACCTAGGATGACACACACCTGTCTACTGTATGCTAAAGTGCTGGTACTTGATCTCGATGAGCGCCTCAAATATCTTACCTGTACCCTTACAAAAAAGACCCTCCTTGGGCTTCCCCACCAGGATTGACCACCACCATACGCCACTCTGTCCCACTAGTTCATACTCGGACTTTTGGGAAAACCTCTCTTGTTATCCCTAGAGCTAGGACCTCTCACGGCCAAAGAACCTTCAGCTTTAGGGCCCCCTCCTGGTTCAACACACAGCCCCCCTCCATCTCTGAAGCTCCAACTATATCGTGCTTCAAAACTTCCTTACGTAACCACCTTATTAACACCCGATGCTGTAACTGCCACTAGTCAAAGCCGTACTCAATACTTATGACAAAGCTTATTACTAAGCTGCTAAGGACGACATAACTCTGGTATTGTTTGAATCCATCCTACCTGTACCAGCTTGTTTGTATCTATGTCTTAATTTTACTGTTATACTTATGTGTTGTACTGCTATACTGTGTATTTTGGTTTGTCTTACTGTGACAAGGTACCTTTGTAAATAAGCCTATGGCTCAAAGGTTTTCCAAACTGCTGTTTAAATAAAATAAAAAAATAAATAAAATAAAAATTAGTGAACTGTAGGCGATGATGGCAGAAGTAGTATTAGACCTTGCAGCCATTATAGAAACACGAGCCACTAGGAATAATGACCTGGCAGTACTGGGGTATACCATATAGAAAAGAAATAGGAGTGAGGGAAAAGGAAGTGGTAGCTCTTATATGTCATTGAAGGCATAGTAGTGGTAGAGGATGGTTCAATCATGGGAGGGAATGAGGAGACAGAATCACTATGAATACGGGTTATGACAACATAGGGAAAAAGTTGAGCATTGGAGTGGTCTATAGACTGCTGGGACAGGAGTTTGAGAGGGATGCAGAATTAGGTGCTGACACTTAAAAAGGGACTGCAAAGGAGGAGGCTGTAGTGGTGAAGGATCTCAGTCCACCAGGCTTATATTTCAATGTTCCAGCAGATAAGAGCACCAGAAGTTATGCCCTGCTAGACATGTTGCAGAATTGTCTGCTGGTGCAGCTGGTCAGGAAATTCACAAGACAGGCTGCCTTTCTCAACATGGTGCTCACCATCTTGAATATGGTTGATGGAGTACAGGTCTAGGAACCACTGGAGTCCAGTGACCATAATACCATGTGGGTTGAACTGGCCCTGGGTACCAGTATACCTTCATCAAGGCCTGTGATTCTGCATTTCAGATGAGCAGAATTTGACCAGATGGGGAACTAGTCAAGGGTAAGTTGGTTGGAGTTGACAAAACCAGGGGTTTGGGGGTGGGTGGGGAGAGAAAGGTTTGGAAACATTAAAGAGGCCATTCTTGAAGCAACTAAATCATGCTTCAGAATAGCTATGAAGGAAACAGGCATAAGAGACCAGTGTGTTTCTCTAAGAAGGCCAACAGTCCAGTAAAAGCCAAAAAAGGGACTTTACCTGCCTCAGGGAGAAACAGAATGGAGCAAATACCAAGTAAACATGAAAGAAGCCAAGAAGGCAGTCAGGGATGAAAAAGCAGACACAGAGCTGTGTTTTTTGGATGGGGTCAAGGGAGGGAAAAACAGTTCTTCAGGTACATAGGGGGAAAAAGGAGGTGAGAGGGGGAATTGTAAGGCTGCCAGAGGGGAGTAGATTAATAGAGGAAGAGGAGCAAAAGGCAGCCATTCTAAAGCACTATTTCTGCACAGTATTCACAGAGGAGGTTTGCGGGCCTCTGCCAGAAAGTGGTCTGAAGGCTGCGGCAAGGGAGTTCCCTGAAATGGGCCCATGAAGACTGCTGCAAGGAGGATTCCTGAAATGGGGCTGGGAGTAATTACAGAAGAAAGGGTTATAAAAGGGCTTACAACCCTGAAAATAGGTAAGGCCCCAGGGCTGGATGGGGTGCACATGGGGGTGCTCAGGGAATTGACATGGATTTGGTCAAACCCTTGGCAGGGCTATTCAGTAGCTCACTGCAGGTAGGGGTGGTTCCCAGAGATTGGAGGATAATGGGCTTAGTTTCATTCCACAAGGGGAAGGGGACAGGGAGGAACTGGGAAATTATAGGTCCATCAGTCTTACCGCCATTGTGGGTAAATTGATGGAGATGCCAAAGTGGACCTAGTGGACTACCTGGAGAGAAATGGACTCCAGGATAGTAAGCAGCATGTGTTTGTGGCAGGGAGGTGTTGTCAGACAAATCTGATAATATTCTTTGACTGGGTAACAAGGGCAGTGGATGAGGAACAAACAGTATATTTACATCACTTCATCTTCAGCAAGGCTGAAGAATAGACACAGTGTCACATAGAAGGTTACTGAAGAAGTTAGAGGATCTGGGAGTTCAGAAGGACCTAGTTAGATAGGTGGGAAGTTAGCTAAGGAGGAAACAGCAGAGTGCGGTAGTTAGTAGGGTCAAATCAAGGGACAGGGAGGTCACAAGTGGGATGCAGCAGGGGCCTGGAATCGGGCTTTTTCACTATGTTCATCAATGAAATAGCAAAAGGAATGCAGGGCAAGATAGATCTCTTCACATATGACACTATGCTCTGTGGCACGGTAGCACCAAGGAGGGTGAAAAGGAGTTGCAGAGGGACCTGCAAAGGTTGGAGAGGTGATACAACGTTTGGCAGTTTAGTATAAATGCCAAAAAAGTGTAAAGTGATGCACATAGGGAACAAGAATCCCAGGACAGAATACTGGATAGGTGGAGTAAGGTTGTGTACTACTTCAGAAGAAAGGGACCTGCAAGTCATCATAAGGGGCTGCCTAAAACAAACTAGCCACTGCAACAAAACCGACAGCAAGGCAACCAGGATGCTGGGGTGTATTGGAGGGATTTTAATAGCAGGAAGAAAGATGCACAACTACCTCAGTATACATCACTAGTGACTCCCTATCTGAAATACTGTGCACAGTTCTGAAGTTCCCAGCTGAGGACAGACAAATACAGGCTGGAGACAGTGCAGCATTGGGAAACTAAGATGTTTTAAGGCCAGGAGGGTAGATCAAACTTCGTACGTGTGAAACTGGTGGGGACGCCCAGGTTTGTGTTTCCTATACTATTTATTGTACCCAATGTGCGTTTGTCTTAGAATACTGCCATACACTGAAATTAAAGTAAGTTACTTCATATGCGTGGTATTGGTGCTGGCTTTCTTTGATTTCTAGATCAAAGTTCACACCAAAAAAGCCCGCACTCTGTGCAAGGCGGGGTACAGTACCTGTGTGGCTAACCCAAAGTACATAGATCCAGAATCACTTGGTACTGCACTCCAGAATAGAATAGTTAAGGCTCCACAGGTGCGCGCTTCTTTTCAGGAATGTCATTGATTATAAATGCAAAGCCTCCTGATGAAGGCTAATTCAGTAGCTGAAGCACTTGGGTGTTTGTGATGTGGTAGAGTCTGTGCTGATCTTATTGCATGCTTTGAGCAACTGTTTTTGCCATTGCTTTGCACCTGGATTAGAACAGCTTCATATTTATGATAAAGGTTAAAGGAACAGCACCTCTAGAGGCTTTACTATTCTGTTCTAGAGTACAGTACCAGGCGTTTTGGGTCCTAATAGGGCAGATCCAATGAGCATCAGTTTAGAGCACTGACCATGAACACGCTGGAGGCCAGAAGGAAGCAGGGAAACACAATGGAAATCTTTAAGTTCCTGAAAGTAATAAACAAGGAAACTGCGGGCAGCTGTTCAGCAGAAATGGTGGGTCAAGAACAAGGGGGCATGAGTGGAAGCTGGCTGGGGGGTGGAGAGATTCAGGAGGGATGTGAGAAAATGTTACTTTATGGAGAGAGTGGTGGAGCCATGGAACAGCCTACCAGCTGAGGTGGTGGGTGCAAAAGGCACTAATGAGTTCAAGCATGGCTGGGAAAGCATAAGGAGCTTAAAATATACTCGGCTGGGATGCAGTAAGGCAGGGAGTAGGGAGAGGCAAGGGTGAAACCTCCATCTTGATAACAGTTCATGGGGTACAATAGGGTAAAACAGAGTAGTCTGTATAAACCAATGGTCTTCACCTAGTGACATTGTCTATTTCTATACTTGTGTGCCCCCTGTGAGAGTTGCCTTAGACAGCCCCTATGGATTTTCAGGATCAGTGGTATTGTGCTGGCATATATAATAGAGCTTAACGGTTTCCATTTGGCAAATCTCTGCACAATAATATTTGATTATGGTAACAAATGGCTTAATAAAATTTGTATTTATAAATATAATCTCACTTTTACTATTAACTGCAATACTGATGAAGAATAACTTATAAATATGGACATTTAACTAACCTCAGATTAAGTTATACTATAGATGAAGATTTTTCATTTAGTTTTAGTTCATGAAATCTTTAAAAATCTATTACAAATACAGCAGTTCGATTGCTCTTGGCATTATGCTTCATGACATAAATACAGTACATAACCTATTTGCATATAATTTATCAAAACAGCACTAAAAAATGAAACACTAGCAGCATGTGTACTTCTGCACATATTAGGTTTCTAAATCCAAGGCACAAATTGTTTGTAGAATCTTCATTAGGCACCTTATAATATTGTCATTTATAATCAGCTCAGTAGGAAAACAGGCCTTTAAAAGGGTAAGAAAATCATTTGAACTTGTGATCTACAATAGATCTGAATATTCAGATTGGGTCAGCGGTCAAAGAAAGGGTGACACCTTGGGTCAATAAACAGGGCAAGTGAGACAAAATCTTTCTGTCTATATGGGGATAGCCTGGAGAAAAGAAGTCCTCGAGAGGACTTAAAAGATCGAATTTAGCTGTATCACCAGTTTGTTTCTACGCTGCTTAAGGTATGATAGAAAGCTTTAGTGCACTGCCACACTGGCATGCAGATCCTGCTGACAGTGCCAGTATGGTGCCTCAGGGTCAGGAATCCTGTGCTCAAACTGAAGCTTAGATTGATGGGAAGTGATGTATTGAAAGGGGAAAAAGTTCTGATCATGCACCCTGCGGCTCATTTTCTTGACAGGATATAGAAGAAGAGGTGGCTGTTGGTGTGAACAATTGGCATATTATTCCATGCACATAAGGCATAGTTTAACCCCAATGCAAATCATTATGCAGTTGACTGCAGCATTTCCAGGGACAACTAAAGACATTAACAATAGTTATCACAACCAGATCACACATCTCAAACCCGGGGTACACAAATCAGAGCAGACTTTGACACTGTGCCAAAAACTGTTATTATTAACTAAGAAAACAATTACAAGAAGTGATAGAAAGTTAAAAAAAAAAAAAACTTTAGAAAGGAGAATTGCTATAGACTGTAATTTTAAGGTTTTGTGTGCTCTAAATGCACATTCTTAAGTGGCAGAATCATTTATTTCAGGAGGGACAGCTGACTTTTTGATGCAAAATCAGGGACATCCAAGAAAATCAGGGACTGTTGGGAGATATGAATTAAATACATGACTGGCAATTCAGGTTTATTGAACTTTGTATAATGAATGAAATAACTGTAGTTTAAACACTAAGGCCCAGATAGTCAGAATGCGCCGGGCAGTAGTGAAAGACTGGGTGCAGTGCAACTGTGATGTGCTGGGGCCAGGACCAGGCGATATTTAATGAGGATTCACTGTGACACAGCACCATTGAATATGGCATGGTCAGCACACATACTGCGCATGGCACTGCGCTGGTGCAAGCCACTAATAGGGAGCACAGGGATGTGCCAGTGCAAGTGCAGTTGCACTAGGTGCATCACCCGTGATATTCAGCAGGGGGCATGCAAATGCGGCCATAATATATGCAAGGTGCAAATGGGGCCATCTGCAAGTCATTATGGCCCCATTTGCATGCCGTGCACAGGGCAATCCAGTGACTTGAGCCAGGCGCCCTGCACAGCATGACATGTGCAATGGGGATCCCAGGGTATCCCCCGCCCGTAGTCGCAATCAGGTGAATGTAGATAAAATAATCCCTGGTAGTCTAGTGGTCCCCCATCACTGCGATCATGGTACAGCAACTTCAGAAATATCCCTGGTGATCCAGTGGCACTCCACCCTCCACCCACACAGACCCTTGCCCACCTCCCCCCATCATCTGCAAGTGGCAACAACCCACCCACATACCGCCCAGCCGCCCGCCCAACTGACGGGTACAGTATGGGCTATAAGCCCATTGGTCCTCAGTGAGACCAATGGACTTGCAGGGCATACTGTACTAGACAGTCCCAAATATGTGAATGGCTTCATTCACATATTTGGGACTGTCTAGTACAGTATGCCCTGCAAGTCCATTAGTCCCTACTGGGGAACAATGGACTTACAGCCCATTCTGTACCTGTCAGTTGGCAGGTGGCCAGGCTGTATGCGGGTGGGTTGCTGCCACCCACCTATGATGGGGGGTAGTAGGGTGGGCAAGGGGTTCTGTGTGGGTAGGAGGGTTGGGGGTGCCACTGGATCATCAGGGATATTTCTGATGGTGATGCACTGCGATTGCAGTGATGGGTGGGGGGGGACCACTAGACCACCAGGGATAGTCTTCTTATACATACATTGGGGCATTGGGGAGTCGGAAGGAAGGGGGACCATTTGACCACCAGGGACAGACATCTATCACATTTATCGGGGAATCAGGAGGGAGGTAGGTACCAGTAGACTACCAGGGTGATGTGTGTGCTTGCGGATGGTGTTCTGGTCAGGCGGGTTTCCACCCATGGCTGGCAGCTGCTGTGTTGCACCCTGCGAAAGTTCTTTAAATTTGATGGACTGCATCTGACTAAAGAGGGAGTCAGTGCATTGGGGCAGAAGTTTGACGTCTTTGCAGAATATTTAAACTAGCAAATGGGGAGAGGGGTGCAGCACCCCATACGTCGACTGGGAAGAACACCCCTCCCCCCTCAGCTAGTGGTCAAACAGGAATTCAGCGTGTTTGCCGTTCATTTGCATCACCAGGTAAGAAAAAGGTTTGTCTCCCATACGATGCACAGGGTAATGCCAAACTTCACCCAACAACTAACACACCAAAATCTGGCCAATGGAAAATCATGTACACAAATGCTCACAGCCTGGGAAATAAGATCCCAGACCTGCAGGCAATAATGTCAGAGGCTAAACTGGACATAGTAGCAATTAGTGAGACGTGGTTTACCAGTAACCACACTTAGGAGACTTCAGTACCTGGCTATGTATTGTTCAGAGAGACCAAGGTGCAAAAAGGGGAGGAGTGGCCCTGTATGTTAATGAAAATATCAAAGCTAGAAATCAGAATACACAAGGAGCCAGAAGAACTGTGGGTCACCCTGGAAACAGGAAATGGGACAGCCATAAGAACTGGGGTTGTCTACAGGCCCCCAGACCAGGGGAGGACATAGACACATTACTGTTAGAAGATATACAAAACATGACATCTAAAGGGAGGTTCTGATAATGGGAGACTTCAACATGCCAGATACAGATTGGTCAATACCAGCAGGAACATCTGCCAGAACTAGACTCATAGTGGATTCCCTGCAGGGGAGGGCCTCAAACAACTGGTACAGCAACCCACAAGAGACAGGGCTATCCTAGATCTAGTACTGACTAACAAAGAAGGGATCACAGATCTCCAGGTAGAAGGTCACCTGGGGGCCAGTGACCATCACATGGTATGGTTCAATTTGGCTACTACATCTAAATCATCCCATTCCAAGGCAAAAATATGGGACTTCAGAGGAGCTGACTTTGATAAGATGGCCAACAGAGTTAAGCTAGCCCTGGCAAAAAGAAACACAGGTGAGGAGGTACAGGCAAAGTGGGCAAGCATTAAGGATGCAATACTTGAAGCAACATCCCATTGTGTTAGACAGAAAAGGAAGTGCAAAAGAAGAAGGAAACCACTTTGGTTGTCAAATACAGTAGCAGAAAAGGTCAGAGCCAAAAGGCTGGCCTTCAGGAAATATAAGGGAACACAGCGGGATGAAGATAGGGAGGCATACCAAACTGCCCTAAGGGAAGCAGGCAAGGCAGTAAGGCAGGCAAAGTCCCAAACTGAGGAAACACTGCATCGAACAGTAAAGAAGGTGACAAGACTTTCTATAGATACATTAGTGAAAGGAGAAAGTCCAGAGGGGGTATTGCTAAGCTTAATGGAGAAAAGGGAGCATGTGAGGAGGAGGACCCTGTAAAGGCATCTATCCTAAATAGATACTTTTGCTCAGTATTTACTGAAGAGAAGGTAGGGCAGGGCCCACAGCTCAGCATCATGGACACAGGGGGTAGGGAGGTGAGCACTACTCCCTTCACAAAAGAAAGGGTCCTACAAGAGCTTGCTAAGCTCAGGGTGGATAAGGCAATGGGACCTGATGGCATACATCCCAGGGTACTTAAGGAGCTAAAGGAGGAACTAGCAGAGCCATAAGCAGAATTGTTTAGTGAGTCTTTGAGCACAGGAGAGGTCCCAGAAGACTGGAGAAGGGCTCATGTGATCCCACTCCACAAGAGTGGTAGCAGGGAGGAGGCGGAGAACTACAGACCGGTCAGTCTTACCTCAGTAGTGGGCAAGATTATGGAGGCACTCCTTAAGGAAAGGATAGTGCAACACCTGGAATCCATAGGGGCACAAGATCCAAGACAGCATGGGTTTACAAAAGGAAGGTCCTGTCCAACTAATCTCATAGATTTCTTTGACTGGGTAACCAGAGTGGTGGACCAAGGGGGAGCAGTTGATGTCGCCTACCTTGACTTCAGCAAAGCTTTTGACACTGTTCCACATAGAAGATTGATAAATAAGCTAGGTAGGCTCGGGGTGGGTCAGAAGTTGGTCAACTGGGTGGCAAACTGGTTGACTGGCAGAAAACAGAGAGTGGTGGTAAATGGTATACAGTCAGAAGAGATGCAAGTCACAAGTGGGTACCTCAGGTATCAGTCCTGGGGCCAGTCCTATTCAACATCTTCATTAGTGACCTCGCAGATGGACTAGAGGGTAAGGCTTGTCTGTTTGCAGATGACACCAAGATCTGCAACAGAGTAGATGATCCAGATGGGGTGGGCAGAATGAGAAGAGATCTGGATAAACTAGCAGAATGGTCAGAAGAGTGGCAACTGGAATTTAATGCAAAGAAGTGCAAAATCATGCACATAGGGAAGAAACCCTGAAGCCACTTATAGGCTGGGAGGGAGTTGCTAGCAGTCACAAAGGAAGAAAAGAGACTTGGGCATCATCATCACTGATGACCTGAAATCATCCAAGCAGATCTCTAAAGCAGTAGGTAAGGCTAGGGGGTGTTAGGGTGTATTAGTAGGGTATCACAAGTCGTATGAGGGAGGTAATAATCCTCTCTACAAGACATTGGTTAGGCCCCATCTGGAGTACTCGTGCAGTATTGAGCCACACCTTCAAAAGGACATTAACCAAATTGAGGCGAGTCCAGAGAGGGCAACCAAAATGGTGCAGGGACTGCATCAGAAGACATATGAGGACAGATTAACGGAGCTCAATATGTATACCCTTGAGCAAAGGAGGAGAGAGGTGATATGATCGAGGCATTCAAACACCATGGGCATAAACAAGGTGAAAGAGTCTAACATGTTTAAATATAAGAAAAATAGCAGGACAAGAGGACACAGCATGAGATTAGAGGGAGGCCGATTAAGAGGAATGTGAGGAAATTCTTTTTCATAGAAAGGGTGGTAGATGCATGGAATGGCTTACCACAAGAAGTGGTGGCTATGAATACAGTGCAGGGCTTCAAACATGCATGGGATAGGCATAAGGGAGCAATACAAATGACTATGAATAGATAGGTCACTGACAAAGGCCAATGGCACATTTATAAGGTAGAAAAAGAAATGGGCAGACTGGATAGGCCTTGCGGTCCTTATCTGCCGTCAACTTCTATGTTTCTATGTTTCTGCAATACTGCGGCCTGCCTGTGGGTGGCCAGGATTTGTTCCCACTCCTCATGGGCTCAACTTTGAGCCCTCCTATGTGGTGCACTGCAGGGATGCGCCAGCATATGCGCCGCACATCCCGGGCTGAATATTGGGATATGCTGCATTTTTTTTTCTTATTTTAGTCTTTGTTAACTGGTTAAGGCCCACTAGGCACAAGTGCCTATTTTTAGGGGTGACCTGGGAGCACTGGGTAGTTAAGTGACTTGCTCAGAGTCACACAGTATGCAAATGGAGGTTGTGAGAATCAAACTCTGGTCCTGTCTGCTGGATGTATCAAGCTCATTCACACCTCGTTCCTCTAACCTCTAGGCTATACTGCCAGCCCATGGGCACGCCCCCTGCATCTGCGCCGCATACCATTAGATTGCGCACCGGCACATCGGGATGTGCGCTGTGCCTGGCAGCCCTTTCAATATCCTACTGGTGCACAATGCGGGGTTGCGCCAGGCGCAACCCCTTTAAATATCCGGGCCTAAGTCCATTTAGTCATGGGTGTCAGAACTATTGGGCTGGGGTGGAGGTGTGAGACACCCCCACAGTATTTTACAGTTATGCCCTCTAAGCCTTTCTAGCATTATGTGTCCTTTAAAATTCAGTCTACCATTATACGTTCTAACTGCCATTTCAACATTCAGTTCCCAAACACATTTTGCAGTGTTCTGACATCCTTGCATTTTACCACAGCTCATCAAGGAGATTTTTTGCACTGATCTTGCTTGCCGATACGACAGACAAATATAAATGTATACATATTTATTTTCTCCAATACTTTAGGCAGGTACTCTATATTTCCTTACCCTTTAAAGGAAGTAATAAACTGAGATATACAGAGCTTTTGGGCTATATGATAAAGATGTGGGGCCCCATAGTCAGAGCCGGCTGGATGTGCAGTGCAAATGGATGCGCCACACACAAAAATGGGCCGGCCAGCTCTGACAGAAAATTCAAACAGAATGTGCAATTGGAACAGATTGTGCAATCTATTTGAATATTGGACCCTGGATGTGTGGCACATAGCCGGCGGCCACCATGTTCAGCACAGTGCATCCAGGGTTCTGGGACTGGGGTGGGACACTACACTATGGAAAGTTTATTTTTTATTATTGGGTGGGTGATCAGGAACTTGGGTGGGACACTACACTATGGAAATGGGGGGAATGTTTTACTTTATTTCACCAGGGATTGGGGCTGGGAAAGGGGACACTACACTATGGAAAAGTGGGGATCGGGGCTTCATTTTATTATTCTAATGTGGATCAGAGCTGGGGAGGGGGGAACTACACTGTGGAAAAGTGGGGATCAGGGCTACATTTATTTTGATGGGGATCGGGGATGCGGAAGGGGTCCACTACACTATAGAACAGTTGTGATCGGGACTACATTTTATTATTATAATGGGGATCAGGGATGGGGAGGGAGATCATGTGACTGGCCATGGACTTTGCGCGGGGCACCACCCTGCCTGGCACAAGGTTAAGGCAGGGTTTTGGTGTCCTAACTTTGTGCCGGTGCATCTGGTCATGTCTTCACCAGGGGAGGGTTGAATATTGCAATGTGGGGAATATGCATGAGGGACCCCTCATTTGCATGCCCGCATCTCAGTATTCTGCACTGTGGCACATTTGGGTTTATGTGGTACATCAGGGGCTTCTAAATATTGCCACCCCCCCCCACCAGCCATCGCAAGTCCAGAGATGTGCGGGTGCATCTAGGGATGCACCGCGCATCTCCTTTGACTATGTGGGCCATGAAGTTTTTCTTTGCCAGTTATAATGCGGTGAAGTTACAAACTTTGCCCTTTGTGATGAGCTTGCAAAGTGACTACAGTCTGCCAACTATGGGGTGTAGAATACTTCACAAAACTAAGAAATGTGTTTGTCAGAGAAAGCAGCTCTACTTCACAAAGGGTGAATAGCTTTGTGGGATACATGCCGTGCAAATGGTTGAAAAGGTGGTTCTGCACAGACACTTTTTTTATTTATTTAGTTTAGTAATATTAATATATTAAGAAATGAAAACGTGATTATATTTCATTGCTTTGTTTACATTATTATTTTATATTAAGATGAGAAATGATGGGATTCAGAGCAACTGTATTGTGTGAAACCACAAAGAAAAAGTGCATTTGTTATATTTTTAATGCAAATTATTTTTTCATTGATAATTCAATTGTGAGCGTGATGTGAGTGACAGGGACTATAGTGATAAAGACATGACATGAATCTTAGTAATTCAGCTAGGAAAGAAGAAATTTCTTCATACTTACCATTATTTCCTTTTCTGCTAATTCCTACCTCAATGGAATTCATTACTAATGGGTGTTGTGCACCCCTACTAGGGGAAATGGCACAACTGAGGATGTAACCAGCATAGAATCCTGGGCACCTGAACATTCTGGATAGCAACAACTCTTCAGTCACTTTTGTCCATGCAGAGCCTCTAAATATGGAAAGAATAGATCTGTATAGGTACTACGTCTTGTCACAAAAGCACTCATACGAGCTGCCTACGTAGATAGAACTTTAACCAGGATAAAATACATTAAACACTTGCCTACCTCATCAGATGGGTGGAGGTAAGAAATCAAGGCTCGTCTTCCAGTTCTCTAATGGCGTGGAATATCCTTACAGTATCTTGGTGTCTGGCTTGACCAGCACCTTGACTTTTCTGTACACATGGATGCGATTGCCAAGAAACTTCATCCCAAGCTTGATGCTCTCTACCATAACCACAGCTGCATCCCACTGCCTGCCTGTCACACTGTAGTGCAGAAAATGATCCTCCCAGTTTTGGATTACAGTGACATAATCTTCAGTGCCACTCCTAAATCCTCCCTAGAGAGACTGGACACCCTTTACAACTCCTTATGCCATTTTGCTCTTAATGGTCCCCCACTCTCCCATCACTGTGACCTCTATAACTCCCTCTCCTTTCTCTCTCTTGAGGATAGAAGGCGCTCCCACTATATTTTCTTCACAGCCAATTACTGGTTTGGTTCCCTCCCTTTCTATCTGTCCTCCTCCTTCTCTTCACTACTCCCCAATTCACTCCCTTCATAGTTATGACCCTAACTCTCTAACCATTCCCTGAAGATCCACTTCCAAAGGCCAGTCTGCATTCTCCTACTGACTGCCTAAATTGTGAAACTCACTCCCTCTGTCCTTCCAACATGCCCCTTCCCTTGCTGCTCTTTCCTCTCTCCTTCACAAACTTCCTCCTCACATTTGCGCCTGCTCCTAATTTTACCCTCTTTTACCTTCCCCTCATGGCTCACCTCCCTTAATCCCATTTACCAACCTCCCTTTAACTTTGTACTTGTATCATCTGCCCTCTCTTAGGGCTGTCAATTGTTAAAGATGCTTCTCCTGCTTAAGTAATCTCTACAGTGTAATAAGATATATTACTGTAATATTCATGTTCATCAATCTCTGTACCGTTGTTCCAAACTTATGTACTGCTGAAATGTGTTATGTATTACTTGTGACTTATTGTATTTATTTTAATTGTAGTTCCCTCTACCCCTTTTCCCCAGAACACACCTGGAAATGAGCCTTGGCTCAGTGTGCCTTCCTGGTGAAACTTTTTTAAATAAATAAATAGCATCGAGCAAACTATAACAGACTTGTCAAAGGAATTAATGCAAAAAGATAACGCTGGGAAAAAGACTGCAAACTGTGTATGCACTCACCTGTAACATAGGAGGCACCCTTATTTATCATCAAATTCAAACTCGTGTAATTTACATGTTAGTAACCAACATTTTAATGCGGAACTGCTCTTTTTATTGTTCATATTCATATAAATACAAGTGCAGCAGGTAAACTATAGAGGGATTTCCAGACAGACTCACAATCAGAGGTTTATTATGAAACAATGAACATTCCAGTGCTGCCATACCTGACAATTAATATTCTTCTGCAGGAGCAAGGCTCTGTGGTGGGCCCCATTGTCAATGTAGGAGCTAACAGAAAAGGAAATTACAGTAAATATGAAGAAATGTCTTCTTTCTGTGGTGCTCCACATTGTCAATTGGATTCATTACTAATGGGTTCTAAGAGGGAGTACAGATGAAAAAGCCAGGTGGGGAGAATATTATCCTATATGTCAACTGCGAATGGGAAAGGAATTTACCTGCTAACTGCTGCCGGCAAAACTCTGTGACCAAAGGCTGCATCAGCAGAACTTTGAACATCCAATCTAAAGTGCATGATGAATGTGTAGACAGAGAACCATGTAGGTGCCTTGCACAATTGTAAGACAGATGCCTTGCCTTTCTCCACCCAGGAGGTGGCCATAGCTCTGATGAAGTGATCCTTGATGAGAGTCAGAGGCCTCTTCTTTTCTGCAACATAAGCCTTGGCAATGCATGCCCTCACCCCTTCTAGCCAGGGTGGCCTTGGAGGCCTTTTGTCCTTTTTTGGCTGGTCCGAAAAGAACGAACAACATATCTGAGTTCCGGAACTCAGCAGTCTGTCTAAGGTATGTCTTAATGGCTGGACGCAAGTCTAACCTGTGGAACTCCTTTTCCTTTGGGTAAGTAGGCTGCGGACAGATAGATGGGAGACAGATTTCCTGGTTCACATGGAAGGCCATAGCCAGGCCCTTCAGAATGAAAGATGGAACTGTTCTGAGCACCACCTTGTCCTTATGCATGACGAGATAAGGTTCTTTGTGGGACAAAGCCTGGAGTTCACCCTTCCTAGCTGAGCACATAGCAACTAAAACACATCTTGTAAGACAGCACGTTCAACTGTACCGATGAAAGCAGTTCATAAGGCTCTTTACAAAGAGCATTCAGGACCACATTCAGATCCCATGGAGGAACAGGGGATTGGAACAGAGGTTGAATCCTGCTGATAGCCTGCAGAAAACAAATAACCTCCCAGTTAGTCCCTAAGGATGATCCCAAGGAGGCTCCAAGGGCCAACACCTGACCTCTCAAGGTGCTCAAGGCCAAACCTTTCTCTACTCCTTTCTGCAGAAAATCCAAAATCTGTGGAACCATGGCTTTAGAAGGCTGGATATTTTTTTCCCTGGCCCAAGCTGAAAAGGTGGTCCATATGTGAGCATAAGCTGCCAATGTGGAATTCTTCCAGGCAGCCATCCGGGTGTCCACTACCATCTTAGAGAAACCCTGTTTTAGGTGTCTCCTCCTTTCAGGAGACAGGCAGTGAGCTGCACCACTCCTGGATTTGGATGCAGAATGGGACCTTGGGAGAGAATGTCCCCCCCCACTGGACAGTGAAACAGTGCGTATTGAGCTGGGTTCACAAAGTCTGAGAACCACAGCCTTCTGGGCCACTTCGGGGCAATTAGAAGAAAGCTTCCTCTTGAGTGCCTTATTTTGCATATGACCTTGAGGAGGAGTGGCAGAGGAGGGAAGGCATATGCTCTACCAAAATTCCATGCTTGTGACAAGGTGTCCGCTGCCTCCACCTGTGGACACCGGTAGCAGCTGAAGAACCATTGTACTTGAGTATTCTGGCAGAGGCGAACAGGTCAATCTATGGATGAGTGAGTCTTTGACACAGAAGGTCAGACATCTCTGGGTTCAACATCCATTCCCCTGGATGGACATTCTTGCAGCTTAGCTAATTGGCCTGAATGTTCAGCTCTCACATCAAGTGAACTGTTGACAAGAGAAAGAAGGTTCTCCTCTCCCCACAGCTGGAGAGCGGTGGTTTTTCAATCATCTCTCTGCTCTTTGCGCCCCTTCATTGTTGATGTACACCAACATGACAGTGTTGTCTGACCTTATTTTCATAGCTTTTGATTGCATCCAACTCTGCAAATGAAGGAGAGTGAGGTGCACAGCCCTCATCTCCAGAACGTTTATGTGTAGGTGCTGTTCCTGTATTAACCAAGTCCCCTGAATGGGAATGTGATCCAGCACTACAACCCCAAAGTGACAGACTGGCATCGGTTGTCAAAATCAAATCTGAGGGGTCTTCCAAGGGAGACCCCTTGTTCAGATTCTACAAACTCACCCACCAACTCAGAGACTGCTGCAGGAGTGGTGAAACAGGGATTCTGGCCTGATAGTCCTCTGAGGACATATCCCAGACCAACAGTAACTCCATCTGTAGGGGCCGCATGTGAAGTCAAGCTCACAGAACCAGTTCTGTTGCTGCCATCATGAGGCAAAGAATCGGCAGATGACTGTGAGCCAAAGCTGACTATTAGCTCCTCAACCACTGAACCTCTTTTAACAGAGTCTCCTTCCTGGCTGGTGAGAGGAAGAGCTTCCCCTCATCTGTCTTGAATACCACTCCTAGGTGCTCCAGGGTCTGTGACAGCTTGACAGAGCTTTTCTCTGAATTCAACACCCAGCCATGGGACTTCAAAACCTCCAGGGTACTGGTCACTGATTTCCTCACCAATGGCACAGACGGTGCTGGAATGATCAGATTGTCCAACTAATGATAGACTTGCTGTCCCACCTGTCAGAGTTGTGCCACCAGGACCAAGAAAACTCTGAAGGCTTTAGCCAGCCAAATGGGAGTGCTCTGTACTGATAGTGCCATCCCTGGACCGTGAACCTGAGGAACTTCTGATGAGACTGCTGGATGGGAATGTGGAGATATATACATCCCTCAGATCTATGCATGCTAGATATTCTCCTGGCTGGACAGCCCAGATGATTGAATGTAAGGACTCCATCTTGAAGGTTGTGTGGTGAATAAACATGTTTAGGTGTTTCAGATCCAGAATAGGTCTGACCCCCCCCCCACACACACACGTCTTGGGAACTAAAAAATAATTTTTCACAGAATCTCTGGCCTTACTTGCTGGGAGGCACCAGAACAACTACCCCAATCTGTGTGAGGTGGTCCAGAGTCTGCAATACTGTTTGTCTCTTCACAAGGTCCTTTGGCATCTGGGATGGCAGAAAATGCCCCTTTGTGGGAATGGTTAAAAACTCTATTGCATAACCTAAAGCCATAATTTCCAGAACCCAAGCACTCAATGTTAGCTGGGCACATCTTGTGTAAAAATTGTGTAGTCTTCCACCAAGGGAAGGGAGGAAGAGATGGGCCCCTGTACCCTCATTGTGAGGTGCTTGCTTTTCTCCCTGGGCCTCCATTGCATCTTTGGGCAAGGACTCCTCTGCTACTATTGCTCTTAAAAGCAGAATAGGATCCTTTACTCCTCTGGTTCCTGAAGTTCTGAAAGGGGTGAAAACCCCCTTGAAACTGCCTCTGTCGGCCACTTCCTTGACCTTTTGAAGTGAAACCGGTGTTTTACTGTTGTTTTGACACTGGAATGTGGCCTTTTTTATCCTGGATATCCTTTAAAATATCATCTAGGCCAGAACCAAACAAATATCCTTCAAAGGCTAAGTTAAACAGCTTGGTCTTCAAAACCTAATCAGTGACCCAATGCCAAAGCCACATGCCTCGCATAGTGGACACAATGTGATAAGCAAAGCAAGCCAACATGTTTAAGTTCTTCACTGTGGCATCCCCTAAGAAGGTGGAGGCCATGGATATCAACTGCAAAATGGTCGCTCCTTCTGAATCCAGGGGAATGAAGCTGTGCAGGGTGAGAACCCACAAGTTTAAGGCTCTGGCAACAATAAAGGAGGCATCAGCAGTGCAGAGGTTTGCACCATTGGAGGGGAAGGCTCTTCTGCACAAAGCACCCACTGGCTTGTCGTGCAAATCCACTAAGGACAAGGACCCTTCAATAGGAATAATAGTGTGTCTGACAGAATCCTGTACATCCTTATCAATCAGAGGAGGGATTTCTCACTTGTAGGTATTTTCTTCCAAAAAAGGGAAATACTGTACTTTAGGTTTTGGCAGATATTTCTTTTGGTCCTTATCTGCCCATTCTTATTCAATAATCTGGTCACAGTGAATAAAGTTTGGACAACATTTTGGAGCAGAGGAGGATGCGGACATGATAGGATGGGTTGCACTTCCTTCATCTGTAATGTCCTACAATCCTCAGTTATCAGATAGAACAAAGATTTGGTATCACACAGGGGAAGGATAGGAATCCTCCCCTTTAGCTCCATCCACTCCCCTTCCTCCTCTTCCTCCTCAGAAGATTCATCCTCAGCATCATCAAGTAACTTCTTTATGTCGGGATTTTTCCCAAGATCCCCAATATCCTCATCTTGATCCTCTACATGGTCAGGTTGGGGTCTGCCTGTAGATCCATATTAGCAGCCTTGTCCTGCTCTGACACACCTGGACATGCCTGTGTGAGCCCCCCTGACCTGATGGACCCAGGTTGGGGTCTGATGTGTCTGATGAGATGTCCTGAGGAACACTGGGGCCCAATAGCTCTCCTAAGAGCAACAACAAAGATTTACACAATTCTGTTTTGTCACTGTCAGCTGGTACACCAGGTGCACCCCCTCAACTCAGAGTTCAAATTGGGGAGAACCATAAGAAACATATTAGCTTAAGAAACATAATGGGGGAAATAGGAACCCAGAGGAGAGGGTTGCATTACCCTTTTGCAGGTCTTACATCATTTGAAAACAAGGCCTCCAATAAGCCATGGTGCCAAAAAAACAGTAGTTCTGCAGATGCCCAATCAGCAGAATTAAGTTTACACAAAACTGGCTAGAGAAGAATACTGCCATGATCCCCAATTCCAGTTGTGGGGAGAAAAGGACAGAAACAGAGCAAAATGTTCCTACAAGCCGAGCCAGCTGAAAGGAGACTACTCATGCTCAGCCAGCCAGGCTGAAAATACAAGAAAAGCAGAGAAGCCACATCTAGCACTAGATGCACACGCTGTCATGGAGGAGCATGTGTATGATGTCACAACACTGTGTGTGATGTCGGCACACTGGAGGGGGGGCACTCAAGCACAAGTGCCTGAAAAGCATGCTAAGGCTGTAGGAAGCCTCTGATAAGAAAAAACATGTGCCCAATGGATGGGGCTCAGGGAAAAAATGTGGGAAACCACATGGCTCAATGGAGCCAATGAGAAAACCGCCACACAACCTGTGGCAACTAATGGCCCACAAAAGCCTAAATAAAGACTCTGATTCCTCAGAGCTCAGCCTCCTTGTCTGGGTCTTTCTTTTCCTAAAAGCACACCAAGCTGGGAAAAATTAAAGGGATATGTCCTCTCAAACAACTAAGCACTGAATCGAAGGGGAAATGTCCCCTCTAACTGTGAATGACACAAAAAAAACCCACCAGAAATGAAAAGAAAAAACACATACAAGAGTCACCCTAAGCCTAGGGGGAGGGGGGACTGATGTCAAAAGATGGAAGGGAGACCACAGGGAAAGCCTTGAATCAAAACACCAAAACAGGTATGTAGCAGGGTTGGGATTTCATGATAGAATAACCAGGCAGAAAACAGCTATAGTGCATAAAAAATGCCAGGTGGCATTTATCCCTTTATTTTGCAGTGCATAAAATGATTAGCAGATGAACAGGATTCAAGAAAAGAAATGTTAGTCCAGCAAATTTCAACAAAGAACTCTGCTGTGGCTAGCAACACACATACAGCTCAGTCTAGTGTGTAGGCACAAACGCTTGCATCTGAGGTCTTACACCTCTCTCTGTCAGCTCTCCACTGACTCCCTATCTAACTTTCCACCTCTAGTGGTAGGCTTTTATATATTTTTGTTGATGACATCACCATCATGTGACATCACTTTAGCCTGTAATTAATACATTCATAGGTTCCAAGGCCGACAACCTGCACCTATACAAAAATAAATAGGTTGCTTCTAAGTCTTGTTGTTATTAGTAAGTATTCTGATTTAAAGGGGCACTGTCAGCTTTGGCCTCGTTTTCTGGCAAAATCTCACCAGTGTGCCTTTACACAGATTTGTGCCAGACATGTTCTCAGAATTGTCTCTAAATATAACAAAATTAATATTTCTTACCCGATTTTTGTTTTTTGGCATAGTTTACTATTTGAGTGGTCCAGACCGTAACTCATCCGCCACCGGAAGCATATTCGTACCAAGAGTGCGTATCTGAAATGAGCACTGGCATGAGCTGCTACTTTTTAGTATACCTATTGTACAAATCAGCTTATCCTGTGCACCTTGCTGTGTAAAACTAAGATTACTGTCTTAAAAAAAATGAACACTGATAAGACTAATAAATATATTTTAAAGCTGGAGCTGAAATCCTACATGTGCGCAGTAGTGGGATACTCCTGCACATGAGCAGGATCGTATGCTACTACTGCTGTTGCCCATGCGTGGGATTTCGGCTTCAACTTTAAAATATATTAATTTTGTTATATTTAAAGGCAATTCTGAGAACATGTCTGGTACAGATCTGCATAAAGGCACACTGGTGAGATTGTGCCAGAAAACGAGGGCCAAAGTTGACAGTGCCCCTTTAACAGTAGCATCCTTCCCCACACTCCTAGTTAGAAAAATGCCCTTATATACTTAATTAGCTTCCATTATTTCCAGCTCCTCCCTCTGTAACAATTAGAAGGAATCCAGGGTAGTATAAATATAGGCCACTAGGGGCTGCTGCTTCCCTATAGCTATCATTTATTCTGCTAGGAACCTTACTACAAACAGGTAAGTCCACAGCACAATATTAGGCATTTTCACGTTTAATGGATAACCTTGTATTTCAGTGAATGAATAACCCTGTATTTCATTCATCAGGGGTTCTATACAGAAAAGGGGCATACCTTCAAAACACACACAATATCTCATTCATTTCAATAGGCTGCTGTGTTTTATATTTCCCTTATATTTTCTGTATCTTCCCCAGTAATAATAAATTACTTCTAATAAGTTGCTTTCATTGTTTCCAGCACATCACATATTAAATTATTCCTTTAGGCATTCATTATATTTTTGTTTAGAGGCTCCTATCTCTAAGGAGTGCTTTTTTAAATTCTCCTGATGGCTGAAATTTCAGCCCATTGGCTTTCTTTTCAAATGGGACCTCCTGGCTTGTAGGGCTGACAGCCACTCTACAGCCACCTACTATCTGTATTTATTTCCACTTCATGTATTTCTACTGCAGCCACCTTATAACTGTATCTCAGGCGGCTATCATTTACACTACATCTGTGCATTTTATTTAGTTAGTGCATGGTCCAGGTCTTTATTTTATTTTGCGCTTCTGCACATATTTAACCCTCCTTATCAAATTGCTGCCCTGAGCGGCAGTCTGGGAATCTGAGGAGCATGCCTTTGTTCCAAAAACAACACTCTGCCTTCTGATTTCATTTAAACCACACATTGCGGTATTTCCTAGTATTTTGGAGCGTGATTATGCTCTGAAGCAGTCATGGATCCATTTTTGCTCTGAACAGGGAAGAGGTGTCGCATTGTGCCCAATGCGCACCTCTCTGGGCTCAATATACTTTATACCTTTTTTATTTAATTTCTTTTACTTTGGGTGATTATGTCTCTGGCATCTTACCAGCTGCCTGCTCCACTCCTAGTCCTTTAATGAAACAGAGAGAGAGAGAGAGAGAGAGAGATCAAGGAGCGAGTGCACTCCCAATTTAAACCTATTCCCCTCTCTCTCTTCTCACCAAACATTTAGTTTCTTTTGGAGCTCAAGTATTATTACTATAAAAGCGCAACCTGTGCTTTCTTTTACATGCTCCTACTTGAGTGCTTGCCTTCAGCGTGACATGCGCTGTTTCTCATAAATCAGGGGCATAATGAAAATCAAAGTGGCAAGAGCCACTTTTCATAGTGGCTTTTTCCTTTTTCTCTTAGAGGCACTGGACAGGAAACAGGAGGGAAAGGGGCACTGAAACAAATAAGGGGGTGCTGCTTCTGTCCTGCATTGCCTTAAGTTTTTATGCATAACAGCACTCTTCTAACTTTTCATTAATTCTTAGGGGGGGGGTGTAAAAACATCAGGGCACCCTTTCATGACATGGGCCACCCTGTCACAAGGTATTACCTGAGCCATCTTTTTATTTATAAGGAAAATCGGTGACCTGCTAAAAAACATACACCCCTGAAACTATTGTGGCAGACGTGGCCTCCAATCCAAGTACAGGTAGTGGTAATGGAGAAAAAAGGGCAGGTTATCCTATTTGAAAGCCGCAGCTTAACAGGCACAATTTTACTTTAGGGTGCTCCCTGTCACCAGGTAGCTTCAAACTGCTATGCAGAATTGCAGACCCAAATGTTAGATAGTTAGAAAGTTCATTTATTCATTATATATTTTATTCATAATCATTAAATGATGTGAATGTGGTCAGAACCCAGTTGAGCAGAATCATTTTCAATGGTACCATAAGCACATAGAAAACTTAGTTGTTCATACATATGCATTTGAGAAGTAGAGAGGCCAACAAACAAAATTCCACATTCTTTTGACATAAACATTGTCAGTGGGTGCCATAGGCACAAGGTTGCAAGTTCTGTGTTTTCTGATTCATTTTCAAGTGGGTACCATGGTCATGTACAGCAACAGCATTTACAAGATTAGAGTATATAATGGACATTGGCATCACAGATATTATTACTTAAAACCAAGCCCTGGGAGGGGAGGTACTGGCTCAGAAGGAAATAATAGGTCCTTATGGATGTCATGTCAATCCAGTGGCGCGAGGACTAGCCTGGGTTGTAGTCTGGGCAACAAACCAATGGGTTCATTGCATCTTGAGCTAACCACTTTTTGATGGGGCAGGGTCTTATTGGTTTTGTCTTCAGCCTGAGTTGCATTGGTAGTGAATTCCACGCTGAAGGCCCCTGAATAGGAAAGATGACCTGCCAGTTTTACTTTTCATGTGCTGGATTATGAATTTCACACTGTCAATGGATCTCAGAGCGGACATGTTTTTGTTTTTAGCTTCCAGTTTGTCCAGGATGTACCTGGGAAGTTGTTCTTTTCACACTTTAGAAATGAAGTTCAGAGATTGTAGCTTTCTCCTGACCTCCAGGCCTGTCCAGGATAATTCCCTGTACAGTAAGCAGGGGTGTCTCATATTGGGAGCCCCCAGTATGAATCTCACAAATTTGTTGTAAAGTATGTTGATTTTATTCAGTTTGGTACTGGATGCATCTCCGTACAAGATGTCACGATAACCAATCAAAGGTAGAACCACTGTGTCTACTATCCTGCCTCTGGTTTCTCTTGGTATTTCATTTCAGACATAGTATAATACCCCTAGTTTTTTATGATGGCTTTTGGTCAGTTGATTGATAAGGACATTCCATTTACAGTTTTCGTCTATACACAGGCCTAGGTACTTGTCAGTGCTAACCACTTCAGTTTTCTTCTTTGGAGAAATTTCTAAGCTGTTTCCCCTGTGATGGCACAGCAAAGACTGGAAAGTTGCTGATGTCCGGAATGTTCAGGTGGCCAAGATTATATGCTGGTTACAGCCTTGGGCTATGCCATTTCCCCTAGTAGGGGTGCACATCACCTATTAATATTAGTAATGAATCCCATTTACAGTGTGAAGCGCTACAGAAAACTGAATTCAAATACCGTAAGACTCCAGTTCTAGTTTGTTGGTTTGCGAAGCTGGGGTGATGATTAAGATTGATGGTCGTGCACAATTCATATTATGTCACTAATTTGAAATTCTGGAATTAGTGCAAGAAGGATTAAAGCAAAATACTTTCTGCATGCAAAAGTGAAAATGTGATGCAAGCTTGAATACTCAATTATGATGTACTTATCAAATATCATATCAGCTATCATATAATATCATATTGGGGATAGATGAGATTTGGATTGACTGAAGCTAGGCATACTAGAGTAGACCCTTGAGGAGGAAGAGCAGGAGGAGGATGAAGTTTGGAGTGACTGTATGACATAAAACCATAAATGAGTGATAGGGAATCCATTAAAGATAATGATGAAGAGTAAGACATGATGTGAGTTTGAATACTTAAGCTAGACATAATGGACTGAAGGACTCTGGTTTAAGTTTTTTTGTTTTCAGTACTGGAACAATGATTATAGGAATGGTAAGGCACACTTATATTATCATTGTGCCAATAAAGGTGACATTCTTGTACTAGCACAAAAAGAACACAACAGAGATGGCGACAGAGCATATTCAGTGCTTTCATTTAGGCTTGACAAGTCCAGGTAATCCTTTAAACCCTATTCTTTTAAGGGATAGTTGGTTGTGATCATTCCCCATGAATGAGGAGACACTGAAAAGGTAAGTTACGGTAGTAAACAACACTCCATTCAAGTCAAAGTTTCAAAGATAATCAGAACCTGTTATAGATATGACCATGAATGATTCAGACTAGTATTCTAGTGGCATTATTCCATGGCCCACAAGGGAACTTCAAAAACCCAAACTGGCTTTTGTCTCACAAAGCCAGAAATGGTATGGGAAACCACACCTAGCCCAGAAGTGGAAAATTATGTCAGATTGATAGCTCGTTCTCTGTTCTGTGGATGGTGGTACATGGTTAGTGTTAGTTGGTGGTGAAATATGTCTGTTTGAGTCTGATAACGTATGAGATCCATCAGTTATGTGGCCCCATTCGGTCATGTACAACATCTTAGAGGGACATGTGGTTTTCAGCCTTGTTTTTTAAATCAACAACAGGTCTGTGATGCCATTATATTACAAGTCTTGAGCCACAGTCTACTACACTGAATAAATCATAATGTGTGTCTACCCTAGGTTGACAGGTCCTGGTAACCCACTGAACCCAACGTGCTCACAGTCCTACCCAAATTTCAGCCATGTGATTTAGTGGCAGAGGGGTTGAACAGGCTACAGGAGGATGTGGTAATAATGAAAGCCATGGATAGGTTCAAGAATGGGTAGTTAAAGTCATGGGAATGGTGAAGGCATTCATGGGGCACAACAGCATCCATGTAATTTGAGCTGCATGGATTTGGGTAGACTCAATAGACCAGAAGGCCTTCTTCTGCTGGAAAATGTTTATGTTTTTATGTTTGTATGATTCTTCACCTTGTGCAATGCATCTTCCTTTGTTGTCTATTCTTGGGACTCAGGATGCATTTGACCACAGGACCGATCTGAAAACAAGATATTTCGGCTCAGTATATATATTTTTTTCATTTCACTTCATTTTTATTTTTATACTTGCTAGCTCATGAGCAAAACTGCCCATTTTCACAAGTGACAAGCTATAGAACAGGATAATATTAATACAAAACAGTACATACAAAATTGTTATTATACAAAGTAACAAATGACAGCACTTAATAACTCACACATATTACATTATGAACAAGTGCATCCATTCATTGTTTCAAGCCACTGTTTCAATCTTGATTTAAATATTCTAATGATTGAACAACTGGAAATTCCATCTGGAATCAAATTGTAAAAAGCAGGTGCCCTGTATAATACAGAGTTTTGGCCAATTGTCATTTTAAATATTGGTATTCAGAAAGCATATTTACTTTGAGACCTAGTCCCCTGTGAATTTATTAATCTTGGAAACATTGACCGGATTGTTTGTGGTAAGAGGACTGTTATTCCTCTAAAGAGTAAAGTGCCCATCCTTAAGTTAATTCTGTTTTCCAAAGAGGGACAATTTGATTTTTTTAACAAATTGCAGTGATGTGTTCTAGCTTGAAGATTTGTCATAAAATGAAGGCACTATTATAAGTTATGCTTAATGCTGATATAATTCTCTCAATAGTGGCTGTGTATACAATTAACCCATAGTCAACTACACTAAGAAGTAAGCTGTGTGTTGATATTTTCTGTGTCTCAGAGACTAGACAAGGCCTAACTCTGAACAAAAGTCCCAATCTCTGGCGTACAGTTTTTATAACATTACTAACATGAGGTTCAAAAGATAGACTAGAATCCAAAGTGATCCCTAAACATGTAAAACTATCAACCATTTTAATTACATCACCTTTTAAGTCCTTGGTTGTGGCCTTAACTACTTTTTTCTTTGTAGGACCAGTAAAAATCATTGCTTTTGTTTTGTAAGTGTTTAACACCATTCATCTTCCCAACAACCACTTTTGGAATTGATCAAAATCTGTTTGTACATCCCTCAGGGCATCATCTGATAAAACCCCAGCACTAAAAATTACTGCATCATCTACACACAATGTTATTTCAGATTTAGGACATGAATCTGGTGCAGTATTCATAAATAAGGAAAATAACGGAGGACCTAAAATTGAACCCTGCTGCACCCTGCATTCAATCAACTGGGGTTTTGAGATACTACCTTCTATTCTAGTTCTATGTTTACTGTTACTCAGATAATTTGCAAACCATGTTATCACATCTTTGGAAAAATGTAAATCCAAAAGGGAATCCAGCAACAGACTGTGATTTACAACATCCAAGGCCTTGGTGAGGTCCACAAATACTGCTGCAGCAGAGTGCCGTTTATCTAGGGCACTCTGCACACAGCTTCTAAACCCCAGCATATCTTTTCTAGTAAATCTTTTGAACTAGATAGATAGATAGATAGACAGACAGACAGACAGACAGACAGACAGACAGGCAGGTAGATAGACAGAGAGACAGACAGAGAGACAGACAGACAGATAGACAGACATACAGATAAAATGTGCTACTCCATGGAGAGGACAAAGCAGATGGTTTTTACAATGTGGTACATAAACAAACGTTGATGTCAGTGTGGCTCAGATGGTAGCACATCTGCCTTTGGGCCAGAAAGTCATGGGTTCTGATCCTACACTGGGATTGGGCTCATCCAATTAATGCTGGCACCTGAATGCAGAATTGGGGGGTGCTGTACTGTTGGGGGTGTTCTGTCATTCAGATGAGACATTAAATCAAGGTTCTTTCTACCCATCTCTGGTGCTGTCCAGGTGGAAGTAAAATAACACAAAGTACTTTCTGCAAAGAGCAGAGGAAGTTTTTATTAACAATAAGAAACACACCTAAAAAAATGAACAAAAATGCAAACAACACTTACATCAGCAATAAAAACAAATAATCCTTTCTGATAGGCAGTGGGAAAATTCCAGGTGGAACAATCTGAAAATAAAGCAAATTGTGAGTAAATGTACAGAACAAAAATAGGTAACTAACAAAGAAATAAAATAATAATAATAATAAGCTTTATTTGTTGAATGCCTTTCAAGTGCCAAGGCACTTTACAATGTTAAAACCAGATTCCATAAAAATTACAATTAATAAATAAAACCTTCAATAAAAATCATGACAGTTCAGTAAATGCTTGACTCCACAAAAAAGTCTTAAGTGCCTGTCTAAAGCTCCCCATGGTCATGAATTCCAGAGGGTGGGGGCCACAAACATAAAGGCACGGGCCCCTGAAGATTTCAAAGTAACCCTCGGAATCTCCAGCAACCCCTCATCAGTCAAGCGGAGCTGTCGCACAGTGGTGTAAGGAATCAGAAGCTCTTTCAAGTAGTCGGGGCTAAGTCTATGTAGGGCTTTGTAGGTCAATAAAACTACTTTAAAGGTGGTCTGCCACTGTATTGGCAGCCAGTGCAGATCGTGCAGCACAGGGGTGATGTGTGACCTCCTTGACACCCCTGTCAACAATCAAGCAGCAGTGTTCTGCACTAGCTGTAAGTGGCAGATATCAACCCCAGGAAGCCCCAAGGAGTTGCAGCAGTCAAGGTGAGATGTCACAAATGTGTGGACCAACACAGGAAGATTGCTGAACAGAACAAGGTGTTTGACCCTGGCAATGTTCCTAAGATGATAAAAGGCTGACTTAACGACTGCCGACACCTAGTAACAAAGGGTTAACCTGTTGTCAAGTACCACTCCCAAGTTGCGCACCCATTCTGAGGTAAGGGTCTTAGCGCCCCAAAAATAATCCATAGGGCTCGTCAGTTCTCAACCCCTCTATCCTGCAATCTGGGTCCACAGCCATACCCTTGGTCTTTCCCCGGTTCAGCTTTAACCAGTTTGAATTCATCCATTCTTGGATTTCAGCAAGGCAGTTGTTAAATACTGAGTGAGCACTAACCTGGTCGGGCCAAAAGACAGGTAGAGCTGGGTATCATCAGCATAGCAGTGAAACCTCAGCCTATACATCTTACAATGTCTCCGAGGGGTAGCATGTACACTGCAAACAGCATGGGGGACAACACCAAGCCCTGAGGAACCCACAAGACAGAGAGAAAGAGTCAGAAGAAAAAATCCCCGACACAACTCTCTGTGTTCTACCAGTTAGGAAAGATGTAAACCATCTGAGCACCGTACTTGACAGGCCACAGATGGACCTCAGGAGCTCGAGCAGCACCCCATGGTCTACAGTGTCAAAAGCTGGAGAGAGATCAAGGAGCACCAGAATGGAATGGTTTCTCTGATCTCTCACCATCAGGAGATCATTGAGCACCCAAACCAGAGCAGTCTCAGTACTGTGCCTCTTACGAAAACCCGACTGGAGAGGTTCATAGACATTATGGATAGTCAAATGGTTCTCCAGTTGGATTGCCACTACTTTCTCAATAACCTTTCCTATAAAGGGAAGGTTTGAGATAGGTCTGTAGTTAACAGAAATGTTTGGGTCCAATTAAGCTTTCTTCAGAAGGGGTGTCACCCCTGCCTCCTTCAGGGAGCTTGGAAACTCACCTGATTCCAAGGAGCACTGGACAATTTGAGCCAGAAATGGGTCAATGGTCTCATAACAACCCAAAACCAGGGAAGTTGGCCTGGATCTAAACCACAGCACGTAGGGCACATCCCCTGGACAAACCACATAATATCCCTGAACTCTGGTGGATCAAAGGTACTCCAGGAAGTACAAGGTACAGTGACCAAGCACAGACCAACCGCATCCCCCATAGAGCGAGTCAAGCGGATCTCTGACCTGATGTCAGCCATCCTATTCACAAAAAAAAATCAAGCAAGCTCAGTACACTCATTTTGTGAAAAAGCTCGACAGAGCTGCAGACAGGCTGGGTTACACAACCTGTCCACAGTTCGAAGAGTTGAGCTGGTTGGTTCTGAGCAACAGCGATTTCCCTGGATGGGAACTCTGTCTTCTTACAGGTGATCGCTGATTGGTAGAACTGATAATGCTCCACCAAACTAAGATGGTCAGCCTCCAGGGCAGATTTCCACCAGTGACATTCTAACCTTCGTCCCTCCTGCAGCAACTCCCTTAAGGACCCATCAAACCAAAGGGCCCAAGGGCAGAGTGGAAGGGGGCTAACACGGATGGGACCAATCAAGTCTAGGGCTGAGGAAATGGCCTTATTATAGACCAGAACCATCAGCTCTGGGCTTGATCTGGCATTAGGAAACTCTGAAAGGTCAATCACCGCTGCCAGGTCTTCAGGAATCACATCCCGCAAAAGGCGGTAACTGACTATCTCCACAGGGGCAGACCTACAAAGGGGGGTGCGAAAGTTGAACTTCATGGTGTAATGATCAGACCAACTGACAGGTTCCACCCCCAAGTCAGAGGCCTCAATCCCCAGGAGGAAAACCAAATCCAGAGGATGACTGTGATTATGGGTAGCTGAAGAAATAATCTGTGTGAAGCCCAGTGATGTCATCAACTGGAGGAAGTGCTGTCCAAAAGGTGAAAGTTCATCATCAACCCAGGCATTGAATTCACCCAGAACCATCAGTCTGGGCTACTCCAATGCCATGTCAGCGGCAAATCTGCCACTTCCTGCAGGAAATGCTTTTCGTCCCCAGGTGGACGATAGACGAGAGCTATCCTGCAGCCCACACCAGCTACCACAGTACATTCAAAGGATTTGGCTTCCTCTACTGGTATACCAATGAGGCCCAGCTCGATCCTGAAACAGACCACTACCCCACCAGTGGTCCAATCTCGGGCGGTGTATAACTGAGTACCTGACTGGAATTGCTACTTCCAAAGTGGGACCAGCATTTTCATCCAGCCAGGTCTCGGTGGTGCAAGCCAGATCAGCTGTTCCAACAAAATCTTCAATAATTGCAGTTTTGTTCTTAATAGATCTGGCATTGCATAGCACCCACCGAGTTGGACGGGGTTCGTGAGCAGTCCCAGCTACTTGCCCATCAAAAGAGATGGTGCCCTTGGGCATGGGAACTAGGCATGGACTACCACGTTCCAGGCTCCATTTCACCCCAGGGCATCTTCTGGACCTAAGCAACCCTATGTGAGAGGACCACTTCTTCGACCTCCAATGTCCACGCCCCCCACCATGCCCATCCTGAAACCTCCTATGTACAGTGCCCAGTGCCCAACAGTGCTGGTAGGTAGAAAAAGGCAGAGGAGGGGGGGAGAACGGGTGGAGGCATGGAGAGAAGAGGACGAATAGCATAAGACCAGGGGGGCAAACAGGCACATTCCACAGGCTAATAGCTACCAACAAGAGCCAGAATTTTACAACAAAATCCTAATTTCTTATAAAATGACTACCCTAAAAGTAGTTGCAGTATACCTAATAAAAGTAAAACTAAGAGCCCACACAAATCACACTTTATTCCCTTACACAATTAATTCTAAAATCAAGACCCTACACTACACTAAATAACAATTACAACATAAGACATAAATAACAAAACTTCCCAACCCCTAAACCCTCTCACAGCTCATAGGACAACAAAAAACTTAAATTAAAATAACTAAACAAAACTAACATAAATATAACATTAAAAAAGTATACAAAAAAAATAGTAAATAATGCAGTCATAAAAGTATATGAGGAAAGAACCAGATGGTCCAAGTCCCGGTGGTCCTCTCACTACCAGCAGGACTGTCAAAGGATCCTCAGGAGCTCACACCCTTGGGCAACCGAATATAAACAGTCTTCTCTCCAGCGATAATGTCAAATAATCCTCAGGCCACTGATGCTCTCACTATCAGGGTCTAGGGATATACTGTTTATGGCACTCTCACTGCCATCAGATGATGAAAATGAGATTTAACCTCCATTCAAAAAGCAAGCAAAAAAAACAAAGTATTGAATAAATCCACTGCCAGAACTGTATGAATAATTTTAAGGCACTCTCACTGCCCATAAAGAAATAGGATAAAAAAATCTGACCATGACCAGGTTCGAGGAGGGAATCCAAATAGTCCTCTTCAGGACCAGTCGGCTCTACAGCCCGGGAGTGTCCCGAAAAATCCAGCCCAAGGTCCTCGACCAGGCCATGCCAGCTACCTTGAGACCCCCACCAGAACCCAACACATAGGTCCCCTGGGAAACCCTAGAGGACAGAGCTCCAATGACCGGCTCCCCTGTGGATAGAGCACGGACCCCCAAGTTGCCACAGCCCAGAACACGGACCACCAGCTAGATCAGACCTAAACACTGACTGTAAATTTGAGCCACTGTAGTCTCCAAATCCGCCACTGCAAAACCATCAGTGCAGATCCAGTAATAGATTTCCAAATTCAAAATCAAGTTCAATGTCCATTTAACCCCATATATCCTTAAGACTTTAAATCCACAATCCTCTGGCACTAGTCCTCAATAGGACAGTCCACCTGAGAGTCCGCTTCCCCAGACCATTCAAAATCAGCCAAAATAAATAATCAGTCATGTACAGCGTGTCAGTGTGCAGCGATTAAAAGCGAGGAATGTGTCCCAGCCATAGTGAAACCGCCACAAATGCTGGTACCATCAGGGCTTACCAAAACACCCCGGTGTTCACCTCAAGGCCAGCCAAGCAGCCCTCAGGAGACTCCACACACAGGTTCCCTGCATCGCCCTGGTCCCACAATCGGCAACCTCAAATCTCAATGGGTGCACAGTAAGGCAAGTGGCAAGTGGGGATAAAATGGTGCACGAAGAAAAAACGAAATAAAAACAATATTAAGTACAAAATAATTTCTAAAACTAAGAATGTAGGAGTAAGGGAAAAGAGAGAGTAGGTAGGAAGGGAGAATCAATACATAGGTAGACAGCAGTGGGGAGAAAAAGCTAAAAAGGGGTGTAAGAATTAGACATCATCCTGCCGTTAATACTAGCATGACAAGAATGGAAACAAAAGCTTTATGTGAGCTAACTTAAAGGCTTAGGACACAGTTATACATTGGTATATCTATAAAGTAGTTAAGTGTCAAGTCATGGAGGGTGGAATACTTCAGACAGGTATCTCTATTTTTTTCAACATAGTCTGTTTGTTCTGGTGTCTATATTCTGCTATGTGAATTGATGTCATCTCCCTTTCTATTAGGTGTAGGGCTGCATGTGGTGAAATCACTTTTTGCTGGAGTATGAGAGTGTAATGGGATTGCCACAGATAATTCTTAATCCCGGTAAATAACAATCTGATTGTGGAAGGGTCATAGTATCTCTGAGTTCAAAGTACCTTCAATAATATTCACATAATTTACCCTTGCCCAGGCCTTGTCTTTCCAATGCACTGCTGCAGTTTTCCAAAAGGCTGAGCATAAGGGCAAGTTAACAAAAAGAGTGCCATTGTTTCTAGTTGCACGTAACAGTCCTGTCTGGGACAGTTATGTGCTGATAAGCTTTTATGTTAGGAGTTGGCTTTGACTCCAAGGTAACCATGGCAGCTTAACCACACAACACCCCACATTTTTGGTTGGGTCCATACATCAGTGAAGTAATTTTTAATCAAGGGATAGTCTCTGGGGGTGGGGGGATATCTTTATATAGCACTGGTTCATAAAGTTCTTCTGAACGATATAGTTATATAGGACTTGACCAGGAAGCGTTTTAATATGTTGTAGATCAACTTTTCATTGTCTCATTTTCTCTAGAAAAATATGGATGTAGCTTGGAAAAAGGGGTGTTTTCTGAAGTTTGGCTATATTCATATCCCATAACCTCAGGAGTGGGAGGACCCATCTGTCTTTCCAAGGGTGCCAACATTTCTGGAGTTGCTGAAAATAATTGTTCAGATTCCAGGAAATAAAGACACTATAGTAGAAAAGTATGGGATGCTTAAAATATAGACCACCTTGTGGGATTGGGTGGTACAGGGTATTACATTAGATGGGGTTTAGTCTGCTTCCCCACACTAATTGAAATGTATTACTCAACATGGACACCTCTAGAGCTTTGGGTAGAGGGTAAACTACACTCAGGTAACTGAATAAATGAAAGAGAAAAGTCAGTATGATAGTCTTTTTCATCTTCTTAGGCTGATGCAAGTGTTTCCAGACCTGTACCTTACTGTTACACAGCTAGAATTTAGTTTCCCAATTAGATATAGCAGGGTTTGGGTCCCAAAATGTTACCTCTAAAATTGTAATCAGTGTGGAGGCAATTACAATCCCTCTAATATCAGGGATCTGGGGTTATTAGTCACCACCACTAGTTCCATACATTTAGTAAGCTTCAACCTGGCCCCCAAGATAGGCTTGAAGGATTTAAATAAGTCCAGGGCTAATAAACCAGATTGGTGATCTCTGATAAAACCACATCATCTGCATAAGCCAGGATTTAGACATTGGCTGAGTCTTCCAGATTCTTTATCCCACAGATTTGTGGATGCAACTGAATTTTGTGTACGATGCAGTATACGTCAAGCAAGGGACTTAAAGGGCAGCCTTGTCTAACTTCTACCTTAATAGCTAGTCTCCACCCCAAATGGCCATTAATTTTTGGAATTATACTGGCTGAATGATATCAGTTCTATATCCAACCACAAAAGATCTTTGGAATACCATAATGTAAGAGGACTTCAAACAAGTATCCATGGGATACCTTGTCAGACACTCTCTCCTGATCTAATGACAGCAAGCAACCCACCTCCTTAGAATGCATCCCTAATTTAATAATTCCCCCTGATCAGGATCAAATTGTAATATATGTGATGACCTGTAATGGAACAAGTCTGAAATTCTGTAATCACTAGATCCGCTATCGAGGCCAACCTGGAAGTCAAAACCTTCGTTAACAGTTTGAAGTCTGTGTTAAACAGACACAGGGGATGCCAAATGCGGAGGTCAATAATGTATCCCTTTTTATATAAGAGATTTGTACAGCCTTTGTATGTCAGATCCAATTAAAGAGTACTACAAGATCATACACCAATGTAGCAGCAAAAGACATAAAATTCTGAGGTAATACCATCTGGCCCAGGTACTGTGTTATTTAAGCCTTGTATGCCCTGTACAATTTCTGCAGCAGTAATAGTGCTAGTGAGAGGGCCAAATCTCTGGAAGGGTATAGTTGGCACTGTTACTGTGCTTTGGAAAGCTTGTGTTGAATTACAGGGGGCGCCGGTCCTAAATAATCTTTCTAAGTATTGTTCTACTACAGCAATGATATTATATTTTGTAATAACCAGACCCCTTTCTTCATTTCTAAGCTTGGGAATGTGCCTTCTCTTCACCCTGGCTTTACAACTATTATAAGTGGACCCTTCTCTGTTTCCCCTGTGTGCCATACTGGTGTTCCATCTGAAGGGAAATGGTCCTGCTGTATTGTATTTTGGTCACTTGGTCTCTAATAGTGGCTGTTTGTGTTCCATAGTCCCCTTTGGTAGTGTGAGATAATATTAACTGTCTCAGGAGATGTATAAGGAGTGTTAAATACTCCATGTAGGTGTGCCTGTGGGATCTCTTAGTTTAAGTGCTGATGATATGGGTGATATCTGACTTTGTATCCAGCCACCAGGCACCAATATCGTCATATAAACATAGAATGCACCATTTTGCCAGGAACAAGTCACACAGTCTATCTTGTAGACTGGTCCTGGAGGACTGAGTTATTTAGTCTTCACTTAGGAGTCCCACTGTTTATTGCAGTATTTCCCCCAAAAATCTCCTTAGAGGTAAATGGTCCAAAGATTCAATTGGTATCAATTATATGCTGTTTTACGACATATGCTGCTGTAAAACCAAAATCAATATAGGTAGCTAGAGAACCCCTATAGCAGGTATATCCTGCAGTTTTATATTGAGATCTGCAGGCATCAATTAATGCGGCATCATTAACTATCTGGTTCAGACATGTAGTATCATAGAAAAGTTTTTGTGTCTGTGCACCCCTGTCTGCGAGCATCAGTCCACAATTAAAGTCTCTTCCAAGGAACAAAAACCTAGTAGTGTATAGGCAAGGCTGAATTGTCTTAAATAAGTCCACTCTGTCTTTCTTAGTTTGGGGGAGCATAAACTGTAATAAATAGGTAGTATTCAGATTGGTATGAGATGTCCAACAGGAAAGCTCTTCCAGACTCTATACCCAGCAATCTTTGCAGGGAGAAGGATCTGCCATGAAATAGCATTCCAAGTCCATCACATTTGTCCTGGCCAAACAACCAGTAAGAAAGACCCCAAATCCAATTTCCTTTGTGCTTGTGTCACATCATTGTCGCTATGCGTAACATCGCCAAAATTAAATCCTTTATCTCCCTGACACTGGTGTATGGGACAGTGGGTTGGAGTGAAGACACAAAAGGTGAGAAAAGTTATTTTAAAATGTCCCATGGTGCAGTGCACTTTATTACGTAAGGGCTTCAACACACTTGGCAATAAAATAAACAGTTCAAACAGTGAAACACTGGAACTTCTGTGTTGCTTGTTCTGGTTGACTGATCGGGATGATCTTGGGCTATTGCAAAAACTTGGCTTAAAGGGCTTTACGTTCCCACTCCACCAGTAGCCTCACAGGTACAAAACCAATACCTTATGTGATCCTACCTGCACCTGCAGCTCTGCAGCCCATACTTCAGGCAGACCAATTACCCCTCCAACTGCTCAACTCAACTCTGGTCGAAAACATCCCAGCCTTGTCTAGCCCCGTCACTGGTCAGTCTTTCCGAGACTGCTCCCAACACTGACTACTCCCCTTTTGCATCAGCCAGTTTGCACTCCTACAGAAGCTTGCTCCCTCAAAAGTTCAAGTCTCAACTCATTTCATCTTCCTGAAAATTTCAGGCCAGTAGCTGTGAGTTATTAGGCAGGTCATGGTTTTATGTTGCCTCAAGTGCTCTCCATTAGGGCCAATATGTGCAGCTGCCAACACTTGCTGCCTGAGTGGTTTGGGTACCACCATCTGCTCCTCCATGCAGCTAGTTTGAGGGTTAAAATGCCTCCTAAGCAGCTCATTGCCCTTTCTTATGCAATATGGCTTAATGTAACCCAGTTTGTCCTTACTACAGATCTCATACACTCTCTCTTTATCAGAGTTTAACATACTGAAATTTTTGGTGATACATATCATAGGTGAAAAATTATTGGAACCCACAGCCAAAACAGTCTTAAGAGTCCCTTCAGCCTTTGCAGGGCCCTCCTGTTCAGCATCAGTAAGGTGGTTAACAGTACTTATAGAAGTAGGTATCAGCTTTTCCTCATAGTCACATGAAACTGCTGCACTGTCCTCTTCAGCTGTCCTACCCTGGTAACCATTACAGTCCACCACTATGGTTTCTTCCAGGACAGCTCTGCCCTCTGGTACAACCTTGATGCTTGTCCAAACAGTCTCCTCTCCAGAGGTGTTTATCTCCTGGACACCACTGCAATCCTGCTTAGCAGCACTTTCAGGAACTCTCAACACTTCTGCTGGCAAAACCTCACATTCTCCTCACTGAACCTTCTCTGACATTCTCTGAACTGTCTGCTCCAGATGCATAATCCTCACCAATACACCACTGAAGGTCTCTTTCATCATTGTAAATTGTGCCTCCAACTGTTCACAGGTTTTGGTCAGTTCTAGCACTGCTGTCACAGATGCCCTTAGCAGTTGTTTATCTGTTACTGTCTCTTCTGGGTTGCTTAGCTTCACAGCGACCTAAGTTTTATCTTTTGTGCTCTCTGCTATCTTTTCCTTGTGTCTGAGGTCCCTCCTTTGTTTTGGGGACATTTCACCTTCTGAGTCTTTGTGCCTTGTTTAGACACTGGTGAAATATCTCACTTCAGACACCATATGTGGGAGGGTGGGTTGGAGTGAAGACACAGAAGGTGAGAAAAGTTATTTTTAAAATGTCCCATAGGGCAGTGCACTTTATTACATTAGGACTTCAACACACTTGGCAATAAAATAAACAGTACAAGCAGTGCAAATCTGGAACTTCTGTGTTGCTCCTACTGGTTGACTATTCAGGATGATCTTGGGTTGCCATAAAAACTTGGCTTAAAGTGCTGTCGGTTCCCACTCCACCAGTAAGCTCACAGGGACAAAACCAGAATCTGAGGGTGGTTCTACCTGCACCTGCAGCTCTGCAGCCCATACTTTAGGTAGACCAATTACCCATCCAGCTGCTCAACTCAGTTCTGGTCCAAAACCTCACAGCCTTGGCTAGCACTGCTACTGATCAGTCTTTCTGAGACTGCTCCCAGCACTGCCTACTCCCATCTTGCATCAGCCAGTTTTCACTCCTGCAGAGGCCTGCTCCCTCCACAGTTCAGATCTCATCTTGTCTCGCCTTTCATCTACCAGACTATAATCAGCCAGCTCCTTTCATAGGGCTGGAGATCATGTGACCTATCAATCATAGTTTAAATTTTAGTTAAATGTTTGCAACAATTTAAAATATGCCTGTTTCCTACAGAAAAGTAAACAAAACATGAAAAACAATATTTTAATACATATCAGTTTTTAAACAGTTACAAAATAAAGCAAAAAGGAAAACAAAGAAGGGAACACTCAGGCAGGAAGTTCCACCTTTCTTGTTCCCGAACTCCCTCATGCTAGAGCTCTATAAAGCCCACAGATTTCAGCCAGCCTGAGCCCCTAGTAATCTACAAAATGGACACCAGCAAACCAAGAGCACATGGAGTCAGACACCTCCCAAACAGGTAAGCCTTCCTCAACATATAGCAATGAGTGCAATTTTGGCTTAAAGAAACATTTCATCTAGCATCAGGAAAATACAGATAAAACCAGCAGTGTGAAACAAAAAGCATTGCTAATGCATTGTTTGTAGTAGTTTGTAAAACATGTGTTTTATACATTTCATCCAACAGTAAGAGCATCGTGTTTCCTGATACCTTAATTACCCTCTATATAAAACTAGAGGTGGTTTATAGTATTTCTCCTTAGTATTTTGCTTTATATTTTATTTAGGGCCTATAAAACACAGATCCATAGTGTTTATGTACTTTCTTTCCCAGGTACAATATTTAATGGTAACTTTTAAAGGGGGAACACAGCACCAAAGCCCACAAACTTTTCTTTCACCCCTAACTGTGCTAGGGCAGGCTTGTATTAATTGAATTCTGTCTTTTATTTGTTTGTTATTTCTGGAACTTAAATAGTTGTTTTATCTTGTAATACCTTGTTAGGCACCCAGAGCCTCTGGGATTGGGCACCATAAAAATAAAATTTGCCTTGCCTTGTCTGCTTAATTCTAGCTGTGTGTGTGTGAGTGGGGGGGGGGGGCAGAAAGACAAGAATTAGGATGAGTATTAAAGTTTCAACGCTGGGTAATCAGTCCAGCAAAGCCAAGATAGAATATTAGAAAGGTTAGCATAGAAGAAAGGCTGCAGCCAAAGAAATAGAATTAGAAAATAAGCATTAAAAGTTATCTGACATGCTGTAAGATCATTTCTGCACTGAATGTTTCAGGTCTCAGCACACTGTCATTTTATCTGGTACCTTAGCACAGCCTTATTGTGGCTGTATGGCTTTCTAGCCCCTGAGGACGGCATGCTCTATTTTCATTAAACAAAAATACAGTGGGAGTGTTGCACGCGTTTGTTACCTCGAGGCTCAAGTACTGTAATGCACTCTCCATCAGGGTCAGAGGGAGTACGATGCAATGCCTGCAGCTGTTGCAGAATGCTGTGGCCCGGCTACTGATGGGCTGTTCAAAGTCCTGTCGTATTGTGCTGGTGCTGCGTGAACTGCACTGGCTGCCGATGCACTGATGCATCCACTTCAAAATAGGTCTGCTGATGTATAAGGCCCTGCACGGGCTCGGTCTGGCTTACTGTACCTGAAGGAGCTCCTGCATCCTTACAGCCCGGGTCATTCTCTCTGATCTGTGGGAGAGGCCCTCCTGGAGGTCCCCAGAGCAAGGCTGAAATCTTCCAGGGACTGGGCCTTTGAAGTGGCTGCTCTGATCCTAAGGAATTCCTTGCCGGGGTCTATATGGGAGTCACCTTTCCTTGAGATATTTAAAAAGAAATTAAAATCTTTCTTATTCCAACGTGCCTTTGGGATCTATGAATTTATTAAATATGGCAAGCAGTTAGTGTCTGATTAATAGTTATTATTTTATATTAGTGTAACCCCCCCTGTTACCCAGGGTTACTAGAATCCCAGTAAGACCTAGTGGTAGGCAGGGAAGGCAACTTGTGAAACTCCACTTAAATGGATTTCACACTGTCTCACTCTGTTCTCAGTCTCAGCTGAGACTGAGGGATGACATCATTTTAGAACTGTCGCAGCTGCATAAGTCACACTGGAATGTTGCAGTTGGAGGTTAGAGTAGAATGTTGGGGAATTTGAAGGCAGTCTGTGTGCAGTCTTAGAGAGAGACTGTAGTGCAGCAGAGTGTGTGCAGGCTTTCAGAGCTTTAAGCTCTGTTTCAGAGCTACTTTTGTTCAAGGTGTGTGTTTCTACCTGAAGAGGAACACAGGAACTGGTAATTGAAGTGGTGGAGACCACTCTCAATGGTTCAGAGCCCCATCCCTGAGGGGATGGGGGGAGGGTGTCTGGCTGTTTTCCAGGGGTAACCCCCCCGGTCCGGCTAAGTGAAAGAAACTGCCTGTCTGAGTTGTGCTGAGGCACCAGAAGCTCTGTAAGAGATTCCTTGTGGAGGAAACACCTGTGGGGCACCTGCAACCAAAGGGTGAGTTCGCTCTGAAAAAGGGCCAAGTGTTTTCACCTGAAACAGAAGGAAACTAAAGGGACTGTTACTATGAGGTCAGGAAAAGGCAGCCAAGTACAGTTGGAAGATGTGGGGATTGGACTGCTTAACTCAGTGGGGGTCTAGAGTAATGGACAAAGCCACTTATAAGTATGTTCAAGGCCAGCACAAAATGGAAAGAAAGAATGTGGGGATTGGACTGCTTAACCTGTGGGGGGTCTAGAGTAATGGACAATGCCACTTATTTTTAACTATGTTTAAGTCCAGCACAAATGGGAAGCAAGACAAGTAGACTGAATGTGAAATACATTTAGCAAGAATCTGCACAGCAAAGTGTTAAAGGACGAAGTGTTTACAGTCCAGAGAAATGGCTGGGTATGAATTGTGGGAGCGAGAGGTGGGAGACCCCCCATCAGTAGTAGCCAAATTCACCTCTACGGATTTGCTCTGAGACACCTCTTGCTTTCCCTCAGGTATTTGGCCAGTACCTGAGGAAAGTACCCAGACATGGGATTAAATAGGAGGATTCCCTGATGGAACCGAGGTGCTCTTAGGTAGTTTAGGGAGGCACCAGAAAATGTTTCCATGAAGTGTGGAAGGTGTCCAAGTGGCTGGCAAGGGAGCTGAGCCAGGGAAAACCCAAAGCAGTGTACAAGTTCGGGCTGTGTAACCCAAAGCAGCATACAAGTCCAGGCTGTGTGCCTAGTGTGTTGTAGAGCCTGAGGGCTAAAGTGATGAGGATGTGCTCTGGTCTCCTTTAATCTGCATTACCAGGAGTGTTGCCCCCGTGGGGGTCCATCTATGCTTTGTTTGTTCTGTTGGATGTGAATAATAGCCACATTTTAGAATCCCACTTCTGGTATTGGACATTACAGTTATTGCTTCCTGTGTTTCGAGGTACTTGGGTGCCCCTGTGCAGAGTAGCCAAGCCTAGACTTTGTGCCGAGTGACATATTCCTCCCCGAACACAGTCCACCTGGTATTGCTGTCAGATGGAAATGGCATACTGGGCAGGGGTTACAAAAATGGAGGCACCGCTGAGGATTTGGGTTTGGAATTTAGGGAGGAATGTAAGAAAGGTCGCTCGGGCAAAGGGCTAGCATTTTGGTTATCTGGCAGTGGGTAGCCCAAAAAAGCTGAAGCAATGTTAAACTAATTTGCCACTGTGTGCTGTTGTCCATGTGCTGCTGTTAAAATGCCAACTGTCTGCCAAGGAGCTGTAAAGCCTGAGAGTGTATGCCCTTGTCCTGCATCAAATTACAGCATTTGCCAGCTTTTAAAAGTGTTTGTGACAAAGAAAATTGTGGAAAACTCTGGGTAGCAAAAGGAAAATTGTGCCCTAGAAGTTGGAAATGCTTTCTTGTGAACTAAGACATGTTGTGTTAATGGCCATGAAAAATGGTTGAAATGGGCTCCTGCCATGGAGTCAGTTGAGAAAAAAAAAAAGTGTGGTTTTGCAGTTTAAATTTGCCTGCTCGACAATCACCGTGAGGAGAAGAGCACTCGAGATGAAAGAGGCTCATTTGTATGGCGTTGAGTGATTGGTGAGACTGCAATCAGTCCCACCCCAAGCCAGCTCTAGAGCGACTGCCTAGCATTCAAGAGGGAGCTTGAGTGGAGTGTGCATACTGGCTTGTTAAGAGGAGCGTCGCAGTGACTGAAAGCACTGTAAAAAGTTCAAAAAACAGACTTTTCTGTCTGAATTCAGGCTCAACCCGCATCTCGATTGACTGGACTGTGAGTGTGGTGTTCAGAGGGACGATTGGCAGGACTGCCAACCCGTTTCTTTCCAGAGGCCTCCAAGACTGGCTGCAGGCCATTTTCCATTGCAGCAAACAGCTACTGATAACAGTGAGTAACAACAGAAATAATTGCTCAAACTAAGTGATTTTGCCAAAAGCCAGCTGAATCTGTGTGTAGCAGTGTAATCTCTTTGCAAATAAGGAATGTTAAGTTTTTACCAGTAAAAGCAAGCATTTTAAGCCATTGACTGTGAGCATAATTATAGGTTCAGCGTCAGTATAAGTTTCAAAGCCATGAGAGAGACTGTGAGTTGTACCAGATATGCAAGAAGAGTTACAGGCAATCCTGTGCTATGAAATACTGAGGCTTTAAGGGACTGTGAGCTAGAGCAATGTCTTCAGCAAGTGAAAAGTCCGTGACAAATCATATAAATGCGCTAGGAAAAAGAACAGTGCAAGTTTGTGCAGTTTGAGCAAAGTTATTAGTAGAGTGTGTAAATTGGATGCGCAGTGACCCAATTACAGAATGCTGATGCGTAGGAGTGCTGCCTCCGCCATTACATGGTGAGGTAGTAATGTAAACACAGCAGCAGAGGAGCCATTTTGAAAGAGAGAGAATGTTTTCAGTGAAATGGGACTTGAAATTTATTTATTTATTTATTTGTTTTTGTTAACCAGGTAAGTCACACTAGACAGACAAATGCCTATTTTCAGGTGCGACCCGGGAGGGTTACAAAGGTAGAGGCATACAAGAACAGTGAAGGAGTCAGTTACATACAGTTGAGCAAAAACAGCTTAACAGGAATTGGATAGGCAACTGACAGTATAAGTCAAATTTAGCAAACAAGAAAATAACAGACATAACCTGGGATGAATAAAGGAAGCAAGACATCGTTAGAGTTGATTAGGACATGATATATACGACTGTGGAACATACAAGACAATTGTGGGACATATTTGGTGGGCTTGGGAGTGAGCAGCAGGATACATAACAAGAGCAATTAGTGCAAACAGAAGTAAGTGCGGGGTGTGTGTGGGGGGCGAGACAGGAAAATGGGGTGGGGTGGGGGCTAGATGGAACAGGTGAAACCATTTGGGAGGGAGGGTAGAGGGAGAGTAGTGAGCGGATGACCAGTACGGAATTCACTACCAATTCTGGAGGGTAACTGCAGTGGACACTGGGAGCCCTTAGTACATAGGTTGATTAGGTGGACTATGAGGTACAGGGACATGTGGAGGAAGATTTCAAGAAGTTCCAGAGAGAGGTTTTGAAGTGGTGATGGGAGGAGTAACAGTGAGTGTTTGTTTTTCTCTGCAGTCATGGCCTCAGGACATCTTTCTTATTTCAACATGCCTTTGGGGTCTAAGAATTTATTAAATATGGCAAGCAGTTTGTGTCTGAGTAGTAGTTATTATTTTATATTAGTGTAACCCCCCTGTTACCCAGGGTTACTAGAATCCCAGTAAGACCTAGTGGTAGGCAGGGAAGGCAGCTTGTGAAACTCCACTTAAATGGATTTCACACTGTCTCACTCTGTTCTCAGTCTCAGCTGAGACTGAGGGATGACATCATTTTAGAACTGTCGCAGCTGCATAAGCCACACTGGAATGTTGCAGTTGGAGGTTAGAGTAGAACGTTGGGGAATTTGAAGGCAGTCTGTGTGCAGTCTTAGAGAGAGAGACTGTAGTGCAGCAGAGTGTGTGCAGACTCTCAGAGCTTTAAGCTCTGTTTCAGAGCTACTTTTGTTCAAGGTGGTGTTTCTACCTGAAGAGGAACACAGGAACTGGTAATTGAAGTGGTGGAGACCGCTCTCAATGGTTCAGAGCCCCATCCCTGAGGGGATGGGGGGAAGGTTTCTGCTTGTTTTCCAGGGGTAACCCCCCCCTGGGTCCGGCTAAGGGAAAAAAGCTGCCTGTATGAGTTGTGCTGAGGAACCAGAAGCTCTGTAAGAGATTCCTTGTGGAAGAAATGCCTGTTGGGCAGCTGCAACCAAAGGGTGAGTTTGCTCTGAAAAAGGGCCAAGTGTTTTCACCTGAAACAGAAGGAAACTAAAGGGACTGTTACTATGGGGTCAGGAAAAGACAGCCAAGTACAGTTGGAAGATGTGGGGATTGGACTGCTTAACTCAGTGGGGGTCTAGAGTAATGGACAAAGTCACTTATAAGTATGTTCAAGGCCAGCACAAAATGGAAAAAAAGAATGTGGGGATTGGACTGCTTAACCTGTGGGAGGTCTAGAGTAATGGACAGTGCCACTTATTTTTAACTATGTTCAAGTCCAGCACAAATGGGAAGCAAGACAAGTAGATTGAATGTGAAATACATTTAGCAAGAATCTACACAGCAAAGTGTTAAAAGATGAGGTGTTTACAGTCCAGAGAAATGGCCAGGTATGAATTGTGGGAGCGAGAGGTGGGAGACCCCCATCAGTAGTAACCAAATTCACCCTCTAGGATTTGCTCTGAGACACCTTTTTTTTTCCTCAGGTACTTGGCCAGTACCTGAGGAAAGTACCAGACGGGATTAAAGAGAAGGATTCCCTGATGGAGCCGAGGTGCTCTTAGGTGGTTTAGGGAGCCACCAGAAAATGTTTCCATGAAGTATGGAAGGTGTCCAAGTGCCTGGCAAGGGAGCCAAGCCAGGGAAAACCCAAAGTAGTGTACAAGTTCGGGCTTGTAACCCAAAGCAGTATACAAGTCCAGGCTGTGTGCCCAGTGTGTTTTAGAGCCTGAGGGCTAAAGTCATGAGGATGTGTTCTGGTCTCCTTTAATCTGCATTACCAGGAGTGTAGCCCCGTGGGGGTCCACCTATGCTTTGTTTATTCTGTTGGATGTGAATAAAAGCCACACTTCAGAATCCCACTTCTGGTATTGGACATTACAGTTATTGCTTCCTGTGTTTGGAGTTACTTGGGTGCCCCAGTGCAGAGTAGCCAAACCTAGCCTTTGTGCCGAGTGACATATTCCTCCCTGAACCCAGCCCACCTGGTATTGCTGTCAGATGGAAACGGCATACCGGGTAGGGGTTACATTAGTGTGTGTTATTTATTACTATTTATTTTTATTGTATAATTGTATGTGTTTATTTATATGCCATTTGTCTGTTTTAAAATTTTGTAAGGCTGCCATGAGCCTTTGGGGAAGAGTGCCCAAAGAAATAAAATCTACTACTACTACTACTACTACTACTAGTACTACTACAGTACTACTACTATTAAAGCGAGTCTCTTGTAAGAGAAAAATGTCAAATGGAAGATCCTTAAATATCGTGAATAACAAGCTGCACCTGCAGGGATGCTTAATGTTATTAACATTAAGCGTGGCTATGTTTAGGGTGGTATCCATGGTAGGAAGGGAAGAACAACATCGACACATCAGGTGGCAAAATTCATGTTACTGGAGCTTCTGGTGTTCATTTTCAAAATCTTTCTCTGTTTCATGGTAGCCTTTTGTTTACCCCTGTCTTTGTTTGTGTCAGAGGAAAGGTTCTGCATTGAGGACTGTTGCCATGCTGAATAGTATTCTGAGTTGAGACTATCCTCTGTGTCCCCTTTGTTTTGGTCCATAGTGTGAAATCTGTTTTCTAGAATAATCAGAGGGGTATGCATTAATGTGTGTGGAGGCTTAGCATGAGTTTGTGGGTGCTGTAAAGATCTCTTCGTATTGACCAGCATCATGTTTGGTGATGGTATACTGACATCTTCTTTGCTGGTAAAGTGTTAATGTCCATCTCTTTGTGCAGCATCTCAGAGTTGGACAGGAGTGCCATAGATGTAGCAAATTGTTCCTGTTCTATGAGTTGCGCAGTTTCCTTTGAGTGGGTGGATGTGTCTTGTGTGTGTCCTGATTCAGGGTGTAATATAGCTACGTTCTTCCTCAGGTGTTTCAGTGGAGTGTGCCATCTGATGGGCCAGGTATTGATGTTTCTTTTGTTGTAAGGCTGTTTGAGCCGCATTCAATAGGCAGTCCTGTAGAGGTCTGTCTTCTCAATTGTGGGTAGCCCATTTACATGTTTGATAGGAATTACCTATATCTCTGCAAAGATTACACTCAAGGATTTTGGAGCAGTGCATGCTGACATCTCCAAACTCTAAGCAAAAGTTGCATCTGATCTTGTCACATATGTTGCTGAGGTGATTTTCAGATCCACACTTAAAACAAGTTTTCGGTTGGCCAGGGTAAAAACACTGGCCTCTATCATGTCCTAGAAAAAACACACTGGGAAGTTGCTGCAGTCCAGATATGCCATATCTCAATTTCACTTTAAATTTCCAGTTACCAGTCCATATATCCTCTGAGTCCATTATAGGGGTGGGGTCACCAATGACATCACATTTTTGTGACAACCAATACTTTAAGTCATAAATATTCACCCCTTTGTTGCATAAGAGAATCCTCACCATGGGTAAAGCAGGTTTTATGAGGGAAAAGGAGACCATATTGGTATGGATTTCAGGGAATTGTAACTGGACCAAAACCTATCCAGATTCACTGGGGTTTTAAAACTTGTGTCAAAATAGTGTTCCAGAGAGGAATGTATCAGAGCATAGATTTCATTTGCCAGGTGCTGAAGTGAGTCTTTCAGCAAGGTCTTGCCAATGTATTATCTATCTTTTGGGATAACCAGACCCCCTATGCACATCAAACAGACTATGTTCCATCTCTGCATAGGAACTGGTACTGTCCTATTAGTATCATTTTGCTGGAAAAATCTCCAAATCTTTGCTGGGTTTGTGGTGTCTAAATGAAACAATTGAGGCAGTCCAGTCCTGGAATTTTGTTGCTTTGCTTGTTTTGTCCTGTTCGCCCATGATTCATGAATCTTGTCCTGTGTGTGTTCTAAATCTGTGTCCAAAGGGAGGACTATTGAAATGTCAGATGAGGTTTCCTTCAGGGGTGTATATGGGGCTGTCAGAAACTGGTGTAGAGGGAGATAAGGTTAGTATATGCATGGTCTGACCTGTTACCACAGTGGGTAATGTGGGAAAGCCTTGCACAGTAGGGGAGAGAGTTGGAGTGTTCATGTTAGGGAGCTGCAGTGACATGGGAAGGGGGTGTTGTACACATGTCCATCCACACTGAGCCAGCTAGTGATGCATCACACTTAGTAGGATCCATAGCACTCAAAACAGTCATATCTGAGATAGAAGGTATTTGTAATTTACCATGTGTTATTGTAGATTGTTCTCTGGACATTGAAGGGAGAGGGCTCCATCATCCTGTATTATCTTTATTCCAACATACTCCATTCAGAGCAATGTCCTTGTTCCAGTCAGAGGGCAGGTAGTCAGTAGCATAGTAATGGCGAGGTCCTTTGCGAGTTCTATACAAGTGCATGTGCTGGTTTGCCGGTTATAGTATCGGTGCTGCATTGTGTACTGGTCCCAGTGGGATAACAGGCATAAGGGAGCTAGAGGGAGCTGGAATAAAACTGTGGTCCTATGTGGAGATGACAGGTTGGGCAGCGGCACCTTTTCCAGCTTGCCATGCGGGAACTGTAAAATAACAAGAGGAGTCAGGATGGAAGTGTCTGTTCAGTAATGAATAGCATTTTGTAGTGACAAAACCTTATCAGTTGTAATGTGCTGGGCTAGAGCTGGAGGCGTGCAGCTGACCATTGGCAACTCCTTTGAAGGGGCTGCATCACCCGGCCTCTCAAGCACAGCTGAAGTGCCAATAGGGGTGGAGGTACTGCTCTGGATGTATGCTCCGATTTGTGAGAAAGCAAACTACCCTTCCTAAGTTGAAATTATGCTTCTTCCTTGGTGTTCAGGAATAATAGGTACGATTTCTTATTATCCAAGGACCGTTGCAGCTGGTTGTTGGCTTCTAAAAGCTGAGTCTCAGTTAACAATGTCTCATCTCCGATGTCCTGTACAGTGTCTTGTGGTAGTTCTTTAGAAAATCCAACAGAAAACTGATAAAAAGTCTGTGTCATCCATGCAAGTAAAGCCTCTGTGGGTAGGGTACTGGGGAAGGAAGCCTGCTTCTCCGATCCTGGGGTAGCAACCCCATTCTGCTAAATGGCAGCCATCTTGGTCCAATGACCAGTGTTACCCCCTACTGCAAGAGAAGGGGAATGTTTTATTAAAACTTCCAAAATAATATAGTATACAAACACATTAAATTCATGTGGAAAATAATAAATAATAAATAGTACTTTTCAAGTTTTAGCACCAAACAATAAATCCTTCCCCAACCCCTTCTTACCCTAGAATAGCAATTGTCAAAACCAAACTCAAAAGACGCAAAAAAGGAAAAAACAACTCCGTTTTTAAAAGAAAAAATAGGATAACTCATCTGCTTAATAGAAAGAACATCAAACTGATGGGGAAGCCTTTATTATCTGAAGATCTAACACCCCCCAAGTGAATATTTACTAAAATGCTATCATGTTTCCTCAAAACCTAGTTTTAGCCATTATCCAACCATAGCATATTTTTCCACAATTTTGTATATATATTTGCTGGAACTTTGTCCTTCTCCTGTTTTTGCAATGATAGAATATTATTACGAATTGTCCAAAAAAGCTGTTCTGGTGTAATACTCTCCCGGGTCGTTCCTGAAAATAGGCATAATACTTGTCTAGTGTACTTACCCGGTAAACAAAAGCTAAATAAAATAAATAAATATATTGTTTCTGAAGTGTCCATTTACACCTGAAAGGCCATATGTGATATTTAAAACATAGTAAAATTAAATGCCTCATGCTGGTATTATATTGCCACCATGCAGCTGGTAAGACACCTAACAATAAAATCTCTATTCAGTAAATTAAAAGGATAATTATACCAGTTTGCATATGCCACCATCCAAAATGGAGTGGAAATATATGGACATTCAAAATAAAGGTGTTCCATAGTTTTGAGTCTTTCATTGCAGAAATCTGTCCTAGGACACATCCTTTCATTCACTTCCTTAAGTTTAAGATTATTTTTGACATTAAGTTATTTATGTAAACATAGCCACAAAACATCCCACATATGAGCTGGGGTTCTATTCTGTGACAGCATTGACTCAATTTGCCGTTCTTCTGTTTCCTGTGTTCACCCAAAGGATGGGGTCTCAAAAAATACTTTGACAAAAGCTGGGCATACATTTCTTTCCTTGACAGTTTCAATATTGACTGTTTCAAAATTACCCATAGTTTCAATTTCCCAAAGCAGCACTGAAAATAGCTAGGTAATCCATGTAAGGGTTTCTGCTTAGGAATAGCATTTTCCATATCCCAACCCTGTACCCGGGGCTGCACTTGATCTACCAGCCAGGGCCCCCAGATATTATTTTTATTTTGCAACAGAGGTTTTAAATTACTATACAAGAACATACAAAAAAAAGAACACAATAGGGTTCAACATCCCCAGTCCCCATTTAGAAATGGGTAAGCATGTAATACTTATTTTAATCAGGTTCAATCTACTCCCCCAGATGCTTTGAAAAAAAAAAATACTATTAATCTTTGTCTCCAATTATTTTTTTTTGGGGGGGGCATGGTGCATAAATGCAAAAACATGCTAACTAAATATGTTTTCACCATATATACCCTTTTCTTTTTAGACATACACCACTTATTTCATCTACTCACTTTCCTTTGTGCTTCTTTAAGAAGAAGGTTGCAGTTATGGAACCCGATATCTCCTTGTCCAAAGCAAATTCCTAAAACCTTACACTCAGACTGTACTACAGGAATTTCTATCACTTCCTTATATTCTGTCACATCTGGTCCAGTAGTAATACACTTACTTTTATCCAGGTTAATTTCAGATCCCCTTCCCTTCATGAAGTCAAACACTGCTTCAATTACTTCAATGGAGGGAAGGTCTGCTAAAATAAGACAGACATCATCAGCATAGGTGATGGTTTTAATTTCCATATCGTCACTTGTTACTGAAATTCCTCTGATACTTTCTATACTATTTGTTTTATACAGTAAAGGTTCCAAGGTCAAAATATACAACATGGGGCTTACGGGGCTTCCCTGCCTCATTCCACTTGTTATCCTACTTGCTTTACCCACCCACCCATTAACATATGGGTCAAGTAGAGCAATATTACAACATGTCTTAATCCATTGTATAAAAGGTTCTGGAAAACCAAATTTAGTCATGCATTTCCAAAGTTAGGAATGGGTCACCCTATTAAAGGCTTTGGCCTGGTCTAAACTAATGAGAAATCCCATCACTTCTTCTGAACTACCCTTTTCCATGATCTCTCTAAGTAGAATTAGACCATCTATGATGTGTCTACCTGGAATGGAGCAAAACTGTGTCGGGCCAATTATGCCCTCTAGTACTACAGTGAGTCTGTTACCAAGAAGGGTTCCATGTTAAAATCGTGACAGCAAAATAGTGCCAGAAGCATAGCATTACAACAGCACTGTAAGAAGCATGAAGTCTGTAATATTCCTTCCCTCCTGGGATGGATAATATTCATTAACGAAGTACTATTTAGAGAAGTTTGGCATTACTGTTTGGAAGAGGTCTGGCATTACTAAAGGTGTCTGTCACGGGAGGTGGAGGTCTGTTTGAAGTCATTAATTTGATGTTCATGCTCATGGAATCTGTAAGAAGCATGATTAATTAGCTTAGTTCTGTTTGGAAGAGGTCTGGCATTACTAAAGGTGTCTGTTGTCACGGGAAGCGGAGGTATGACTAAATGGTAGTCTGAGGCATTTTTTCGCTAATTAGGCAGACACTATTTTTGATGCTTACATGGTAGTGTTAGTCGCTGTAATGTGTTCTGTGCCTTTGTGCCTGATCGCCGTTCAAGGGATCGCTATTTTGTACTCGCTATTTTAGCCCTTGCGATTATATAGTCACTATTATCAAGGGTTACCCCAAGAAGTTTAATGAGAATTTTGCAATTCAGTAATTCTTTTTCTCCTGATTTGTGTAACAGAATTAATAAACCGTAGTACATACTGTACTATCAGGTAATTGCTGTTATGACAAACACTCATTTAACATTTGCACCATTTCCTGAGCTAAACTCTGACAGAGCATGGTGTACAATTCGTTTGGCAACCCATCCTGCCCTGGTGCTTTGCCTGTATATAAATTAGATATTACCCTCTGTAATTCTTTAAGTGTAATGGGTGCTGTTAAAGAAATAAAAAAGTGTTCTGGAACTTTATTCAGTTCACATTCTGCCAACCATTCATCTATAGAGTCCTCTGTCAAGCATGGGTTTACTGTAAATATGTCTGTAATATATCTTTCCATTTCATTCATTACTTCCCTCCTTTTATTGATAACACTACCATCCTGTAGCTTAAGGTGTCTTAATTCTTTCTTTTTCTGTTGGTTAGTACAACTATCAAAGGGATTTGTATAAGCCTGTCTCACCAGAGTCCCAAACTATTGCTCAATTTCTAGAGATTTCATCTGGTTGTATTGGATCTGAACCATCTCTTCCTTAATGTGAGAAAGCATTTAATTCTGTACATATTCCCTCTGTTCCACCGGGATTGTAATGTTTGTAACTGGATTCGAAGTTCCCAGTATCTGTCTTTTTTCATTTTCCCATTAAGCTTACCTATAGTTTGGAAATACTCCCTAAAGTCCTTTTTACTATCTTCCCACCATCCATTTTTAGAATCATATAAAAAAAAACTGGCTTCCAAGCCTCAATAACATTCTGAAAATCTTCAGCCACTAGGGGTTCTTCTAATAGTGATAGGTTTAATTTCCAATAACCAGGTCCTTTAGTGGTTCCCTGTAATTTTAAAATGTTTAAACTAAGCAAACCATGGACTGAAGTGGCCACTGGAGAAACCAAAGGATTTCTAAATACTAGCATACAGGTAATTAGCCAGTAATCTATTCTGGTTGATTTCTGACCCTGAAAATAAGTATGGGAGCTGTTTTGCCAGGACCCAAAAATGCGTCGCATAAACCTGTTTGCTCTATCAGGCTATTAAAGAAACCAGCATCGCAATAGATTTTGTTTGTTCTTAAGCCTCTATCTGAAGTAAATCTACTAATATTAAAATCTCCCCCAAACAAAACATTTTGGCTGTGTGTAGATATGGCTGCATCAGGTGCAATAATTCTAGCCATGCTACCTTACTTTGTGGAGCATATATATTTAGTAGATGGAAATCTACCCTCTGTATTCGAGTGTCTAATAACAATGCCCGCCCGGGACAATAGCTACCATATGAGTAACTGATATTGCTGTATCGGTAAAACAAATACCCACCCCACAACACAGATCCCTACCCCAGACCAATAGCTTGGTCCCCAAAACCATGAAGCTGAAGCTGTTTCAAAATCCTCCATTGTATACAGCCTATTATAAAATGGCAAGAAAAAATCCTGGACTCTGATTGGTCAGTCTTGGGCTGGACCCATGATGTTATCCCAGCACAACATCACAGGTCTAGTCTCAGCCTCACTGTGAACCTGTAGATGATTGTTTGCTTGATTTGCATTTGCTTGATTGTTTCATCTTCTTTTAAAAAACAAAAATATTTTTCCACAAAAAAAATCTTTAAAATGATTTTTTTTATTCTGTATAACAATGAGCCATTGTATAATAGTCATAATGCCCTCCAGGGTGTGTGTCATTTGGGATAATGTCACGCCTCAGTTATTGGATGCACTCAGCCTGTGGCCTCGTGCCCAACCACCTGAGGCATAAAGTTATCCCAGCATGACACACACCCTGTTGGGCATTATTGCTTAAGTGTCCTGTAGAAAGACAATATCATATATTTAGAAAATAGTTCAAAAGTAACCAGTCTCTCTTTTTCAGACCTGATGCTATTTATATTCAGACTAGCTACTGTTAGCTCATAATTACTTCAATCCGCTTTCAAAGTGTTAAGTTGAAGTTTTTCTTGAACTTTTCTTTAATCCAACCATTGGTCCCATCCACTTTTTCTCTTTGACTTTGCTTGATTGTTCTTTAGTCACCTCTGACTCAGAAGTAACATCCATTTGGGATGAAGTCAAGGATGTATTATCAGAGTTTGGGTCGTCATCCATCTGTTCATCCTGTAAAGCTTCAAATTTGTTATAGCTACTGTCTCTGAAATGGGTTCTGGCTCAGGAATTTTAGTTAACCCTTTTCCTTTCTTGGAAACCAGCTGAAACTCAGGTTGTTCAGAAACTGCAGTGGGATTGGGGGAGGGAGGAGGGAGGCATGGTGCTAGCAGCCAGTATGGTATGGGATTGTGCTTCAGGTTGTGGGAATGTGGCTGCTTCAGAAGTCCCTGGAATGGGTTGTAAGGAATAAGTAGACTCTTGTTGACCTGTCTCTGCTGGTCGAGTTGGTCGTTCAGGTCCTCCTGTATGTGTAGTAGAAGAGGTAGAAGATTCATGCCTTCTTTGTGCCAGAGGCCCTTGTGTGGCCCTGCCCCTGGCAAAGTGTGCTGCTGCTCTTGCAGTTTTTAGGATATAGAAATCCTGGACTCCATAGTCTGCATCCTCCATGTTGTGTGCTGCCCAAGGGCAGTCTGTGAAGGTGTGACCTACTTCATCACACAAGTTACATTTGGGTGTGTTAACACAGTGAAAACCTGAGTTACCCAGTTCACCATATTGGGTACACTGTATTACATCACATGATGAACTAATGTGCCTCACTGAACCACATTTATAACACCTGTGTGGTTGTCCAGGGTAAAAGATGAACCCTTTATCCCTCCTGGTGTAAATATAGTTGGGCAGGTGTTGAAAATCATTGCCAGTGTGAAATAGTTTGACTTTCAGCCTCCAACACCCATTTCAGAATCTCTTTTCGTCTAGGATCGGTTCTGGAGTCCCCTGTACATTACGGTGCTTTTCCAACCAATGCAAATATTGGTGATGTTGACCCCCTCATTTCAAAAGAGCACTGTTTTTACTCTAAAGGATTGTTTAGTCAGTGGTATCACTTGAAAGGAAGTCCATAATGGATTTGTTTTTAGTAACATATGCTTAGCCCAGAAACGATCTAGCAACTCGGGGGTGTGGAAACTAATATCAAAAGTGTGTTCCCCTGTAGTATGAATCAGGGCATACACATCAGCAGGTGTGAAACCAAGGGACTGCTTTATTAAATATTTTCCCACATACTGTCTGTCAGGAGGTGTATCCCAACCTCCTAAATATCTCAAGCATATGACATTTTGCCTTTTTACCAGTTTCACTGGTTTCTGAAATAAACTAGCATATGTGGTCTTGTTAGCATTGTTGTTACTGCCTTGGGGGGGGTTCCCCCCTCTGCCCCTAACCCCCATCTGCCTTCAGTACCTTGCCCAGGTTCCTCTTGTTGTGCATCATAAAATATTTTAGGTTGTGTACCCACTGGAGAAAAGGAATTGCTGCCTGAGTCATTTGTGTCCATTTTGTCTCCTGTGTTGTCTTCCATGTTCACCAATTCCTCTCCATTCTCCATTTGGGTGTCCTGCCCAGAATTTTGCACATTCTGTGATTTTGTGTAGTAGTTGGGGTCTGCTGTTCATTTCCCTGTTTGGTCTTGAATCCAACCTGCCTGTCGCAAAGCTGTATTAGGCGTCCATGGCTCCTGACTTCCTGGATTCTGTTTGCCCTTGTCTGATGTCTCCGGAGCTATTTCCTTTTCCAGGTTACCACTTGGTTCTCATCTGCCCCCACCAAACACAAAAACCTTTGGGAGAAACTTTTCAGTTGAGTCAGGTGAGCCACCAGGCATCTTTTTTCATTTTTCTTTCGTCCTCCAATTTATTTTTTGCCTCTAAGAATTCCTTCTCCGCCAACTTGATTTGCTCCTGTAAGAGTGCTTTCTGTTAATTCCTAGTGCAATGACTGTTCCACTTCTGAAAAGTCCATCTCAGCATGACTGAAAAGCTCCTCAGGTACTCTGCTGTTCACCTGTACCTCTCCTGTGCACCCATGGAGTACCGTCTTCATGTCTGTCCTCCATAGTTTCTACCACGGAACTGTGCTTCTCCTCCATTGCACACACCTCTGGGACAGTGCCCACTCACAAAGAGTAGGGCAATTGTTATTGTAATAACATCATAAACAAAAACAGTATTACATCATACTGAAAACCAAAAGAAATCTTTAACACAAACTATACATCATATATTGAAAATAAAATGATGTTCAAAGATGTGCTACTGTACATGTGGAACACATTTATCATTTATATTTAATAAATATGGAGAATCCTCTCCACCACCTATGTACTTTTAATGAATTTTGCACTGCCTTATCCTTTTGAAATACCAACTTCATTGCTTGACCCACTAAGATTGCATAAGTGTCACAGGTCATTAATCTCTGGTATAATATCCATTGGCACTTGGCCTGCCACAAACAAAACTTCAAAACACAAAAAAAATACCACCAGGGTTTCAACATGAAATTTACTTAAAGAGGGAGGGTATAAACCTAAAATAAAAGAATCATAGTTTAATTGACTAAGCCAGACCATCTGCCATCTAATTGCTAACTCTTTCTATAATGCAGATGAAAATGAACAATCAAACAAAAACTGTTGCATAGTTGCTTCCTTCCCTATGTATTTAGCATCAGGACAATTCCTTTCTTCAATCACTTTGTGTTTGAGATTCCCTCTTATATTTAGACAACCAAACATGGATAACCATAAAACTTCCCACATATGAGGGGAAATTCTCTTTTTCAGTTGGGTAATAACAAAAATATTATTCTCTGGTGCACAATTCTTAAACACGGGGTCTTGTGGACGGATAGTAAACAACATGGTCACATATAGTTGTTTTGCTGTATTCACCCTAATAACATTTTTGTCCATTTTCCATTTATATAATTTCTGTACTGCTGATTTTAAAAAGGATGGTATTTTAAGTTTTTTGGTAATTTGGGGGGTTCTGGATCCCATTGAGTGAAATAATGTCTTATGGTCTGCTTAATTTATCTCCCTTCTAATGAATTTACAGGGAAAAGTCCTATTTTAATTGTCTGAAAAAAAAATGGAATGGAAAAAAATAATGGGGTCAACCATCCCTAACCCCCCTCTGTCTCTAGGGAGGTATGTAAAACATCTTTTCACTGGATTTAGCCTTGAACCCCACAACATTTGAAAAAAAAAAAACAATTATACAACGTAGTCTCCAGCATGGGGGGTTCATAGCTATATATAACAGCCCTGGTATAAGGAATTGTTTTATTATCTGGATTCTTTTCAGTTTAGATAATTTCCATGCTTTCCATCTCAGGACTTTTGTTTCTGTCTGCTTTAATGCTATCTCCCAATTATGTATGGCCAAGTTTTGAGGTCTGAAAACTACCCCTAGAATTTTTAGAGGTTCAGATGTAATAGGGATGCCACCAAGTTCAAAATTAGGATTTTTTTCCTGGACCCACTATTAAACCCTTACATTTATTAAGGATGAGTTTCGCATTTGACACCTTAGTAAAATTTTCCATTTCTTTTAAGAAAATTAAGTGCTGTATGACTGTAAAAAATAAACAAATATCATCCGCATAGGCTAAAATTCTAAGGTCTCCTACTGGATCTCCATTTGAAATACCTTGCCATAGGGAAAGGCCATCTATTTTTTTTTTGGGGGGTCCAGGGAGAAGATGTACAATAAAGGACTTAGGGGCATCCCTACCTAACTCCTGCTTTCACTTTCACCCCACGTGTTACCTCGTTTAAGATTATTGGGTGAATAGTTGCTGTGGAGACAATAGATAGGACGAAAACAGTATACCAAGGTCGTCTGCCCTATCCAGCCCAAATGACCAGAAAGATGGAGCATCAGTCTCTTCAGTCTGAAAAAGTCTTACTTGATCAATGGTACACATCCAGCTTTCTTGGACAAAACAGACAGCAACAAGAGACTGCCTAATGTGTTGGAAAACTATATGTCTTTTATTGGGGTTCAGTAAACTGTGTGCATTCACAGATCCTACCTTAATGTCATGCATTGTAAAACAAATGTTTAGTTTTAGGTCATTTTCCTTCTTTTCTTTTCTTTCTTAGTTTTGTAGGTCTCTGCCAGCTCCGTTTTAACAGCATCACCAGTATCGGGATGTTGGGTGTCTAATCCCTCATGATCACTTCCTATGTCTTCTTCCTGAGAAAGAACTAAAAAGGAATTTTTAGTTTCAATTTGGTCTTTAGGTTTGGGAGGATCGTTGATTTTGGGGAATTTGGTACTCCTAGTTGATCTCCTAGGAGCTTGTAAAGGGGGGTATCAAGTATCTGGTTTTCTTGGCCTTTGTTTTCGCTAACACTCTGATTGGTGTAGCATACCGGTTGTAAGGTAACATAACAGGTAAGGGGACATCCTGTTTACTATCAGATAGTAAGTCTCCCACTTGTTGTACCTTCTCGGACTGAGAATGGGGGGCTTCAAAGGGTGGTTCCTTAGTCTCTGGTGAGGCCATAGCTGCATCTTGTGCCAGCTGAATTAAAAGCTCTGGGCTGATCACTACAGCCTTATTTTTTGCTGCCCATGGACATTCAGCATACACATGCCCATATTCTTTGCAGAGCTCACATTTTGTGTGATTTGCACATTGTAATGTAATGTGCCCTGTTTCTCCACAATTATCACATATCGGTACATCACATACACTTAAGTGTATTCTTTAACCACATTTGTAACATGCTCTTGGCTGGCCAGCATAAAAGCACATACCCCTGTCCCTCCCTAACATGAAAGAGTTAGGGATGTATTCTATACTACCATCATTTTGTCTTAGTTTCACTTTATATTGCTATCTCCCTGTCCAAAAACATTCGCTGTCTAATATTGCCTCTGGTTCACTGAGGATGGCACATTTCTGGGCTAACCAATAGGTTATGTCCTCCACATGGACTCCCTCATTCCTAAACATCACTGTAATGTATTTAATGAGCAGTTTAGTTAATGGAATCACTAAAAAGAAGGTCCATGTGGGGGGAAATGTAACCTGATTATACCTCTCCCAAAATAGAGCAAGAGCATACGCAGAATGAAAACTGATGTCATAATTATCCTCCCCTGAGATATTTATAAATGCATACACCTCTCTCAGAGAAAATGTTAAAGAGTCTTTCAAAAGCAGTTTGCCCACATGATATCTGTCTGGGCGTGTGTCCAGGCCACCTTTATACTGGATCCGCACTGCGTTGAGACGAGGTGCGCCCCCTTTTTTGTTTTTTGGAATAAGTCTGACAATAATGGTTTCTGAGGAGGCAAAGTTTCCTGATCCAGCTGGTCTGTTTGAGCCATATTCATTGATCCCTCCATGGGGTTCTTCAATACTTCATTTCCTGTTTTCTTGCCAGTAATATTTTGTAATTTCTGCATAGGAGAAATTATTTTTGCTTGTGTCCTTATTCCTGTTTGCTCCTGAGACAATTTAACATTGACTCCAGCTAGATCAGGGTTTTCTATGGCAACCAGTTTGGTGAATTCTGTGAAATGGGGGTCAGCTTATCCCATGCAGGTTCAGATACCCAAGTGTCTGATGAGTTCTATTTCCACCTAGCTGACTGTAAGGCCAACCCAGGGGTCCAGGTATCTTTGGACTGTGTTTGTGCAAGAGCAAAGGCTATTTTTATGACCTCCATTGTTGTAACAACATTCACTGTACTTTGATTTGTGTCCATTAAAGAAACATTTGGTGCAGCCTTAGTGTTGTCAATGTTTCTGTTCGCCAAAGTAACAGCAGTTCTTTTCTCTTGACATGTCCTTCCTTTGGGGTTTAGGATGATTTTTACCCACAAAAGACAAACAATGTTACCCCCTCCTGAAATTGGGGATTTGTTTGATATGTGCCAGGCTCAGTTATTTCATTGGGATTAGTTCCCTGCCCATTTAGAGTGTTAGCGCCTTCTGCTGTAGCGATTGTATGCTCTTTAGGTTGAGCAGTGCTGTCTGTGTTGTATACAGACAAGTTTTCACCACCCTTTTCTCCCTCTGACTCTCGGCACAATCTACTTACGCAGTCTGGACTGCCAGCCACATTTAAATTTATGAGAGGAGAAAACATTACCTTTGTTTCGGGTGCAGTTTCTGCTAGAGCACTGGATAAAACAGATGGAGCTGTGTCATTTGCAGCTGGGCGTTGTCTGTCGCACCAAGATGTTATCGTATCGTAGTTTTCACCTTCAGCTAGGTGCAACATCTGTCCCTTAAAGAAATCTCTCTTCTGTAGAAAGCACTTCTCTTCTGCAGCCATTTGCTCTATTAATTCCTCTTTAGTCATGGGTTTTCCTGATCCATTCTGTAGACTCTGTAGCTCGCTATTTTGAGCAATCATCCTGCTACCATCAGGTTTTGATAAATCCTCCATGGAAAGGAAAATCTTGTTGTCCAAAAAATCCAAATTAACATCAAGAACATTGTTCTCAGCTGTAACCTCTTGTTTTTGGAGGCTAGGGGATGAGGTCAGCTCCCCCACCTCCGAGACATCCATGTCTAACACCTGCACAGGAAGAGTGGCCATCCTGGGAGACGTCCAGCAATTCCCCCAGAGGTGAGTAGGGGAATTTCCCCAGCTTCCTGGCCAACATACCCCTTCCCATAAAACTGGTTCATGCAATTGTCCAAGGCTGTGTGTGGGTGTTGATGTGTGAAATGGCTGCCAATACACATTCAGTCACTTCACTAACAGTCTAGCATTGCTTGTAAAATGCTTTGGGATATAATATGTATGAAAAGTGCTATTTAAATACTGATTCTTACTTTTCTTCTTCAAAAAAATAACTAACTAAAATGTGCTGCCCAATGATGGGGTCAGAGCAGATGTTTTTTACAATGTGGACAATGATTAAGATAGATGGTGAGGCATATTCATATTGTGTCACCAAAGACAGGCTCTACCACTCAGTATATGAAAGAAATGTAAAAATTTAAGCAATGTAGCTTGCTGTGCTTTTATAAAATGGTTGTTATCATAATACCTTTAATAAAAAGCTTTGTTCAGTTGATGAACATTTTAAGGATGAAAGTAATGTATGGGGGGAGAGAATATGTAAACTCTGCCACCAAATTACTTACAGAGATTGCCACACACGTCATGACCCCTTCCTCTGTTATCTGCCCCTTTCTCAGTAACAACTCCCCTGTCCACTATTTCCTGACCATTCTCATCTCTGCCCTATAATGCATCCCCCACCCACACAGGTTTACATGCTTCACCCTCACACCATCACCAGCTCCCTTGGAATCCCTTCCACCACCAATGGCAACCCCACATTACCTGCTCTTGGGCCCTCTTTTTAGCCTCTGCTTCTCACTGCAGGTAGCTCTTTGGTGTCATCTGCCTCCTGCTGCAGTATCTTGATTTTGTGCTGTACTGCAGGTAGAGGAGAAGGAGGGGGAACTATTAGATGCCGGGGATGACTTGGAACAGGACTTTTGTGACCTGTACTTAGACTTGGGAGGACAGCAGGACCAGAGAACAGCTGACTGAAGCTTTTTTATTGATTTTGTTTATTACTACTTTGCTTGTCTCTTTATGGTGCCATGTTTCAGCTCCTATCCAGAGTCCCTTCCTTGTTACTGTGGCACCTCTTTTAGTCACAGCTCCTTGTCCTCCAGCTTACCTAGTTCAAGCTGTCCTCTTTCAGAGTACTCCTGGGAAGAGTGCAGGATTGCAAAGCCATGGATATTGGAAGGGCTACTCTTTTGAATCCTGGAAGATAGGGGGAGAGGCAGGCACTTCTGTCATTCTACTTGCAATGGTGATGTTTTGTCCTCTGGTTTTGTCCCTGCTAACCTCTCTCTTCAGAATCATGTGTTTTTTCCCCTATATGTCTAATGGACTTGAGTTATCAGCTGCCATGGTTCCAGAGAATTTCACCATGTAGATGGTATTTCATTCACAGGCCACTTCTACTCTAGTGTTGAGTGGAATGCAAAATTCCACTGGTGGAATTACAGCAGAATGGCCATTTGGCGTATGGAATTTCCATCAGAAATAAACTGGTCTTTCGATGGAATTCCATCTGTTTTAGAACAGTGGAACACTATGCCGCAGATCAGCAGAATTCCATGGATAATCATTCTGTGAGATTAAAAAGCAATTTCTGTAGAATCAAGTAGATGAATTTGAATGAAAATCCATCCACTTGGTTTCTCATAGCCAGGACATGTGTACAGTGTTGCCATAATGGTGTCCTGCTCTTTTTTTTACTTTTAATAATGTGTGTTTGTCCTTTCGTTTCCGCAAAATATTGTTCTGTGGTTCATAACAATGATAGAATATTATTCTGCCACGCATTTTTGATGATGCTGAGACTGCACTGGAATACTATTCTGTGGATCTAAATGTTTTGTTTCATGCAGTGGAATACAGACAAGTGATATCTGCAGGATTATATACCGCGGATCTGACTCAATCCGCGAGGCTTCACTGTGCAAACTGAGAGTTAGGAGAGTGAGTTAGAGACAGCTAGAGAGAGCACAGAGGGAAAGATAGTTTTTTTTTGTGTGTGAGAGAGAGAGAGCTGAAAACACTATTTACAATGGCAAGTCAGGGTGAGAAAGTGCCGACAGTCCCACCAGTGCCTGAGTGCTGCCACCACCTCTAGTGCCACCACCAGGTCGAGGACAATTGCTGCCCCATTTTCACCTGAAGAAACAAGTATCCATACTGCAGAGGTAATAGAAAATGCAGAAAAATTGTTTGGTGAGAAGCAGGTAGACTACCCCACGCAGGAGAAGATTTGGGCCCAGATTGGCACTAAAGTAAGCAAGGACAGCAAGAGTCTGGAGTGTTTTTTAAAACAACTTAAACATTGTTGGGATGACCTACAGAGGTGGGACATCCATATACTCCAGAGTCTGGGTGGTGCTGTGACCCTGACCAAGTTCCGGAAATGACGACATTAGGCTGCTGGTGAGTGATACTGCATATTATTTTTTAATTTACTAACAATAAACTTGAAACACTTTTGTAAACATTATTATAAGTATAATTAATGGAATGGAGACTCTGAATAGTACTTTATTTTTTAAATTTGTATATGTGTGTAAGGAGGTGCTCTTGACTGAGTGAAGGTAACATCAAATTATTTACTTACTTTAGTAAATTTAATGGACTTTCATTTTTAGGGCCTAGTTGAAGGTTTCTACATATGAGTAAAGGTTGCAGCCATGTTTGTTATGGAGATTAGGAAGCAAGTGTCTTATGAATTCTGTGAGTTGCCCTAGTTGGCAAGGACTTGTTTTTAGCCATTGGTAGTGCTCTTTGAAGGTAATGGCTAGAACCAAGTCTCAGCCAGTCAGTACGCAGGGATTTCCTTGCCCATTTTATAGTACTGCTTAAATAGTATACTCAACAGGGTTGGCAGTATTTAGCTGTACCACACCCACCCGCCCAAGGGCTTTATGTATTCCTGCACACCCTCCAGTGTATGAATGCACTTTGAAATAGTAAAAATTTTCAGGATAATGAGGCTAGATTGCTATTCTTGTTAAGAATTGTTTTTCTTTTATTATATAGAAAAAATATCGAAAATAGTATTTAAGCTTGTTGATCTAATTAATTATACTCTCTTTTGACTTATCAGCAGTTACTCGACCAGAGGTGGAGGAATCTGCTCCAGTTGCTAATGCACCCCGGAACTAGGCAACAGTGGTCAAGTACTGTATATGAAGCGGGACCATCTGCAGAACGTGCAGCAGGTATGAGATAAATGATGTTTTATTTCATTGTGTACACAGTCAGGCTTGTTCTTTTATGCACCAATGAATGAGGGAGGATGGGTCTAAAGCAGCAGCAGTCTCATCTGGGCAGCTAACAGTTCACTCAGCTGAGATTCCTTAGCACAGCAGCACCAGAGAAAGGAGCTGGCATATGGGGACCAGGCACAGGAGGATGGGCCTAAAGCAACAGCATCCTCATCTAGGCAGCTTTCAGTTCACTCAGCTTAAGTTCTTTAGCACAGCAGCACCAGTGACATGACATGGCAGGTGAGGAGGAGGCACAGGAGGACAGGCCTAAAGCAGCAGCAGCCCCATCAGGGCCGTTATCAGTTCCTTCAGCTGAGGTTCTTTAGCACAGCAGAACCAGAGGTAGAAGATGGTTCTATATTGCAGCAGGCACACTAGGAGGAGATGGAGGGGAAGGCACTGGAGGACAGGCAATATGCAGCAGCAGCAACATCAGATAAGGATGAACCTATCAGGGTCGTAGAAACACCAGGGAGATACCTGTGAAGAAAAGTATGAGAAAAATTACATTTTAAAATGCATTGAAATTGCAAGAAATTCAATGTATTCAGTAATTCAACCGGTTTGAAATAGGGACTGAAATTATTTAACCTTAGAGAACAAAATGTATGGAAAAAATACTTACCTTACTGCAGAAGACTGTGTGAAGGCCCACCAGCACCAGAAAGGGATGCACCCAGTCGTGTGTGAGGAAATCCAAGGGAGACACAGACCTGTGAAGAGAAACATGGTAACATAGAATTTGATGACAGATAAGGACCAATGTCCGGGTTGGGGGGGGCGCATAAGCAACTGGAGCAGATTCCTCCTAGTCTGCCCATTTCCCTATTCAGTTTTTGCAATCCCTACCCGAGAAAAAGATAGCCAACTTGGTTAAGAAGGGGGATAAAACCTTTTATAGGTACATTAGGGAGCAAAAGAAGACCAAGGGAGGGATAGTGAGGCTTAATAAAGGGGAGGGTGTGTGGGCAGAGTGGGACAGTGAAAAAGCTGGGATACTGAATGAATACTTCTGCTTAGTATTCCCAAAACAAGAGGAGGGGAGGTACCTAATCCTATCAATAGAAGCACTCTGGATAGGGGGTCGATACCAGTCCTTTCACAGAAGAAAGGGGTCTGAAAAATCTCCTAAAACTGAAGGTGGACAAAGCAATGGGGCCTGATAGGATTCACCCTAGAATTCTAAAAGAACTAAGGGGAGAACTAGTGACACCACTGACTACTCTTTTTAATAAATCATGGGAGGATAGTGGGGTACCTAAAGACTAGAGGAGGGCAGATGTGATTCCCCTTCACAAAAGTGGGAGCAAAGCAGAGGCAGGAAAATATAGACCTGTTGGCTTGACCTCAGTGGTAAAGAAAATGATGGAATCACTTCTAAAAGAAAGAACTGAGTACCTAGAGGTCAGTGGGGCAGAGTACCCAAGGCAGCATGGATTCAGAGTGGAAAGGTCATGTCAGATGAATCTAATTGATTTCTTTGACTGGGTGACCAAAGTAGTAGATCAGGGAGGGGCTATGGACATGGCCTACCTAGACTTTAGCAAGGCATTTGACACAGTTCCACACAAAAGATTAATAAGGAAATTAGCCAGCCTGGGAGTGGGTCCCAGGGTGGTAGCCTGGGTAAAAAATTGGCTGGACAACAGACAGGGCATAGAGGGTCATAGTAAGCGGAGTCCACTCTGAAGAAAGGGGGCTTTCTAGCAAGGTTCAGTACTTGGTCCGGTCCTTTTTAATGTCTTTATAAGTGACACTGCAGAGGGACTGGAAGGAAAAGTATGCCTCTTTGCAGATGGCGCAACGATCTGCAACAGGGTTGATACACAAGGGGGGATGGAAAGGATGAGAAGGGACTTGGCAAGGTTGGAGGAATGGTCAAAACTATGGCAGCTTAGATTCAATGCAAAGAAGTGCAAAGTAATCCTCCTGGGAAACAAAACCCAGGGAAGAGTACACAGTGGGGGATATTAACAACAACAAAAATGGAAAGGGACCGGGGGTAGTCATATCAAATGACCTAAAGGTAAGCAAGCAATGTGAGGATGGCTGGGGAGATACTGGGATGTATAGGGAGAGGCATCACCAGTAGAAAACAGGAAGTTGTTATTCCTCTATACAGACAGCTGGTGAGACCCCATCTGGAGTACTGCATTCAGTTCTGAAGACCCCATCTCCGCAAGGACACAGACAGAATAGAGGCAGTCAAGAGGAGGGCAACTAAAATGGTGCAGGGTCTGCAACAGAAACCATACAAAAGAGAGACTAAAGGAGCTTAATATGTATAGCCTCGAGGAAAGGCAGGAGAGGGGGGACATAATAGAAACTTTCAAGTACTTCAAGGGAATCAACAAAGTCCAAGAAGGTAGCATCTTTCAGAAAAAGACATGTGCAAGAACAAGGGGACACAATATGAAGATAGAGGGGGGGACGGCTCAAGGGCAATGTGAGAAAGTATTTTTTCACAGAGAGGGTGGCAGATGCATGGAACAGCCTTCCTGAGGAGGTCGTGGGGTCAAAAAAAGTGGAAGAACTCAAGAATGCATCAGACAGACATAAGGCAATTCTGGTGGGGTGTAGGAAGAAGTAGGCTGTTGGTTAACTAGGATCTGCAGCTTATCCAATAGGTAGGGGAATGGGCAGACTAGGTGGGCCAAGTGGTCCTTCTCTGCCATCATAGTCTATGTTTCTATGTTTCTGCCCTTATCTGGACTTCCATTCTTCCACTATTAATTGTAAAATGGCTTTGTATGAACAAGTGATACAGAGATTCTTTAAAAGTCATCAGCTGACCATGTGTTACGTTGCCAAGAATACATGCTTGCTTGCTCAAATGCCAGCAGTTCCTTCACTAACCACTGAAAAGGAACAGTGGAGAAGTGTGCAGCACAACTGTCCCCAATCAGAATAAACACGGTGTCACCAATGTGCATGAACTGAGTAGCAAGTCTTGCACCAGCAGCCACCCTGTACCAGAAGTGTGCCAGCCTCACCAAGAAAAAAATAAAAGCCTGATCACTAGAACCTGCACCACAATGAAAATGGAATTACAAGTAGAACCAATGTCAATCAGCTGTAGTACATTGAACCTTCAGCATTTCACAATACATGCATCTGTCAGCTTTAGACACTATACTGACCAGCAGATACCATGCTACAAGTGCATTAAGTCATTCAACAGCATGGCTGTACTGTGGAATGAATCCATGCCTTTTGCTGGGTTGTAGGTACTCTGCCAACCCAACCCCCAGGCATTAATTAATTCTCCATTACAACCATTCTGTGGAGTGGCTTAATGCTTACATACATAACTTAAAAAAAGAAGTACGAAACTTATAATTTATGGCATATCTTTGCTGGCCATGAAAACGACATGGTATACTGTAAGCAGAACAGTATTCCACAGAAATGGAAAATTGTTCCGCAGATAATAAATCCCCCAGCATTACATTCCATTTTCACCATATTGAAGAGGTGAATTGAAGTTTAAATTCAGTCATCTACTTTCTAATGGACATGACATTTGGACACATTAAGTTGTACTTCCTTAAGGAAGTCCACACTGCAGAATGTTTATGTTTTTCAAATTCATTATTTACCGCATACCATTCTGCGGAATAATGTTCCACGGTTAATTGCTTCTGAGGAATACCATTCTGCTCCTCATTTTGTATGACGTGTTGCAAAAGCACCAGAATATTATTCCGCAGATATTCAGTACTTGTCACTGTAGCAATGGAACTGACCATGTTTCCAAGGAAATGCATTTCGCGGATCCACAACATTAGTGGAATCAGAGTTCACTTTTGGAGTTGCAGGCAGCCTGTTACACAGAGAGAAATGTACTTTTTTTGTCTCACTGCAACATTACAACTTTTACCAGTGGCTACTGATAAGCCATCCACCAGCACCACAAGGTGTCTATCTGCTCCCTTTTCAGTAGAGGAGACCTCCATTTTAGTTATGGAGGTTACAAAAAGGCCACTGACCTGTTTGGGGGAGAAGCGATTGGATTACCCAAAGAGAGAGGGGATTTGGACTGCCATAACAGATGAGGTTAGTGGTGATGGTCAATGACTGCAAAGAACAATTAAATGACTTAAACACAGGTGGGACGACCTCCAGAGACGGGACCTGCACATTATTCAGAACCTGGGTGGTGTGGTCACCATCAAGGAAGGGACTAAAAAGAAAAGGCAGCACAAAAGTAGTGAGGGCGGTGAGTGTTACCTAACTGATTTACTTTTCTTCATACTGGTGTATTTGTCTGTTCTTACAATGCTGGTGTGCAGCCAAATAATAATATCTGTTTGTAAAATCAGACCAGTATTACTTTGTATATCGCAGTTTTTTTTTCTTCCTTTGTAGAAATACACCAGATGTTACTAAGAGTGATCTGTGAAACAGAAATCTGCTTGGAAGCTGACATGTGGTTCTAAACTACCACTACATCATTTATGATCTCACAGAGTGTGACATAACATCTAACAACAAAGTCACAATTAGTAGCTGCCAGGTCAATGTTATGTTATGTCACAGCCAGTAAGCTTGCAGTGCTGATGGTATAACGAGGGTGATAAAACTAGATCTGTCTGCTGGGCAGCCACCAGGCACACTTCTGTTCCACACAGAGATGACACTTTATAATGAGCCAGTGGAAAAAAGATAAATTAATCACTATTAAAAACTTATAAGTGAATACTTTTAAAAATTCTGTAACATTTCCCTGGCTGAGACATTGGATTTACTCGATATATAAAACAATGCATTCACTTCCATCTTCCTGTCTTGTCATTGAAGATTTATTTCCATCAGTCTGTTTACTTATTGGATAATATGTTTAATCAATCAGTCCTTATCTTTGTCTGATCAAATTGTTCTGTTTTTTGTCAACAGCAGATTGTCAAGAGCAGACAGGTAGTCAGACTGTTGAAATGGGAGTGACTAGCCCGGCAGCAAGTGAAGGTGGTGTTGATGTCCATGAAGAGTCATCTGTTCAGGAGGGACAACCTGGTATGAAATAATTTTGATACAATATACTACCTGGTTTGCATTTCTTCCTGCATAGCAATCAAAATGTATCAGCATTGTGTGCTGCTGCAACTATCTGCGTGCTAGTGCAATCTTAAATGAAATGGTTCTGTGTCCAGTGCAAAAAGAGGTTAAGGAAGGATGACCCCTGAGAACAGAGGTGTAGATATGATACATAAACTCTAGTTCCTAGATGGTACAATTAAGCAATAAGGCATGACCAAGGGTTATGTTAATGTTAATCACCCCAATGTAAGCACCCAGGTGCAGCCGAAAATACATGCCCCTAGAGGGTGATTAACTGACCATTAACATAACCCTTGGGAGTGCCTTATTGCTATTACAATAAAAATGTTTTTTAAACAGTGTTAAACTATGGTCAGCATATGGTTAAGCTCTACATGTATGTTAATAAAAGTTTGAAATAAGGCTGTTAGAATGTTTACAGGGAATCAGAAAGCTCCATTTCTCAGACCCTTTTTATAATTGAGGTTAAGTGAGTTGGGATATATTAACATTAGTCATGTCAGTAGCATTGCAGTAGGCTCAAGTAGGCTCAATGCTTTAATTTCCATTCAAATACAGTATTGTAAGCAAATATACCTTACCTAAGCTAGAGTGGCTATGGATACCACCAGCAGTGTGCTCTGACAGCATGCACCAATGCATAGGGATTTGTTTTTGCCAAATTAAAGCACGATTACACCCGTGTTCTAAAATGGTCCTCAGTAACATGTGTGAATACACAAAGCACATTAGCTAAGACACATCATGTGTTCAATAACCCCTTCCAGGCCCATGAGTATACTGGGCAGTAATGCACCTCCCAGGTCCATTAATGTCACTCTGGCTTAGCTCTCATGCCTCACAATGCACCTGGGCTGTGCAGTACTGCCTAGTATACCCATGGCCTGTTGTGGGTTATAGCTTTCTTAGTATACACTACAGTCATGGTTGCTTGATGGGGACTGAAAACAAGAGATTCTGACATGAGTGGAGTTGTTATTATGATACCTCCATTCAATGGATAGTATAATGGTCTTTTATTAATTAACCTACAGTGCCAGAAGACAAAGGTACAGAGAAGGAACTAAGTAGGATGGCATCTAAGCACCTGAGACAGATAGAGGCAGCCTTCAGAAGTCACATCGATGCTGAAGAGCAGAAGGCAGCAGCAGGAGGAAGCAGGCTGTGTGGGGCCTCTACAAGCAAAGAAGTCGCAGTGCATGCCTCTACAATGCTGGAAAGCCAAATTAAGGATATCAATGAGAGGATGGAAAGGATGGAGAAAGAGGTGAAAGTTTTAAGGAAAAATCAGACTGATATTAAAAACCAGCATGAAATTGAGCAGGCTGGATACCCTGCTAGGACAGGCTATGCCTGGAAGTAATACACCTGTACCCCCAGTGCCACCCACAATAGGGGCAGAATAAGTTCATCAGTAAATATTTTTGTATTGTGTTTTGGCAGGTATTATTGTTGTTGTTTTATATTGTTATGGTTGTTGTTGGTGGTGTTGAATTGTTTGTTTGTTAAACATTTTTTGGTATTTGAAATACTGACTTCTTTTATTTCATCTCTCCTTGCTATCTAGATGCCTCTGTTGGTGTCCCATGACCGATGGTGTGTGTTTTTTATGGAAAACACTTGGATTGTCATTACCACAGATTCCTGGTTATACAGCCTTTATAATTCCTGCTCACTGCAATTTAAAGATTATCAGCCGCAATTTCCTTTTCTGGGCACGCAACTCATACCATGGAGTCTGTTGCCTGAGGAGCTAATTTCTCAGAAAAAGGAAATGTTTTTATTCAGTAGTTAGACAGCTACTTACACTTGTATGTTGGTAGCGTAACTTCTGACAATGAGCAGAGAGACCACCCAGCACTGCAGACACATCACTGAAATTTAAAGTCTGGTGATGTGAAATAGGGAACAGCAGGGGCTGCAGGCGCTCTGAATACAGACTTATGAAATCAGTACAGGGTGCTTCAGCAGACATTCAAACATATTTCATTAACATATACTTATATACATATAGGCCTCTATTATATATCTTGTCTTAGCCAGGTAGCAAAAAACTGTTTGCATGTTTAGGCTGGTCCTGCTATGCCAACTTCATTATTCTATAGGTAGCACACATGCAGCCACATTAACAACTTCACGTCCTCAGACTGCATTGCTGGTTTCAGCGATAGGGACGTGACTATTGTTTTGTACTCCAAAGTTACAATCTGGCAAGTCTAATGTAAGTAGTTGGTGATATACTGAATGAAACAATTCAATTGCAGGCAATTTTAGCTCCACAGGAAACACAGCTGATTGGTCTTCCCATTACGGAATTTGTTATGTTGCTATAGGTTGCAGTTGCCTCATTGAAATGAATGAAATTAGTACAGAAATAATTGGCACTACCAACTTAGTATGTTCAGTGAAATTGTTATGATTTTTGAGATGTTTCACTGTATTCAATAACATAACTCTTTGTGGGAATTTACTTAGGCAACTGTAAACATACAGGAAAAAAAAATTCTACTTACCTTCATGCATGTTATGAGGTTCCCTAAGCAGCCACCCAATTGTGACAAGATCAGGATGCCCACAGCAGAGCAGGAGCAATAACAGAAATTCACAGACCTATGAAGGGAAGCAGAAGAAATCATTCCTATGAAAACCAGCCATACGTTGCTATAACTCATGGTGCCAGTATACAAGTGAAGTCGGACACTCACTACCGAAAAATACCCACATGGCCCTTCTGTTGTTAATCCTTCTTCACAATGCATGGTAGATGAAGTTGCAATTCTGTTGAAGTACCCACATCCCTCATATAAATGTATTTTAAGGAAAATAAGGAAAGTGTCAATGTAAGGGAAGCCAATGGAAGACATTAACATAACTGTAGGGTAGTAAATGGTAATCCATGACAAGTAGTGTACATTTTCAGATCATCTTCCCTATATTAACTGCTTATGAAATTAAAATCTTTCTTTGGAAACTTGAAACAGTATATACATATTTTTTTATGGTAACAGTTGAAATAAGATACAGATTGATCATGCAAGAGTGATTTCAATTTTACCAGAATTGAATTAGTAGGGTTGATGATTTATGAGAATTTAGGCATTTGATTTACTATTTACTACCCTACACTTAGGTGAATGTCATATGATGGAGTCCCTTAAATTGACGCTTTGCAAGTTTTTATTAAAAAAAATTTATTTGATGTATTTGGGTATTTAAACAGAATTGAACATCCATGTACCCAGCCTGGTGATGAAGGGTTACAACCAGCGATAGTAGTGCTGTATTGTGAGTGTCCAAACACACTTGCATATTGGACAATAAAGCTTTGAAAAAATACAGTTCTCTAAAGGGAAGTTGAAACAAAACATTATTTTGAACACCTCAAAAGTTATAAAGTGAAGATGCATCCACCAAGTCTAGCATCTACCTATATACACATATAATTATTAATTAATCTTCAACAAATACTAGAAGCTTCACTATTTTCAATAACCTAATCATTTGGGATAAGTGACTAAAGTTACAGAAAATACATTGGGAATAAAAATAAAAGGATTATGCTTACCTTCATGCATGCCATCACGGTCTCTAAACAATCCACACATAAAGGAGGAGAAGTATGCCCTCATCAGGAACAAGGGAATGTAAGTATTAATTATACAAATTAGAATGTTGGAACCCAAAACAAAAACTTTCAGATCAGTCATCTGGGAGAGGGGACACTTTTACTGTTTTTTTTTTGAAATTGCATTTTTCTTGCTCCCTTCCCTAGCCTGCCACCACCAACCCATCAGAGGAGACAACTGACATCCCACTGCCAACCACCCAACCCTGACAGACCCTAGATCCCCATGGAGCTGTGGTTGTACCCCTTGGGTAGGAACGAGGCAGGGTCAGACTCGGTAACTTACATATTGTCGGTTCCAGGTCCGTCGGGTGGGCAGAGGCACATCATGGGCACGACACGGTTCCCCATCTTCCTGGCAGTGGCAGGCTCAGTTTCCATTTTTGCCCTCCACGTATAGCAAGCTACAACCCTGACATCATGGCGCTAGGCTCTGATGTCAATGCTGTACTGCGGCCAGCCAGCCCACGTGAAGGGCTTGCAATACTCCGAGCCTCTGCTCGGAGTCAGTCAAGTGTGCAGGCATCGGCCTGTACACTCCTTGGAGAAGGCGAGCTGTTGTAGGATGCTCAAGACCATCTTCCCCCTGCTGACCCACCAGCGACCCGAGTCCGCTCTCAAACCCGGGTCACCAGCATGGTGTGAGGTGTGGCGTCCAGCACCTCAACTCTCAGTGCCTCCAGGCCAGCTGGGACACTTTTACATTGCATTCTTATATTACATGGGAAAATCTAGTCCTGCATCATCCACCCAACCTCATACCTGCCCCTTAAGACATGAAGATCATATCAAAATAACCAGACCTTAACTATATTCAATATCAATAATCTAACAGGCTGGGAGAAGGGAGAATTCAGCAACAGATAATCTATTTGAAAATGGGAAAAAAACTACATACATTCATGTGTGTCATAACATCAGCAACCATGATGGTCGTGGTGGAGGAGCAGGCACAGCAGGACAGTCCACAGGCATCAGCAGCACTGACGTGGCAGCTATAAGTTCACTCAGCTTTGGTTCTGGATAGCAGCAGCATCGATCGTGGTCGTGGTGGAGAAGCAGGCAACAGGCATCAACAGCACCAGCATTGCAGCTATCTATTCACTCAGATCTGGTTCTGTATCATAGTGGCATTGTACATAGTCATGGTGGAGGACCAGGAACATGGGGACAGGCAACAGGCATCAGCAGCACTGACATGGCAGCTATCAGTTCACTCAGATCTGGTTCTGTATCACAGCGGCATTGTACATAGTCATGGTGGAGGACCAGGAACATGAGGACAGGCAACAGGCATCAGCAGCACTGACATGGCAGCTATAAGTTCACTCAGCTTTGGTTCTGGATAGCAGCAGCATTGATCATGGTTGTGGTGGAGAAGCAGGCAACAGGCATCAACAGCACCAGCATGGCAGCTATCTGTTCACTCAGATCTGGTTCTGTATCATAGCGGCATTGTACATAATCATGGTGGAGGACCAGGAACATGGGGACAGGCAACAGGCATCAGCAGCACCCGCATGGCAGCTATCAGTTCACTCAAATTTGGTTGTGTATCACAGCAGCATTGTACATAGTCATGGTGGAGGACCAGGGACATGTGGGACAAGCAACAGACATCAGCGGGAACTATACAGTGGCAATTCCACCTCCCTCCTGCTGCTTGCCATACCCCTATCGATTATACTGGCAGAGAAAAAGGTTGCTTTACTCCCAAACTCAGAAAAAAAATAAGTGGAACACTTTCACAAAATAGTTGGTCAAGGCTTTATTGACAATATGCAAGTGGAGTTGGACGCTGAACACACAACATTACTTACATGGTGCTTGTGGTCATAAAACCCTTAATCGGGGGTCTTGGTAGATGGATTCGCAAATCTGTTGAGATACACATATCCATCATATAAATGTATTTTAAGAAACACAAGTAAAGCGTTACTTTAAGGAAAGCCATCTGTAGTCATTATCAGAAGTGTATGTTAGTAAGTAATAGTATACAATGGTGTGTGAAAATCCTGTAATCTCATTGGTCAAAACATGTCACATGACCGTGGGTAAATCCTGCATAACCCACGGCTAAGGAATGGCATTTATAAAAAACACAAGTAAACACATTTTAAATCTATATTACACAGGGGTCCATTGTATGATCGCAATAAGGCACTCCAGGGTGTGAGTTATTGATGATTTATTCACTTCTGTGTGTGTCACTTGCGCCTCGCGACACACCACACAAGGCGTGGGTAAATACCCAATAACACACACCCTGTTGTGCCTTATTGCTTAAATAAGCCATCAACTGTAGTGTAACTTCTGCAAAATCATTAACCCTATAGTAATTAGATAGTAGTGAAATCAAAATATTTTTTTTAAAACTTGAAATTCTATAAAACTGCTTTTTTAATAATAACAAACATATTGATTGATCGTGTAATAGCTATTTTAATTTTACATTACAATCATTTAGTTAATAAGATACTTAAAGGGATACTGTCAACCCCCTTAGGCCTCAAAGTGTCCCTAGTTTAAAAAACACATTTTATGATTATTCACATTCTATAGAAACTGTTGATACAGCTGGTAGTTTGATTCAGACCCCTTTATTCTTTTAAAAAGTGAAAAACTGACTGCCCACCTTACTGGTGTTACCACACCCAAACATGTTTATTTAGATTTTTTGACCAGCTCCCACTGCATCTTTCCAGGACTCAGGAACACCCCCAACACAATCTAGCCACTGATTATGCAGTGCAGGTAGAAGAGACTGCTGTATCATGAGTGGCTTCACTATTTGAGGGTGTTTCTAATGTTCAGGAAGTGTGCACTAAGAGTAGTTCAGTGATATGAAGCAAAGCAAAGCTGAGTATAGCTATACATTACCATGCATTTTGGTTCTCATAGGCAAGGAGGCAGATAAAGCAACCAGCAATATCAATGAATTTTAGAGGAAGTAAGTGTAACCCCCTTGTTACCCGGGGTTACTAGAATCCCAGTAAGACCTAGTGATAGGCAGGGAAGGCAGCTTGTGAAAGTCCAGTAAAATGGGTTTCACACTGTCTCACTCTGTTCTCAGTCTCAGCTGAGACTGAGGGATGACATCACCAATAGAACTATCGCAGCTGCATGAGCCACATTGGAATCTGCAGCAAAGGGAGTTGGTTAGAATGTTGGGAGGTTTTTAAAGTCAGTCTTAAGTAAGTGAAGTGTGAAGTTGGGAGCTTGCTGGTAAAGCAGCTCAGTGAAGGCTCTAAGAGCCTCAGCCCTGACAGAGGGCTACTTTTAAGTAGAAGGGTGTGTGTCTCCACTTTAAAGAGAGACACAGAAGATTACTAAAGTGGTGGAGACCGCTATTTTTTGGTCTCAGTGCCCCCTCCCTTCGGGGGGGTGGCAGGAAAGGTTTCCTTGCAGATTCCTGGGGCAACCCCCTAGTTCTGCTTGTGAAGGAAAATCTGCCTATGTGTTCCAGTGTTTATTTGGGAGAATAAGAAGATTTATGAGTCACCTGTGGGGCACCTGCAACGTGAGGATGAGTGTCTTCTCTGGCTAAAAGGGCCTATGTTTTTCACCCTGGGACTTGTGTGACAATGTGGGGGATTGAACTACTAAATATTGGGAAGCCTAGAGTAATGGGCTAAGCAAAGTAAAAGTAGGTTCAAGTCCAGAGCTTGTTGGGATACAAATAATATGTAAAGGAGATGTGACAGACGTCTACCCAGAATCTACATTTGAAAGTTTTCAGTAAAGGAATTGTTCAGTTTCCAGGGAAATGGCCGGGTATGGGCTTTGGGAGCTGGAGGTGGGTGGCCACCCATCTTTAGTGACCAGGTCCACCTCTACGGATTTCTTCTGTGGATTTCTACTTTGCCTCAGGCACTTGGCCAGTGATGAGGGAAGTACCCAGATGTGGGATTGTAAGGAAAATTCTCTCTAGGAGTTGAAGACTCTAGTGTGGTTTGGAGAGCCACAACAGGATAATTGGTTCATTCCTCCAATGGACCGCGGATCAAGTGGCCTGCGGGGGAGCAGGGTCAGTGGTGAAAACCCAAGTGTGTACAAGTTGGGCTGTGCACCCAAAGCTGCGTGCAAGTCCGGGCTGTGTGTCTGGTGGGTTTAGAGCCTGAGGGCTGGAAATAGTGATAAAGTGTTCTGTTGTCTCTAGTCTGCATTACCAGGAAATGTAGCCCCATGGGGGTCTGTCTATGCTTTGTTTGTTCAGCTTGGATGTGAATTAAAGCCACACTGAAGAATCCCATTCCTGGTTCTGGACACTACAGTTATTGCTTCCTGTGTTCGGATTTACTTGGGTGCCCCTGTTCAGAGTAGCCAAACCTAGGTCCCCCTGTGCCGAGTAACCTCATCCTCCCCGAACCCAGTCCCCACCAGGTATTGCTGTCAGCTTCAACAGCATGCCACCTGTCATTTTGCTAGAAAGGCAGGGTAGGGTTACAAAAATGGAGGCACTGCTTTGGATTTTGTTCTGGGAAGGAAGGTGCTTGGGCAAGGGGGCTAGCATTTTGGCTATCTGGCAGTTGGTAGCCCAAAAAGCTGTAGCAATTTCCCTAGTGTGTTGCTGTGTGCTGTGGATCTTGTGCTGCTGTTTAAAATTGCCAGTTGTTTGCCAAGGAGCAGTAAAGCCAAAGAGTGTGCCCTTATCCTGCATCAAAATTGTTTACAGCATTTTTGCCTGCTTTAAAATGAACTGTGGTAAAGAAAAGTGTGGAAGACTAGGGGTAGCAACAGAAAAATTGTGCCCTGGACATTTGAAATGCTTTTAAAATAAACTGTGGTAAAGAAAAGTGTGGAAGACTAGGGGTAGCAACAGGAAAATTGTACACTGGACATTGGAAATGCTTTTTGAATTGACTGAGAGACTGCAGTGTAATAGGCTATGTTAAATGGCTGAAATGGGCTCCCACAGTGGAATCAGTTGGTGAAGAAAAAAAGTTTCATTCTGTAGTTTAAATTTGCCTGCTTGACGATCGCCGTGAGGAGAAGAGCCCTTGCGAGGAAGAAGAGGCTCATTTGCATGGCATCATGTGATTGGTCAGGCTGAGATCAGTCCTGCCCCTCAGCCAGCTCTACAGTGACTGCCCCAGCATTCGAGAGGGAGTGTGAGTGGAGTGTGTGTACTGGCAGTGGAGGAGTGTCGCGGAGTGTTAAAATTGCTGTAAACTTGTCAAAAATTAGACTTTCTTGTTTAAAATCAGGCTCAACCCGCTAATCGATCGTTGAAATTGCAAGAGTGGTGGTTGAAAAGACGATCGGTAGGGCTGCCCGCCCGTTTCTGTTCTGAGGCCTCCAAGAACTGGCTGCAGGCCGTTTTTCCCCATTGCAGCAAACTGTTTAGCAAACTAAAAACTGCTCAAACAGTGATTTTCTGCCCTATGCCATATAAATGTGTGTGCAGCAGTGTAGTCGCTTTGCAAGTAACGACTGTGTCAAGTCCTGCCAGCAAGTGCAAGTCTGTTAAGCCATTGACTGTGTGCATAGTAATGAATTCAGCCTCAGTTTAAAGTTTGCAGCCAGAGAGAGACTGTGGGTTGTAGCCAAAGTGCAGCACTAGTTATACAGGCAATCCTGTGCTAAAAACCTGAAGCTGTAAGGGACTGTGAATCAGATAAACGTTTCCAGCATGTAAAAAGTCAGTGGAAAATCCTGTAAATGTGTTTAAAGCAAGAATAGAGCAAGTTGTGCAGTTTAAGCAAAAGTTATCAGTGGTTTGTGTAAATCGGGTGCGCAGTGGCGTGACCCAGATTCTGAATGTTGATGCACAGGAGTGCTGCCGCCGCTATTACAGGGTGGGGTAGTAAAGTAAACACAGCAGCAGAGGAGCCATTTTACAACTAAAGAGTGTGTTCAATAAAGTGGGACTTTCAGTTACAGTGAACTTTTGTTTATTTTTCTGCAGTTATAGCCTCAGGACCAGCCTAGATTACCGGATCATGCCGGTTGCAGTAACAACAGCAGTGAATAGACTGAGGAATATTAAAAAGTGGTGCTATGGAGGGGAACTACCTCCTCATGTGGCGGTTCCTGGTTATCCAGTGCATGTAAGCCAAATATGCTTGAGAGCTGGAAGGGACGTCTTCATGATTCCTCACTGTGCTGGATGCCTAGAAAAATATGGCTTGTATAAAGCGCCTCAAATTCGGTTGGCTCCCACATGGACAAAGGTTCAGGAATCTGCAGTTGGCAGCACAGAGCACCAGGCGAAGCCTGTGGAGGAAGGCCCCTCAGGGGAGTGTGGCACAAAGCTAAAGGGTGCAGAGTTAGAGACAGAACCAGAAGCTGAAGTTTCGGATGCTGGATCCCAGAAGGAAAGTTTGGATAAAGCATCAATAGACCCCTGGAGAGGGGGTCCTAGCCCAAATCTCTTAGGTGAAGATGAGATGCGGGAGGCCTTTGAGTGGGAGGTGTCGACCTCCGTGCCTAGTGATGAGTGGATAGTCTCAGAAGTGAGAACAACTGCTCACTCCTGGGCTCAGATCCTCAGTGAAGAGGAAGATGAGGGGGAACCTATGTGGCCTTGTGAAAAAGGAACGGGTACACAGCCTCAAGATCTTGCCTCAGAGGAATGTATGGAAGAAAATGGTGATGCCATTGCCCTGGCTTTGCAAGAGGAAGAAGTCAGGGATCCGTGTCTAATTTCTTTAAAAATGTGAAGCTGGCAGAACCAGGACTGGCCACCCCCAAGCCAGGCCAGCGGTCTCAGATTGACCAAAGCAAGTAAAGAGGAGACACTGGTTCATAGAAAGGCAAATGAGATCTATGGTATGACCTTTCCTACCTTTCCCCGGAAAGTCTGGGAGGAGATTGAGAACTGCAGGAAATCCTGTATCTGGGATGAAGCAATGAAAAGTGTGCATCCTGGGGCCAACAAGTATGTAAAGAATAGACTGTTCCATGAGAAGTATACCCAGTGGAAGAGAGGCAGGACACTGTTTATAGACAGAGTGAGAATAGTGGACGGAGAGGGACATGAAATCTCCCACTGTGTGAATTATGTGCACCCAGATGGGGTAATAATTCAAGCTCCTGACCCCCAGTACTATTGGCCTCAGTGCAAGGACCTCCCAGCAAATGTGCCCATGCCTACAAAATGGAGAGCCGAGCAGTGGCAGTCAATACTGCCACACTAGACTGTGAAGTGCCTTTATTGATTCACCAATATGGACATCCAGGACTCAGGTGCCCCACATTCATCAGTCTACAGTGTACTGGCCTTTCCAGAATCCATCGACTGGCCCACCAGATGACTTCAGATCCAGAGAGGACACCAGCCCAGCTGTATTCTGCTCATCGCCTGGTAATCGGATGACGTCAGACCAGCTGTTTTCTTTTTGTTCCTGTTCTAAGGTTCCATCTCCAGAGATGACATCAGCCCAGCTGTTCCCAGATGTGGCCTCCTGTGGTTCCTGGAAGATGTCCTCCCAGCTGTATTGGAAGAAATGCTGCCAGGGAGAGTCTTCGTCAGAGGTGCAGGTCGGTCCCAAAATTTCCATTCTATAAGTGGCTGGTAAGTCTGAACTTTTCTATATTTATGACATTGCAGTACACACCCTACACTAGCAGACTTCAAAATGTGTGAACTGTCCTCAAAGACTCTCCCCTTTGGGACTTTGGCCTGATAAAACTGTGCTTCACCGGGCTCCGGCCCAGGAGAGACTCTTTATTGGATTAGCCTTCGGGCATTGTGGTCACTAGTTGGGACTATTAGGGCACTCCATCCCCCCAATTGTGTATTGTAAATAATGTTGCTGTTTTTCTAATGTAAATACTGTTTTTTGACCTTTTTCTAAAAAATCTTTTTGGTATTCTGCAGTGTTTTGATGATGGGGTTTAGGTAGACTGTGTATGCGGATTAGGAGCGTGTGTTGTCTTTTCTTTTTCTTACAGGTGTTCCTGGAAAGACAGAAGAAAAGACAAGAAGAGAAGGAGGGGCTCATCGGAATTTCTCATTGGTACTTTAGTGAATAGAAATTTAAAGTACTGTATTGTTATGGTTGATGTTAGTGTATTAACCCTTTCCTTCCACAGGTGTGGTTGTGGGGGTAGGGAGGAGACAGTAACATGGTATAAAATGTGGTATTTTAATGGTGTGTGGTTGCAGGTTGCCCAATGTCGGGGAGGTCCCTGGGTTGTTTTTGTTTTGGGGTATTAAGTTAAAAGCAGATAGGTTTTCCCTAGAGGGTTAGAGAGGATAGACAGGCTGTGGTCCTGAATGGCCACTGGGACCGCAGTGCTGATCTATCAGGACTATGCTCTGGATAGTTCTACCACAGCCACTAGGCATCCATAGTAAGTGGATAGTGTAGAGGCTGATATGTCAGCTAAAGGCCTCTAGGCCCTTAGTGTTGCCTGCCTGTGCTTGCACATGGTAGGAGGGGCCTGATCACCCTCCTCCATAGGTAGCACATAGGGTGGGATGGCCTAAGGCAGGGTAAATAATGACTGTGGACAGTCATTTTCCTGGTCAAGGGGGAGTGTAACCCCCTTGTTGTCCGGGGTTACTAGAATCCCAGTAAGACCTAGTGGTAGGCAGGGAAGGCAGCTTGTGAAAGTCCAGTTAAATGGGGTTCACTATGTCTCACTCTGTTCTCAGTCTCAGCTGAGACTGAGGGATGACATCAACAATAGAACTATCGCAGCTGCATGAGCCACATTGGAATCTGCAGCAAAGGGAGTTGGTTAGAACGTTGGGAGGTTTTTAAAGTCAGTCTTCAGTCAGTCTTCAGTGAGTGAAGTGTGAAGTTGGGAGCTTGCTGGTAAAGCAGCTCAGTGAAGGATCTAAGAGCCTCAGCCCTGACAGAGGGCTACTTTTAAATAGAAGGGTGTGTGTCTCCACCTTAAAGAGAGACACAGAAGATTACTGAAGTGGTGGAGACTGCTGTTTTTGGGTCTCAGTGCCCCCTCCCTTCGGGAGGGGCAGAAAAGGTTTCCCTGCAGATTCCTGGGGCAATCCCCTAGTTCTGCTTGTGAAGGAAAAGCTGCCAATGTGTTCCAGTGTTTATTTGGGAGAATAAGAAGATTTGTGAGTCGCCTGTGGGGCACCTGCAATGTGAGGGTGAGTGTCTTCTCTGGCTAAAAGGGCCTATGTTTTTCACCCTGGGACTTGTGTGACAATGTGGGGGATTGAACTACTAAATATTGGGAAGCCTAGAGTAATGGGCTAAGCAAAGTAAAAGTAGGTTCAAATCCAGAGCTTGTTGGGATGCAAATAATATGTAGAGGAGATGTGACAGATGTTTACCCAGAATCTACATTTGAAAGTTTTCAGTAAAGGAATTGTTCAGTTTCAAGGGAAATGGCCGGGTATGGGCTTTGGGAGCAGGAGGTGGGTGGCCACCCATCTTTAGTGACCAGGTCCACCTCTACGGATTTCTTATGTGGATTTCTACTTTGCCTCAGGCACTTGGCCAGTGATGAGGGAAGTATCCAGAAGTGGGATTGTAAGGAAAATTCTCTCTAGGAGTCGAAGTCTCTAGTGTGGTTTGGGGAGCCACAACAGGATAATTGGTTTATTCCTCCAATGGACTGCGAACAGGATAATTGGTTCATTCTTCCAATGGACCGCGGATCAAGTGGCCAGCGGGGCAGCCGGGCCAGTGGGGAAAACCCAAGTGTGTACAAGTCAGGCTGTGCACCCAAAGCTGCGTGCAAGTCTGGGCTGTTTGCCTGGTGGGTTTAGAGCCTGAGGGCTGGAAATAGCGATAAAGTGTTCTGTTGTCTCTAATCTGCATTACCAGGAAAAGTAGCCCCATGGGGGTCCGTCTATGCTTTGTTTGTTCAGCTTGGATGTGAATAAAAGCCACACTGAAGAATCCCATTCCTGGTTCTGGACATTACAGTTATTGCTTCCTGTGTTCGGATTTACTTGGGTGCCCCTGTTCAGAGTAGCCAAACCTAGGTCCCCCTGTGCTAAGTAACCTCATCCTCCCTGAACCCAGTCCCCACCAGGTATTGCTGTCAGCTTCAACAGCATGCCACCTGTAATTTTGCTAAAAAGGCAGGGGTGAGGGGTTACAAAAGCACTCAGAAAATGTGGGTTTTTACCTAAAAAATAATACAATGCAAAAAAGATTGACCATGTCCCTTTAACAAGGAACACTGTCAACCCCTTTAGGCCTCAAAGTGTCCCTAGTTTAAAAAACACATTTTACGATTGTTCACATTTTTTGGGACTGTTGATACAGCTGGTAGTTTGATTCAGACCCCTTTTTTCTTTTAAAAAGTGAAAAACTGACTACCCACCTTACTGATCTTGCCAACCAAAACATGTTTGTTTACATTTCTTGACCAGCTCCCACTGCATCTTTCCTGGACTCAGGAACACCCCCAATACAGTCTAACCACTGATTAGGCAGTGCAAGTAAAGGAGACTGTTCTATCATGAGTGGCTTCACTGTTTGAGGGTGTCTCTAATGTTCAGGAAGTGTACATAAGTTCAGTGATGTGAAGCAAAACAAAGCTGGGCATAGCTATACATTACCGTGCATTTTGGTTCTAATAGGCAAGGAGGCAGATAAAGCAATCAGCAACATCAATGAATTTTAGAGGAAGTAAGCAATCATAAAATGTGGGTTTTTACCTAAAAATAATACAATGCAAAAAAGGTGGACAGTGTCCCTTTAACAGTGTTGATGATTTTTGAAAATGTAAACTACATTTGATATTTTAATATTTACTACCCTACACTTAGGTGAATGTCTTCCAACAGCCTCCCTTAAATTGACAGTTTTTCATGTTTCCATAAAAATGCATTGATTTTAATAATGTGGTGACTATTGAAACAGTCTTGCAACTCGACTTCCCCTTTAAGAGGCTTCAACTGTACCACTACCCCGATTAAGAATTACAACATGAAGCACCAGGGTAGTAGTTCTGTTGATCATCCAAACACACTTGCCTACTGGCAATTTAAGCAATAAGGCATGCCAGGGTGTTGTTTGTACTAGGTTTCCCCATAGTCAGGGGCATGGTAAGGCATGAGGTGAAGAAACACTGTAACAGTTATCAAACCCACAAACATTTTAATAACATTTTGCTAAATAATGGGAATTAGTTCCTCCACAGTAATTTTTCAGCTGTCAATTGTCGGCTGGCTCCACTTCAGGCTTGTGTGTATGTCTGCGTGTATGACATAACTCAGAAGAATTTTGAATTCATGAATTCCATGTTACCATTCCATGTGTGCATGGGGGGGGGTATTACAGTACTGTAATAATGCAAAGCTTTGAATTCTTCTATCCTATGGTAAACAATCACTCAGTGTACTGTATATGAAGAAAGACAGATAACTGACAGGTGAAAATCAACTGTGGCGAAGCTATTTTACATCATTTAGTAACATTTTATTAAAATTTGTGTGTGTTTGATAACTTCTGTAGTGTTTGTTTCTTAAAAGTTGCCTCTGGGACCATTTTATATAAGCAATAAAGTACTTCATTGACATTGGTTGCACTAGGTTTATCACAGTGAGGGGCTGAATGCACTTGGCTTGGCATTGTGCCTTACAATGCCACTGACAGTGGGGTAAACCTACTACAACCAATGCCCTGTCATACCTTATTGCTTAATTAAAAAAGTATTTTGTGAAACTATGCTGTTTTTTTTCTAACTTCTGTCATGAAGAAAGCTTTTGGGTTTACTTGATCTTTAGACTGACGATGATCTCAATACATACAAGGCTGCTTAAGAAAAAGGGGACATGTGATACAGCTGCCATGAAGGAAAATCAGGGGAAATGTGAGGAAATATTTCTGCACATAGATGGTGCTGGACAAACTTGAATTGTGGCTACTAAGAAATATAAATACATAAATGTGCTTCAGAACAAGAGTTCAGTAATGGTAACTAGTGAGTTCACAGTTTAAGACAGAGGCACTAAAAGCAGCGATTCAGTCAAAACTAGGTCTGTGATGCTGCTGATGAACTGTCTGGAAATGTATGTGCTACCTAAGGATTGCTAATAATGTTGAAAATGACTCCGCATTATCTTCATCTGAGAGGTCATCCACCAGAATGCTTCCATCATCATCATCATCATCATCCTCCATAGACACATCTACCATCTGGTTTTCCTCTCTCTCTCTCTCTCTGCCTCCTCATGGAGCCAGTATGTTTCACTAATCTTGTATCCAGGTGGGATGTGCTCACGGTTCATTTTTATGAATGTCAGCATTTCAACATTCTTACTGGACAGACATGCTCTTAGGCCAGTTTTAATGGCCTTGCAGTGCTGAAGACTCCTTCTGAGTTAACACTCGCCAATGGACATGAAAGATCCTGGACAACAACTGCTGCAAGAGCAGGTCACACTGTGTACTTCATCTGCCAGTACAACAGAGGTTCCTCATCTGGTGCAATCTGTTCTGTGTCGTCCACGTAGGCTTGCACGAGTAATGCTGCAGACGTGGCTATCTCTGGGTGATGAATTAACAGTTTTAGTGGACATACCCACCTGTGACAGAACTGCCTAGGACAAATTTGATACACTGCCACTTTCCTTATGCTGCTGTCCAGCCATGGATCTAACTGTGGACTTTGACATGTATAAAGATGATGAATTGGCAGTCGTACTTGGAGATGATGATGATGCTCCAGTCATAGAATGCTTAGAAACATGTTTCTGTTGCTGCTGCTTCTTAACCTTATCATTATGTTCTACCATGTGCTTCTCCACAATCTTGGTTAAGACCTCAATTTTATGCTGTGCAGCAACACCTTCAAGCAGTGACCTGATGCCATGCTTATATCAAGGATCTAACAGTGTTGCCACACTGTACACATCAGATTTCAACATAGTACACAAACAAGTGTCACTATCCACCCGATAAATCATCTGCTGTATGAGATCTGTGCCTGTGCTGTCCCCATTATGTTCAAACTGATCCCTAATATTCATTACAGCCTGCCACGGAACACAAATCAGAGGTATCACCTGGCTGATCAAGAGTGAGGGACAGAGTGGATTTGTCACGATCATAGTGTAGCATGTTGAAATTGGTTAATGCTTTATACTGCTCAAAAAGCTGTTCCAACATATATAAAGTGGAATTACACTGCGTGGCTACCTCCTGCTTTAGCCTGTGCTGTGGAATTCCATTTTTAACCTGGAGGTTTCTTACTTCATTTCGTGCTTTAGAGGAACAACTGAAATGCGCACAGAAGCATTGGGCGTAGTTAAGCATGGCATCCCTGTCACTGTTAGACCTCAAGTAATCCTGCACAATTAAATTGAGGCAGTGGGCAAAGCATGGTTCATGTGTATATGCACCACCCTCAAAGGCCTTCACAACATTTTGGTCTTTATCACTGGATATAAACCCAGCTATCATGCCATTCGATGTCAGCCACTCATTTATTTGCATTTGCAACTCAAGCAATAGATGACTGGCAGTGTGCTGAGCAGAGTCCATGAAACTCATACTGATTGTGGCCTGCTGCCACACACCACCAAGGGATTTGTCATTATTACAGGACACAGACTGACGTGCCTTTGATGAAGTTTTGGGTAAATTAGCCCAGTGTGCCATAACACACATGTAGGATGCTGCTGCTCCAGGCACACTGCTCCACATATCTGTGGTAAGATGTACATTCTGTAGTGCAGAATGGCTAATCACATGTGATACAAAACATTTACAGTCCATATATAATGCGGGACTGCCTTGGTCGATAAATAGGTTCTTGATGGAATGTTCCATTTTGGAACTGCATGACTCATAAGGTGACAAAAGTTAGTATTCTCCACAAAGGAGTAAGGCAGCATATCAACTGCCAGAATTTGTACCAAACATGCATTCAGTGCTAGTACAACAGGGTGATTTCAGTGGTATTTACTGTTTTGGGAAAGTGCCTTCATTATTTTAGGTTGTACAAGTGCATGAGTTGTAGAAATTGCATGACGGGAACCGGGATTTACAGCCAGAGAATATGTACTACTGCTACTAATAGTTGGTGACTTACTTATCTGCTTCACCAAATATCCAGCTATTGACTTCACTACTTTTGTGGTTTTATTGTCAGGGGTACTGGTCTCTGGAATCAAATTGCTAGTGATGCTGCTATTTAGAGCATCGCTGACCAAGGCCTGCTCATCCTCCCTTGCCCTATCACCTAAAGCAGGTTTCCTCAAGCCAAGCTTGGCATTCCTCTCATGCTACTGCCACTTAATTAGATGTTTAGTTCGCATGTGGCTACACTAACCTGAAGTGCCTAAATGTGAACCCACTTTGCCACAGCTAACACTCAATCTACATATTTGGGGAGTAGAGAGTACCCACTGTCTTAGAAAAGGCTTAGAGAGGCTGAGGTTTGCAGAATATGAGCTGTAAAAACACAGAACTTGACTGCACAGCTGAATCATACATTATTCCATCTGTGTAGTGGCTCACTCAATTGTACGACCACTGACACTTGCTCTGGGAGGACACTAAATACTGCAGGACTGGAAATGCACCCCCACCATATCCAGTTTCATGATGGTAAAATAAAGTGCTAAAAGCACTGAAAAGTGGTATTTTAGCTGTCTGAACACATTGTAATGCTTCACAATGTCTACAATCAGCAGCTCCTTAGGACTGCCACACCTTAGAACCCTCTGACACAGTCAGAGCTTTTGCCATCCTCAGACTCCCAGCAACTCCTCTGCAGTGCTGGATGAGTGCAGCTGGGCACTAGAGAGTACCCACTGTATTTGAAAAGGCTTAGGGAGGCTGAGGTTTGCATGGTGTGAGCTGTGAAAACACAGAGCTTGGCTGCACAGGTGTATCCTACTCCATTCCACCTGTGTAGTGGCTAACTCAATTGCACAAAAGTTACAGGGTGGGATTTTCATAAGTCATACAATGGACACATCTCCTAGTTACATCAATGTCAGAAACTTACCAGTTTTGCCTGGATCACGTTCTGTCTTGTTTGACCTATTTTCAAAAGTTGGATGTATCTGCAGAATTTCTGTTTTATGGTACTTTACACCCTGTTTTGGATACAAAAATGCTAGACATAGATGTAAATACTGTACCCTAGCAGTTAATACCTGGTAATCAAAAAACAGTTCAATAAATAATACAAAAAAAATTGCTAAATCAGGTTACATTAGGTCTAAAATTGTTTCCAGGCACATTTAAATTAATCCAAGCAAGCAAAACAGCTCCGATGCTTGTGGCATGCAAGATAACAGTTAAAATCCGGTATCAGCACTTCCAGCGATGCGTTGTGCAGAGTAGCAGCTTCCCTCCATATCTCCAGCCATCCAATTTTTAAAAGTATCTTTAATGCATAAACGCTAACTCTACAGTATCGCAGCGCATATTAAAAAGCATCGGAAGATCCAAAGAAGAAGTGAAGACACCATATATCCCTCTATATGGATCTGGAGATTAAAAAGATGTTACCTAAACACACTCCCCCTGTTACGCCTGAAAAGGTCCCCAAAAAGCCTAGGGCCTTGGGCTCTAACCAGAATCTAAGCTATTCCTCTGCTACGGGGGAACAGTGAACCGCTTACCTTCCATAGATTTCTTGAAGAATTCAAACCATTTCATGAAGATTTGCATAAACTTACCTCGGACTTCACCACCCTGACATCGCAACTGAATGAAGTTTCACAAAGGGCCTCTGATAATTCAGCAAGGCTCTTTTCACTGGAGAAGAAACAGGACAAACTCGACCCTGAGTTCAGCGCCTACAGACAGCAGCTGGCCAAACTGGAACTAAAGTTGGAGGACCTTGAGGGGCGCAGTCATTGGAATAATGTTGTTATAATCAGGCTCCTTGAAGGGAAAGAGGGTCACTATACAATTCTATTCACACTGAAGTTGATACAAAAGCTTGCTGGCCCCTCACCCTTTAGTGATAAATATATTATAGAAAGAGCTCATAGGGCTCTCTGCTCCAAGCCAGCACCTGGTGCCCCCCCCACCTCTGCTAATTTTCTGCTTCTTAAATTTCCTAGAAAAACAACATTTTCCTCAGAAAAGTAAAGAGCTTCAGGAAATTAAGTGGGAAGGCAAAAACCTGAGAATAACCCAGGATCTGCCTACCTCTGTGTGCCTGAAGAGAACGGCATTCCATCCGATGGTATCTAAGTTAATTGCCGCTGGCATTAAATTCAGGATGGCATACCCAGCCAGACCTCACATCCTTATTGCAGGAGTTTGGACCCCCTTCAACAATCCTGAGGTAGCTGCTCCACAGCTTAAAGTTGCCTTTTCTGACCTCTTCAAGAGTCCCTGAGGGGATATTGGGAAGACTGCTGTTTGAAAAGCAGAATCGTAAGATTGAATGGGAACTGTTTCCTTGGGAATGTATCTTGTAAGCCCAGGTATTCCATTCATAGTTATCCACTAAAAAGAATAAGGAAACATCCTGCTTTATTGCGTGCCTTACATGTATCCCACGTTGATGGGATGAAAACAGTCAGTCCTCAGGTAATATCTACACTGGCCCTAGGCTAGCCGTGCCATGTGTATTGCATTATATACTCCCAATTTACCCTTCCAGTGTCTCAACACCTTGTTTTAAAAAGGAAAGCGCTGACTTCGGAAGATGGAACTGTCTCTCGTAGTGAACTCCAGAAGGTTTAAACTTGGAGTGAGAGGATGGAGTAAACATCGCTAGAACAGGGGACTTGTATTAAAGTTTCCTCAGTGGCTCCTTGGAGAATCTGGGGAGTGGTATTTGTTTTCCTTTTCTCTTGTTTTCTGGTTAGTGACCCCTAATTTTAGGACCAGAGTATCGTGGTTATCAAACTGAGTCCCCCTTTGGAGTTTTTTATTTTTTAAATATCGTCGTCATGAGAGGGCGCTCCAACACAACTAATGGGTGCTTAACCTGAATCATCACATTAGCAGTGAGAAACCAAGCGATGATTTGAACTTTTCTGTAGATGGACATTGCAAGTGGGACTATGTCAATGGAGATATCAAGTTGTCTCCAGATTTAAAGAGTTTGCATTGATTTTAAGGAGGGATACCTCCCCCTTTTTTCTTTTGTTTTTCTTTTTTTTCTCTCCCTCTTTTGATTTGCCGTGAAGAGTTCCTGTTTTCAGGGGAACTTATAAACATGTATAGCAAGAGGGAAAATGAGTGTTAGGGCATTAGATTAGGATTGTTTAAACTTTAGTTCTAGTTGTGATGTAGGTCATAATGCTGGATTTCCTGTGTTTTTTTTTTTTGACTCTTCACATGTGGGAGAGAGTTCTCTAAGATATTGACAGGTACTAGTCTAAACCTATTGAAACAGATATATTTTATTTCAATTCAGGGCACTCGTTTTTGTTACACTAGATAATGATATTTGAACTATTACATGTTCAGAGAACAATTTAGCAGTATTGGAGCATCAGCTGGATACTATAGACTCAAGTTCATAGTCTTAAAACATCTTTTGTGTAAAGGGATGATAGATAATTTTTGGGTACTCTTAATGTGTTGATGCATCTAACTAGTTAGTAATTTTATAGGGGTCTTGTTATGTTTGAATCTAGAAGAACTTTTGAGGTTATTATTCTTAATTGTTAAGACTTGTTAGGGTGGCTGGAGTGATGGAGATGGTTGTGGGGCATGAGGCAAAAGGTGATGTACAGTAGAATGGGGGCAGGGTTGGGATCAAAATTCATTGTCTACACCATGTATGATATATAATGAGGGACCATTTAGGCTTCGAGAGGGAGAGGGAAGGGTTTCTTCACACAGGAACTATCATCTGGGGAAACTAATGGATACATATCTTCCACGTCCACAGTATGTAAACCTCTATGTCAGGTACAGTGAGAATTCTCACATGGAATGTCAGAGAGGTGAGACGTAAACTTAAGCAGTACCAGATCCTTAAACATCTCAACCTGTAGGCAGTGGATATTGTTATGATGCAGGAGTCCCACTTATTAAATTCAGAGGCAGATAAATTATGCAGGCTACAAATAGGTCAGTGCTTCTCAGCTGTGGGTAACACCCAAAGTCGAGGGGTTCTGATTTTAATTCGTAGATCTATACCATTCACTCCCAATTTAATTATACCTGACCCAGAAGGGTGGTACATTATAGTTAAAGGGAAACTTTACACCGGAGACATCGTACTAGCCAGTATATATGGCCCTAATATTGACTCACACATTTTTTTTATGCATTTACTAAACACTCTTATGCCGTATTTAAACATACCTTTAATTATAGGAGGAGACTTCAATCTGGTTGTGGATCAACAGATAGATCACTCAGGTAAGTCAGTTAAAGGACTCTCCCTAGCCCAGCAAGCACTCTGGGAATTTTAGACAGTGCAGGCCTGATAGATATTTGGCGTATCCTTCACCCTTCTGTTAAAGAGTTTACATTTACATCACAGATCCATCATATGTCCTCCCGTATTGATTACCTGTTAATTTCCAAGAACTTGATTTCCGGTGTATCTGATGCTAATATACTTCTGGGTCCATTATGTGACCACTCTCCAGTGTCATGCTTGATCTCCCTTGTATCTCTTCCCACCAAGGGTGGGCGATGGAAGGTCAATAATCAATTGTTTAAAAGTCCAGAAAATGTTAAATATATAGCTGAACACATTACAGTTTTTTCCAAAATCAATACTAATTCAACAGGAAGACCTGATATTAAATGGTGTGCCCTAAAAGCCTACCGTTGCGGCCTTTTATTGGGCTGGCGTCCAAAAGGAAAAAGATGCAAGAAGAGCAACTTAAATCCCTATTATCTCAAATCCGGTCTTCGGAACATATTTTATCACCCCAGTTTCCTGATCCAATTAGGCAAGACTTAGTAAAGTTAAAAGATGCTTATTTGAATTTACTAAGACAGAAGGCTGAATTTTCCATTCTCAGAACCAAAGCCCTCTATTTGGACCAGGGGGAAAAGGCAGGACGTGTCCTTGCTCTCAAACTTAAACAACTTGAATTGAATAGGTTCATTACTTTGATCTGTTTTATGGAAGATGACACCTTAAAAATATCTCTGGTAGATATTATTTCTGAATTTAGAAAACATTACATGAAGTTATATAGTCCGATGGAAGAACCTCCATCACTATCTAAACTTAATTATTTTTTAACACATTCCTCATTAATTTCTATTTCAAATGTACATAAAGTCGCCCTTATCATTCCCATCACCTCAGAGGAAATAATTAGAGTTATTAAAGATCTCCCAATAGAGAAGACACTGGGTCCTGATGGTTTTTCGGCTAATTTTTATAACATTTTTGCCCCACAACTGGCTCCATCGCTTCTGGCCTTATTTCATCATATTCTTTCTGGGCAATATTCAGATAAGTCTTTATTCAAGGCCTTAATCACCTTAATACCCAAAGATAGTAAACCCCCTGATAGAACGCAAAGTTAAAGACCGATTTCCCTTTTGAATCAGGATTTAAAGATTCTCACAAAACGTCTTGTGGCTCAATTAGGTCCTGTACTGCTGGATATCATAGGCCCAGAACAAGTGGGATTCATGAGCGCCAGATCCTCGGTAGACCATCTTAGAACCCTGTCACATGTCTTCTCGTCTACCAGGGATGCTGACTTTCCTGCTGTTCTTGTCTCCCTGGATGCCGAGAAGGCATTCGACAGGGTTGATTGGAACTTTTTATTTCAATCACTTCAAGCTTTTGGATTCCCCCCTTTGCTCATAAAGTGGATAAAAGCATTGTATAAATCTCCAAGTGCACACGTTGTGTGTAATGGGTCATTGTCCGATCCTTTTACACTTTATGCCGGAACTAGACAAGGCTGCCCACTATCCCCCCTATTGTTTAACATCTATTTAGAACCACTTATCCACAGGATTACAGCAGACCCAGATGTCCATGGTATAGTTATTCATCATCAGATTGTCAAAGTCTCGGCTTATGTGGACGACTTTCTCCTACAGCTGTCCCACCCCAAGACATCAATGCCTGCCCTGATTACAATTTTGGAAGAATTTATCTCTATGTCTAACTACAAATTAAATAAAGACAAGACTGTGGTTTTCCCTCTAAATTATAAAGCGATGAAGATAGATGCTTTAATGGTGTTTTTTTCCTGGCAGACTAAATCCTTGAGATACTTCGGAATTAACTTGTCAAGAGACTCCAGTAGATTTACAAAACTGAATCTAGATCCATTAATTTCTGTTATTAGACAAGATCTTAAAAGATGGGCGTTACTCCCCCTTTCTCTCTGGGGGAAAATTAATATAGTTAAAATGAATATTTTTCCCGGTTATTTTACCTAATTAATCTTTCAAATGTCTGGATCCCTCTGGCATGGTTTAAAAGGATACAAAGTTAATTACAGACTTCATCTGGGTGGCTAAGAAGCCCCAGATAAGTTACAATAAGCTTTCAGCCCCGAAAGCGAAAGGAGAACTCCGTCTCCTGCACATCGGGTTATATTATTGGGCCAGTCATGCAAGTAAGTACTTGAGGTGGCCCACACCTGATCACCCTTCAGCATCATATTATTTAACTCCCATATGGCTCAAAATAGAACGTACCCTAATAAAGGCAAATGGGCTATCCCCAAGGGCACTTTTACACATTAAATTAGAATCTTTGCCCCCCTCGCTTAAAGGCAGCCCTATAGCAATATCTATAAGAGTTCACTCACAGCTATGTTCCTTCCTGAAATATGAGCATATTATAGATCCTTCTCAACCGTGGTGGGGGAACCCAAATCTCACTATTGAGGGTAAACCTCTCCAATTGAAATGAATCCCCCAGCTGGGAGATCACCCACTTAACTTTTTTATTCGGGAAGATGTCTCTTGGTTAACCTCTCCTGAAATTATACACAAAGCCCATATTCCCGAACTCTGTTTTTTTAAAATATTTCAGTTGCGCCACCTGATTGTGAAATCTTTTGGCTCTGTCCCACTTACACCTTCAGGTTTGTCTTACTGGACAGAATTGATTCCTATGGCAGGCCTACCTCATGCTGTACCTAAAATGTATGGGATACTACATAACTGGAAATGGCCAGATTGCCTCGGCCCGACTCAGTTTTGAGCTTCTCTTTTTCCCCTTCAGGAAATTAATTGGCCCTCTTTGTGGTCAAGTTGTCATAAATATGTCAGACAAGGCAAGCTCCGACTAATACAGTTCAAAGTCCTGCATAATTTCTATTATTCACCCCAGAAATTGGCTAGACTGGGACTCCTGTCATCCGCTGCTTGTACTCATTGCCAGCAGGAAGAGGGGAATTTAGTGCACATATTCCGGAAATGTACCAAAGTAGCCCCCCTTTGGAATGCGATTAAACAGAGGGCTGATCCTTTACTAGGTCTGTCCAACCTTTTCACTCCCGAAATATGTATATTGGGGGATCTTTCCTCTGTCACAGTTATTAACAGAAAATTTCACATAACTCATAGCTATGTCGGTTAAAAATCTGGTTTTGCGTCATTGGAAAGATACAACTGACATTGCTTATAGTGAGTGGTTACAGGAGTTACTGGCAAATCTGCAATTGGAAAATATGATGGCTAATTTACATGATCAATCTCGGAAATTTCAGAAGATATGGGGTCCTCTGCTGGCATTGTATTCCCTACAATCACCATAGAGGTTCCTTTTTTCTCCAGCTTATAGTTTATCTTGTGTGAGGAAATGGGAAAGGGAAGGGGGGGATGAGGGAAGGGGGAGAGTTGATCTAACTCCTGATATATATTTCTGTCTCATTTCTATGTATGCTATTTTGCATCTTCTCTCTGTAACTGTATAAAAATGAATAAAGTTTGAATTGAAAAAAAAAATCCAATATCAGCACTGCTCCACTGTGCATGTAGAAGGCTTCTTTATTGAGAAAATACAAAAATTACATACTGCCACAACTAAGATGAGTTACAAGCTGAAACCTGTACTGGTCTTGCACACTAATGAGTCATCAGGAGGATGCCCAATCAGTCACAGGTGCTATTTAAAAGGAGTGTGGTTAAAGGCAACAGTACTTAAACACACACACATTAGCACAAGTAAAATAAGTGCACAATGCTCAGACAGTTTATATATGAAAAACACCACATTCAAGCCACTAACTCTAATTTTTAAAATTTGAAGCTAGCTAAAGTTTTAAAATTTAGAGTTGGTGGTTTGAATAAAACATACACGCACAGTGGAGTGGTGCTTTTGCTTTCCCCTACATTTAAATGAACTTTGTGAACAGGACATAAGTAAGTTACAGGTTTGAAAACTGGACTTTGCTATGCCCTTGCCCTTGTATACTGTGTGACCCCAAGCAAGTCACTTAACTTCCTTTTGCTCCCTGGTCACACCTGTAAACAAGCTTCAGCTTAGTGTGTCTCTCCTGGTAAAAAAAGAGAATTGGACATAAGGGAAATTAGGGTTATATCCAAAGTTGTACAGTAGAAAATTGCATCTAGAAATATGTCTTGAAAATACCCCCTCCCTCCCCATTCAGTACTTAAAGCAAAATAGTCTAATATTCAAGTATGGACGTCTTAGAGCATTTCGCAGTTCCTATGTTTTGATCTGATTTTGATTTTAAAACAGAAAAGGTTGTCATACAACCAAGTGAGCATTAACTCATTTAAAATGGTCTCCTGATACAAGTAGTAGTTAAAATGTATTCAAAATGTTTGAAAGTAAATGTTCCCACCATCTAAGACAATAAACACTTTTAACAGTTCAAGAAACCCCATTACATAGTAAGAAGTAGGGAAGACCCCACATGAACATAAGCCCCAAAAGCAGTGTAAGCCAAAGTGCCCTCTATAAAATAATAAGTGCACATGAACTAACAATTAAAGGACAAAATAACAGCACACATATTAAGGGCCTTGGCACCTTGGCAGACAGCTCCAGTAGCCAGAATGTTATCACTAGCACAAGGCTGGCAATCCAGTCTAGTAGTAGGCAAGCTAAAGGTAATACTTCTCTACTTCCGACTATGCAAAGGGGTATTGTCACATTCCTTGATTAATAATAAGCTTGGTCTCTCTTGTTGCTTGTCTTAGATAGTGGGAACATTTTCTCTCAAACATAGGAATTGAAAACTGCTTTGAGATATCTGTACATTGCTACTATTTTTGATTTAAATAGAGGCCATACAATGAAGTTGGAGGGGGTTAAGAGGGATGGGAGGAACTACTACTTCACTGAAAGAGTGGTGGATGCCTGGAACAGACTTCCAGCAGAAGTGGTGGAGGCAAAAACAGTAGGGGTCTTCAAGCATGCCTGGGATACTCATAGGGGACTATCAGCAAATCGGCAGGGAGGAGGGAGGGTCACTGGAAACCAGTTATAGTCTGAGAAACAGACCTGGCAGGGACAATTTAGGCAGACTGAGAGGGCCAAGCAATCCTTTTCTGCTGACATATTCTATATTTCTATGTTTTATAATTCTGAATACTGAAGGCTGGATTTTCAAAGGTCCTTCCACTGGCACAGGACCTGGTTTTGGTGTGTGCCTGTGGTAGGATGAATGCAGCACTACATGCCTTTTTTTTTTTTTTTGCCAGGAGAGACACACTAAGCTAAAAGCTTATTTACAGGTTCGACCTGGGAGCACAAGGAAGTTAAGTGACTTGCTCAGGGTCACGCAGTATGCAAGTGTGGGATTCAAACCCAGGTCTCCAGGCTTGCAGCTCAGAGCCTTAAACCACTATGCCATATTGCCTCCTATGTGATTGTTATTTTCAAATGTGCCACATTTATGGCACCTGATGCCACTTTACACTACAATAATGACATAATCATCAGATACTGATGCATTCACCATTATAAGGCTCCCACTGCGTTACAAGTACTGGCAGATGGTGGCCTTACTTATGGTTGCATGTGTTATGGAGGCAGCACAATCATACAGCAAGTCCCTAAGTGGGATTAAATAATCTAGCCCTGTATCTTTAACACTGTATTTAAGGGACCTTGTATGTGTGGGTTCCTGCCTACCTGATGATGCCTCTGCATGAGATGAAGCATTGGGAGGTCTATCCTCAGTTGCTGCAAGCAAATAATCTGTTAGAAATGCACTGAGGATAAGGGCATTAAGTGGTGAACGCCTGTGACAGTCAAGAGGACAAGTTAATAAAGTAAAGAATAGGAACTCTTTTTCATTAATCAATAATCCTAACTTACAACTTAAACAGATGTGTTGCTTGATGGGTGCTCATTATGCTTGGCCCTGATCCTAAGAGGGGCTATATAACTGATCTCTGGCATTTTTGGTAGGTAGGGGTAAAAGGGCAGACTGGATGGGCCTATTGGTCCTTATCTGCCATCAGATTCTATGTTTCTGTGTTACCCGTGATGGAAATGGCTCTATTAAAATAGTTTATGATAATGCTTGTAGTTTTATAAATAAAACTGATTTAATATATGGATATGCAATTTAATACTACACTAAAGCATACAAAAAAATCCCAATAATAGTACTGGACAGCAAGTGGTAATATTATCAGTCACCAGTGATAATAGCACAGTTCAAAAGTGATAATAGTATCGTTCAGAGCCCGTAATACTATCGTTCGGTGCTCTGAACGATACTATTACCACTGAAACTGAAAAGTGCAAGCGTAGCAGTCTTAGATGCCTGGCTATGTTGGAAGTGCCACTCAAACAGAATTATCCATCATTGGACACTTTCCCTCTGTGGGTGGGCAGAACATTTTTAAAAACATGGCAGCCGCGTCTCGCTTAGTGTCACTGTACTATGTCCTCGGGTGCCATCAGTATTTCTCCTTTATTCCTGTGCAAAAAGGGAATTATCCAGTTCATCCTGTGGTGCCGAAAAACAAAAGGTAGGACTGCGTACAATTTTCTGAAAAACGAGTGTACCGAGGGTAGAGACAAAGCGCAACAGTGCAGCGGGTGGGAGACGGAGTCAGACAGTGCAGCGCTCATCCAGAACTGAGAAACTTCTTCACTGAAATGAGCGACCATCACAGAATGTGTAAAAAAAAAAAAAAAATGGATCCATATATTAAAAAAAATAATGGACAGCTTAGTGTCCATTACCAGGGAGTTCTACCATCTCGAGGTTCTGGACACATTGGAACCTCTCGAGCTTCACTCTTGAGGTTCCTGTGTCCAGAACCTCTCAATGGTATTACTCCCCAGTAATGGATACTAACCTATCCATTATTCTCTTTTTATTTAAATCTTGGGTTAGTTTACAATTACCAGAAGCCATTGCCCTCACTGGGACCTGGTTAAATCATAACACTTCAGATGGTGACTTTGAAATGGAAGTTTATTGTGTTCATAGATTTGACGGGGGAGGCAAGGAGGGGTGTATTACTTGATACTAAATGGGAATTAGGTCCTAATAAAACCTTATTTTTAGAGTCTATTGACTGCACAGAACACTTGCTAGTGTTAATGCAGAAATTAAATTTGGTAATGGGGTCGTATACTCTCCATCAAAAACAAATACATGAAATTTTGACAAATTTACCCATATCATATTTCCTCATTCAGCAAATTATGAAATTATACTGATAGATGATTTCAATGTCACCTGGGATGCAAATGTCTAGAAAAGAGCCTTGTAGCTTTGGATTTTACACAAATTACTATTACATTCACTAGAAAGGGTAATTTAAACAGCCCAGCTAATATACTAGTCCTAATTTTTGTTTCCTCAAAAATTGGTATTTCTAAGGTTGAGGTGAACTTTTAGGAGATCATAATACTATACAATAATATAAGTTGTTAACTGCAATTACTGGATAAACCAGAAAGACTGAGTAAAACAAATGTGATTAAGAGACAGTGTTTCAAACCAAATAATACAGAGGCAATTCTTCATAGACAAGCACAGATAAAATGTCATTAACTGTTTTTAATTCCTTCCTTAGACATGGCTAGAAGGGAATTTTCTAATTTATTCCTGCAAGTGTGTAATGATTTGGCTCCTTTTAAAAAGCAGAAACAAAAGAAGACACATGTTCCCTGGACTGGTGAAAAAAATGAAAAAGGAAATTAGAGTGAAACATAGAATACAGAAGATTGCAAATAAAACTTTTAAAATCTGGAGATTGGGAGTAATTTAAGGTGGTCAGAAATAAGCAAAATCAGAAGAGTAAGGACAAGAAAAGACAATGTTGTAATAAAAAAGTTAGAGACTACAGATCCTAAAATGTATAGGAAACACATAAAGTATTTTGAGAATCCAGTGAACACCACTTTCCCAATCCAAATGGAAGTTGATGGAATATTCAAAATTCTAAAATGTTGGCAGATATACTAAATGATTGTTTTACACATCTACCAGATACAGAAATTCCTAATCTGAAAATTAATGTAGGGTCACTAAAACATAAGGTGCCAACAACAAAAAAGAAACATCAAATTGTATCCCATAAGGATGTAAAAAATGTCATTAGGAGACTAAAAGTAAACAAATCCTGTGGCATTGATGGCATAGAAACTAGATTTATAAAAGATGCCATGTGTATTGTATTAATTATATCACCTATCTTAGCTAAATTGTTTAATTGGAGTCTTAGTGAGGGAACTGTTCCTGCAATGTGAAAGGCTGCTGAAAGAGTATTGATCTTTAAAAATGAAGAATCCATTAACTTGTAAAACTCTGCACAGTTGCTCTCCTGCCAGTGATATCCAAACTTTTAGAATGGCTGACTATGATAACTGAAACTGGTTTCATAACTAAATTTCAGTCTGGGTTTTGATGTGGACACTCCACGAACGCCACACTCATTGATATATTAGATCTGGTCACCAGCCCCTTATTGAGGGTCTGGCAGTGGGTGCAGTGTTTGTGGACTTTGTCAAAAGCCTTTGGTCCTGTTGATCACCAAATTCTTTTGAAAAAGCTATAGGATAGTGGCTTCTGATCCAATCTCTGCAGATGGTTTGGCTCATACAGTATACTGATGCTAGGACACAATGTGTTTTATTAATGGAAAATTATGAGATTGGAATAAAGTTATTAGGGGTGTACCCTAAGATTCTATACTAGGAGTTTTATTGTTTTTAATTTATGTGAATGAATTGTTAGATTTCATATGCAATTCAGAAATTTGTCTCTACATGGATGACACCATATTGGTTGTGTCTGGTAGTGACTTCAAGCAAGTTGAAAGAAAATTGTAAACTGACTTCACTGTTCTGTATAAATAGTTTGTGGATTTCAGGTTAGCATTGAATAGTCAACAATCTCAGGTTATAGCTTTTGTGGACTCTTACAATCACATGAGCAAGGAAGACAGATTCCAACCCAGAGAAGGATGTTCTGGACATCTTGAAACTCAGAGTCACTTTCTTTTACACTGTCCCTTTACAAACACGTTCTGGAGTCTCTTGGTTATGGAATGAGGGTAACCTTTATTTTCCTCTCCCTCATATGGGACCATGGTTTGGGGAATATACTCTCTGAAAATATGATCCTAATACAATGTGAGATCTTCCTGGACATAAAGTCTGCACCACTCATTCACACTAATGGGAGTTCGCCGGAGGCACTAGGACCCAGCTGGAGCAAACTTTTTCAAAAGTGCCAGCGCCTGAGATGCAGCTACAAGGAAGCGGCACCACGAGCCCTAGCTTGTGCGGTAATGAATATCTAGGCATCGACTCTCCAACCACCTCAGTTCCTTTTTTCCCCTGCCGTCGAGTGCGCTTCAGTGATGATGTCGCTCACCCGCCAGGAGTTAAACTTCACTAGCAGCAATAGTTCAGTTTATTGTTTTGTAGAATTATTTCAAATCAGTACCAATTATATATTTTAATTGTACAACAGAGGTCTTGAGCCCTCCATTGAAGGAGTCAACCATGAGTGGGTCAGATGACGGTAGGGAGACTTCATATGAAAGCTGTTCAGTCAGTCAGGCTGGGTCCAGTCCGCCGCCCTCCCTGGAGGGGGGGGGTCTGACAATGGATGACCCAGTACTCAGGGAGATTGGTGGTCCTCCTGAAAGCATAAAAGGAAATGGTCCCATTCTCAGTGCTATTCGGCCTCGAGTTCTTTTTCGACACATAGGTCGAAGAAGGAACAGCATCACTCGAGGTAACCCTCTGGTATGTCTGTGCGTAGATGGTCAGTTACTAGGGCCAACCACTGGTCTCCACCTCTGTTGGAGTCACCAGTTTCTGTCTCTGGTAGCTGACCTCCTCAACACTGGAGCCCCTCCCTGTCTATTGGAGGAGCTTCCAATAAGCAGTTTCACCAGTGGGCTGCTCTTATGGAGCAATGGGCTCAGAGGTTGGTCCAGCTGCCTGGGCCAGTCAGTCTGATATCAAGGCCTTCGGGCCTTTTGATTTCAGAGGGATGGGTAGGGCGGTTGGGTCTTCCTAGTCATGCAGCACCTTCTTTGGTGCCATCAACTCCCACTCAGGTGCTTATCCCCCTCACATGGCTGCAACGCAGGGGTCCACACCGATGCCTCTATCTCCTGCCATTTTTCCCTCTTTCACCTCAAATCACAGTTTTCAGACCCCTGGGACTCTCTTGGCACCATCTGTGGTGCCGTGGGCTCTCTCGGTGTCATGTGTGGTGCCGTGGGCTCTGTCGACGCTGGGGGCTCTGTCGGCGCCACGTGAGGCACTGGGGGCTCTGTCAGCACAGACTTTGTCAGCACCACATGTGGCACCACTTTGGCTAGCGCCTTTCTCCTTGTCCTTGACACAGTTTTCCTCTACGGCACTGGGGACTGGTGTGGCGCCAGCCGGTCTTTGGGGCTTCTTGACTCTGATTCTTTCTTCTTCTGTTCTTCCTCCTGATTTTCACTCCTTTCCTGTCTATACAGTCCCCCCTGGACTGTCAGGAGATGATTTTGAGCCTGACCCAGATCTGCGCCTGAATGATGATGTTGATGGCACTGCCCTGGGAGCAGGGATCAATCCTTCTGCAGAGCCTGTGGTTGAAGACCTTTCCTTTAAGTCTCTGCTAAAAAATTTAAATTCTACTCTTTCTCTCCAGACTACAGAAATCGATCCTGGGAGGCTTTTCCGGCTCCAGTATCTTCATGTCCTGGAGATCCCTTTGGATTTAACCCCTCCGGTACAGCCCTCTTTCAAGACTCTCTCTCAGATGGTGTGGAAGAATCCGGCTGTCATTCCTTCCATGGCCAAGTCCATAGATATGAAGTATGCCCCTCCCAAGGATCAACCCATTTTGGCCTCACAAGCCTTTGCTGATGCCATTGTGGTCTTGGTAGAGAATGATAAGGCTGTTCTTCCTCAAGGATCTATAGCCCGACTAATGAACAAAGAATCTTGCAAGATAGATGCCCTAGGCAAGACAGTCTTTGCTGCCTCAACCCTGGGTATGCGCATTGCCAGTTACCAGGGCTATTTTTCTCAATATGAGTATGTACTTTGGCATTCTCTCAAAGAAATGGTAGAAGCTCTGCCCAAATCAGAAGTTAGCTCAGAGATACTCCAGACCATAACTAGGGGTATCGAATCCAATAACCAACAGGTTAAAGTGGCAATGGACACACACGATACCACCTCCCGGGTGGCAGCAGCTGGCATCTGCACCCTCCGCCACTCTTGGCTATGTACTTCAGGCTTCATGAATGACACCCAGCATCAGGTCATGGCATTACCATTTGATGGTATGTATCTGTTCAGGCCTCAGGTGGAGAAAGCTCTGGAGGCCACGCAGAAGACTAGGTCTGCCATTAAGATGGCTAGACCTGCACCAACCCCCTCCCGAGGGGGGCGCGAACAAGTGTCAATTTCACAACTGTCAGTCCTTTCGGGGCAGAGGCAGAGAAGGTTTTAACAAAAACCACAACCCTCAGCCACAAAAGAAAGTGCAGCAGAAGGCACAAGGGCCCAAAGTACCCAGTGCCACCTTCTGAGTTTCTGGCCCAGGTCCCACCTCAGCTGTCCAAGGGGGACTCCTCCTCAGTGGCGGGAGGATGTTTGGCTCAGTTCTACAATCAGTAGACATCTATAACATCAGACAAATCCATGAGGGGTACTCTCTCAATCTTTTGGAAACATCTCCGGATCATCCTCCCAAACGACAGTCCAGGCTGTTGGCAGTACAGTCAGACCTTCTTGCTTCTGAGGTACAAGGCCTTTTGAACAACAGGGCAGTAGAAATAGTTCAACCGGATCAATGAAATACAGGTTTCTACTCCCATTACTTTCTGGTCCCGAAGAAAACTGGTGGCATGCGCCCCATTCTGGATCTCAGAAAGTTAAACAAGTTACTTCACAAAGAGAAGTTCAAGATGATATCACTAGGTACCCTGCTACCTTTGCTTCATTCACACAATTGGCTAGCCTCCCTGGACATGCAGGATGCCTACCAATACATTCTCATACACCCAAAGCACTACAAATACCTAAGGTTCGTGGCATTGGGTCAACACTATCAGTTCAGAGTCCTGCCCTTTGGGCTATCCTCGGCGTCTCGAGTTTTTACAAAGTGTTGTGCAATTTTCAGAGCGTGCCCAAGGAAAATCGGGATACAAGTGTTCCCATATCTGGACGACTGGCTCCTAGCAAGTCCCTCCAGGCAAGAGACTCTGGAGGCCTTGGCCACAGCCTCAGACTTCCTCATGTCCATGAGAGTCCTGCTGAATCTCAACAAGTCACAGTTGCAGCCCTCCCAGAAGCTCCTCTTCATAGAAACTCTTCTGGATGTCTCCTGTGTGAAGAATTTTCTTCCAGAAGACAGAAGGAGTGATATCTTATAGATGGTCTGATACATCAAAGAACACAGCTTGGTTTGAGCTATCTTGATGCAATGGATGCTGGGCCTCATGGCATCCTCTGTGTTCACTGTACCCTTACCTCATCTCCACATGAGAACCTCTCAGTGGATGCTTAATACTCAGTGGTCCCCAACCACTCACCCTTAGTCCTTTCTCATCAAGGTGACAGAACCTCTGAAGAGGTCACTCATCTGGTGGTCACAGGAGGACAATCTTCTGGAAGAATATCCCTTTGCTCCTCTGGAACATCAGATCTCCATTACCATGGACGCATCCCTGATGGGTTGGGAAGCCCACTGCCAGGACCTCCACACCCAGGGCACATGGACTCAGGATGAGTCCCAACTTCACATAAACATCCTGGAAATGAGAGCCATCCTCGATGCAGTCTGAGCCTTGAAGGACATACTCTGTCACAAGAACATTCGTCTTCAAATGGACAACAAAGCAGTGATGTACTACATCAACAAACAGGGTGGCGCACATTCTTACCTATTATGCAGGGAAGCAAAAAGAGTGTGGGAGTGGTGCCTGGAACACAAGGCTCTGATTCAGGTGGTTTACCTGCCAGGAGTACAAAATGAACTGGCACACCATCTCAGCAGAACGGAGACGGATCCTCATGAGTGGTCTCTCGACTTAACCATCGTTCAGTCACTCTTCAAAGAGTGGGGAACTCCAGACCCAGACCTTTTTGTGTCTCCACTCAATGCAAAACTGCCTCTCTTCTGCTCCAGAAAACCAGGACCTGGTGTTTTCTGTCAGGATGTATTCAGGCTGCAGTGGACAAAACGCTTTCTCTATGCCTTTCCTCCTCTTCCCCTAATTCAGAGGGTACTTCTCAAATTGGAGTCTCAGAGGGCAGAGTGATTCTCATTGCCCCCTTATGGCCTTGGCAGATATGGTTTCCACTACTCAACAGTCTATCCGAACCCCCTCGAAGACGCTTCCCCTTCAGATGAACCTTCTGACCCAGGGTCCCGTGGTCCATCCCAACCTGAGGTCATTTCACCTTCACGCTTGGCTCCTGAAGAGATAGAGGTGAATAGGTTCAATGTTTCTCGTAGAGTTTCAGATATTCTTTTGGCTGTGCGTAAGCTGGCCACTAGAAAAACCTGCACAGCCAAATGGAAGCGTTTCACTATCTGGTGTGCAAAATCCTCTTGTAACCCTTTTTCCTGCCCACCGAATAAAGTCTTAGGGTATATTTTAGATCTCTCAAATACAGGTCTACAGTACTCCACAGTCAAAGTTCATCTTTGTGCCATTTCGGCATATTATGAGCCGGTACTTTCCATGTCACTGGCTCAGTTTCCTGTAGTTAAAAGGTTTTTTAGAGGTATTCTGCATACTAGATCTCCTATTAGACGTCCAGTCACAGCCTGGGACATTAACCTTGTGCTAGACATGCTCACTCATAAACCTTTTGAGCCTCTAGCTACTTGTGACTTGAAGTTCCTCACTTGGAAAATGGCCTTCCTGGTGGCCGTTACTTCGGCCTGTAGAGTTTCTGAAATGCATGCACTGGTCACAGACCCCCCCGTACACAGTATTTCACAAGGACAAAGTAGTTTTTAGGACTCATCCTAAGTTTCTCCCTAAAGTTGTCTCAGAATTCCATCTAAACCAACCTTTAGTCTTTCCTACCTACTTTGCGAACTTCCAGAATAAAGGGGAGCATACACTTCATTCACTGGATGTTAAGAGAGTGCTGCGGTTCTATCTAGATAAAACAAAAGAAATTTTCAAGGCTCAACAACTGTTTGTTTCCTTCAGCGAGACCCGGCTGAGTCAACCTGTTGCTATCAGATGCATTTCAGCATGGCTGGTGGCATGCCTTCACCACTGCTATTCTATGGAACAGGTCAAGCTGGAGGCAGAGTATATGCTTACTCTACCAGAGCAGTTGTGGCATCACTGGTGGAAATCTGTAACATGCTCATTGCAGATATTTGCAATGTGGCTACCTGGAGCTCTGTGCATACTTTCGTTAAGCACTATGCCTTGGATGTCCATGCCAGACGACATCTGTCATTTGGCAGAACCATCCTTAATGGACTTCTGTCCTAAGCACGTGAGCTCTTTATCTCCTGCCGCCTGTCTTGGGGGATTATTTAGCTTGGCACTCTCCCATTAGTGTGAATGAGTGGTGGAGACTTTATGTCCAGGAAGATATGGAAATTACATACCTACTGTAATTCTTGATCTTCTTGAACGAAGTCTCCACCACTCATTCACACCTCCACCCACCATCCCCTGAGCTCACTTCTCTGTTTATGATCTTCACTCCCTCAATGGCTGGGCTGTAAAGACTTTATTGTTGACCCTTCTTACCCGGGTCATTTGGACTATCTTATGTCCAATTTTAGGCTAGTCCATCTAGGTTAATTACACTGCACCTCCTCAGAAAAAAGGTACTGAGGCGGTTGGAGGGTCAACCCTGAGATAGTCATTACCGCATGAGCCGGGACTCGCAGTGTCACTTCCTCATGGCTCCATATCAGGCGCTGGTCCTCTTGAAGAAGTTTGCTCCCACTGGGTCCCAGCACCTCCGGCAAACTCCCATTAGTGTGAGTGAGTGGTGGAGACTTCATCCAAGAAGATCAAGAATTACGGTAGGTACGTAATTTCCATTTATTGTTGCACCTTAGAAATACCAGCTATGGCAAACCAGATGTCATTTGGTCTTCCAGCAAAAGTTGATAACACAGGCTGAAGTGGTAAAGCTAGGTATGAAATGCCTCAAAACAGTCTTCTCTGCAGAAGAAAAAAGATTGGGGGGGGTAATAAAGCACTGCAGTTATGGAAGATCATGCCATAAGTAACTTTTTGAGCCTTGCGGTTTTCACAGTATGCTTTTGTTTGAGTATTGATATTCCTTGATGTTCCACTTTCTTTAATCGTAACATGGAACAGTACCTGATAAACCGGCACCTGCTGAAGGCCAGGAATGTAAACTTCCACACTTCCTATGTTGTAACCATGACAGAATCCTCACTCGTGGATGTCTTAAATATACAGCCCTTTATTGGGAAAACATGAAATCCAAAGACGAACAATCCAACAAAGTGCAGTGCAGTTGTAAAAATGCTCCCTCAGGACAAGCTTTCAGTAATCACTGATCTCCTGACATGTTTCGCAACTGAGTGCTTTGTCAAAGGATGACTCAGTGAATGAAACACACCCCTTAAATACCGGATACTATTAAAGTGACAGTGCTCCTCTCTTGACACAGATGTAATCTCTGTAGCGAGTGCAAAAGTGCTCAGTGTTGTATATAAATACACAATGTTTAAAAATACCTCTCTCAACCAATAATGTATACAATTAAAATTCACAGATTGATGGACACAGTGCTCATCAAAATATAAATAATTTATGTGGCACCTGCTCAATTTGAGGCACATTGAGAAACCTTTTTTGTACAAAGGGGTGGTGATTATGACAATTTGCTGTTGAAAAGAGAGCAATACTGGATTTATACACTAAGAGCACTGGAATACCCAGGCCTTTATGACAGACTTGAAATTAAGCCATTTTTGAAAAAGAAAATACAAATGTAATGTACTAGTTTCTGCTATTTAATATTGATTTTTATGATTCTCTAATTAAATCAACTTTCTGACCATAGAGAGTGGATACTTCTTGGTGATTTTAATTGCAACTGGGTAGCAGAGTCCTATAGTGCTGTAGTGCTGCGATTTATTGGTGGAGTTTGGCCTATTTCAATTGATAAATGAGGTGACCAGATTTAACCCCAAAACTGGTTTGAGAACTGTACTTGATTGGATTATAACCACCCACCCAGACCGGATAAATGATTTTGGTGTGATGCCTGATGTACTGAGTGATCATTGTTCAGTTTTCTGTCAGTGGTCAGTCAAGTTGGTTAAGCATCCCCCTAAGTACATTGTATTTAGAAAAATTAGGTCCCTTACATCTGAGCTGGTAGATGCTGCCTGCTCTGGTATTGATTGGACAGGGTTTGAGTCTATTAAGGACCTTGATTCTATGCTGGATGTTTTTGTTTCTTGTTATCTTGGGGTGATTAACAAACTTGCAGCACTGAGAAGCTTGTGAATTAGGTCCACCAAACAAAAAATGGATTTCTCCTTATTTGTTACATCTCATGAGATTACGGGACAAAAGTTGGAAATTATATAAACATATGTGATCCCCTGTTACCCGGGGTTACTAGAATCCCACTTAGGTCTAGTGGCAGGCAGGGAAAGGCAGCTTGTGAGACACCAGTTAAATGGGTTTCACACTGTCTCACTCTGTCCTCAGTCTCAGCTGAGTTGGAGGGATGACATCACTTAGAATTCTTGCAGCAGCATAAGCCACAGGGGAATGTTGCAGCAGGGAGTTAGGTTAGAATGTTGGGGGTTTTCAAAGTCAGTCTGCAGAAGTCTAGTGGGAGACTCAGTGGAAGAAGGAGGTGTGCTGCAGTTGGCAGCCCCTCAGAGCCTAGCTCTGTAATATAGCTACAACAGGAAGAGGGTGTGTGTTCTCGCCCTAGAGAAGGACACAGAAGAAACCAATAGAAGTGGTTGAGACCATTCCCTGGTTTGTTCCAGTGCCCCATCCCTGGAGGGATGGGGGGAGACCAGCATTTCAGGGCCAATCCCCTGGCCCTACTGGAAGAGGGAAAGCTGCCTGACTAGAGAATTTGTACTGAGGTACCAGATGTGTGTTTTCTGTGTGAGAAGCCCTGGGGCACCTGCAAACCATGGTGAGTCTGCTCTGACATAGAGCTTATGTTTTACCAAGACAGTTGTGTAAAAAGTATGTGCTTCTGTGGGGTCAGGAAAGGACAGCCCAGTACAGTTCTTTAAGATATGCGTATGGCTTGAAATGCATCTAACCAGTGGGGGTCTACAGGGATGGACATAGCCACTTAGAGAACGTTGCAAGTCAGGACATCAGTTACATGGAAAGTAGATTGTTAAATGTGATATACATTTTAAGATAGCAGCTACAAACAGAGAGTTCAAAGAAAGGTGCTGACTCCAAATGAATGGCTGGCTATGGATTTGGAAACAAGACGTGGGAAACCCCCATCTGGAGTAACCAGATTTACCTCTATGGATTCACTTTGGGCACCTATAGCTTTCTCCCAGGCACTTGGCCAGTGTCTGCTGAAAGTACCCCAGACGTGGGATTAAGGATGTAATTTTTTCCCTTTACAGCTAGAATCGCTCATGGGTGGTTGAGGGAGCCACCACCAAGAGTCCATGACATATTGAAAAGTGTACTAGTGCTGGCCGAGTGCCATGCCAGGAAATCCAAGAGTGAGAGTACCAGTTAGGGTGTTGGAGTCCGCATGTGTTCAGAACCTGAGGGTTGTTGTGTGATGAAGAAGATGTGTTCTGACCTCTATAGATCTGTATATCCAGTGAGTGTAGCCCCGTGGGGGTCCATCTTACTTTGTATTCCTGTGTTGAAGTGAATAAAAGCCCCACTTTAGAATCCCACTCCTGGTTTGGACATTTTCAGTTATTGCTTCCTGTGTCCAGAATTACTTGGGTGCCCCATGACCAGAGGTGCAAACCTAGCCCTGATGCCAAGCAAATGTTTTCTCTCTGAACCAAGGCTAGCCAGGTAGTGGGTAACAAAAATGGAGGCACCGCACACTAATAAATAATAACACCCCATCCACAAGTTTGGATCCTCTTTTTTTGTTGAAATATAAATCATTAAGGAATCAATGTAAATCTGAAATTCTTAAAGCTAAAACTGCATTTTTTCTCTCAGAACAAAATAAATCCTTTGGTAATACCAAGAAAACCTGAGATATACTTAATGTTTGTAAAAAGGCCCCTGATATTTCTGTTCAATCTGAGACAGGTTTAATTAATGATACTGTATCTGTCTCTGAAGCCTTTAATAGGTTTTTTGGTAACATGGATAGTTACAGAATCTCTTCCCATGGAAATTCCTTTTGCAGTAACCCTGCTAGTATTCCAAAGTTGGTAAAAGAGGCAAATCCTTTTGGATTTCACTTTAACCAGGTGTCTCCTGACCTGATTAAGGAATATGTGCTAAAAATGGATCCTCGGACCTATATTTTTGGTGATGGACTAGATTTCCAAATTATTCAGTTAGGGATAAATTCCTTGCCTTATCCCCTTTCAGTTTTGTTTAATTTTTCTATGTTTAGTGGGGTTTTCCCTAGACTTTGGAAGATGGCCATAATCACTCCCATTTTAAAATTTGGTGATCCAACTATCTTGTCAAACTATTGTCCAATTTCTCTGTTATCACCTTTATCTAAAATTCTTGAACAAATCAGTTTGAACCAAACTTTTGAGCATTTACAAAAACATAATTTGCTCTCAGATTGTCAGCATGGCTTTAAGCCATGTTATAACACTGAGACGGCCTTGGTGGGGTTCACGGGTGCCATTCAGGGTGCCCTTGATAAATGGCAGTCTGTCGCAGCGCTCTTTGTAGACCTCACCAAGGCCTTCGATTTGGTTGAACATGGCCTATTAAATGGTATACTATCCAGTTTCAATTTTTCTGATAATGTTATTTCTTGGTATTGTAATTACCTTTCCAACATATTCCATCATACCCGAATAAGCGATAGCATTTCTTCCCCTAGTGCCATTAAATGTGGAGTATCCCAAGGGTCAATTCTCGGCCCTTTGATTTTTTCATTCTATATGAACTCTGCTCCCATGGTGTGCTCTTATTCATCAATGATTCTTTACGCTGATGATGCAGTGATATATAGTGTTGGTTCAACTCATAATGATGCTCTGCCTGAGGTTCAGTCTGACTTTGATTCCTTCCAGAAATGATTGTTTACAAATTTTATGGTACTTAATTCAAGTACAACTAAAGTTATGCTGTTTGCAAATAAGGCTATTGAGCCTAGTAGCTTACATACCATTGTTACTCAGGATGGAAAAGTTATTGAATTAGTTGATAGTTTTAAATACTTAGGGACAATTCTTGACTCAAAATTAACTTTTGAACCTCATTTGAATAAATTAAGGAAAACTCTTCATCAGAGATTAGGTTCACTTTATAGAGTTAAGCAGTTTTTGACCAGAGAATCTAGGTTTTTGCTTGCTCACAGTTTTTTGTTGAGTGTCTTGGATTATGGCATTACTGTTTATTCTTCCTTTTCCTGTAATTTGTTTAGTAAACTCCAGGTAACTTATAATTCCATTCTACGCTTTATGTTGGATGTTCCATTTCGAACACATCATTGTGTATTGCATAAATGTTCTCAAAGTTTATCTCTTAAAAATAGAATTTTGCACAAACTGGGTACTATTATGTTTAAGGTAAAGAATGGTCGTATATCTCCCGTAGTGTCATTATTATTTCCTAGGTCTATTAATTTTAGTGGTACTAGATCTCAGGCACAATTTACATATGGGACTCCCTTGTTTCGCACAGCTTTTGGCCAGAGATCTATTTTATATAGGGCTCCCATGTTTTTTAACTCATTACCTGTTGATATTATACAGAGTATGACAGTGTGGTCTTTTAAAAGTAGACTGAAATACTGGATGCTGGATCAGGATGTTTGCACATGTTTAAATTAAATATTTGACTGTTATATTTGTTTTACGTAATTATTGTTAAATGTTTTGTATGTTTGTAATATTCTGTATGTTTAAGTATGTTTTGTGACTTGTTGCTGGTGAAAACAGACAGTTTTGCTCATCCTGCTTGCAAGTATAAAAAATAAAATGAAACGAAATAAATGTTTTTTCTCTCTCTCTATTTTAGATTTGCACCAGCTGCTTCTCTCAGTGTGCTGACAAGTTTGATGCCATGATTAAACTTAACATACTAACATACTAATTGCCAGCAGATTAGGCCTTATGGTCTATCATGTCTGCTTGAACCTCAGATCCCTAGTTGGGTGCCGAGGCCCTCCCCCCCTTGTGTTCCAGAAACCCCTATCATCCATCCCCACCCCTCTGGGCCAGGCCATCATCCGATACATCCACTTTCTGTGTCTGTCCCACCCTCTCTTGAAGCCCTCCACTGTGGATCTCTGAACCAGCTCGCCAGGCAGTGTATTCCAAGGGTCCACCACCCTCTCAGAGAAAAACCTCCTCCTCTTTTCCCCCCTCACCCTTCCACCTTCCAACTTCAAACCATGCCCTCTGGTGATACCTCCCTGATTTAGTCTAAAGATCCCCTCCTTGTTTACCCTATTTATTCCCTTGAGGTACTTGAAGACCTCAATTATGTCCCCACGTCTCTCCTCTCCTCCAAAGAAAATAGGCAGAGCTCCTCAAGTCTGTCCTCATACATCAAATCCCCTAGTCCTTGTATCATCTTAGTTGCCCTCCTCTGTACCCTCTCCAGGAGCTGTATGTTCCTCTTCAAGTGTGGTCTCCAGTACTGTACACAGTACTCAAGATGTGGTCTAACCAGTCCACTGTACAGCGGCAGAATCACTTCCCTGCTCCTAGAGGTGATCCCCCTTACGATGCATCCCAACATCCTGTTCGCCTTGCTAGCTGCTCTCCTGCACTGCTCAGAGTTATTCATACATGCATCCACCATGACCCCTAGGTCTTTTTCCCCTATTGAGGCCTCCAGTGCCTTCCCTCCCAGGGTGTACCTGTGTTTAGGGTTTCCCAACCCAAGATGTAACACCTTGCACTTGGTGATATTGAAATTTAATTTCCATGTGTGAGCCTAGCTTTCCAGGGTGTCCAGGTCCCCTAAACTTAGTGCAATCTTTTTCTTTCTATCAAGGATGTTATCTCAAATGGAGCAGGTGCCACATAAATTATTTATATTTTTGATGAATACTATACCTAATCTGTGAATCGGTGCTGGGGGGGTTGCTAAACTACCAGGGATATTTTATTTTTTATAAGGGGGCTTGGCAGGCTGTTAGACTACCAAGGACATTTTATTTATTATAAGGAGTGATCAGGTCTTCGGGGGCTGCTAGACTACCAGGGATATGTATTATAAGGGATGATTGGGGCTTGGGGGCCTGCTAGAACTGCCATGGCTATTTTATTTATTATAAGGGGTGACTGGAGCATGGCAGGTGAACTGCTGGACTGCCGGGGGGACTATACGGGCTGATTTTCAAAGCTCTTTTACACTCAGGGATCAGGGCCAGGAGAGTCGCAACAATTTGATGCAGGGTTCACAACCTTCCCAGAGGGTTTCTAAGTACCCTGAGACCTTAATGGTACTTAGACCTTTGTCCTCTTGGGGGGGGGAGATTGTGAATACCAAATTAGGGGATATGGCAGCCTGTGTCTGCCGCAAGCCCCCTAACACCATGCTACAGTCCATTTTGTGGGGCAAGGTTGGTGCAAGCCCCCTTTGATGCAGACTGCTTTTTAGAATAGTAACAAGTGCATCTTTTGATGCAAGGTGCCACTTGCATCAGAAATGTTTGACACAGGCACCTTGCATTGCTCTAGGGCTTTGAGAATCGGGCCTCAAGTCCAACCTTTTCATTGCAAAAAAAACCCCAAACAAACAAGAAAATGAAGTCCCTGCTCACGTTCAGTAAGGTCTTTTTCAGACATATGTTTTTTGTTAATTTTTTCTTGTAGCTTACTAATTGATGGCAGACTCAGTGGAGCAGAACATGGCGAATGGCTAAGATGAAGGTAAGGCTATGCATATCACCCACTGTGGGACTAATTATCATGTATGCACCAGGTTGCACATGGGGGAGAAGGCTGGTAGGGGTGTCAGAAGGTTGGTGAGGGTGTTTTGTTTTAAATTTTTCCATTTGCAGGTTCAGGATCAGCAGCAGAGAGCAGGATGATGACCAACCAAGATGGAAGGAGGACTGTACTGTATCCACTGTGGGACTGACCAACATGTATGTGCTGGTTTTGGCATGATGATAAGAGGGAGTCAAGGGTGTCAGAAGGTGAGTGAGGTTATTTCTTTTTATATTTTTCTGTGTGCAGGTTCAGGATTAAAAAAGATGACAAGATGTTGACCTGCTGAGGTGGAGAAAGGGCTGTGATGATTGACCACTGTAAGACTGATAAACGTGTGTAGTGCAGTGGGCAAGGAGGGAGGGTGACATGGGTGTCAGAAAGTAGGTGAAGCTGTTTTTGTTTTCTTATTTTTTCTAGTTGTAGGTTCAGGATTGCTGGCAGATTTGGGTGGAAGACAGGACAGTGTCCAGCAGAGGTGGAGGAAGGAAGGGAGGGATGTGCCAGTAACCCACTATGGACCAACATGTAAAGTATATACTGGGGTGGCAATGGGGGACTGAGGAAGATGACATGGGTGCAAGTGGGTGAGTTGAGGGATATGTTTAAACTTATGAGGGAATGATAGTTCATCTTATAAAAACAAGGGCCCTTGGACTGTTTACTGTCTACATCTTGAGACATTTAAACTGAATGGGGGTGGGAGGGACTTTGGGGCTAGGAGAACCTTAACAGTGTGGAAGAAATAAGAGGCCTAACTAGAGCTCCCCAGGCAGGGACCGAGTCACAAGGAAACTATAGTGAGAGTAAACAAAGCAGGGATATAATCAGAGGGGGTATGGTGGGGCAAGAGTGCAAGGGGCATAGAAAGGAGCAGCAGGGGGTGGGAGAATGAGAAGGAAAGGATAGCATACAGAAGTAAGAGTCAAGATTCTATAACTGACAGAGGATCCAAAAAGAGCAGGTGGAGAGCACTATGGCTAAATGCCAGGATCCTGGAAAATAAAATTGACAAGCTCCAGGAGACAGTAGCTGGGGCATTCCTTGATATTGTGGTTGTAATGGAGACATGGGCATCAGAAAATAATTAATGGGATCTACAATAGCAATCCCAAGTAATGTCCTGTTCAGGAAAGATAGAGGGAAAGGTAAAGGGGAAGGGCTGGACCTACAGTCTACTGAAAGGAAGGAGTGAGGCCACAGAAGACTATGCAATTAATGGGGGAGGTGGAATCAATTTGGGTACAACTGAGAACAGCGGCATGGAAAAGGATTAGATCAGTAGTGGTTCACAGGCCACCAGGCAAAAAAAAGGATGAGGCCAGAGCTTTGGGGAGGAGAACAGTATGGAGTTCAAAAGGAGAAGGTGGTGGTAGTCAGTGACCTGAACATGCTGAATGTGGATTGGGCAGCTCTAGCAGCCAAAAGTGCAAGGAGTCAGTCACTGTCAGGCATCATGCAGGATCTCATCTTGATACAGAGGGCCAGGGAGCCAGCCAGTTAGGAAAACATTTCTGATCTGGTACTAGTCAAGTTTCTAGGAGTGGTGGAGACTGGAGAGTCACTTGGGTCCAGTGACCAGAACACAGTGTAGTTTACGTTAACCACAGGAAGCTGTTGATTAACATGAAGGCTGTGATCCTGGACCGTAGGAGGGCAGACTTCAGAAGGATGAGGGAATTAATCATGGGAAAACTGGTAGGAACTGGGGAGGTAGTACAGTAGGTGTCAAGGATAAATGGAGTGTAGTAAAAATGGCCAGAACAAAGGTGACTGACTCATGCATGAGGAAAATTATCAAAAGGAATAAATAAAAACACAGGAAGCGTTTCTTGTTTTCCAAAGAGCTGGAGGAAGCAGTGAGGGCCAATTATTGTAATGAATACTGACCCAATACTGTATGGGGAAAAAAAAGAGCCTTAACCTACAAGGTTGCCATGTCTGCATCCTCCAAGGACCTGAGGTCCAACCACTGTATTAACTTCAAATGCCTTTGATGTTATAAGTAGAGTACAGAGCCCAGTTAGTCTTCACCAGCTTTGTGAAGGTTCTGCACAGAAGTGCACCCCAATGCCTCACCAAGCTTTTTTTTTTCTTGACAACCCATCTTCCCATTCTTCTGCAAACAATTTATTAAAAATACCACTGATGCTTTTGAGCATGGGAAAAATGCATTCAGCTACAGAGCATGTCTACTGTAATATATATCACTCACCATATATTCAGCTCTCAACAAAGAAGAGTAAGAATGCTTGCACCAATGGGGATGGTTTTCCTTTTACAGGTATAAATTATAATTACTGTGTTACTGGGATTTGGTGGCTTTTGGGAGAAGAGCAAGGTCTATTCACTAGAGGGTGGTGATAGGTTTTGGGTTTAATTTATTGTTTGGTGGTTTGGGTTGGGGAACACTTGAATTTGTGGGTGGGGAAGGGATATTGAATGATATTCACAACATATTTACACAACTTTGCTGGGAAAATGGGGGCCGGGGGAATGAAGTGGGGGCCTAGTGGGTGGACAGGTGAGGGGGTAGCATTTTAAACAGGATGGCATAATGAAAGGGGTGGGTGATATGGCCCTGAGGGTACTGTGGATTTCTTTTTGTTTTTAACTTTTTTTTCAAGACAACGAAGTTGGTGCTAGGTCTGGAAACTCTGTGAAGCATCACAAAGTACAAAGTTTTGACTCTGTCCCAACATTACTAGTTAAATAAAACATTGCAATATCTCTAGTTAGGACTCACCTCCTGATTCATGTGAAACATTATGACTCCACTTTCTCAAAAAGTAAGGAAACCCATTGTAAACACTATGAGACTGCATTGTTAGGGTTCCACAGTTGCAAAAGAGGATAAATGTGGCATTTGGGCATCTTTAGCCCTAATGCCCATCTCACTCCTCCAGTCCCTAGCCTCATAGCACAAGGTCAAGCTACAGGTCCAGGACTATGTCCCATGGGTCTGCTGCTTCAAGCAAGCAGTTGGGATAATGTTTGAAGAAATTTATTGTTTATGCCTTGCTGCAGGCCCTGTATGAAGAAAGTTGCAAATTATCTCTTGCTTCACTTAGGGCCCTCAGCGCCCTATGCAAAGAAATGTATATGCTGTGAGCAGTATGTAAAGCACCAGCCATTTGGGTATGACCCTAGACCTGTTACAATCCAAGGGGCATGGCCCCTGACCTGTAGCTAGACCTTGGGTCATAAGACGAGGGGCTGTGGTGAGAGATAGGAATTAGAGTTGGAAAAAAACTAACAACATATTTCCCTCCTTTTGTGAGTGTGGAACCCTAACAAAGCACTAACTAACACACACTCACACTTGCAATGAATAATGTAAAAAAAGTATGTTGATGCCTCACTTAGGGTTCAAGCACACAGTTTAAAAAATAGGGAAATGTGTTGTTAAGATAAAATAGTACCAAATAAAGTCTTGACCAGTGTGGCACATTGATCCTAGATACATAGATACATAGACAGTGTGGGCAGATAAGGGCCTATGGCCCACCCAGTCTGCCCATTTGAGCTTGTAAGTTCAGTTTGTTTTCCTAGAAGTCTGTTGCCCCTTACCCCTGACCTCCAGAATTCCTTTATGTCTATCCCATGCATTCTTAAATCCCGTGATTGTTTCAGCCCCCACCACTTCCTCTGGCAGGGTGTTCCACTTGTCCACCACCCGTTCTGTGAAGAAATTCTTTCTCATGTTTCCTCTGAATCGTCCTCCCTCCAACTTCATCCCATGCCCTCTAGTCCTGGAACATCTTTTTCACTTAAAAATAGTGTTTTCCTGCACCCTGTTCCTCCCTGTAAGATACTTGTATGTCTCTATCATATCCCCTCTCTCCCTCCTCTCCTCCAGGGAGTACATGTTCAGTTCCTTCAACCGGTCTTCATAGGACTTGTGATGCAATCCATGCACCATCTTTGTTGCCCTCCTCTGAACCTTCTCTACCCTGTCTATGTCCTTACGTGGTATGGTCTCCAGAACTGTACACTGTACTCCAGGTGGGGCCTCACTAGTGTCTTGTATAGCGGAATTATGTCCTCCTTCCTGCTGGTGATGCCCCTGCCTATACATCCCAGCATCCTATTTGCTTTACCTGCTGCCTTGTCACACTGTTTTCCTACCTTGAGGTCATCAGAGATGATAACCCCAAGATCCCTTTCCTGCTTGGTGCATGCTATATCCTCACCCCCAACTGATATATTGTGCCAGGGTTTTGTGCCCCATATGCATTATCTTGCACTTCTTTGCATTGAATTTCAACTGCCAAACCCTGACCATTCTTCAAGTTTCTGCAGGTCGCTTCTCATTCTGTCTACACCCTCTGGTGTGTCTACTCTATTACAGAGCTTTGTGTCATCAGCGAACAGTGAAATTCTGCCTTCTAGGTCCTGCGCAATGTCACTGATGAAGATGTTGAATAGGACGGTCCCAGCACTGATCCTGTGGTACCCACTGGTCACTCTTCCCTCTGTGGAGTGACAGCCATTTACCACCACCCTCTGTGTCCTGCCACCCAGCCAGTTACCTACCCACCACACTACTGTCCTGCCCACACCCATATTCCCCAGTTTGTGTAATAGTCTTCTATGTGGCACAGTGTCAAAGGCCTTGCTGAAGTCCAGATAGCATGTCCACCGCCCTCCCTGATCCACCTCCCTAGTCACCCAGTCAAAAATTCAACGAGGTTGGTCTGACATGACCTCCCCTGGTGAAACCATGCTGCCTTGGGTCCTGTGGTCCATTGACAACCAGATGTTCTACCAATCTCTCCTTCAGTAGTGCTTCCATGATCTTCCCACTACCGAGGTGAGGCTGACTGGTCTGTAGTTCCCTGATTCCTCTTTGTTCCCACTTTTGTATAGGGGACTACATCTGCTGTCCTCCAGTCTTTGGGTACCTCCCTGTTTCCAGTGATCGGCTAAACAGGATAGCCGAGGTTCAGCCACCACCTCTCTTAGTTCTTTAAGGACCCTGGGTGCACCCGTCTGGCTTATTGCTTTATCAACTCTTATTACTTCCAGTTCCTTCAGGACCCTTTCTCGTGTAAAGGGACTTGTGTCCATTTCTGCACCATTCTCACCCCTTGTACTCCCTTCAGACCCATTACCCTCCTCTTCCTCAGTAAAGACTGAGCAGAAATACCTGTTCAATATGTCAGCTTTACTGTTGTCATCCTCCACGTGGCCCCCATCCTCCCCCTTCAGTCTCACTATCCCTCCCTTTGTCTTTCTTTTTTCACTTATGTACCTGTAAAAGGTTTTGTCCCCTCTACCCACTGATTTTGCAATGTGCTCTTCTGTCTGAGCTTTGGCTTCCCTTACTGACCTCCCTGCCTCCCTTTGCTTCTCCTGGTACTTCTCCCTATCCCCTTCTGCCTGTGTCTTTTTGTATTGCCAGAATGCAATCTTTTTGGCTTTCACTTTCTTTGCTACCTCTTTGGAAAACCATAATGGTCTCCTCTGCCTTTTCCTCTTGCTAACCTGCTTAATGCATAATTCTGTTGTTCTTGTAATCCCCATTTTAAATACTGCCCACTGTTCCTCAACCCCTGATTCCTGTCCCATTCCCCTTAATGCCTCTTTCAAGTATCTCCCCATTTTCCCAAAGTCTGCCCCCCTAAAATCCAGGATACGTGTTTTTGTGTGGTTTGGTTCTGCTCTTTCTGTGATTTCAAACCACAATGACTGGTGGTCACTGTTTCCCAGGTGCTCCCCACTGTTACCCCATCACACTGTCCCTGTTTGTGAGCACAAGGTCCAGTATTGCCTTCTGCCGAGTTGGTTCCATGACCAGTTGCTTGAGGAAGGCACCCTGAAGGAGTCCAGGATAAATCTGCTCCTAGTTGATGCTGCTGTTGGGATGCTCCAGTCCACGTCTGGAATATTGAAGTCTCCAACCAGTACTACCTCACCCTTGTCTGCCATCCTTTGGATGGCTAGCATCAACTCCTATCTGTTTCTTCCTCCTGGGCTGGTGGTCTATAGACCACACCTGTGTGGATAGCTGTCCCCATTTTCCTTTCCAGCTTAACCCACAGTATCTCTCCCCATTTTGTTCCTCCTGGATCTCTGTGGCCCTTATGTCATTTTCACATACAGTGCCACTCCTCCTCCTTCCTGCCTGCTCTGTCTCTTCTTGAATATGTTGCAGCCAGGTATGGCCATCTCCCAATCGTGGTTATCATTACACCAGGTTTCAGTGATGGCCACAATGTCAGGTCTGACTGCACCATGACAGCCTCCAGATCTTCCATCTTGTTGCTAAGGCTCCTGGCATTTGCACACATGGCTTTCCATGATTTGACCTCCTAGACTGTTTCACAGTTCTACTCCAGCCCCTTCCTTGGTTGTCATTTTATCCTGGTTCTCCTTGTTGTCTGCCGTCTGCTGAATTTTGCCCCTTTTCTTATCCACCTCTTGGGCACTAATCTCCATCTTTTGCACAATGCTTTGCAGAGATAGCCCTCCTCTGGTTCACTGGTTCCACTGCTAGCTGTGGGGGTGAGCAAGTAGGTACCCTCCTTGCTGGCCTGCCACCCCCTTTGCTAGTTTAAATGCTAGTCAATGTAGCATTTAAACTTATCATTGAGTGCTTGGATTCCCCTCCAGGATGGATGCAGGCCATCAGGCTTGAACAAACCACCATCCCTCCAGGTGGGTCCCCAGTCACCAATGAATCCAAACCCTTCCTCACAGCACCAGTTCTTCAACCATGAGTTAAAGTTCCTGGTGCATGCACTCCTATGCTCTCCCTTGCCTCTCACAGGTAGTACTTCTGAGAAAGTGACAGAAGTAGCTACTTGCTTGAGACCCTTCCCCAGTTTCCTAAACTCTTCCTGAACTTCCTTTGGCTCCCCATTTGCCAGGTCATTAGTACCTAGGTGGATAATGACATCCAGCTCACCCTCCCGTCTTGCCTTCCCAGTGATCCCCAGGATCTTCCTTCCGTCCTTCCATGCCGTGGCACCTGGTAGACACCTCACCTCCCTGTCCTCCCCCTCCTGTGTCCCTAGCTGGATCCCTCTTATGATGGAGTCCCCCTGTCAATTAAAAACACACAGGGAGGAGTCTGTCTCAAGAATAACCCTGAAACTGTACATATTCAAAATCTTAGAAAATGAGTCACTCACCATATATTATTTCTTCTTAGTATAATGCTTAATTGTTGTATATATTATTTACTGGTTATTGTTGCCCTAGAGTTAAGCCAATAATTTTCAATAATAATAAGCAAACTCTTACTTTTAAAGCAGAAAGCAGCTGACTAAAAAGGCTACCGTTTTTCTTACTGATTTAACACTTCTGTCTCAACAGGAATCAGTGCCTGTTGGGATTAAGCAAGCAGATACTTTATTAGAAGTAGAGGGGTCTCATTTAGGGTTAAAAAAAAGAAAGTCATTGTGTGTTTCTGTGTTGGGGAAGGGCACTGTATCAACTTAGTTTGCTAAATCAGTAGGAGGGGAGATAGGTTAATTAGGGGTGTGGCTTAGGCAGTAGAAAAGCAGGTGACTCCAATTACAATGTCCTGCTGCTAGCTTTTGGAAGACATAAATCTTGCTTTTACAGCAGAAAGTAGCTGACTAAAAAAGCTACTGTTTTTCTTACTAATTTAACACTTCTGTCTCAGCAGGAGTCAGTGCCTGTTGGGATTAAACAAACAGATACTTTATTAGATGTAGAGGGGGTTTCATTTAGGGTGAAAAAAAATAAAGTCAGTTTGTGTTTCTGTGTTGGGGAAGGGTACTGTATCAACTTAGTTTGCTAAATCAGTAGGAGGGTAGAGAGGTTAATTAGGGGTGTGGTTTAGTCAGTAGAAAAGCAGGTGACTCCAATTACAACTTCCTGCTGCTAGCCTTTGGAAGACAGAAATCTTGCTTTTAGAGCAGAAAGCAGCTGATTAAAAAGCTACCATTTTTTTTACTAATTGTCCTCCATCCCATCCCTCCACCCTCCCACCCTAAGCCAGTTCTACTTTTATAGCCACTGGATTTGATTGACAACAGGAACTTCCTGTTTGGCAGTAGGAAGGGAAGGAGCATAGAGAAATATTAGTATCGTCAACCCTGAAGGAAAAAAGTATCTCTTTCTCCCCCCTAGCTGCTGGAGGTCTGACTCTGAGCAAGGAAGAAGCAGACTACTGAAGAATATGGGGAAGTTGCTGTCCCAGGACAGGAAGGGTGAGAGCTGTGAGGAGAGGAGAGAGTAAACATACAGAGCAAAAGGAGAGGTGACACAAAATAAGACATGATGGGAGTGGTGCAGTGCAATGGTTGTGGGGTGGCAGTGTTCCGGGAGACATTCTGGAGGCTGCGATGCTGCCCTATTTTCAGACACCTCTCTGGTCTGAGGGAGGAGGTTGCCCATCTCCAGGCTGACGTGGCTAGGATTCATGAAACCTCCCTCCCACCCAGGAACCACCAGGGCCACCACCACTACTTCAGAGGTTGCCAAGAAAGAGGAGTGGCTGGACCAAGGTGGGCTAAGGGAGGGACAGAGTGGTGGAACAGAGGTGCATCCCTCCAGCTGTACCTGCCCACAATTCATATGCTGTTCTGGTGGATAGGGGTTCCTCTATGGAGGCACCTGCAGTGGAGACCAAAGAGGATACTGGGAACCTCCACAAAGGAGACCCACAGGAGGGTGGCATGGGACCCCACAGGGGAAGGAAACAACTCCTGGTGGGGGAATCAATCATTAAGAGAGTTGAAGTGGGGGAGGAAGGGGAGAGGGAGGTAAGGTGTCTGCCTGGCACCATGGCTTGGAGGAACAGGAAGCGAATCCTCAGGATCATGGGAGCAGCTGCATGAGGGAGGGAGCTGGATGTCATTGTCCACCTAGGGACAAATGACCTGGCTCAGAATGGGATCAGAGCAGTGCAAGAGGTGTTTGTAGAGTTGGGGAGGGGCCTTAGACAAGTAGCGCATATGGTAACCTTCTTAGAGGTGCTGCCTGTCTATGGCAAGGGTGATGCTAAGGTACTACACACCATGGAATTCAATGAATGGTTGAAAAGCTGGTGTGGAGCTCAGGGTTTGGACTTCATTGAGGACTTGGGAGCCACCTAGAGGGATTCAGCCCTATACTGGCACAATGGTTTGCATCTGTCCAGAGGGGAACCAGGATCCTAGGTGATAGATTTAAATTCTTCATTGGAAAGCATTTGAACTAGCCAAGGGGAGAGGCACTGAAAAGGAGCAGGGAACTCCCAGCTTCCCTCCACAAAACATGGTAATTAATGAGGTAAACACCAAGGTAGAGAAGTCATTAGGGAGCAGGACAGAGGTAAATGCAAAAAAAGGCAAAGGCAGTAAGGACAGGGATGGGGCTAAAAAAGGGTAAGGCCATTAAAAAATGGAGGGTGATGAGTATCAATGCCCATAGTCTGTGTAACAAGCTCCCTGAACTAGTGGCCTTGATGGAAGAGGGATGCCTGGATATTGTGCCAGTCACAGAAACATGGTACACAGAGAACCATGACTGGGATGTCAACATACCAGGATGCACAATCTACAGGAGGGACAGGAAGGGCAAAAGAGGAGGAGGATTAGCTCTCTATGTAAGGGAAGGGATCAATGCAACAGAGCTAAAGAGTAAACAGGGAGAAGATGAGGCACTCTGGGTCACCCTGGAGACAGGAAATGGCACCACAATTCGCATGGGGGTTGTATACAGACTATCATCTCAGGGAAAGGGAATGGACAAGGAAATGATAGAAGGCATCCTTAGAATGGCAGAAAAAAGAGGAAATATTGTTGACAGGGGACCTGAATATGACAGATTTTAACTGGAGCGCCTTTGCTGCAGGCACATCCAAGAGCAGGGTCATTCTTGACACCCTACAAGGAGCATGCCTCAGACAGTTAGCATTGGAACCCACTTGTGAGGGAACAATCTTAGACCTGGTACTCTCAAATGGGGACAGAGAAAGAATCTTGCATTTAGAAGTGGGTAGCCATCTGAGAACAAGTGACCACCAAACAGTGTGGTTCATGATAAACACAGCCATAGAGGCAAGCCATACAAAAACAAGAGTATTGGGCTTTAGGAAGGCTGACTTTGTGAAAATGAGAGAGTGCCTCAGAAAAGCATTAGTAAACAGGCAAGAAGAAGTGGTGGAGGAACAATGGGGAGTAATCAAAGCAGCCATCACAGAGGCAACAAGCCTTTGTGTGAAGCAAATCAACAAAACACAATGAAGGAAAAATATGCCATGGTTCTCAAAAGAGGTAGCAGGGAAGGTTAAGAAGAAAAGGACAGCATTCAGGAAATATAAAGAAACACAGAAGGAGCAAGACAAATAACTTTATCAGTTAAAACAGAAAAAGGCAGGGAAGGCAGTCAGAATAGCAAAGGCCCAAATGGAGGAAAGGATATCCAACTCTGTTAAGAAGGGGGATAAGACCTTTTATAGGTACATTAGGGAGTGAAGAAAGACCAAGGGAGGGATACTGAGCTTAATAAAGGGGAAGGAATGTGGGCAGAGGGTGACAGTGAAAAAGCAGGGATACTGAATGAATATTTCTGCTCAGTATTCACAAAGGAAGTGGAGGGAGAGGTACCTAAACCAAACAAGAGAAACACTCTGGATATGGGGGTCGATACCAGTCCATTCACAGAAGAAAGGGTTCTGAAAGAACTAGTAAAATTGAAGGTGGAGAAAGCAATGGGGCCTGATGGGATTCACCCAAGAATTCTGAAAGAACTAAGGGTAGAACTAGTGACACCACTGACCACTCTCTTAAACAAATCATGGGAGGATGGGGTGGTACCTGAGGACTGGAGCAGGGTGGATGTGGTTCCTCTTCACAAAAGTGGGAGCAGGGCAGAGGCAGGAAACTACAGACCAGTTAGTTTGACCTCAGTGATAGGGAAAATGATGGAATCACTTCTGAAGGCAAGAATTGTTGAGTACCTAGAGGTCAGTGGGGCACAGGACCCAAGGCAGCAAGGATTCACAGTGGGAAGGTCATGTCAGATGAAGTTAATGGATTTCTTTGACTGGGTGACCAAAGTAGTAGACCAGGGAGGGGCTGTGGACATGGTCTAGTGAGATTTTAGCAAGGCATTTAATACAGTACCACACAAAAGATTAATATACAAGTTAGCCAGCCTTGGAGTGGGTCCCAAGGTGGCAGCCTGGATAAAAAATTGGCTGGACAGCAGGATGCAAAGGGTAGTAGTAAACGTAGTCCACAATGAAGAAAGGAGGGTTACTAGTGGGGTTCCGCAGGGTTCAGTACTGGGACTGGTCCTTTTTAATGTCATTATAAGTGACATTGCAGAGGAACTGGAAGGAAAAGTATGTCTCTTTGCAGACGACACAAAGATCTGCAAGAGGGTTGATACACAAGATGGAGTGGAAAGGATGAGAAGGGATTTGGCAAGGTTGGAGGAATGGTCAGATGTGTGGCAGCTTAGATTCAAGGCAAAGAAGTGCAAGGTAATGCACCTGAGAAACAAAAACCCAGGGGAAGAGTACACACTGAGGGGTGAGATACGAAGAACAACAAAAATGGAAAGGGACCTAGGGGTAACTATATCAGATGACCTAAAGGTGGGCAAGCAATGTGAGAAAGCAGTAAAGAAGGCTGGGGGGATACTGGGATGCATAGGGAGAGGCATCAACAGTAGAAAACAGGAAGTTATTATCCCTCTGTACAGACAGCTGGTGAGACCCCATCTGGAGTACTGTGTGCAGTTCTGGAGACCCCATCTGTGCAAAGACAGACAGAGTGGAGGCTGTCCAGAGGAGGACAACCAAAATGGTACAGGGTCTGCACCAGAAGACATACGAAGAGAGACTAAAGGAGCTTAATAAGTATACCCTTGAGGAAAGAAGGGAGAGGGGGGACATGCTAGAAACTTTCAAGTATCTCAATGGAATCAACAAAGTCCAAGAGGGTAGTATCTTTCAGAAAAAGAGATGTGCAAGAACAAGAGGCACAATTTGAAGATAGAGGGGGGATGGCTCAGAAGTAATGTGAGGAAGTATTTTTTCACAAAGAGGGTTGTGAATGCATGGAACAGCCTTCCTGAGGAGGTTGTGGAGTCAAGAACAGTGGGGGAATTCAGGAATGCATGGGACAGACATAAGGCAGTCCTAGTGGAGAGTAGGAGGAAGTAGGCTGTTGGTTAACAAGGATCTGCAGCTTACCCATCAGGTAGGAAAATGGGCAGACTAGGTGGGCCAAGCGGTCCTAATCTACCATCAAATTCTATGTTTCTGTGTTTCTAATTAGCTTAATCAGGATGACTAGTGCTAAATTTTTTATTTATTTAGAAATATTTCAGAATTGCACCTTTGAGCTATAAGCTCATTTACAAAGGTTCCTCATCAGACAAAGGTAATAGGGGAGACAACTAGTAATATATACAGAAAGGAGGGGGAAACAATTGCAGCTAGCAAGCATTGTTTGGTAAACTTTAAGCAGTACAATATGCAAATACATTCACTTTCAGTAGACTTTGCAGAGTACAATATACAAATACATTCACAGCTGATAGTAGACAAACAGGTTAATACAGAGAACTCACAAATATATCTGGTACAGTCTCGACAGAGAGGAGGAGGAGGAGGTAGTAGTAGTAGGAAGAAAAGGGGAGGAGGGCAAACGTGGAAGAGCAATTATCAATGAGAGCACTACAGCAGGTAGCCAAACCTGAGGTGGGCAGCACAGGCTTAGGGCAAGTCATGTCAGGAGTTGTGAGGACGTTAGGTGGATGTTAAATATTCAAATATTAAACACCAACAAAAAAGCATTCTTTAAACTCCTGTATTAGTTTCATTATAAGCAACATAGTTTAAATCAATATTGATTACAAGAGCAGAAGTTTGAAACCTCTGACCTTTGAAATAATCTAGCTCATTAGTTGCTTTTTTTAACAAGCCCAATGTTTTCAATTTAATCATTCACATACTCAGTGCAATCCTAATGAAATTAAAGTCCAAAATAAAAATCTAATTAAAAATCAAATTCAGACATGGCCGTGATCTCTAAATGTTTAATGCTTTATTTAATTTTCATTAGATTATAACTGGAATCTGATCACTTTAATGTATTATTATAAATCCTTAATAATGATCTTTACCTTATGCCCTAACCAATGAAGAGTCAATCTCAGTTATTTATTGTTTATGTATAAATCAGCTTCAAAGTTCATTCATAGTTCACCTGCATTTGAGAGTCAAAGAAAGGTGCAGTTCAATACAGTTTGTAATCCTCAAAAATATCAAATTCTGTATTGATTCAGTCTGGTAAGTATTACGTCTCCCATACCTCCTCCACTTTAACTCACAGTGACTTTTATTTATGTATTTTATTTATTTATTAAGTCTAGGATTACAAATACCTTTGAGCCTTGGCTCTTTTACAAAGGTTCCACGTCAGAGAAATAAAAATTATGGGGAACATCAAGACAGACATTACAACAATGTGGACATTGCAAACAGAGTACCGATTAATACAATTCAAGGGTAGCATTGTAACAAGGCAGCCAGCGGTATTTGTCAGAGAAAATAGACAACAGATAAGAAGTGCCAGAGTCATAGGGAGAGGGAAGAGGGGAGGGGAGGGGAGGAAGGAATGTAGGAAGGGTGGGGAGAGGGTGAAAAGTGCAGCACTGGGTATACCAAGATGTAAGGGTAGAATCCAGTGAGAGGGGAGGGGGGACCACTAGAGCAGGAAGGGAAGTGGAGAAACAAGGTTAAGTTGTGCAGTCACAGGAGCTGTTGGTAGTGAGATAGTCCCAGAGCCTAGTTTTAAACATACCAATTGTTGGGGCAGAGGAGATGGTGGGGCTGAGGCCATTGAACCAGAGTGGCACTCGATAAGCAAAAGAGCATTGTCCCTGTGAAGTGTGACAGTGGGGGACTTTCAGTAGCTGTAGCCTGGATCTCCTAAGGCACCATTTGTTAATTCGGTGTTGTATTTTGTTCATATAGATATTGTTTATAAGCTACGTGTCCATAAAATTATTGTTTATTTATCACCAATTTAAATTAACTGCACCTGTGGCATCACAGGGACTGTTGAAGTGTCTTATCCATTTTTATGTGGCCTTCAATCTGGCTCTAGTAGAGGAAGTGGTCTTATCCTTACCAGGACAGAAATACGTATGGTAAACGTAAGTTTCTAAAATAGTTTTTAATAAAGTTAGTTATGATAGTGGTTGAACATAAAAATGCAGGTGAATAAATATTTCTAATCCCACATGAGTTTGATATGTTTTACTGTGTTACTGGGGTATTTGATACTCAAGTGGGCTCCCATTCCTTTTTTTTTTTATTTTTCTTCTAAACTTTTTATTTATAAATTTTCAATAACATACAATGAACAAAATAAAATACTATCATAAATGTCTATGATAATATACTAAAGAGTTATTTTGCACTAACTTTAAAAGGTTTAACAACATATAAAACAAAAAAAATATAAAAGAGCAGTTCATTTAGCATAGGGCAAGTCCAATTAATGTGAGGAAGTTCCTGTCACATTCTAATTCATATTTACACGTAAGAAATACATTTTTATTTATTTATTTACTGGATCTTGGATTACCGTACCTTTGAGCCAGAGGCTCATTTGCAGAGGTCCCTTATCAAGTATGTATGTAAAGAACATTACAGGTAGTACAGAGTAGTTACATATTGAGTTCAGTACAAACAGATTACAAGAATGAAAATGGAGAGCAATTAAAACAAGCATGTTTGAAAAACAGTTCTTGTCATTAAGTGCATCACATACAGTATAATGCATATTTAAGCCATTGCCCCAAGCTGCATGGTTGTATGATCAGTGCAGTTTAGGGGTGGGAACTAAGAGGTGAGTAAAGTTGGGATGTGGGGATGAGGAGGTGGGTCCAGATTTCATCCAATTGCTTCCTAGGAAGTGGGATTGACAGATGAGAGGGGACCTGGGTCTAAGGGGTCAGGAGGTAAGGGGGAAAGGAGTGGGGTATTAGGGACAGAGGGTGGGTGTAGGACTTCTGGTGACATTTCAGAATGCAGAGCTTGATTTTTATGACTGGGTGAGGAGGTCTTGGAAAGGAGGGGTGAAGAGAGAAGGGAGATTGCAGAAAGAGGGAGGGAGTGAGGAGGTGGGAAATTATAGGGTGAGCCTACAAAAAAACAATTCATAGGGCTAGGATTTATAGAAGAAAAGTTAAGATTAGTTTCTACAATCACAGCTGCTGATTGAGTCTAGAAGAGCATAAAGCTTGGATTTAAAAGGGCCAATTTTGATTTTAGTTAGTATATCATCATTGAGCGAGTTAAGCCAGTGAGGCACACAGTATTCATAGGACCGTTGGCCTTGAGTGGTCCATGATCCCACCTGACAAAACATTTATATGTATGAAATGTATACAAAATAAAGAAATGGTGTTAGAAATAAGTCTTTTTAATACAAGACTATCCTATCTGGTGGAAAGTCAAAGAGAGATGGCTTCTACAATTAAAAACAATAGCAGTCAAGTTGATCAGTCAAAACAGACTTGTGGTGATAAGGTCACTCAGATGACTATGAGTAAAACCCTAACACCAGTATCCATATTAGCCAACCCAGGGCTAACACTAACCTTGTACAGTAACCAGCAACATTCAGTATCTGAGGTAATGCCATCTGTTACCCATTTACTGTAAAATACAGAAAACTTAGAAACAGGAAAAGGGCTAGTGATGAAACTGAGCTAGATCACTCAGAGGAAGAGTGGTACCAAATATAGAGCACTAAGGTCTCCAAGAAGGGCAAAAGGTTGAATGTTTCAAATCCACACTCAAAATCATTTTGATCTATTAAATGATCATATAGAAGAAATGTACCCACATCCCCCCTATCGAAACAACACCTGTAGGCAATGTGACTAGCACATCAGCTTTGGAAGATTCCAATAGTGTGAACACTTGACAAAATCCAGAGGAAGGTAATATTAATTTCATGGAACTAGAAACTAGTAATTCATCTGAGCCTAAACAAATCTTTTTCCTAGGAGATTCCATGATAAAACATCTGGATTGAAAAATCTGTGATCAGGATAAGGCTAATAGAACAATGTCATGCTTCAGGGGTACGGACATTAGAGATATTACAAAGATGTCAAGACAAATATTAAAAAATGGAGGGCAGAGGCCACTGGTCAAAATTCATGCAGGTACTAATAATATCATGCATCAAAATGTACAACACATAAAAGAAGAGTTTGTGGGACTGGCTAACACCCTAATGGATCTTGATTGTGACTTTGCCTTCTCTGAAATACTTCCTGTCACTAGTGAAAAGGAATATTATATTAATAAGATAAAAAACATAAATAATTGGTTATGGAAACATGTTTGAAAAACAGTTCTTGTCATTAAGTGCATCACATACAGTATAATACTTATTTAAGCCATTGCCCCAAGCTGCATGGTTGTATGATGAGTGCAGGTTAGGGGTGGGAACTAAGAGGTGAGTAAAGTTGGGATGTGGGGACGATGAGATGGGTCCAGATTTCATCCAATTGCTTCCTAGGAAGTGTAATTGACAGATGAGAGGGGACCTGGGTCTAAGGGGTCTGGAGGTGAGGGGGAAAGAAGGGGGGTATTAGGGACAGAGGGTGGGTGTAGGATTTCTGGTGACATTTCAGAATGCAGAGCTTGATTTTATTACTGGGTGAGGAGGTCTTGGAAAGGAGGGGTGAAGAGGGGAGGGAGATTGTTGAAAGAGGAAGGGAGTGAGAAGGTGGGAAATTATAGGGTGAGCCTACAAAAAAACAATTCATAGGGCTAGAATTTATAGAAGAAAAGTTAAGATTAGTTCCTACAATCATAGCTGCTGGTTGAAGCTAGAAGAGCATGAAGCTTGGATTTAAAAGGGCCAATTTTGATTTTAGTTAGTATATCATCACTGAGCGAGTTAAGCCAGTGAGGCACACAGTATTCATGACTATTGGCCTTGAGTAGTCCAAACGCAAGGGACTTTTTTGGGGCTGGCTGTTTATACCCCTGGTGCACCTGGGTTTATTGTACATACAGAGGAGAGTTTGCACACTTTGCACACCCTTGAAACTACCACTCAGTAGATTTGGGAATTCTGATGCTTTAGAGCCAAAATATGTGTCTAAGGGGTGCAAATCATGTATGAGTGATCCCTAGGCAACTTTATTTTATATTTTGACTATTTGGCAGTACATTGCTCTGTGACCCCTGAGAGCTACTTCCAGGTCACGATTGCCCTATATCTTGCTGGCCTGTGGCAAGCAGGGCAAGCGCGAAGTGACACGCTCAAAGATGCGTGCAAAGACACGTGCATCTGCATGTGATTTGTGTGCTTAGCAGGTTATAGTGGATGTTATGGGACAGAGTAGTGCACATAGGTCAAGATAAGAATTACTTGTTGGAATATCGTTCACACAAGTACTAGTGTACTATTTTATTGCAGCAAACACTTTGGATCACCATACTCTTGAACTCTTGGGTTAGTAGTAGTGTCTGAAAGTTATCTCAGCTCACATAGAAAATGAATTAACTATTAACAACAACTGAAGAAAGACTTGGAGTTAAATGCAACACCTGCGGCATGTTCTGTTCTAACACCATGATCCCATTAGACAAAACATTTATATGTATGAAATGTATACAAAATAAAGAAATGGTGTTAGAAATAAGTCTTTTTTAATACAAGACTATCCTATCTGGTGGAAAGTCAAAGAGAGATGGCTTCTACAATTAAAAACAATAGCAGTCAAGTTGATCAGTCAAAACAGACTTGTGGTGATAAGGTCACTCAGATGACTATGAGTAAAACCCTAACACCAGTATCCATATTAGCCAACCCAGGGCTAACACTAATCTTGTACAGTAACCAGCAGCATTCAGTATCTGAGGTAATGCCATCTGTTACCCATTTTACTGTAAAAAATACAGAAAACTTAAGAAACAGGAAAAGGGCTAGTGATGAAACTGAGCTAGATCACTCAGAGGAAGAGTGGTACCAAATACAGAGCACTAAGGTCTCCAAGAAGGGCAAAAAGGTTGAATGTTTCCAAATCCACACTCAAAATCATTTTGATCTATTAAATGATCATATAGAAGAAAATGTACCCCACATCCCCCCTATCAAAACAACACCTGTAGGCAATGTGACTAGCACATCAGTTATGGAAGATTCCAATAGTGTGAACACTTGACAAAATCCAGAGGAAGGTAATATTAATTTCATGGAACTAGAAACTAGTAATTCATCTGAGCCTAAACAAATCTTTTTCCTAGGAGATTCCATAATAAAACATCTGGATCGAAATATCTGTGATCAGGATAAGGCTAATAGAACAATGTCATGCTTCAGGGGTATGGAAATTAGAGATATTGCAAAGATGTCAAGACAAATATTAAAAAATGGAGGGCAGAGGCCACTGGTCAAAATTCATGCAGGTACTAATAATATCATGCATCAAAATGTACAACATATAAAAGAAGAATTTGTGGGACTGGCTAACACCCTAATGGATCTTGATTGTGACTTTGCCTTCTCTGAAATACTTCCCATCACTAGTGTAAATGAATATTATATTAATAAGATAAAAAACATAAATAATTGGTTATGGAAACAGAGTCTCAAACAGAACTTATGGTGTATCACCCACTGGGAGGAATTTTTTGATAAAAAAGACCAGATTTGTTGGGATGGATTACACCCGACAAAGGGGGGGACTTCTGTTTTAGGACAACATATTAACACATATATAAACAAATGTTTAAACTAAGCACCAGGGGGGTAGGGGTCTGTGATACTAACCACATCTTCTCAGAAAGTGATCAACAACTGGATGGCATAACTAGGCAAGCAGTGCCTGGCACGTCATCCACTGCTGATAAAAATATGAGCGACATGCAATGGGAGCAATTAACAGTGATATTAATACACATGCCTCAGAGATTAAAATTCTGCTGGTTAGTGCCAGGAGTCTCATTAACAAACTAGGAGAACTCCACTATAAATTAAATAGGGAAGCTGTAGATATTTGTGGTGTTACTGAAACCTGGTTTTCTGATAGCAACTGGGGAACTGACATATCCAGTTACTCTAAGTTCATTAAGAACTGCCAAAACAAAAAAGATGGAGGAGTTGCACTGTACATCAGTAACAGACTGAAATACTGTGAGATAGGGAACAATAACCCAAACAGGGAATTAATATGGATTAAAATTAAATGCCCGGTTAGATCTTTGACTGTAGGACTGGGATACCGTGCCCCAAATTTGGAGACTGAAGCTAACAATGTCTTCTTTATGTCACTAGAGGAAATGATAGTCAGGGAGAATTATATATTAATGGGAGATTTCAACCTTCCAAATATATGTTGGTCATCCCTTACTGGGAAAGGAATCCTGGAAAACAGATCGATTCAATTTTCTGTGCAAAATGACCTTGAACAATCAGTAACTAGACCAGCAAGGAAAAATAATATATTAGACCTGATATTTACAAATATCAAACACATTGACTCAAAGCCACAGATCCTGGAACCCCTTTATGATAGTGACCATAACACTGTATTATGGAACTTTAAGTGCTTTAAAACAAATTCATATGGAAACACAAAAATTAAGAATTTTAATAAAGCTGACTATACTAAAATTAAGCACTTCTTCAGTAACTGGGAATGGGAAGATGAGTTAAATCATCTGGATGTGAACACCATGTGGCAGGTTATTCTCAGTAAAATTGATTTCTGCATTACTTCCTGGGTACTGGAACAAACAAAATACAACAATAATAAACAACGAGTCCCCTTGTGGTAGAACACAAAAATTAGGAGGGCAATAAATAGTAAGAAGAAGGCTTTTAACAAATATAAAAAGAGACCTTCTAATGAAAACTGACAAAAGTTTAAAATTGTGGCAAATAAAACAAAGAAATCAATAAGGCTTGCTAAACAGAACCTAGAAGTTAATCTTGCAATGGTAACAAAGGACAATAAAAACAAGTTTTATAATTATATAGGGTCCATTAAAGGAAATCCTTCTGGAGCAGGTCCATTTGTCAAGGATCAGATTCTAATGTCGAAAGAGAATATAATGGCAGAAGAGTTTGACAACTATTTCCTCAGAGTTTTTAAATTGAAGGAAGACATATGCCTTAATAATCTGGAAAACTCACAATCTCATATTTTATTTATTGAAAAGGAAGTATTGGCAGCTATTCGTAACATCAAACCCAGTACAACATCAGGGCCAGATGGGATCCCCTCCATCTTTGTTAAAAATCTTTCACATGAACTCATTGGAATTCTTATATTATTATTCAACACTTCCATTACAGAGGGAGCTGCAATAGAAGAGTGGAAGTTAGCTAATGTCACTCCAATACATAAAAAGGTCTCTAAGCAGAATGTTACCAATTATAGACCTGTAAGCCTAACTTCCTGCCTTGGCAAGATAATGGAGAGACTGTTGCAACAAAAAATTATTACTCATTTATATAATACTGGTAACTGCGATATATTGCAACATGGGTTCACACAGGGTCGATCATATCAAAGTAATCTGATTAGTTTCTTCGAGTCTGTAAGCAAGGCTCTGGATAGTGGATTTCCCATCGACATTATATTTCTTGATTATGAGCAAGCTTTTGATTCTGTTTCTCATAAAATCTTAATAGAGCAACTAGTAAAACTCAAACTTCACCCATAATCATTATGTGGATAAACTCGTGGCTAGAAAATAGACAGCAGAGGGTCATCCTAAAAGGATACAATTCTAATTAGGATAATGTGACCAGTGGGGTACTACAGGGCTTGGTACTGGGACCAACACTGTTTAATATCATAATCTCCAGTATGTAGACATACAATGAAGTCTGGATCCAGAAATATGCTGATGACAGTAAGTTGGGCTGTATTGTGAATAATAATACATCTATCAAATGTTTACAGAATAACTTGGACAGTTTATCCAAATGGGCATTAGAGAACAAGATGGTATTTAATACAACCAAATGCAAAGTTATGCATTTGGGGAAAAAATAATAAACATGCAGATTATACCATTAATAATACTACATTAAAAGTCACAACATCTGAACAAAACCTAAGCGTTACTATTACTGACAATCTGAAATTCAGTACCCATATCAATAAAACAGCCAAAATATGCCATGGGATACTAAGATGCATCTTTAAGCATATTAAAATCCATGCTACCAAGGTTATTGTCCCGTTATATACTAGCCTAGTTCAAACACACATTGGATACTGTGCTCCTTTTTGCTCACCCACTTCCATAGGTGATAAGGCAACCTTTGAATCAGTCCAAAGGAAACTAACTAAAAACTGACACAAACCAATAATCTTTGAGGTATGAGGAACGATTAAGAAATCTAGGACTATACTCTCTAGATTATAGAACTATAAGGGGTGAACTATGTCTGACCTAAAGGCTTTTTAAGATCCATCATTATTTCAGACAAACTGCCTGGTAAGCCAAATATCCTTAGATAGCACAAGATCACATAAACTAAGGTTACAGGCTGAAGCTAATAAGACTGTTCGTAGAAATAAATTTATTACTCTGAGTACCCCCATTATGGAACTCACTACCAGCTGCTGTTGTAACAAGCAATAATATTGAACAATTTAAACATAGACTTGATCAATATATGGGAGACAGAAAGTTTCACTTCCGCCATTAGGAAATAATGGCGGCGAGTTCAACATGGGCTTCACCCTCCGACTTGTATAATCTATGAAACTATGAACCTGTGGGGTAGTTAGGCCAGGGGTGGATTTCTTAGCAAGAAGGCAGATCTTGGTACTGTATTCGACAGTCCAGGTTGAGACAACCTGATACTGCATACAGCTCACATGTGTGAGTAAGATGGTGGGCTCCCAGCACAAGCCTACAGGCCTTGTTGAGTGTTGTTTTTATTCTTTTGAGGGCCAAGTCCATTGCAGCACCATAGAACACTAGCCCTATAGCCAATTACAGATAACACTGAAATAGTTACTGCAAGTTTTAGTGCATCATTTGTTAGACACTGTTTGTTCCTGTATAGCAGACCCAATTTGGCATTCACAGATTTAGCTACAAGGTCTATGTGTTTTGTAAATGAGAGGGAACTGTCTAGTGTTACCCCCTAAGTATTTGAAGTTATGTACCATTTCTAGGGGTGTATTTTGGATGTTAAGTATTTTTAGTTAGTAGGACATGTGTCTGTTGTGAGTGGAGGCAAATATCATGGTTTTAGTCTTTTTGTAGTTAAGTAGCAATTTCGACTTTATGAACCATTTTTCAATTGCCAAGAAGTTAGTCTGCATTTGACTTTCTAAAGCTATCGGGTCAGAGTGTCTGGAGTACAGTAAATTAAACATTAAGCATTATTGAAATTTTGGTGCTCACAGTTTGGTTACTAAAACACCGTTCAGAGAGAAAAAAAATTATATTTAGGGAGCTCCCCTTGGATAATGCAGTAGGCTTCTTTCACAAATTCAGATAAACGACTGTGATATAACAAAGATAGTTTGTCAAAAGGACATTACAAATACTAAAAACCCCAGTTCCCCCACTCATCCTCACCAGCAATATATTTTCTTAGGGTGGGCTATTCAGACTGCGCCAGGCTGTGGCGCAAGCCTGGGTGCAGTGCAACTGGGATGTGCCAGGGCGCTGACAGGGTGATATTCAATGGTGCTGCACCATGGCTCGGCACCATTGAATATCGCTCTGTGGCCACCCGCATTGTGCATGGCGCAGTGGCACTGCACCAGCACAAGTGGCCAGAGAAGAGCAGGGGGATGCGCTAGCACAAGTGCCATTGTGCTAGGCACATCAACCATGATATTCAAAGGTGCACATGCAAATGAGCCATAATGCATGCAAGGCACAAATGGGGCCATTTGCATGTCATTATGGCCCCATTTGCACGCAGGTGTGCCCATCCAAGGTGACTTGCACCTGGTGCCCTGCCAGGTTGCAGCCGCCGGGGACTGACGCCCTCTGCACAAGTGGCAAAGTGCCCCACAGCCTGATCGTGGGCATACGTATAGAAATATGTAACTCCCATATCTCTAGTGGTCCAGTGGACCGCTCGCAGCCCAATCGTGGGCATAAGTATAGAAATATGAAACTCCTATATCCCTGGTGGTCCAGTGAACCGCTCACAGCCTGATCGTCGGCATAACTATAGATATATGAAACTCCTATATCACTGGTGGTCCAGTGGACCACTCGCAGCCCGATCGCGGGGAGATGTCTAAAACAAGATTAGATCCATCCCTGGTGGTCAAGCGGTACCCCCTCCCCACCCTCCACTGAGCCCTACCACCCGCTCCCTCCCCAGTCAGCAGGAGGCGGCAGCTTCCACCACAAGCCACCCGGCCGCGCCAACTGACTGCGTACAGTATGGCTATCGCCCATTGATCCACAGCATGGGCCAATGGGCATGCTAGACTATGCTGTACTACACAGTCCAGATATGTGAATGGATAGTCACATATCTGGACTGTAGTACAGTATGGTCTGCATGCCCACTGGCTCACGCTGTGGACCAACGGGCGTACAGCTGTACTGTATGCAGTCAGTCGGCGGGGTGGCCAGGTGGCTTGTGGGTGAGGAGCTGCCGTCTGCCACTGACCAGGGGGAAGTGGGATGGCAGGGCTCAGTGGAAGGGGGTACTGCTGGACCACCAGGGATGGGATCTAATCTTGTTTTAGACATCTGCCCACGATCGGGCTGCGAGCGGTCCACTGGACCACCAGGGATATAGGAATTTCATATTTCTAAACTTATGCCCGTGATTGGGCATGGAGGGGCGCTACCTGATGGAGGGTGCCGCCGGAGCTCAGGTGGCCACCCACAGCTGGCAGCTGCCATGTTGTGCCCTGCAATATAGCAGCTCACCTGTGGGTGGCCGGCTGTTGCTCCTTTATTTTTTGGAACAACTGTATGCGGCACATGTAGGGGTTTTGCCTGCATGGGCTCCGCATATCCTGGCTGAATATCAGGATTGCGGGTATGCACGCGCACACCCCCACTTGCAGCCGCATACATTACTGATGCACCCCAGGCACATCGGGATTTGTGCCACGCACTTTCCCCTTTTGAATATCGTCCCGGGGCACAACCCTTCTGAATATCCCACCCTTATTGTAAATTTCACCAAGCTCAGCATTAAATCTCAAGTTAACCAACATTAAAGAACCCTAAATGTTACGTTTATCTTTAGAATTCACTACAAGCTTGCCAAATTACAGTATAAATCTTAAACAGAAAAAAAAATAGAGACATATCAAGTCCAGACTGAAACAAAGATATGCTAATGTTGACTTGCCACATCTGATACTTAGATTCCCAAAACATAAGAATAACAAGCATTTGTCAATGCTGAATGTTTGCTTGCTGGCATTGGCATTGGTAGTGTAGAAGTTACAGAGCTGCATAATAGGAAGGGCAGTGAAGTATTGAACTGAAGCCAACCCCACCACCACCCTGCAGAGAGTGACAGGCATTGGGGTGTGCCTTTGGGTCGTCAGGCATAAAGGCCACGCCATTTCACCACACCCTACCCTGCAGACACTGACAAGTGTCACGGTGTGCCTTGGGGTCTTTGGCCCTTATGCGCACCCCATTCCATCAGGAAATATGGTGAGATTGGTGTGGTATAGGAGAATGGGGTGAACTTTGGGGCCGAAGAGTCCAGGGCATACCTCGATGCCTCTCACTGGCTGCAGGGTGTGGAATGGTATGAGCATTACAAGCAAGAATCCCAAGTCACACCCCTGATGCCTGTCATTCTCTACAGGGTGGGGCGTTGTGGTTGGAAACCCTAACACCTCAGGCATTCATTGGTATTTTCACTCCAAATTTTCAACATGTTTTTGTGACCCCCACCTCATGAACAGTGGCAATATCAGTTTGTTAGCTGAAAGCTGCTTATGCACAGCGACTACGGCATTTAGCACCCCAGGTGCAAAAACATATTCCAAACAGGATGTGAAAAATGACAGCTGTACTGTTCATGGGGAGGTGTAAAAAATGTCAATGTTGCAAATCTGCAGTAAAAATATTAAAAAAACTGGTGAAGTCACGAGCGTGCATAGAAACTGTGCAACGCACACCAGTAATGTAATTAGTTTGGGGATTCTTTACAGCAGATTGTCAACACAGGCATTTTGGGATCTCCGATCATGAACAGTGTCACTGTGATTTTCTTTATCTGTCCCGAACAATGATTTCCCACAGCGACCACGCATCTCTGCACTGAAAGTGTGAAAACACATTTTGGCCATGTTGTGAAAAATGACAGCTGTACTGTTCATAAGGAAGTGTGGAAAATGCCACTGGTGAAAATCTGGACTGAAAATATTACAAAGTCATGAACTTATGAGGGTGCGTGGAAACTGCGCAATGCTCACTCATAACACAGTCATTTTATGGACTTTTGTCACAAATTTTCAACATAGCCATTTTAAGACCTCTGCTCATGAACAGTTTAACTGTGATTTTCTTAATCTGTCCCAAACATTGATTTCGCACACCGACTGCACCATTGTGCGCTACATGTGCAGAAACATATTTTGGGTGACATGTGAAAAATGGCAGCTGTACTGTTCATAAGGAAGTGTAATAAAATGGCAATGTTGAAAATCTGGAGTGAAAATATTGAAAATTCGCAAACTTACAAGCGTTTGTAGGGACTGCAGAGCGCACACTCGTAAAACAGTCATTTTTAGGAATTTTTTCACCAAATTTTCAACATAGCCATTTTAAGACCTCTGCTCATGAACAGTGTCACTGTGATTTTCTTAATGTGTCCCATACATTGATTTCGCACACCGACTGCACCATTGTGCGCTACATGGGCGGAAACACATTTTTGGCAAGATGTGAAAAATGACAGCTGTACTGCTCATAAGGAGGTGTGGTAAAATGGCAATGTCAAAAATCTGGAGTGAAAATATTGAAAATTCGCAGACTTACGAGTGTGCATAGGAAATGCACAATGCACGTTCGTAAGACAGTCATTTTTAGGAATTTTTCCACGAAATTTTCAACATAGGCTTTTTGAGAGCCCACCTTATGAACAGTGGCAGTGTTGTTTCATTACTCAGTCCTGAAAGGTGATTTCACGCAGTGACTGCAAAATCACCCTTTGGGCCCGATTAACGCCATGACAGTGAAGGCATTCATGAGAAGGGGTCCCAAAAACCCCATGTTGAAAATTTGGTGCAAAAATTCCAAAAAATGCCTGAGATATGCAGCAAAGTTGAAAAAACCCTATCTATCCCATTATACAGCTTACCGGCATTTCCTCAGTTCGCAGTCGGCTTTGAAGAGTGCAGACGTGTTCCTGGTCCACCGAAGATCGTCGCGCCAGAGTCCGGAGGTAAGTATGGGGTGAGGGGGTGTGGGGAGGCAGGGTGCACAGTGGGTGGGCTTGGTGAATGCCAAGGGAACATTTTCTTGTTTACAGGTTTGTTTTTTTTTAACAGGAAGATGACGCGGGATGTTTACCACACTGGGTTGGGCTCCCAGCGTGGCAGCTAGAAAGAGCTGTTTGGGGGGCTGGGCAGAAGGGGTGGGCACCCCGTCGGCTACTCTGGACTTGTGTCACTCTGGGGTGGGCTCCAGCATGGCAGCTGTAAGGCTGTTTGGGGGGGGTCTGGAGCCAACGGGGGATTGGACACCCCCATCTCCCACACGGATGTATTGCCACACTGGGGTGGGCACCCAGCGTGGCATCTGGAACTCTGTTTGGGGGGGAAGCGCAGCACAGCCGACGGGGGATTGGGCACCCCTGTCGGCTATACAGTGTGTGCATGGGGGGGCGAGCACACAGTATGCGTGCGCATGTGTGTAAGGGGGAAGCACGCATGAACAGGCGATATCTTATCCCTGCTCACTGAAGCGTAGCTCCCTCTTTCAACTGTATGCCACTGCATTTTCAACTGCTGTCATAGACAGCTCCAGCAGTGATTGGAGAACTGCGACCATGCCTGCAAACACACTGACTGAATTGGAAGACGCTGACACACCTCCGAAAAACTCGGCTGATGGCATTATGTTTCTTGCACATGCGTGCAAGCAAACATAAAAAGGGAAAAGGGAACATGGATTAAACAGGAAGCAGCAGTGATTTACCCTTTGAATGCCTTCATCATAAGTTAAGTTTTTAAAGCGTCCCTCAGTATATCATTACTCAACTTTTGGTTCAGTTTCATCTGGTGATGAAGAGGTATATTCTGAAACCTTGGCTGGCGGAATAGGGGGAATTGGAACTCAAGGGGATAGGGAAGCTGTAGTTGAAGACATGAGAGTTCTGATGACAAAGATCTTGCAACTGTGAATTTTAAGACTCCGTTTTAAGATTTAGGCCAGTTGGATGTTTGTTAGCCTTGGTATATTTTACCAGCAAGCTTCCTAGACTTGCCACCCCTGTCTTTATTGTTGCCCTACTGCAGTATTACCACCAGAACTTTCCCCTTAGATTCATTGATAAAACTTTATTTATTGTCCCTAAGGCTAACAATCTTTTTTTTACATTTCGCTTTGGTTTTAGAATACCTTTTCATCTTCTATCCATAATACCTCATCACATCTTCACTTTTGATGTGCATTGTAGAAGCATCTTCAGTCCTGCTCTGTCTGTAACTGCACTTGACTAACCAGTTTGATTATACTGTCGTCACCATTGTATGTGATCTGTTTGACTACTGTCTGCTTCTCATTACCATAACTATTTAGGTATACCTTGTGTGAGCAATTTGCTTCTGCCTACTGTTTAATCTAAGTGCAGTATTTGTACCTGCCAAATAGCTTCGTATCCAGATACATTGCATTTTACCTTCTTCTCTTTGTAATGTTCTTTTCTTGTAATCTCCTAGGTTGTACTTGAAAATAGGCAATTAATTGTCTAGTGTACCTATCTGGGGAAAAAAAAACTAAATAAAGAAATAAGATCAGAATCTGAAGTTACTTCAGCTGCTTCAGTTGACAGCTGATGTTTTTTAAATAAAAGTGTCTTAATGATCTACATCAAAGAAGATTTTTGGGGTATTATTATTATGATACGAACCTTGTAAGTGTACAAAAGTGAAACTCACCCCCAGCACATTGATCTCTTAATGAAAAAACAGGAGTCTTTTTCTGGCCTGAGTTATAAGGCTGACATGCAGATACAGTAAATATAAACTTTCATATTTTTGAAACATAGAGCCCCTTTCTTTTGTACCAGTTTAATTACATATTCTCTATCTGGCTCTAATTCAAATGCAACAAGAACAGTGGCAGGATTTTATTTTATTAATGGTGAAATTAGTGTTTTTTTTTTTTCCCTTAGGAGGAGTCTTAAAGCCTTTACAATGGGCGGAAGTGTTTCAGTAGTATAGTTCAGTTTGTGTAACATAAAATTCTTTCATTAAGTTCTATGTAGTTTTCCTGTCAATGTCATCATTTGTTGTTATGTTCACCATGCATGTGCATGTGCAGTGAACATTTTGTTATGAGAGTTGGGTTTTGAGAGGTATAACACTGTTGGTCCAATGCCAAGCAGTCGTCATGGGGTGCATCAGTACCACACCAATCATCTGCCAAGCTGATCATGACACAGTTTTGGCTTGCTGGGTGGAAACGTCCTGTCCTTGAAAAGGAAAAGCCAATCTAATCATGGGTTGGCTCTTTCCTTTGATGTACACTGCCCAGCAAGCTAATCTGTCATAATTAGTCTTCTGAGGGATATCAAACATCCTGGAAGAGCCCTGTCCTGTTGCAGACACAAGCTATAACACAGAAAACCACCCATTGATGTCTGTTGTTGGCACCCCTGTAACAGTTCCCCTCACCTAACACTCCGTCTCAGCACCCCCCTCCCGCAAACATAACACTGACACTGGGGGTGCGCAGTCTTCCAGTGTTGCCACCTCATAAGCAAAACCCCTATGGTCTGTGCGGGTTTACTACACTGCTCCCAGTACACAGTCACATCTATAAATGGTGCTGAAGCATCATGGATCGGACCTAGCAGTTGTATGAATATACTATATTCTGTACCTTTTATCATGAATGCCATGTAGATTTGTTATGATGTCAGTGGTTTTCTTTGCTCTGTGTTGCTTTTTTGTCCATTTGCCCCATTCCCAGAAGTGAAGTTTGATGGGTAGCACCATTTGTTGTCCCCCCTGACTGGTAGTAATGTATTCTGGGGAAAGCAGTAGGATTCATTCACAGAGAAATCTCTGTGAGGAGTTTATTTCCCTTCCTGTTATTATTTTCTATGGTAATCAGTATTCTGCTATGTATTTTTTTCTTAGTATAGGTATTGAATCCAGATCTGTTCATAACGTACTTTAATTTTTTTTTTCATAGGAGGCTGCCTTGTTAACATTTGATGTGGTGATGTTGCCAGCAGTGTTGTGTTACAAGGTTCCTGCACCCTAATTAGTACCCCAAGAGGTACACTGCAGACAGCTAGCATGTAGGTATATGTTATACTAACATATAGGGCTAAGGGCATCTGCTGTATAAGAGTAGATGTCAGGATATGTATGCATACGATTGCTGTACACTTTATTTCCTAACATACACATGTATTTCTTGCTTACAAGATGATAGGACACCTGTGTCATTGTAGTGTTATAATATATGAGTCGGCATTGCCATCTTCTGATGATTTGTATTATTACACGGCTATGTACAAACTGTACCTCTTAGTTTCCACAAAGTGATGACTATTACAAAATTGTATAATGTTATCTTGGACTGAGGAGCCACCTCTAATTCAGCCAATAGGGCTCATTTCTGTAACTAGAAATGTTTCTATCTTACAGTAACCATGGTAATTATCTTAGGTATATAAGGTAAGACATTATGTCTTCTACCTCGGTGACCCCAGAAGACACAAAGATTCCTTGAGGTATAGGGAATGCTTAGCATTGGCTCCCAGTTCCTAATGGTAAGAACTGCCTAGGGCAACTGTGATTTTCCTTTTGGTAGTAATAAATAAGCTTTATTACTCTTATGTAATGTGTCTGTGATTTCTTGCATTCCCATTATTGCCAAGAACCTGAGAGTGAGGTTTAGACCTCCTGGCAGTTGTATGTGGTTTGCTAGTAACATTACAAGTGACCCCGTTCTCAGTTCCAATAGTTAGAAATGAAATTGGTTCCCCAATTTGCAAGTATGTTTATTAGTTTGTATTACTGCTGTTTGTCTTGTTATTTTAGAACCTGCTTTCTGAGTGCAGGTAGCACAGTACTATTGATTTACAAAGGTATATGAATGTGCGCCTGTGATCACTTTGTTTCTGGGTACCCCACTGCAAATGTTTCCACATGTTGAAAAAAAGGAAAAAAACAAAGCTTGTCACTTGCTACTATTCATGTGTGAGTTATTACCAAAGGAGATGTAATATGCAATGTTTGTTCCAGTTACCATATATAAAATCTCTTCTCATCACCTTATGAAGAAACCAGGACTCGATTTACTATCCCACAAAAAAAAAAAAAACGTGTAGAAATCTTTGTTTTGTGGTGCCTTACAACTCAGTCTGTGTTTTTAATTTTTTTTTTTTTTGTGCATCTCACTGGTAGGAGGAGGAGGTTGAGTTTTTTGAGGGGAGGGTTCCATGACCATTAGTTTTGCTCCCCCCCAAAAAAGAAGAAATGGCTGGTGTACAGCAAATGTGTTGCACAGCTATGCCTCTAATTTTTTTTTTAATCCCCTCTCCCAAAAAGGTAGATTATGGTGCTTTCTTCATAATTGGTCACAATACTATCATACGATGGGCCCCAGAGACAGTGCCGCACAAGTTAAGCACAGCTTTCTTGTTTATTTCTGTACTAGTCGGCCACTTATGTATTTAGTAACACCTGGCCTACTGTCAGTGTTGCAGATGTGATCCCTCTCCACAAGAAAGGAAGCAGAGAGGAGGTAAGCAATTACAGGCCTGTAAGCCTGACCTCAGAAGTGAGGAAACTAATGGAGTCCTTACTTAAGGAAAGGATTGTGAAGTTTCTGGAGGATAGTGGGGCACAGGATCCAAAGGAGGAATACAGAATGAGTGGGGAAATTCTGGCCAGCACAAGTCAGGAGAGAGACCTGGGGGTTATCATATCTCATGACCTGAAGGTAACCAAACACTGTGAAAAAGCGCTGGGGAGAGCAAACAGATTGTTGGGGTGCATAGGAAGGGGCATAACAAGCAGGAGGAAAGAGGTGTTGATGCCATTGTACAGATCACCAGTGAGATCTTAGCTGGAGTACTGTGTCCAGTTCTGGAGACCACACCTCTGGAAGGACATTGACAAAATAGAGGCAGTCCAGAGAAGGGCAATGAAGATGGCGGAAAGAAGGGAGAGGGGAGATGTGATAGAGACTTTCAAGTACCTTTGGGGAATAAACAGGGTACAGGTGGAAAGCATATTTCAGAGAAAACGCTGCACAAGAACAAAGGGGCATGACATGAGGCTGAAGGGTGGAAGTCTCAGGGGTAATGTTAGGAAGCACTTTTTCACTGAGGGTGGTGAAACTGTGGAACAGCCTTCCAGCAGAAGTGGTGGGTGAAAAAACAATGCAGGGGTTCAAGAGTGCATGGGATAGACATAAGGGTACCTTGAAGATGTGCTGAGCAGAAGAGCCGCAGATCAGATAGGATCTGGGCCTGCAGCAGTGAGTAGGGAAATGGGCAGACTAGGTGGGCTGTATGGTCCTTATTTGCCAACAGATTCTATTTTTCTATGTTTCTATGTGTCCCAGAATCTGGGACAAATTTCAATGGACTCACCATAATACTCTGTACTCTTGCCATTTTATTTTGCCTTGGACCACCCCACGTGCCCAACACTGCTCTCTTTACCCCTCCGTCTCCCTCCTCTATCTTCGTACTGATTGTCTAGCCCCACTGTACCTACTTCATATCCTAACTGTGGCCTGGCTTCCTCCCTAACTCCCTGCTTTTTCTCTCACCTCTCTATCCTTCCTTACCTTCTACCCACCCTTCTACCCACTCTGTAAGATTGATTCCCATTCCATTTCCTTCCCCTCAGGAAATCTTCTGCTGACCATGCTGCCTTCTCATACCTCTTTCATATGATATGGACATCTCTTCCCATGTCCATCCATTCTGCTCTTCCTCGCTTCTTCGTGACTTTACTGCTCCCTCTGCAAACTGTCCCTGTCCCCTCATCTTAGTGGCCATCCTCCACCACCTGTACATCTTTCACTAACACCAACTCATGCTTGGCGTTCATCCGCAGTTGGGGGTTATTTGTGAGCTCCAGTAGAAGTACAATTTTATCATCCTTAAGCACCTAATTGTTCTGAACATATCATGCACAACATATTGGTTTGCATATATGTAATGTAATGTACTTTATCCTGATTTTTTTTGTCAATGTAGTACTTGGCACAGAAAAGTACTATATTTCTGCACAACTATTGATGTATTTTTGTTATTGCATCTTATTGTATGTCAAGACCCTCCCCTCACGGACGCATCTGGAAACATATTGTCATCAGCGAAGTAAACCTTACCAGGGAAACATTTGAAAAACCAAGTCCTTACCTGTCTCTGTTTACTTAGCAGTGTGTGCAGAGTGTTTGTGCGATTCTGGCAGACAGTTTGCATCAGTCTGCATGACATTGGGAATCCTGAGCATATATATTTCACTTACAGCACATTTCTTGTTACACAGGTGCCAGGATTTGTTTGCTTATGCAGTGCTCTGATACAGGTTTGTCTGTGCTGCACAAATTTGCATTTGAGCTTTCACATTGCTAATTCTGCACCCCCAGTGGCGTAGTATAACGGACTTATTATCTGCATGTTCAAGTGCCTATTTCACACTGTTGTTGGCATCCACATGTGCAGATTCACATTGTCAACCAGTGTCCACATGTCATGGGAGTATACTTCTTTGCTCCAAAATTGTCTATTGAATAATTTTGTTGAAAAGAGTGTGCACAAGGGAGGTGGTGCTAATTAAAAAATGGTTAAAATCACTTAAAAATATTCGGAAACAAACACCAGCCATATAAACCGACTCCACCAAATAAAGGTAAATTAAAACTTCATTTATTGCACAAAATAAGTAAAAACTGACACCAGGGGTCAGGATTATTCTTGACACATTTCTGGTCTCTCTGGACCCTTTCTCAAAAGCTAAATAACTCTGACTAGAACACTCCTTAAATATCCAACCCACTCCAGCATTTGTGACATCACAGGCATACTTTTCAGTTCATTGGTACAAAAATACCAGGTGCTAACCCTCATTGAAAAAGACATAGATAAATATCCCCACCTTCACCATTAAAACCACAATGTTCATCAGAAACATATGATTCCTATATACAGTGATATTGGCAAAAATAAGAAGTGGGGTGGGGAGGGGGGACAGGTGGAAAACAGCCAACCTCAGCATGAGGGAGAGGAGGAAAGGGGAAACTATGCATACACAAATCTGTCATCAGTGTTAAGATGCAGTCTCACAACAATAAATAACACATAAATACCAAAAACTCTAATATGCATAGAAACATAGAAGTTGATGGCAGATAAGGAATGCAATGCCCATCCAGTCTGCTCATTTTTCTACCTTATGAATGTGCCATAGGCCTGTACTCTGTCAATGGTCTATCTATTCATACTCATCTGTATTGCTCCCTTATGTCTATCCCATGCCTGCTTGAAGCCCTGCACTGTATTCATATCCACCACTTCCTGAGGTAGGCCATTCCATGCATTCACCACCCTTTCTGTGAAAAAGAACTTCCTCACATTACCCCATAATCGGCCTCCCTCTAATCTCATGCTGTGTCCTCTTGTCCTGCTATTTTTCTTATATTGAAACATGTTAGACTTTTGCCTTGTTAATGTCCTTAAGATGTTTGAATGTTTCGATCATATCACCTCTCTCCCTCCTTTGCTCTAGGGTATACATACTGAGCTCTGTTAATCTGTCCTCATATGATTTTTGATGCAGTCCCTGCACCATTTTGGTTGCCCTTCTCTGGACTGCCTCCATTTTGTTAATGTCCTTGTGCAGGTGCGGCCTCCAGTACTGCACGCAGTACTCCAGATGGGGCCTAACCAGAGTCTTGTAAAGCAGGATTATTACCTCCCTCTTACAACTTGTAATACCCCTACTAATACATCCCAACATCACTCTAGCCTTACCTACTGCTTTAGCGGTCTGCTTGAATGATTTCAGATCATCTGTGAAGATGATGCCCAAGTCTCTTTCTTCCCTTGTGATTGCCAGCAACTCCCCTCCCAACTTATACGTGGCTTCAGGGTTTCTCTTCCCTATGTGCATGATCTTGCATGTCTTTGCATTAAACCCCATTTGCCACTCTTCCGACCATTTTGCCAGTTTATCCAAATCTCTTCTCATTCTGCCCTCCCCATCTGGATCATCTGCTCTGTTGCAGATTTTGTTGTCATCTGCAAACAGACAAACCTTACCCTCCAGTCCATCTGCAATGTCACTGATGAAGATACTGAAGAGGACTGGCCCCAGGACTGATCCCTGAGGTACCCCACTTGTGACTTGCATCTCTTCTGACTATACCATTTACCACCACTCTCTGTTTTCTGCCTGCCAACCAGTTTTGCCACCCAGTTGACCAATTTCTGACCAACCCCGAGCCTACCCAGCTTATTAATCAATCTTCTATGTGGAACAGTATTGAAAGCTTTGCTGAAGTCAAAGTAGGTGACATCAACTGCACACCCTTGGTCCACCACTCTGGTTACCCACTTAAACCATCCAGAAATTCAGAAATATACATTCACTTGTCCTCTAAATAAGGTTTTAGTTGAAACCCTGAGTTAAGCCCTGGGAATCATGTAGCTTGCACTTTCACTACCCAGTAAGTCTCCCTTTTGAGGACTAAGTTACAAAAGTTGTCACCTCGAAGGTTTCTGCTGACTTTATCTATAATGCAGAATTCAAACTTATGATTACCATTTTTTTTCATTTCTATGTATAATACGGTGGCATAAAGAGGATCTTTTCTCTCAATTGCCTGCACGTGTTCCCCCAAATGAGGGGGTGTTTAGTTTTCCCTATATAGAATGCGGTGCAAGCACATTGCGCCAGATAATTAACCCCAGCTGAATCGCAATTGGTAAATTGTCTAATCCCAAAATCTTGTCTAGCATTCACGCTACTAAATGTGTTCCATGTCTTTACAGACTCACAATACAAACATCTGTGGCACCTGTAGCAACCCTTTTGTTTGTCTAGCCAAGTCCCTTCTTTCATGTCGACAAAATGGCTGTGCACCAATTTATCTTTCAGGTTCAGTGTACATCTGAAAGAAAAGCATGGATTCATCTGGGACAGGTCTTTCGGTGCTGGATTGCTACCTAAAACTTTTCAGTGTTTTACAGTGATGTCTCGAACTTGATCTGCCTGCTGCAAAAAGATTGCAACAAAATTTAAATTCTATATCTCTTGCGTCTGCACCTTCTCTTTCTCCTGCAACAAGATCTGTCTCTCTGAGGTATCAGCTATATTCCAAGCTCACTCTATGTTTTTGTTGCCATAACCCCTTTCCTGCAATCTTCCAGTCAGAGTTACTACTTCCTGCTGATAGCTGTCCTCACTATTACTGTTCTTTCGGGATATTCTGGCCCACATGCAATGGGTGGCAACTGGAAGAAATCAAAAGTCCATTGCCATCCACTGGTTTTCAGTACAGACTTGTGTCTATTTTACCTTGATAATTTCTGCTCAGGGTAACATCTAAGTAATCCACCTTCTGACTGTCATAGTTGTACATAAATCTGAGATGCTTGTTAGTGCCATGTAAATACTGCACAAAGTTTGCCAATTCTATTTCAGAACGTCCCCCATATAAGTAACACATTGTCGATATAACAACCCCAATAAAGTATTTTGTTTCTATATGGGTTTTCTTCACTGGTGACATACTGTTCCTCCCACCTTCCTGCATACAAATTTGCTATAGAGGGGACACGTATGGCCCCCATTGCAGTCCCCTTTACTGGCAAAAACATTTTTGTGTCAAGCATGAAAACATTGTTTTAAGACATATTCCATCAATTTCAAAACCAATTCTATAGGGACATCAGTACTGTCTGATTTGTTGAGGAAGAAAGCAGCAGCGTCTAATGACCCCTCATGGGGTACATTAGTGCATAGATAGTCTATGTCCAGTGTCACAAATTGCGTAGACTCATACAACACCAAACTGTCACATATGTTTAGCAACTGTTTTGTATCTTTGATGTAAGACTATAACTTCTCCACATGCCCCTTAAGATGCATGTCCACGAAGTGGGATAAGGGTTCCATGAGCAAGCCAATCCTGTTCACAATTGGCCAACCAGGAGGTTTATTGTTATTCTTATGCACTTTAGGGATCATATAAAATGTTGCTTGAATGGGGTTTGGAGCAGTTAAAAGGTCCCTTGTTTTTGCTGATTCCTTTGTCAAATGCCTGATTTATTTCTTCATCAATAATGAACTTAAAGTCCCATATTGGGTCAGCTTTTAACTTCTTGTAAAAGGTTTCATTACTAAGCTGCCTCATAGCTTCTTTTACATAGTCTTCTTTTCTTTGTATCACCACACAACTCCCTTTATCAGCTTGTTTGATGATAATTTGCCTGTCTTCTTGTAAGTTGTTCAAAGCCGTCATCGCTTTAGACATGTTCCTATATGTGGCTCTGGGCGAACTTGAAAAAAGAAGTTCAAGTTTGAAAACTGTTAATCCTTGACTGGGGGGTAGAAGGTAGAATTAGGTTTCAGTGTATTTTGTTCATATTCTTGGCTATCTGTGCTGGCTTGTCTTTTAGGGAAGAAAGACTTAAGATTTCATTTCCTGTAGGCCAGATCCAAGTCCACTATTGCCTGTACTTCATTTATTGGGCTTGTAGGCGCAAACTGTAAGACTTTTTGTAATACACTTTTCCCTGCCTCTGTTGAAACTTGATCAGAGATGTTTATAATCAAAGGTTGGGCATCTAAATTCACATCTATCGCTGTCACTGTCTGAAGCTGCGACATCTGTTCTGTCCTCACCCTCTCCCTCTGTTGTATCCTTGATGGCAAAAGTTTTCTCCGCCTCTTGCCCCTTCTCTTTTTCTTCTGTCTCCCTTCATTGGTAATTGAAGCAGGGGCTCCTTCTGACCTGAGGTTGGGGTACAGGTAATGGCTGTGGTGTTTCTGCATTGTCCTGACTTTTATATATAAAAGGATTCCTGCTTTCTTGTTCATTTTCAGATTCACTTTGGTCAGCACTGAAGTTAAAGGAATCTTATCTAGGGCATTTAAGGATGCCTCTCACTTTCTCTTTTTTTGCACTGGAATATTTTGCTCTTCTCCCAATCATTTTTCTCTCTCTGGAATTTTACTTGTTTGGCCTCCCGCAGTTCTTTATCTAACTTCTGAATAGACTTCAGTCTTTTGTTATGATTATCAAAGTCTTAAAGTCCTTAAACTTAAAAGCCTCAGCTTCACATTGCTTTAAGTATTCCTTCAATTTACATTCCCATTCCTTAGTGAACTTGATAATCGGTTTAATTCATTTAAGGCTTGCTTCAATTAAAATCTCTTCCCATGCTTTCGTGAATTCAGTATTATCAGTTCCATATGCAGGTCGTAAACAAAGTATCAGCCCTCTTGGCACCCTCCCAACCTGCGTATAAGCTTCCATATTAACCACATTCCAATAAGCTAATTTGAGCTGATGTGTTACCTTCTGTAGTTCTAGGAGAGCATCTAATAAGGATGTTGCTTCTGGAGCCAGTTCTGTTGTTGCATAGTTTTCTTGTTGAAATGGGTTGACTGTTTTGGCAGCTTTCAACAATTCACTCACATAATCCAACAGGTTATGGCTATTTCCTGATCCTGATGCTCCTTCATTATTCACCTCACTTGCAAAAATCCTAGCCTCACAGAGTCTTTGACATGATCCCATGATCTTATGGCAGCATAGTAGATCGTATGACGGGAATAAAATGATTCCTTCTGGTATCACAATTAGTATGACTAATGTATGACAAAAACATTTACACAAAGACATATAATATACATAATTGGGAAGAATCACTTCATTGCCCATATTTACTCTCCAGCAACAGCTTTTCATCAAGAATCCTATGGTACAAATGTACAGTGCACATAATTTTTCAGTTGGCTTTTTAGAAATTTAGGAAGAACCCCTGCTAAGTACATCTTCTAAGCATTCCAGACAAAATCCCAGTCCCCCAGTTTCGCTGTCGCCATCTGAAAAAAAGTAAAGTGTGTTTGTTTCTTTTAACCCTGTAAGACAGAAGACTGTCCATCGATGTCTGTTGCAACATTAGTCCCCCCACCTAACCCTCCCATCGATCACCCACCACTCTACAGCGCCCCAAGCCCTTACTTACCCACCGAGGGTCCAAGGCCATAATCCTCTCTGGACCACAGACATCTTCACTCTTCAAAGCTGGACCTCAAACTGAGGAAATCAGGTATGCAATTCAATGTACTTCAATGTGTTTTTGAATTTCATGGCATAACATGGCAATTTTTTCATATTTTTTCCCAAAATTTTCAACATGCCTTTTTTTGCGACCCCACCTCACAAACAATTGCAGTAAAATTAGGCAAATCTGTCCTGAAAGGTGATTTTGCATTTGCTGTGTGAAATCACCTATCGGGCAGGAGTTGAAAATGTTCTCTGCCATTGTTCATGAGGTGGGGTCATAAGAAAGCTATGTTGAAAATTTGGCACAAAGATATTAAAAAACAACAAACTTATGAGCCTACATTGACCTTTGCTAGCGCAGGCTCGTAACTTTAATAATTTTCAATATTTGTAACCAAATTTTCAACATAGCCATTTCTTCATAGCACCTCAAGAATGTGATAGCAGTCATTTTTCAAATCCTGTCCAAAATGTGTTTTTGCTCCCTGAAAGGTGATTTTGCACTCCCTGTGCGAAGTCAGCTTTCGGGCAGGAGTTGAAAATTTTCTCTGCACTTGTTCATAGGAAGGCTATATTGAAAATTTGGGGAAACAATATTAAAAAATAACAAAGTTATGAGCCTGCATTGAAATTTATGAATGCAGCCTTGTAACTTTGGTAATACATAAGCCACAAAGTGCATCACAACACATTTAGTACCCCAGGGCTTCTATACCAGTGGTGAACATCTGGCATTGACAAATGCTTGTTTTTTATTTTCAAGTTCCTACTGACAGCAGGATGAGATCCCATTGTTGGTTCCTTGATAGACAGCGGCAGGAGTGACTACTGAGGATGTACTCCCAGTGGTCACACTATATGTATTTATTTGTCTGACAACAGTGTGGGCTCCCGGTATTCGATCAGAGTACAGTCAGGGAGCAGTTGTGACCACTGGGGATGGGCTCCCAGTAGTTAAAATAGAGTTGTTACCCAATGTCAGGGATGGTCTTCTGGTATTTGAAAATTGAAAAAAAGATAGCTGATGGGGGGGGGGGAGTGTTCTCTTGGTGTCAGAAAATAATAAAAATAAAAAATAGCTGACAAATTGGTGGGCTTATGGTGTTAGTGAAAAAAACAAACGATAGACAAGACTGAGAATGAGCTCTGTGTTGGTAAAATAAATAAAAAAAAACAGACAGCACAGTTTATTATACTGAAAAGCTTGGTATTGGTGACTGAGCTTTTAATTATAATAAATTATGGTTTGCAATATTGTTTAGCTAGACTTGTGGCCAACCATGGAGGGGAGGACTGTGCCATTTTCTGTGGGAGAGTTTTGGGTATACAACACATGGGGTTACTGAACACCAAGGCACATTTGGAACAAGAAGGTAAGAGGCAGGAGGTACCACTGGACATTAGGGAGCACTTGGAATGGGACAGAAGAGGGAGAATGAACAGAAGGGGGTGCTGCTGGACACCAGGGTAGTGCTTGGAGTGAGACAGGGAGAAGATGGAGTTTCCAGTGTACACCAGAAAGCTCTTGCAGCAGGAAGTGGTGGTGTGTCCACTGTTTAGCAGGAAGTGATTGGAATGGGACAGAAAGAGGGACGAGAAACTACTAGACAATAGAGAATGCTTGGTGTAGGATTGGGAGAGAAAGGTATAAATCACTGGACACCAGCGTGTGTTTGTTATGGGACAGGGAAAGGAAGGGGTGTGCCACTTGGGGGTGGGGTAGTTATATACTGGAACCAAGAAAAGGTTTTCTGTGCTGGATCAATCCTTGTGTGTGTGTGTGGGTGGGGTGGGGTTGGGGGAGACAAAGTGTTGAAATTTAATGCAGAAACAATGTTTATGTATTTTTCAGTTTCAACATATTCCAAAAATATATGGGATTCCAAAGTTAGAGGTTTTGGGTCAGTACCCCTAACTGCACCTGTTCTCTGTAAGCAAAGTAACAGGGTTTCATAAGAACATAAGAAAGTAGCCAGCAGAAGGAGACCACTTGGCCTATGAAGTCTGCTCATGTTTTTGTTGAGACCTGGCTATCATCAGTGCCTCATGCCCCTCCTTTTTTTCTCTCACCCTCCCTTCACCGCCATCACGCAATTGTATCCTTCTGTGCTTGTCCCAGGCCCTTTTAAAAGCCCCTACTGTCTTAGCCTCTACCACCTCCTCAGGCAGCTCATTCCGTGCTTTCACCACCCTTTCTGTAAATAAATGTTTCCTCATGTCCCTTCTGTATCCCTCCCCCCCCCCACCAGTTTGAGACTATGCCCCTTGGTAGTGGTGTTCTCTCTTTTGTTGAAGAGCAATTCACACTCAACTTTATTTACTCCCTTCAAGTATTTGAAGGTCTCTATCATGTCCCCCCTCAGCCTTCTCTCCTCCAGGGTGTACATCCTTAGTGCCTCCAGCCTTTTCTTGTATGACCTATCCTGCTGTCCCCTGATCATTTTAGTCACCCTCCTCTGCACCCCCCTAGCAGCTTAATGTCCTTTTTTAGGTATGGGTGCCAAAACATCACTCTGTACTCAGTGCAGCCTCACCAGTGAGCTATACAATGGCATGATTACCTCACTGTGTCTGCTGCTAAACCCCCTTGAGATACATCCCAGCATCCTGTTTACTTTTGCCACTGCCTTTATGCATTGGGATGATGTCTTCAGGTCACTTGTAATTATAACCCCAATGTCCTTTTCCTCATCAGTCTCTATCTGCACATTACCCAAGTAGTCCTCTGCTCATGTGCTCTTTGCCCGGATGTGCATCGCCTTGCACATTTTGGTATTGAACCCCAGCTGCCAGATCCCTGACCACCTCTCCACACCCCAATCTTCTTTGTTCTCCCACCAACCAATTTTCAACCCATCTTGCTGCACTCTTCCCTACCCCAACCCCCTCAGTTTTGTGGTTAGCCTCCTATGCGGCACCGAATTGAAGGCCTTGCTAAAGTCTAGGTATATGATGTCCATTGCCTGCCCCTTGTCTACTGCCTTCGTAACCCAGTCAAAGAAGTCCACTAAGTTTGTTTGGCATGATCTGCCTGCCACAAATCCATGCTGTGTGTTGTCCTGTAGACCATTGTCCTCCATGTACCACACCAGCCCCTCCTTTATTATTGACTCCATAAACTTACACACTATTAAGGTCAGGCTGACTGGCCTATAGTTGCCTGGGTCCTCCCTTGGTCCAATTTTGTGGAGTGGCACCACATGCATGGTTCTCTAATCCTCTGGTACCACCCTCGAATCCAGGGAACTATTGAACAGGGCTGCTAGCAGGTCTGCCAGTTCATTAGCTAGCTCCTGGAGCACCCTGGGGTGTATCTTGTCTGGCCCGGGAGATTTATTCACCTTCAGTGCCATCAATTTGTCCCTCACCTTCTCAATTCCTATGGTCCCAAATTGGGTCACCCCCATCTCCCTCCTTTACTATTCCCACCTCTGGCAGTGGTCCTTCTTTCTCCTTCATGAAGACAGAGCAGAAGTATTGGTTTTAAACTTCTGCCTTGGACCTGTCCTCTGTGACCCAGTCCTCCCCTTTGTTTAGTCTGACCTTGCCATCTTTCCTGTCCTTCTTTTCTTTTATGTAGTTGAAGAAGGCTTTTTCACCCTTCCTTATTCCCTTAGCTATGTGTAGCTTTTTCTGTGCTTTGGCTTGCTGAACCGTCTTGCCCGTTAGCTTGACAAGCCTCCAGAATTCCTCAATGTCCTCCTCCCTAGCTGTTCTTTTGCTTTTCTTGTATGCTGCCCTTTTTTCCTTTATTATTCTAGCAACGCTCCCACTGAACCAGCTTGGTTGTCTAGTCCTTCTTTTCTTGCCCTTTGTTCTCATGCAGCTGCTTGTTGCTTTATGAATAGCCTTCTTGATGGTGTCCCATAATTTCTCCAGCCCCATTCCCTCCTCAGTGCTGCCCAGGTTCTCCCTAATCATTTCCTTCATTTTGCTAAAGTTTGCTTTTTTAAATCCAGTGTCCTGGTCTTTGATTGGATGCCTTCCTTGCCCCTGTCTACCCTGATCCACACTGTGTTTCAAAGTTAGTTGAGTAACATAAAATATATTATGAATCACTAAAGTGATGTCAGCTAGTCAGTGTGCGCAGCCATTGTGCCTCTTATCCTCTGTATAGTCTGCTGTCATGCAAGAATGTTAGGAGGGACTGCTCTACTTTAGTGCCGGGGAGGAGGGCACAACAAAACAAAACAAAAAGTCTCTAAACTTACTGTATATCATGCAGGCTAAATGTGAGTGATTTATAACAAGATAATAGGGCCTTCAATGAATATCATTTATAGTATAAGAGACGCCTCACAAGAAGTTTGGTCAGACAGAACAGTCAGCTTCACTTTATTGTCCTTCTGCACAAACCTCATACTTAGTGTCTCTTGCACCATAAGAGACCACCATTTCAAGGTTTTATTAACTTTTAGTAAAGTAACCCTCTCAGCAGGATTTTGCAATATACAAGAACAGTACAATACAAGGAAGCAGTATAGCGCAATGGTTTAAGGCTCTGAGCTGCAAATCTGGTGACATCCAGCAGGCCAGACCTGGGTTCGAATCCCACAGCTTCCACTTGCATACTGTGTGACCCTGAGCCGTGACGTGCAGATGTGCAAGAACAAGGGGACACAATTTAAAGATAGAAGGGGGCGGTTCAGGGGCAATGTGAGGAAGTATTATTTCACAGAGAGGGTAGTGGATGCATGGAACAGCCTTCCTGAGGAGGTTGTGGGGTCTAAAACTGTGGGAGAATTTAAGAATGCATGGGACAGACATAAGGCAATTCTTGTGGGGGGGGGTAGGAAGAAATAGGCTGTTGGTTAACTAGGATCTGCGGATTATCCTGTAGGTAGGGAAATGGGCAGACTAGATGGGCCAAGCGGTCCTTATCTGCTGTCAAAGTCTATGTTGAGCAAGTCACTTAACTTCCTTGTGCTCCCAGGTTGCACCTGTAAAAAAGCTTTCAGCTTAGTGTGTCTCACCTGGTTAAATAACTAAAATAAAAAAAAAAAGAGAACAATATTTACAGTGAAAGGATGGATTGCCCCAAAATAGCAGTGCATCTGGGGAAATGAAAACAATCATATAGCAGAGAAAGAAATTCTCCCACACTTGCTCACAGTACCAGATAAAAAACTGCTTTACTCCACTATGGAGATAAAAAGCAACAGTTTATTACCTATCTTTAAAAAACAGTGCATTGTAGCAGAGGTACAAAAAACATCCCACAAAAGGGGTCAGACAAATTAACTCCCTGATGCTGTTTTGCACCTCTTGCAGGTGCTTTATCAAGGGTATACAAGAACACCAACTTTGGGTTTCCTGTCTTTTTGAACTCTCTCTCCATGATCCTGGGTGCTTCTCCAAAAAGCTTGTTTTACGACATTGGGTGGCTTGCACTATATACAATATATAGGAAGTTGTATCATAATCTGTGATATGGGGCTGCCCATGTGAACAGTGGCATACAAAAATGAATACGACCATCTGATATTCACATGATGCACACTATCTTTCTCTAAAAGTATGCCTTGTTGCTTGGTATGATATTAGGTGTCAGATTTTTAAAACAATTGAGGATGGGGCTCATAAGCTGTAACCCTACAGAGCTTTCAGAGGCATCATTTTTTAAATAACGTTTTTATCTTACTACCTAGTCATCTTTCAACCATTTCCTCTGCTGCATCCCCCAACTCTTCCTGCCTGCAGCATTCTTCCCCAATGTCCACACAGTCTACCCCTACATACACCACCCCATGGGAAAGCCCCACCATGGTGGGTCCCAGGGTTTTGGATTGCCCCAAGCTAACACTAGTTTGGCGTGGCAGGAGGAGAAGAAGCTGGAGAGCCATGCTGGGTGATGGCATGGGGTAGGGAGTGACATCATATGCTAACCAGGGTGCTTCCTTTATGTGCAGTGATCCCTCCCACCTCCTTATCAATCCATCAGCAGCTCCCCAACAATGACCTTTGAAGGGGTGCAGGAAGCCATCTTGTCACCCATAACATCCAAAGTCTTCCTTTCCACAGAGTGGCTGTAGCAGCAGAAGCACTGGAGCCCTCTCACTGTAGTCTAGAGGCAATGCCTCTGTATTGCTCTAGAGACTCTAACAACCCTATAATAATAATAATAATAATAATCATTTATTTCTATGGCGCCTTTCAAAAACCAAGGCACCTTACAAAATTTAAAAACACATCATACATTTCAGAATCTTAAAAATATATAAAACAACTAGTACAGTTAAAATTCAAAAGTTAAACACCAAATGCTTGACACCACAAGTATGTTTTCAGGGCCTGTTTAAATCCCTCCAAAGTCTTGCACTCCCGTAACTGACAGAGCAGAGAATTCCAAAGGGTAGGGGGTGCATGCATGAATGCATGGGCCCCCGAAGATTTCAGACACCTTCAGGATCTCTAACAACCCCATGTCAGTTGAGCGGGGCAATCGCCGAGGGCAGTAAGGGACCAGGAGCTCTTTCAAGTAGTCCAGGCACAGTCAACGTAGAGCTTTAAAAGTCAGAGGACTGACTTTAAAGGTAATCTACCACTGTACTGGCAGCAAGTGCAGTCTGCACAGCACCGGCAAAATATGACTGGACCAAGAAGTTCCCATCAAAAGCCAGGCCGCTGCATTCTGCACCAGCTGCAGGTGGCAGATTTCTACCCCAGGGAGCCCAAGGTAGAGAGAATTGCTATAGCCCAAGTGAGAGGACACAAAGGCATGGACCAGCGTAGGAAGATCGCTGGACAGAACAAGGTGCTTAATCCTGGAGAGATTCCTCAGATGATAAAAAGACGACTTGATGATGGCAGACACTTGCGAATGCAGAGTCAGCCCTTTGTCAAAAAGTACCCCCAGGTTTTGCACCTGTTTGGAAGTCAGGAGTGATAAACCCCAAAGGTAAAGCCCAGAGGGTAAACAAATCCCTGGCCCCCCATCCGGCACGCTGGATCCACAACCAGCACCTCAGTCTTTTCCGAGTTCAACTTCAGCCAACTGTTGTCCATCCACTCCTGGATTTCTATGAGGTAGTTATTAAAAACCAAGAGAGCTCCATCCTGGTCAGGTGCAAAAGAAAGGTAGAGCTGGGTATCATCAGCATAGCAGTGAAACCTCAGCCCATACCTTCTTATAATGTCTCAGAGGAGCAGCATGTACACTGCAAACAACATGGTGGACAACACTGAACCTTGAGGAACCCCATACGACAGAGAAACAGGGTCTGAGGAATGAACCCCGGATACCACCCTCTGAGTTCTTCAAGTGAGGTACAATGTAAACCACTTGAGGACTACATCCAGTAGTCCACAGATGAACCTCAGGTGCTCAAGTAGGACCCCATGGTCCACAGTGTCAAACTCTGATGAGAGATCTAGAAGAACCAAGATGGAAGAGTTCTTCCGATCCCTAGCCAACAGGAGATCATTGAGCACCTGAACCAGCACTGTCTCAGTACTATGTCTCTTTCGAAAACTGGACTGGAGGGGTTCATAGATGATATGGATGGTCAAATGGTTCTCCTGCTGTATAGCCACTACTGTCTCAATCACCTTCCCTAAAAAGGGAAGGTTTGAGATAGGTCTGTAGTTCGCATGGCAGTTGAGGTCCAAAGAAGCTTTCTTCAAGAGGGGTGTTATCACCGCCTACTTCAGGGAGCTAGGAAACTCACCTGTTTCCAAGGAGCATCAGACTATCCATGCAAGGACTTGACCGATGGAATCAATACAACCCAAAATCAGAGAGGTTGGTCCTGGGTCCAAACTACAGCATGTAGGGTGCACACTCTGGACAATCTGCATGACATCTATGAACTCCAGTCAGTTGAAGGTACTCTAGGAAAGCTGAGGAGCCGTGGACATGCACTGATCCACAGCAACACCCTTAGAGTGTGCTGGGTGGAGCGCTGCCCTGATGTCAGCCACCTTAGTTGCAAAGAATCGAGCAAGTTCATTGCACTCTACTTGCAAAAAGGCTTTTCGAACTTGTAGGCAGACAGTCTACAGACATAAGGGCCACAGAGATCCAGGAGGAACAAAATGGGGGAGAGATACTGTGGGTTAAGCTGGAAAGGAAAATGGGGACAGCCATCTGCACAGGTGTGGTCTATAGACCACCAGCCCAGGAGGAAGAAACAGATAGGGAGCTAATGCTAGCCATCCAAAGGATGGCAGACAAGGGTGAGGTAGTACTGGTTGGAGACTTCAATATTCCAGATGTGGACTGGAGCATCCCAGCAGCAGCATCAACTAGGAGCAGATTTATCCTGGACTCCCTTCAGGGTGCCTTCCTCAAGCAACTAGTCATGGAACCAACTCGGCAGAAGGCAATACTGGACCTTGTGCTCACAAACAGGGACAGTGTGATGGGGTAACAGTGGGGGAGCACCTGGGAAACAGTGACCACCAGTCATTGTGGTTTGAAATCACAGAAAGAGCAGAACCAAACCATACAAAACACGTATCCTGGATTTTAGGGGGGCAGACTTTGGGAAAATGGGGAGATACTTGAAAGAGGCATTAAGGGGAATGGGACAGCAATCAGGAGTTGAGGAACAGTGGGCAGTATTTAAAATGGGGATTACAAGAACAACAGAATTATGCATTAAGCAGGTTAGCAAGAGGAAAAGGAAGAGGAGACCATTATGGTTTTCCAAAGAGGTAGCAAAGAAAGTGAAAGCCAAAAAGATTGCATTCAGGCAATACAAAAAGACACAGGCAGAAGGGGATAGGGAGAAGTACCAGGAGAAGCAAAGGGAGGCAGGGAGGTCAGTAAGGGAAGCCAAAGCTCAGACAGAAGAACACATTGCAAAATCAGTGGGTAGAGGGGACAAAACCTTTTATAGGTACATAAGTGAAAAAAGAAAGACAAAGGGAGGGATAGTGAGACTGAAGGGGAGGATGGGGGCCAGCGTGGAGGATGTCAACAGTAAAGCTGACATATTGAACAGGTATTTCTGCTCAGTCTTTACTGAGGAAGAGGAGGGTAATGGGTCTGAAGGGAGTACAAGGGGTGAGAATGGTGCAGAAATGGACACAAGTCCTTTACATGAGAAGGGTCCTGAAGGAAATGGAAGTAATAGAGTTGATAAAGCAATGGGGCCAGATGAAATGCACCTAGGTCCTTAAAGAACTAAGAGAGGTGGTGGCTGAACCTCTGGCTATCCTGTTTAGCCGATCACTGGAAACAGGGGAGGTACCCAAAGACTGGAGGACAGCAGATGGGTCCCTTTATACAAAAGTGGGAACAAAGAGGAAGCAGGGAACTACAGACCAAGTCAGCCTCACCTCGGTAGTGGGAAGATCTGAAGCACTACTGAAGGAAAGATTTGTGGAACATCTGGCTGTCAATGGACTACAGGACCCAAAGCAGCATGGTTTCACCAGGGAGGTCATGTCAGACCAACCTCATTGAATTTTTGACTGGGTGACTAGGGAGGTGGATCGGGAGGGCAGTGGACATGGCCTATCTGGACTTCAGCAAGGCCTTTGACACTGTGCTACATAGAAGACTATTACACAAACTGGGGAATATGGGTGTGGGCAGGACAGTAGTGTGGTGGTAGGTAACTGGCTGGATGGCAGGACACAGAGGGTGGTGGTAAATGGCTGTCACTCCACAGAGGGAAGAGTGACCAGTGGGGTACCACAGGGATCAGTGCTGGGACCGGTCCTATTCAACATCTTCATCAGTGACATTGCGCAGGACCTAGAAGGTAGAATTTCACTGTTCGCTGATGACACAAAGCTCTGTAACAGAGTAGACACACCAGAGGGTGTAGACAGAATGAGAAGCGACCTGCAGAAACTTGAAGAATGGTCAGGGTTTGGCAGTTGAAATTCAATGCAAAGAAGTGCAAGATAATGCATATAGGCACAAAAACCCTGGCACAATATATCAGTTGGGGGTGAGGATATAGCATGCACCAAGCAGGAAGGGATCTTGGGGTTGTCATCTCTGATGACCTCAAGGTAGAAACAGTGTGACAAGGCAGCAGGTAAAGCAAATAGGATGCTGGGATGTATAGGCAGGGGCATCACCAGCAGGAAAAGGGAGGTCATAATTCCGCTATACAAGACACTAGTGAGGCCCCACCTGGGAGTACAGTGTACAGTTCTGGAGACCATACCTACGTAAGGACATAGACAGGGTAGAGAAGGTTCAGAGGAGGGCAACAAAGATGGTGCATGGATTGCATCACAAGTCCTATGAAGACAGGTTGAAGGAATTGAACATGTACTCCTGGAGGAGAGGAGGAGAGAGGGATATAATAGAGACATACAAGTATCTTACAGGAGGAACAGGGTGCAGGAAAACACTATTTGTAAGCGAAAAGATGTTCCAGGACAAGAGGGCATGGGATGAAGTTGGAGGGAGGACGATTCAGAGGAAACATGAGAAAGAATTTCTTCACAGAACGGGTGGTGGACAAGTGGAACACCCTGCCAGAGGAAGTGGTGGGGGCTGAAACAATCACGGGATTTAAGAATGCATGGGATAGACATAAAGGAATTCTGGAGGTCAGGGGTAAGGGGCAACAGACTTCTAGGAAAACAAACTGAACTTACAAGCTCAAATGGGCAGACTGGGTGGGCCATAGGCCCTTATCTGCCGACACTGTCTATGTATCTATGTAGGGTGAAAAAGCTGAGCTGGTCGATTCTGAACTGCCGCAATCTCCCCAGACGGGAACTCTGCCTTCTTATGGGTGATTGCAGATTGATAGGCTTGATAATGCTCCATCAATCTAAGATGGTTGGCATCAAGGGAGGATCTCCACCAGCAATGCTCTAACCTTCGTCCTAGTCGCCGCATCTCCCTCAAGGTCCCATCAAACCGTGGGAACCGAGGGCAAAGGGAGAGAGGACAGACATGGACAGGAGCAATGACATCCAGAGCCACCGAAATAACCATATTTTAGGCTACCATGAGGACCTCTGGGTTGCTGCTTGCCACTGAAAGGGTCAATAGGTCAAGTATCGCCACCACGCCTTCACAGCTAACATCTCGTAAAGGCTGATACCTGACCATCTCCACAGGGTAGGCCTTCGGGGGGGCACTAAAACTAAACTCCACAGTATAGTGATCGGAAAATCTGACTAGTTCCACCCCCAGATCAGAAGCCTCAATCCCCAGGAGGAAGACTAAGTCAAGGGAGTGACCATGTTCATGGGTAACAGTGGTAACTATCTGTGTAAGGCCCAGAGATGACATCTACTGGAGGAAGTGCTGTCCAAACTGCAAGAATTCATTGTCAATCCAGGCATTGAAGTCACCCAGAACCATCAGTCTGGGTCACTCAAACGGCATGTCGATGACTAAGTCCGCCACTTCCTGAAGGAACCGCTTCTCATCTCCGGGTGGACGGTAGATGAGAGTGATCCTACAACCTACACCTGCTATCATGGTACACTCAAATGACTCAGTCTCCTCAACTGGTACAATCGTGAGGTTAAGTTTGGTCTTAAAACAGACCGCACCCCCCCCCCCACCACGATCCAATCTTGGGCGGTGAATCACTGAGTACCCTGCTGGTGTTAAAGCCTCCAAAGTGGGGCCAGAGTTCTCATCCAGCCAGGTCTCAGTGATGCAAGCCAGATCCACCTTTTCTAAAAGATCTGCAATAATTGCAGTCTTGTTTTTAATGGACCTGGCATTGCATAAAACCAGCCAGGTTGGATGAACCTCCAGGGCAGCCCGAACCACCTGCCCACCAATATTGGTAGTGTCTTTGCATATGGAAACCAGACATGGCGAACCACGTTCTTAGTTCAATTTCACCCCAGGGCGTCTCCTGGATCTCCTGACCCTGATGTGGTGACCCCACTCATTCACTCTCCACTGTTCGCACCCCTTGCCCCCCTCCTCCCCTTATGAGTGATATCCAGTGCCCTACAGTGCTGGTATGTTGTAAACTGCAATGGGGAGGAATAAATGGATGGAGGGCACGGAGAGCAGAGGGTGAATAGTGCACGACCGTGGAGGCAGGCCTCCTGCACATTATGGCAATCAACTTATCAGATGGCTCTCACTGAACTAACCCACAAAACAAATAGAAAATAAAAACAAAACAAAATAAGACAGAAATACAACAAAATATAAACCCACAACACTTAATTTAAAAAATAAATAGCCCAAAAACTCCTCTCCCCATCATAAAAAATAAAAACCCTCAATTAACCCTCCCCAAACATAAAATACTAAATTCTAAAATATAAACAGCTCAGAGCCTTGGGCTGGGGTAGATCTACTTGGAGCAAGTTTCAGTCACAAATGAATAGTAACATTCTGATATTACAAATAAAGTCCAGGTAGAAAAAGCAAGTTAAATATGAGTAACAAATACCTTCAAGCAAGAATCTTCAACTCCCCGGACCCTCTCACAGCCTCAGGGAGTTAGCAAAGCACAGGCACTCTCACTGTCTGTTAAAGAAAAATGCTGAAATATGAATGTTTCCAGTCCTCAGGCCCTCTCATGCACTGGGGAAACAGTAAAAAATACAGGCACTCTCACTGCCTACTAAATAGCAATAAATCAAGCAGAATAAAAGAATTTGAGGTCTGACCATATACAGATCGGCAGATAGAGAGGCAGAAAATATATTAGTCCAATTCGAGTTCTGAAAACTCAGAAGTCTCCTACACTCAGGTTGATATCTGTAGTGTAGCACCGACACCACATCTCACATAGTGGGAGAGGAATCCACAGTTAATCCACAGTAACTCAAATTTGAACAAAGTAACTTGGAATATTAAAAAAGAAAACAGTGTGCACAGCACTCTCACTGCCCATACACCCAAGTAACAAGAGCCAGGAAGGGAGGCAGGTCAAATTTTCAGGAGCACAGTTCATACACAAGTAATCCAACTTAACGCAGGATGCAAGGGATAAAAACATTCACAGCTGAGTCAACAAACTCCTCCAAAAGTCTTCCTCTGCAACAGCTCCACGCTAACGTTGCCCATTCAGAGTAATCCTCTTTAGTCACTCCAGTGGGGCCAGAGGCAAGTAAAGAGCTTGGAGAGTGCAATAACAGGGGAGGCGGATAGACACCCCCCAAATGCACTGCCCGAAGCTAGCTGCTTCCCTGTCCGCCCGCGACCCATGGCTACTGGCACCCTGGTGAACCAACCCCCTGGCTGATCCCCAAGGCAGCTTAGGAAAAGCCCCAGTTCCTTTCCGGATCCCTGGGGGCTAGACAAGGTGACTCTTGCCTGGTCCCTGAGAGAACAGCGGGCAGCAGCTCCTGGAAGCACAGGCGGGTCCTTCACCCAGTGCAACTCTCCAGCAATAAACTTTCCCTGGAGCTCACAAATTGGGACTGCATCCTGGAAGTTCAAAAACTCCATCAGCAGGGTCCAGGTGGGACTGTGTCATGCAGCAAAACTAGATAAGCCACAATGGTGAGTGGCCCACTCTACCTGCACCACTGCATCAGGCTAGAGGCCCCATTTGTTGTTATTATTTTATTACCCATTTTTTCTCCTTTTCCCAGTGTACCTTACCCCAATGATCATAGGGTAGTTGTTTGCACCTTTCCTCTGACTGAGAAAGCAGGCAAGTGGCTGAGTCTCATCCTATTGACACTAGTGTTCCTCTTTAATCAGGGCATGCATGAATGGCGGGTGGCCCAAAACTTCCCCTGGAGTGTGGGGATTGCACTTGTATGGAGGGGGAAGGTGAAGAAGTTATTGTTGTGGCAGCAATTTTGCCATATTTCTTCATACTAATGGCATTGTGGCCATAATTCAGTTTCATTCATTTTGAAACTGGGTAAGCATAATGGAAATTCTGTTCCTTTTTCAGAGGAGAACAGGAGTCAACAAAGATTACAAATACAAACATATTACAAAAGTATTAGGGCCCGATTCTCAAAAAGTTATGCCTGGCGTAACTTGACTTGCAACAAAATAAATGGCCCAAGTAGCAAGTTACGCCAGCAGTTGCGACATATGGTATTCTGCAAAGCAGCCTGTGACATGTCCCAGGCTGCTTGCACTAAAGTGGACATATACCACCAGTTACACCCAAAACCCCCAGTGACATGGCACTAGGGGGATTATGACAGCAGTTGCGCCCTATTCTGGAAGGGAAGCAACCAAGTCCCCCAGGGCACTATTCTCAAACAACCCCTGGAGGAGATCCACCAAAGTACAGTTACACTGGCCTTTAGCTGGTGTAAGTGTACCTACGCCCTCCAGAGGTTGCGCATATGTGCTGCTGGCCCAACACCCAATGCCATGTCACCCTCCCCCCACCACTGCCCCGCTCCTCATAATGCCACATGTAATGCTCCATCCCCTCCGAATGCCCAGCTCACCAAACATCCAAGTTAAAGCCCTGCAGGGCTATATCTGTCCCCCCCACCCACTGCTCTGACCCCAACAAATCAAGTGAAAGCCCCGCAGGGCTACTGCTGTCCCTCTCTGAATGCCCAGACCCCGTGACATGCAAGTTAAAGCCCCGCTGGGCTATTGCTGTCCCCCCATGCCCCAACCCCAACAAAGCAGATGAAAGCCCCACAGGGCTATTACTTCCCACCGAATGCTCTGACCCCTGAATATGTAAGTTAAAGCCTGCAGGAACTATTCCATACCCTCCATGCCCCAATCCCCAATTGGCTGCCTCCTGAAACTGCATCTCCTGTAAGTGTTAGATACCCCTTATCCCGGTAGTCTAGTGGCCCCACCCCACCTTGCAAGTGGCAGACCACCCCACTTTCCCCACCCCTGCCCAGCTGGTGACTGGCCAGCTCACCTGTCACCACCGGGTTAGCCGCTGACTGAATTCCACCAGGTGCTCCACTGTACATAATAATCACTCATGAATATTCATGAATGTGTATTGTACAGCAGTATGTGCCTGATGGAGTTCAGCTGGTGGCTGGCTGTGGTGGTAGAGGTGGCTGTGCCAGTTGCCAGCTAAATCGGGTGGGGTGGGTAATCTGCCACTGCTGGGTGGGAGAGAGGATGCCACTAGACTACCAGGGATAAGGAGTATCTAACACTTACAGGAGATGTGGTTTGTGGGAGGTGGCCGATCAGGGATCGGGGCATGGGGGGGCATGAATAACCCTGTGGGGCTTTAACTTGCATTTTCAGGGGTCAGGGCATTCAGAGGGAGGGACAGCAATAGCCCTGTGGGGCTTTAACTTGCATTTTTTTAGAGGTTGGGAATTTGGGGAGGGACAGCAATAGTCCTGCGGAGCTTAATGTTCCCACAAGTGAGATCGGTGGCGCCACTTGCGCCCTTCAATCAATCAATCAATCTTTGTTTTACCAGGTGGAACACCATTGAGCAAGCTCATTTTCAAGGTGGGCCTGGGTAAACATACAGAATCAGCAAAAGATAAATTAAGACACTTGTAGGTACAGAGCATTCAGGTCCGGGGTTGCGGCTTGCGACTGTCCCTTCAGGTATGCCCTTTGTTTGGTGTACCGCAGGACTTGGCCACAGGGAACCTGCCACTTCCAGAATCAGGGCTCAGGGTCCTTGGCATAATAGGGTTTGGTGCAAGTCACCTTTGGTGGCGACTTGCGCCATCCTTATAGAATTGGGCCCATATGTCTATAAAAAATGAATACACACATATTATACAACAATACAACAATAATTCATGTTAAGCAAGTCCTGGTACACCAGTCATTAAAATTAAATCCTAAAGCCGCAGAAAATGATTTTATGTAAGGCAAACACTTGTATTGTAGGGTACAGCATTCCATGTGGAAAAAGCACTTTAATGTAATAATAATATAATGTAGAAGGAACCCATGTTAAAATTGCTTATTTTATGGCCCTATCTTTGTGGTCCTGCTGTTTCAAAGTTATAAAAATTATATTATTAAAATGGCAGGACCTAATTGGGGGGGGGGGCAACTAGCCCCCTGATTTCAAGGGAAAGGAGGGTTAAAAACTTGATTACCTTTGACCTTCTCAAGATTGCAAATGTTAGCAATGTCTTGTGTAAACCATGTCATAGATGTATAGTAAGTCCCCAGATTTACAGCATTTGTGGATTTTAAAACGAAGCAAAATGGGCACCATTTACAACTGCTGGGGAAAAAGTTCCTGCAAACGCTAAATAACTTCTAAAATGCTTCAATCCGTGTAAGGCATAAGTTCAGTAAATGTCTGGCACAATTTACACATTACACTTGTTTAAGGCTTAGGAAACTCTTACCCTAGATGTGCACGCCTTGGTACCTAAGGGCCCTGCCCATACTGAAAAAACATTTAAAAAAACCTTTAGAAAACACGTTTCAAGGTCAGTGTTTGGAGAATCCATATTGTGTTCTGACGCCATGCTATCCAGAGTGAGTTCCTAGGCACCACTGCAGCATCAATGCAAGCCACTTTAGGTGCCTCAGTGCATGCCAAGAAACCTATAACTGTGATTGGACAGGGATACAAGGGAAAAGGTAATATTTTTAATTAAACATCTCACTACAAGCTTTGTATTGCTTTAAAAAATATTTTTTCTGGGATGCATAAGCCCAAAAAACTCCAAAGAACTGTGTGTGTACCTTCCTTAACAGGGGGTTGCAGCATGATGCCATCCATACTGCTATAAACTTGGGTCAAGGTAACTATGTTGTCCTAAAATATTTTTCCTAGCTGACCTAGTTGCAGGGTTGAAACACGGATTTAGAGCACTTATTGTAGCACATTTCTTACCCCACTACAATTAAGTAGTAACGCATAAAAGAGTGTGCACTGTGATGGTATAATGGCTTGCCTCAGGTGGGTTGAAGAGCAAGGCCGAAGACCGAGTGGTTCAACCACCTAGGAAGTGTCAATATCCCAACACAATGCATACCCCGGGGTGCCTTATTGCAGTATGAAATATGTCAAAAAATGTGGGATGAGATCAATTTTATATAAAAGCTTTCATAATTTAAATAAATAATATAGCTAAAATTAAAAGAATCAATGTAGAAAAAAAAAGTCTCATTAGATTTTTGAAATGTTGCTACTTGGCTAGAAAGTGGCATGCATGCTGTATATAAGCAGCTCTGTTTGTTCTGTGTGTGTCTTGACTTTCTTAAACAAGGAAGTCAGTTCAGCACTGAGTATTTTAAAACAACCAAAAAAGTTGCATTGGCTGTTAAAGATGTCCTGCACTGAGATGTGAGAGGAGCCACTATCAGCAGCATTGGGAGAAGAGACAGGTCCATGAACAGGTTAATGAGTAGCCTCCATCGGCAGCATTGTGAGGACTCTGAGCCACCTTTGGCAGCATTGAGAGAAGAAACTGATCTGTGAGCAGGTTAGTGAGGAGCCACAGTTGGTGGCATGGGGAGAGTTTTTTTTCTTTTCTTCAGATACAGGATAGACTCTCAGTAAGGAGGGTTTGTGAATGAGAGCAAGCAGGCAGTTGGCAGCAGCAGGGAGTGATATCTCTGAAGCTGGAGAGAGTAAAGAGGACTCAGATGTTCCTCTACTACTTTGCTGAGACAACAGCATGGGGTTCTGAGGTCCTCAGCCAATCAGCATTCTCTATTTGCTGATCTGCCTATTTATCTGACCCATTTCATAATGTGAATCAAACCTTGTAAACCAATTTAAGACAGTTAATATGGCTTAAAAGGCATAGTGTGGGCAGGGCCTAAAGTGTTTAAGCCTCAGTCTATTGATGGTACAGTATGTAAAGTACAGCAAAACAGTGGCCACAACCTTTAATAAAGGTCAACTATTTGTGCCCTTAATCCATAGTTACAAGGTCCTGTTTCAATTGTATGAAAGCAGATGAACATACAAATTCGCTGGCTGAAACAGGCCATAATGGTCTATCAAGTCTGCTTGAGTTTGCAGCACTATTTAGTTCCCTGAAGCTGCCCCCCTCCTCTACTGTCCTGGAGCCCCCTAACTCTCCCCTAGTTCCCTTCCCCTTCCCACCACAGGAACACCCATCTTAATTTTATTCTTCACTCTATCTTACCCTTCCTTGAAACTAGCCACTGTATTTACAACTACCTCCTCTGGCAACTCGTTTCACCCCGACACCACCCTTTCAGTGAAAAAATGCCTCCTCATTTCCTTCTTAAATCTACACCCCACTAGCTTCAGGCTGTGCCCCCTTGTTGTACCCTCCTTCCTTAAGTTAAAGATACCCTCCACTCCTACCCTGTTTATTCCCTTAAGGTTTTTGAAGGTCTCTGTCATGTCCCCCTCTCTCTCCTATTTTTCAGGGAGTACATGTTTAGCTCTCTCAGCCTCTCCTCATATGTTTTGTCCCTCATACCCTGTATCATCTTGATCGCCATCCTCTGGACCCCGTACCATAGCTTGATATCTGTCTTCTGATATGGACACCAGAACTGCACACAGTATTCCAGGTGCAGCTTCACCAGTGACCTGTACAGTGGTAAGATGACTTCCTCCCTCCTAGATGTTATTCCCTTTGGCAATGCAACCTAGCATTTTATTTGCTTTGGCTGCTGCTTTGCGGCACTGTGCCAAGAGCTTCATATACCTCTGATCATCACTCCAAGGTCCTTTTCCTCCTCTGAGACTGCCACCTCTACTCCACCCATCCAGTAGCTTGTCCCTGGGCTTTTGGCACCCAGGTGTACGACCTTGCATTTCGTGGCAATGAAACCCAAGTGTCAGATGCCTGACCATTTCCTCCAGCCTAGCTAGATCTTCCCTTAACTCCTGTCTCCCCTCTACTGTGTCCACCCTCCCACAGAGCTTGGTGTCATCTGCAAAGAGGGAGATCTTACTTTTTGACTCCCTCTGCTATGTCACCAATAAAGATGGAACAGCACAGTTCCAAGTACTGAGCCCTGTGGGACCCTGCTGGTTACAGGTCGAGGTTTGGATAGTCTCCCCACCACCACCACCACTCTCTGATTCCTATCCTGCAGCCAGTTCTTGACCCACCTCAGCAGTTAGTCTCCAATTCCCAGGTCCCTCAGCTTTCTGATCAGCCTGCCATGTAGCACTTAATCGAACTCCTTGCTGAAGTCCAGGTACAGGATGTCCACTTCTGTCCCCTGTCCAATGACCTCGTAACCCAGTCAAAGAAGTTAATTATGTAGGTTTGACAAGATCTTCCCTTGACAAACCCATGTTGACTGTTGTCCTGGAGACTATTTTCCTCAAGGAAGGACACCAGTCTTTCCATTAGAATGGTCTTCATTATCTTCCCCACTATGGAGGTCAGGCTAACCAGCCTGTAGTTGCCCAGCTCATCCCTGGGATCACTCTTTTGGAGTGGAACCACATGAGCTGCTCTCCATCTCACATGGTTAAAACATGTTGGCTCCTGTTTTAATAGAATGAAAACAATTAGAAATATGTCCACTCAAATAAAAACACTACCACCATTTCTTTCACACAGTAATAGTGAAATATACATGCAAATGCTTGAGAGTGCCATAACTACCTTCATTTCAATGTTTTTGAAAACAACAGTGACCTTAATATAAAGATTTTGAACTAGATATAAGAATATATGAAAAGCCAGCAGAAGAAGGCCTACTGATCCATCACATCTGCTCAGTAACTGATTTAGGGTTTGTTATTTTATAATAACTGCTAAAATTTACTTGTGGTGAGTTAGTCACTTTTGAAAATATCTTGAAAATGTAATATTTAGACAATTCAGATTATATTTTATATACATTGTCTGCATTTGTTTGACTTTGTTTTACATTATTATGCTAATTTACATGGAACAGGCTCCTTGCCCATAGAATTCATTTGATGTTGTTCAATCCTTTGCTGACATAATAATCCTCTGTGACATTGCAGTTTGTTGCCATGGGAAAAAATGATGACATCAAAAACCAAGGATTCTGACCTATGTAAAGGATTAAATAGCTGGAGTAAGTCAACGCTAGGGGGCAAAAACCCTTTTTCTATATAACTTACATAATAATGAAGAAGAAAAAGAGAGGAAACACAGACAATCTATCAAATATTAGAAGAAATGTGTCAAAATATTATGTTTTTCAAAATTTTCCCGAAAGGGGAGAACTCACTTTAAAAACTGTACAAGCTTAAGCTGCTTACTTTTGGCATGTAGTATATGGTTAGAAGGCTGCAGTGTATGTATTTCCAAACAAAGCACTTTCTTGTTGCATGACAGTTCAGAGGTTATGAAAAGTTATTGTAATATCGTTGTGACATCACCACTATACTACGTTTCTATTAGAACGTAAGAATTTGCCGGCAGAAAGAGACCGTGTGGTCCAACTAGTCTGCCTGGGTTTTCTACCCCCTACTATCAAATTGTCTTGCTAAGTGACTATACTGTCTATTCCATGCCTGTTTGAATTCACCGACCATCTTGGCTGCCACTACCTCCAGTGGCAGGCTGTTCCAAGGGTCCACCACCCTCTACGTGAAAAAGTACTTCCTAACATTTGTTTTGAATTTACCTCCCACCAGGTGCATGTTGGGTCCTCTAGTACATGCAGCCCTGTTTTCCCGGAAGAGGATCTTGGCTTGAACTGTGTTGATCCCTTTAACAAATTTAAACGTCTCAATCTATTTTTAGAATTATGCCTTCCTTGCCTCTCCAAATGAGAAAACAAACCTACCCCACACCCAGCTCCATAGTATCTCACTTAGTGCCAAAATATTATTTTACACTATATTTCACATAAGTAAATTAAGTTACTTTTGAAAAACATCCCGTGTTAGTCGATGATCCTTACGGACTAAATGCTTCCATTTCATTGACCATTGCACTCATTCAGAAAGAAGTGCTTATTTAGTAAATATGTTCAGCCAGCACAGAACATTTTTCAAATGTAATTAGATTTATTCATAAAAAGCTGGCCCAAGTGTGTGGAGGGATGAGGCACTTGCACCTTATCTCCAACCACACCAGTGACCTGGGTTCCAGAATGGATGCAGGTCATTCAAGAGCCAGCCGGGGATTGAGCATCCATAGAACTGCTCTCCTCCCTCTGGTGGGGGGGAGGTGAGCACTAGTTATTACTCATCTGCCACCTGGAGGTGTGCGGGTGGCAGCACAGTCTGAGCAAACAAAAAAGGGGAAAGAACACACATAGGATGCTGGGGGGGGGTCTTTGTAGAGGCAGAGCTTGCACATTGCACCTGTTGTATGTGCATGGACCTGGGGTGAAAATAGGAGGAAAAAACCCTCTGGCTGCAGGATGAAATATGGTCCTTTGCAGGCCCTGTACCCATGAGTGGGCACCCCACCACAGTCCTGCAAGCAGAAGGACACAGCCAGGAAGGTAAGACCCATAAAAAGCCAGGTAACAGAGCTGGGGGGACCAGATGGAAGGGGGTGGCCAGGGGTTAAGAGAGGTGAACAGACTGTATATGAAATAAAATGCACTCACAAAAACAAACATTGAAAAATATTGTTGGCAGTTGATGTGGGTGCTAACTTACTAAGGAGAGGGGCCCAAGGTGGGTTTGTTTAAAAACTATGGCTAGTTTCTCATTCTACTACAGCAACACGACACTTTAAAAATTGGAAGGTTTCTTATTTGGGGGAACCACATACTATTAAAAATAAAAAATATTAGTACCCCAGCTCAGTATGTTTACATTTCGTGGTTGAGATGACTTCAAGGGCATCTTGACCTTTGCTCTTGAGGTCCCTGTGATGTTATCCCAACTCCTTTAGGGAAACACATACTTGTCCATACATTATTCTATATGATGTCTACTCCCTTTCTAAAACTACATGTAAATTTCACTGAAGTGATTCATTAATTTTTTTTCACAGCTCTAAAATTAAGAATCTTAAGTTTATGTATTTAAGGCAATTTATTGCTTGCCTCGCCTTAACTGCTCATGAAAGGCATCTAATTTCTTGTTTTCTGTCATTCCTTTGATGGTTACTTGCAACACCTCCAGTAATCAGCAGCTATCAACGCCCTGCAAAACAGCGATGAATGGGCAATGCAGACTTTCAGCAAAATAACTGTGTCAAAATACATTAGTCTGATGCATTATAATTTGGTTGCATAGAAATATGATCTCCCATGCAAATACTTGGAATTAATCACTTTACTTGGGGTGGATGCCCTCTCTAACTAATCATAATGTACTGACTATAACTAGTTAAAAGTTATCTGAAGGGAGAAACTCATTAGAGGTGACTTAACACAAATTATTTATCTGATTGGTAATCAGTTGGGTTTTAGATTATGTACGTGGCCCTGTGCAGCACTTGATAAATATCCCATATTCTTTTTACTTAGTAACAACCTTGGTAATGAATAGTATCTGTTAAATAGCATATGTTCTGTCTTTCAAAGCATGCATAGTGAACAAAATATTTCACAGCATTTCTTGCCCTCATAAAAATTGGTGGCCTGAACTTGCACTATGAAAAGTAAGATAAAACTAGAAACTAATTCACTGTAGCTGTCAGGATTAGCAGTTGGAATCTGCCAGCATATGACATAGGAGCCCTGCACTTGTGCTGCGCTAATGCTAGTACCCAATCCGAGGTATATTCAAAGGCATTGTGCCGGTGCTAATCCCTTTGAATATAGGGCTGCACATGTGCTGTGCAAATGCATTGCGGCACAGTGCAAATAGTGCAGCATTGTGCAAGGCATTTGTACAGCGTTGAATATTGCACTGAGGATAGTGCTGAACACGGGGATGCAGTCAGTGTGAGTAGGGCGCCAATGAAAGACACACAATACAGGAGCACATGTATCAAAAACAAGCTTAACTATATGCAATATAAAGTACTAGAGAAAAAAAGGAAATGGGGGTTGCAAAATAAAAAGGGCAACAGCCTGTACAAGGAAGGGGGCAACTAAGGGAAAAAGGGTAACCACCCATACAAGGAAAGGGGGAGGAAACAAAAGAAAAAGGACAGCTGCCCATACAAGGAAAGGGTCAATTAAGAAAAAAAGTGAATGGCCTGTACAAGGAAAGGGGGGCAACTAAAAAAAAAGGTTACTCATCCAGACCAGGAAAGAGAGGGCAACTAAGGAAAAAGAGCAACTGCCTGTACCAGGAAATGGGGGAAACTAAGGAAAAAGGGCAGATGCCCATTCAAGAAAATACAACAGCCCATACAAATTGGGGAGACAACAAATACAAAAAGGGCAATCACCTCTTCAGAAAAGCCCCAAATAAAGGGCAGTCACCCATTAAAACCCAAACCAAGAAAAGAGCACCCATCCATTAAAACAAAAAAAGGAGAAGGGCACCCACCCATCAGCAGCACAACTGTCCACAGTTTAAGGGGCTGCAGGTGGTGGTGGTGGTTATTGTTGCTGCAGCTGGTGCTGTATTGCAGTCAGGAGGTCTGTTATAGCCTACTGTATGAACAGTATCTGGAGGAAATGGATCTGGTGCCACGGGAGCTTATCCCTGCCTTCATGGTCCATGATGTCCTGCAGCTCTCCGGGCACCTATGGAAGGAAATACACTGAACTCAGCCAGAAGTCCACACAGGATAAGATACACAGGAGTGACATAACATGCATAACAGAAGTACAACTGACTAACACGTGGGACACCATGCCACACATAAGTGGAGGGAGGCAAACAGCCACAATGGAATATGCGTGGCATAATAGAAACAGCATTGTGGACTACAACAGCAGAGTAGTGCACATACAATGAGTGTGTCATGCTTCAATGGAACATGATTGAGACTTGCAAGAGACACATGACAATGGCAGGCATATCAGATGTGGGAACATAGCACAAGTAACACAACACCAAGCAACAGCCTGATAAGCAGTGTGATGGCCACATACAGTGCCCTGTAGACTTGCCATCCAGTACAAGGGCCAACACTGGTATGAAGGATAACAGATATCCATGAGCCACCCTGTTTGACTGCAGGGGAAGTCCCAGGCACAAACATGGCTCACACAACACAGCTGTATACAGATGGGACTGTCATGCAGCACTGTGTGCAGCAGCCAGGGTAACACGTGTGCAGTACTGTTGCATGTGGATGGATGTTTTACACACTGTGCCATGGTCAGGAAACAATGCTGGGGTGGGGTGTAGGGCCACCTGGAGGCACCCCCTGTCCCAGCAGCTGCTGGCCCTAGCCCAGGTATGGGGTTACCACTCATGGAGAGTCAGTGCAGGACAGTGGGCCATGCAAAGACACAGTTGTGTCTGAATGTATGCATGGCCCTGCCTATGTACAGTGGAATAATCATACTCTGGTCATCACTGTATTGGTCAGACACTACCGACTATTATTCACAATGTTGATAAGATATGGTACAGTACAAGCAACACCTACCAATGCCCACCCTGCCGCTGACCCCATACCACATAAGGCCAACTCTGTAGAGATGCAGTGGTGTGACACCCAATGCATATGGCACTGGGGATGGCACTGCTGCAGGCAGTCTCCCATGGGTGCTGTATGATGCATGCAGCATAACACAGTGGTGTATTGGTATGACACAGGCCCATGCCTACCTCTGCCAGACAGATACTTATACATAGTCCTGAGCATGTGTCATAACAGACCCGATGGACAATGACAGCTGTAACTGGGAGTGTGAGCATTACCACCGACTCCCTGGTGCAGCAGGTTGGTGGTACCAGGGACACATCACTGCATGATGTAATGCATGCCAAGAGACAGTATACCCACACAGGGCAGCATACCTGCCACAAGGATGTGCACAACAATAGACTTCACAGACCCTGACACACCACAGTGTCAGCAGTGGGACAATGCTCCAAGTGCAGGGTGATTGTTCCTAATCACAGTTGTATAGGTGATCCCCCACAGACATGAGTGCAGCATAACAAGGCACACATGGGGCCAAATTTTCAAAGCTCTAAAGAATGCGGCACAAGCCCCTGGTGTGCTGATCATAATGCATACAAGGCTTGCTGCATTCTCCTGGCTGGTGATGAGGATTTTCACTCACATGTGCCAATTGCTGCAAGTTAGACCAGCTTCCCCTGTCTAACTTGTGGCATTCGGGGGACCATTTTATGAGGCTTGCACTAAATATTTGGTGCAAGCTGCCATAAAGTGAGGAAACTGTCGCAACTGCACCCGATGCACTAAAATCAGGCACAACTGTGGCAAATGTGTTTGGCATAGCTGTGCCAAAAAAATTAGTTTGTTGCAGGGCTTTCTGCAAGCCTTGTGTCACCCACTGAAAATTTGGCCCATGGATTTCAACCACAGAAGCATGCAGTATAATGTAGACGTGCAACCCAGAGAGTGAAACACACAATGCAGGGTATTTTATTTATTTATTTAGTTTTTGTTTACCGGGTAGGTGAGCTAGCCATAGCAATGACTATTTTCAGGCACGACCGGGGAGAATACAAAACAAACTTCTGGAGAGAACAGTATCAGTACATTCTTAGAAAGAGTCAAAGTAATGGGTACATACAAGCAGGTAGCAACATTGGTAATACAGTATCACAGGTAAGCGTAAGCAACACAGACAATCGCAAGAAAAATTAGGGCTTATACTAACATGAGGAGGAAATAAATTACAAAAAATACAGTGTCACTTTAAGTAGACAATAACTGGGTAGATTAGAGAGGAATTACTGGAAAAGTAATTTTTCGAGGACCAGAACAGGTCTGGGAGAAAGAATAAAGTAAGGGAAGTAAATAGTAGAAGTTGCAGTGGAGGGAAAAGATAGAGGGGGTGTGAAGGGAAATAGGGTTAGGAAGTGGAAAACAGCAGGGTTAAGGGAGTAACCCTGTCAGATTGAGAGAAGGTGCTGAGGCAGAAATGTGGCCAAAATTAAAAGGGGAGGCGAGGGGAGTCAGTATAAAACCTAGCGTCTATGGAGGTTCAAAACAGGAGCAAATACAGCAAGACAAGAGATGGTGGCGCAGTGCTTTCTTAACGGAGGTGTGGGAAGAGGCTTGACGCGTGGTTAGAGGGAGGGAGTTCCAGTACTGGGGTCCTGACAGGCAAAAGCACTAGAGCCCTTAGTGGTAGCACATTTAGGGATACAGACACACTTACACACTTACACTTACAGACTTAAATGGACACATGTCTGCCAACTGGCTCTGCCGGGTCCCATCACAGCCTGGAATGTATTGTCACCAGTCCCGGTGGTACCACTGCTGTTCCCAGGCCCTGACTTGACCCTGCTGGCTGCTGAGGCATGTGGAGGAGGACAAAAGAGATGTGATCAATAGCATGCAGTGGAACACATTGCAAAGTACCATAAACCCTAAACAGTGTACATGCTCATATGCCTGTACTGTGCACTAGTCACCACATGTTCATGATGTGGGTGGCTTGGACTGTGCAGTGTGATGCCTTACAATAGTGAACAGCTGTGGCTCCACACACAGACAGGTGTGCCATGGCCCAGCCAAAGCCAGACTGCTATATGCTGCTGTTGTAGTTATGGCCTAAGACAGTGTATGCCAGCCCATGTAATGCCAGAAGTCCGTCGTCCTCCCCACCCCTATCCAACATAGCCATACATGCCAGCTACTGGCCATATACACCTCATGGTATGCAGTAGGAAGCATGGAGCACCAGGTTACATACAACAGGACACAAGAAGTATACCTGTGCAACAGTAGGGGAGGACATGGTACCATAGGTGTAGGCCAACACAGAAAACGGTACAAGAATGGCACACCCTGTGCATTATAATAATACACCATGCATTACCTGGCATATGCATACTGTCAACTATGCTGCGTAACACAAACAGTGTAAACAAAACAGACGGTGGCCACATCCAAGTGCTGTTGGGTACACCTACCACCAGAGTTACATGTAGAACACGTTACATCCTCCCAGATCGTACTTGACAATAGGCATTTATTTGCCTAGTGTACTACCTTACCCGCTAAACCAAACCTAAATAAAATTAATAGATACATTACCTACTCACCCACTCTGACACTGCTGTCATGTTACTGTGGTAGCACACAACTGTGCTGTCATGGCAGGTGCAGGCTTCAGGCCTTTCTCCTATCCTCATACTTAACTGCCTCTCTCTCCTCCTTAACTTGCATCTAGCACCTGCGCCTACACTGCTGCCTCAGCTGTACTGCTGTTCTTACCATACTTCTGCATCTCTCCAGGCTGCCATTTCTGAAAATCTGCCCACCTGCACACACCCTTTTTCTCTCAGCTCCTACTCACTCCTGCGACTTCTCATAGCTACCTACCCCCTCCTTGTCTCCTCCTAGCTACTACCCCTCTCTCCTGATCATGCAACTTCCTAGTATACTTCTTAATCATTCTTTCTCTCCTTCTCTCCTTCTCTTTCTGTTCCCCACAACCTCTATCCCCCCGCCTGCGTCCCTGCTACCCCTCTCCTCCTCTTCCTGCTTCCTCTTGCACCCCCCTCCTCCTCCCTGACCTTCCCCTCCTCCTCCTCCTCCTGCCTCCCCTTCCCTCTCCACTCCCCCTGGCTTCCAGGCAGCTCCCTCCTCCCATCTGTCTCCTCCCTGGGTCCACCAAGTCTTCCTCACAACCTGCCTCCCAACCCCCCATCTCCTCTGCATTACTGTCACTTCCCAGTCCCCACCAAGCTCATCTTCCCTCTACTACTCCTCATTGCTGGTGATGTTGAGTCAAACCCTGGCCCTGCTCATTCCCCTCCCACTGATCTCCCCAAAGGACTACGGGTGACCCATATCAACATCTGCAGTCTTCTGCCCAGAATTGATCAGCTCCAGCCCCTCGCAGTTTCCCTCTGCCCTGATGTCCTGATAGTATCTGAATCTTGGCTCTCCCCCAACATTCCCGACACTGCAATTACATCCCTGGCTACACCCTCACTCACCAAGACCACACCACGAAGGGTGGTGGTGTCACCATCTACCTCTCTTTCTTTATTCAGTTTACCACAGTGCTATTTATTGCCTCCCCTGGCACCTACAAACTCTTCACCCTCAAACTACCGCTCCCTTTCTCCCTTCTCATGTTCCTGGCAGGTATCTATTGCTGCCCAGGGCTATCTATCCCTTCTGTCTCAGAACTCCTAGCTACCATCTTCTCTCATGCCCACCATGAAAATCTCTCGTCCTGGGAGACTTCAACATTAACAGGCTCTCCCATTCCAACTATAAACTCTGTCTAAATATTAAGTCCCTACACCTTACTCAGATCATTTCAGTCCCTACCTGCCACAGTTCCAAATTCCCAAACCATGCACTCCTGGACTGAATACTCACAAATCACCCGCATTGCATCATTGATGCTGGCACCCTCCCTGACACACTCAGTGACCACCATATGGTTTACTGCATGTGCAAAATTCACCACCCCAAAGTCCCCCCACAAATTATCCACATCAGATCCTTCCCATTGATGGACCTATCTTCACTACATGCTGATCTTCTAACCACCGACTGGTCCCCTATCTCTGTGGCCAGCAACATAAACCAAGTCCTCAATTACTTCCATTTCAAAGTTTTATCAATCAGGGACCTATATGCTCCCTTATGGAAAACCAGGATTAGAGGTTATCACCTCCCCTGGATTTTAGTTGAACTTCTGGCTTGCCTCCAGACACGTGACCTGGCATGGAAGATGTACAAATCCTCTGGCACATCGGCAGACCTTAACAGGTACTGCACCATGCAAAATACTTGAACTAGAGCCACCAGGCTAGCAAAGGCTGAGTTCTTTTCTTCCTCTTTCCATAAAAACCTTAAGCACCCCTCCAAGTTCTGGAAAATCTTCTCCCCTCCTACCCAGTCTGCTCCTCCAGTCCTCAAGGTAGGTGACTCCATTATCTCTGACCCTACTACTGTGGCCTCAGCTTTCAACTCTTACTTTACCACCTGTGCCTCCTCACACTTCTCTTCTCCTCCCCCCCCACCATCCCCCTCCCTCCCCTCAAGTCACTCCTGCACCTCCTTTCACCTTCTCACCTGTTACCCCAGCTACTACTCTGCAAGCCCTCCTGACTCTTGACCCCCAGAAAGGTGGGAGCCCTGATGGACTAGACCCTAAGCTCCTCCACCTCTCTGCCCCCACTATTGCCTTTCCAATCTCCTCCCTTCTCAACCTCTCCTTCTCTCTTGCCTCTGTCCCAGACACCTGGAAACATGCAACAGCCATACCCCTGCCTAATGGAAGTGACTCCTTCTCCTCTCCCAGCAACTTCCACCCTATCTCCCTTCTCTGATCCTTATTCAAACTCCAAGAGAACATGGTTCTATCCCAGCTCTCACCTTTCCTCAACTCCTCCTCTTTCTTCACACCTTTCCAGTCTGGCTTTTGCAAACACCACTCCACCTCTACCTCGTCCTCAAGTTTACTGATGCCATCCACAAAGGGTTGGACCAGGGCCTCCTTACCGCCACCATTTTTGTCAACTTAGCGAAAGCGTTCACCACTGTCTCCAACCCCCTTCTGTTACTCAAACTGAAACCAGCGGGCATCCCAGACTACAACAAACTGGTTCAGCTCCTACATAATAGGCAGATTGCAGTCAGTGAGAATTGGGGACTTCCTATCCCCACCCTCCCCATTCACACTGATGTTCCCCAAGGTTCTGTCACTGGCCTTCTACTTTTTTCCATCTTTCTGATTGACCTCCCTTCTGCCTGTCCATTTGTGTACATCCACATGTACTCAAATGACACAGTCCTGTTCACCTCTGGGTCTTCTCCAGCTGAGTTAATACCCAAGCTTCAACCTGATTTTGTTGCCATTCAGAGATGGTTTAGGTCTAATCAACTATCCCTAAATACTAAAATGATGGTGTCTACGTGCTTTGGCACTAAGTTGAGGCTTTTCAAGCTCCCATTCCTCCCCTCCTGCCACACCCTAGATGGGGATGCAATTGAAGACGTGCCCTTATTCAAGTACCTTGGTGTCTGGCTTGACCAACACCCTGACTTTTCACAGCATGTAGACACCATTCCCAAAAAACTCCACCCCAAGCTTGGTGCCCTCTTTAGAAATAAAAGCTGCATCCCACTATCAGCCTGCTGTGATATCACCACTAAGATGATCCTCCCCGGCTTTGATTATGGTGACATAGCCCTAGGTGCTGCCCCAAGGTCTATTCTGGCCAGACTGGACCTCCTCTTCTACTCCTTCTGCCGTTTTGCCTTGAACTGTCTCCCCCTGCACCCACCACTGTTCTCTGTATTCTGCCCTATCTCTTCCTTCCCTGGAAGATCACAGCCTAATCCACTGCACCTCTTTTATTTCTAAGTTCTGCCTGTCTTCCCTTCCCCCTATCTGAGCTCTCTCCTCTCACCTACAGACCCCCTCCTCTTACTCCCTCCATAATTCAGGCTATCGCTCCCTCCTGCTACCCCCTCATAAATTCCTTGCTGGTTAGGCTTCTTTCTCCTTCTGCCTTCCTGAATTGTGGAATTCTCTCCCAAGACCATACCACTCCCTCCTGTAATTGCCCTAGTTAACTTTGCCCCTCACCCTCACCCAGCTCTTCCCTTCTTCCCCCTTCCACCCCACTCTAGGCGTCGCTTCACCCCTACCCTCTCTTCCCCCTCCATTAGCTACCCCTAGTTAATTGCCTCACCTCCTCACCCAACCCTTCCTTTGTCTCACTTCCGCATACTCCTGCCTCTCCAAATCCTCTACCCTCTCCCCCTTTCTCCTTCAGTCCCCCTCCCATACTAGTCCCCCCAACCACTCCCCTATGCATGGCCCGAGTTAAACTATTATTAACGACCTGCGTGAGCCTGATACTCCTGCAACTCGTAGTGCAGTTGTGCACTGTCAGTACTATTCTCTTATGACCTTGCATCTTACTATAAATGATGTATACTTTGTACTATTGAAAAGTGTTGTGTAACTACTGCTTTGTTGCCTTATTGTATTCACAATTTAATCTCTGTACAATTTTGTTTGTAATTATTGTATATACAATTCAATCTCTGTATTTATTCCTCTCCCCTTCCCCCAGGACACATCTGGAAACAAGCTATTTGTAAGTTCTGTATGTCTTTCCTGGTGAAGCTCTATTAAATTGGGCTGGCAGTATAGCCTAGAGATTAGAGGAACGAAGTGTGAATGAGCTTGGTACATCCAGCAGACTAGACCTGAATCTGATTCTCACAACCTCCACTTGCATGCTGTGTGACTCTAAGCAAATCACTTAACCACCCAGTGCTCCCAGGTCGCCACTGAAAACAGGCACTTGTGCCTAGTGGGCCTTACCTGATTACTAAAGGCTAAAATAAATAAATAAAAATAAATAAAATAAATAAATCACAGCATGTCCTGTAACGTACAGGGCATCAGTGGACATCCATTGGAGCAGTGTTCCCCACACAGCAGCCTTTATAGGATCAGGCTACATAGTTGAGTGGATCTCATAGAACAGAAGGGATACAACAGCCCTGTGCAAGTCCCTCATGCATATGACCTGGGAGATATATTACCCTGGAAACAGTACTGACACAGGTCACCACCAAAAACATACATAGAGCTCTCTGTACTCACCTGGCCTTGGCCCTGTAACCCTCTCCACTGTTGCCCTGAGCTGCTGCAGGTGGCAATGTTCCCTGCTGGACAGGTCACTGCACCTGTGATGGCACTGGTCACCTTAGCATGTGAGACTGGTCTTGTGGGAGAGCCTCCTACCTACAAATGCACATATTTACCTTCTAGGTCTGTCAGTCACCCCCCTTATCCAACAACTGGTCCTCCCTGTCAACCACCAGTTCTATCAGGTTGGCCAGCTCAGCTGTAGTCCACCTGGTATCCCTTTGTAGGACAAATATCCTCCTATCTGCCATTGCTGCTTGGTATAGATTTTGGCAGCAGCACCACAGCACTAACAGCAGTGTCCTGGCTGTATGGGAGTGGTATTTCTGTTTGTGCAATATGTTTTGCCATTAGCACTGCACTAATGTCATTTTGCGCAATGCAACGTGTACTTTGGGTGGGGTGGTCTTTCGGCATGTGGAAAGCATGGGGTGGCATGTGCATAGTGTGTGCTCATGCACTGTGTGCATGCATACCCCAATGCAGAGCTGTGCAATACCATTGCACAACAGCATGATGTGCATGCCTACACTGTATGATGACATCGTCCATGACATGTGATGTCATATCAGTGCCACATATGGATGTTGTGGTAGTGTAATATCAGCACTAGCACTAGTGCAGTTATGACAGTGCATTGAGCAAAACTGCATCATTCAAACAGAGTATGCAAATGTACTAATTTTGTATTTTGAGGGCAAATTCCGCATTAGCATGTCATTACTGGGATGCATTAATTCATTAGCATGCCTTATTGTGCCTGGAGTATATGAAAGCAGCAAAGTGCATCACCAAGATTCCACAGCAGAACTGCAGGTGGCTAGAGGTAAGTGTTTTGTGACCTACAACAAGGACATGGGTGATGAGAGCACTATGCTTATGCTTTATCATGACTGGACTATTGCTGTATCTGCACATGACCAGGTTCAGTGATAGGCAGGCAGCTAGATGTGTGTTTGACCTGGACATGCAGGAACATGTTCAGGTACTGGCCAGGGGGACAAGGGGCCTGAACACCACTGCACCTTAGCTCTGTGCTCAGCTGTGTGTATACAATGCTCAGTGCTGTCTGTCCTTCCTATTTCACATATGTAGAAAGGTGGAGGACAAATCCTGTTGGCAAATAAATGAATGTTTTCCAGCGAGAAGGTTCTCACCTTTGCCCAGGCATATCTGGATCATGAGGATCTGGTCAGCAGAAAGAGCAGGACCAGGTCTGAGATCAGCCTGGTATGGGACTGAGACAATGAATGCTGTGGGTGACAGAGGGCGGTTCACACGTGAGGTGAAAAAGAGGGTGGGGGACCTGAAAAGGAGGATGAAGGACAGCATGTCTAGGTGAGGGCCAATCAACAGGCCAGAGGCAGTGGACCCAGTACTACAGTGCCTCTAGCTCCTGCAGATACACTAATGGCATTAGCAGTGAACCCAGTACATGTGACTGGCATACCAGGAGGCAGCTATGAGAACTAGTTTGGACCATCACAGCCACGTGGTTGTGTCAGACCCATTACATTGAGCCTGTGTATGCACATGCAACAGTGGTGTTGATCTTTGCATGCCTAAGGGAGGGCCTGGAGATGTGGATCATGGCTGGGCAAAGAAAATGTGCAGGCTCAGGGGTACTCCACCTGCCTACACATCCTACTGTAGCCTTGGGCAAACATTGTGTATGGGTTGCAGTATACCACACATCTGGGCCATCATTGCAGCATGCCCTGTCTATAATGGTGTACCTGTGTGTAGTATCTGACTGGCACACAAGGATGCCATGATATTGCCTATACCACCACTCTTATGTTCATGTTCACCCATTACCCACTACAAATCCTTGCATCTCCCATCATTTATCTAATGAAATAGAGTACTGTAGAGCCCCAACTATCTGAACTGCCTGGGGGGCACCTGATTAATTTGTATAATCGGGTGGTCGGATATTTGGGATCGCTGTGTCCGTAATGCCGTGCCGAAGTTAAATGCTGGGAAAGTGTATTGCAGCACTATCGACTGCCTGAAGGCTGAATTAAAGTGTTGGAAACATGTTTTTAATTTAATCTGTCCTAGGAAAAGCATAAGACTTCTGGATTGCAATGTCCATACTGCCGTAATGACAATAAATGCCTGGAAAGTGTGCTGTATACTCACTGTCTGGTTCGCTTCGCTGACCACTCACCTGCTTGCTTGCCCCTGTAAATCTAACACATTCGGCTCAGCTTGGCCCCCAACCAATATATACAGTACGCTACGCAGTCCCAGTACCATTCATTTGCTCTCTTTTCACTGTCCTACTATACACCCTGATCAGCATCGCGCCTTCTGAAGGGGAAAAAAGAGCACTTTTTTTCAGTTTCATGCTGAACTATGCACCCACTTCAATTCTGACTTCACCACTTCTAGTTTGTTTCTAACACCCATCCCCCAGCTTCCCAACCCCTCAGACACTCTCAAATTCATAGATTCAACTTGCACAGTTTTGCTTGCTTTTAAATTAAGTAGCATAGAAAAATGTTGCTCCTGCTTCTGAACTGTGGTGCTTTCAGGACGCAGATTCCTTTTGCAGCTCCACCTCACCTCATCCCAATCCTGTTCACTCACCCACAGTGCTGTAGTAAAAAACAACATTCCGCTATCCTGAATATAAATAAACTTTTATAAGGAATAACAAAATCTCCATATAACAGAACAAAAGTCAAAGCAGAAGGGATTGGAGCTACAGTTAAACAAGTTACAATACAGTACCATTGGATGTCAGGAATCAGCTGTTAGCAAGTCATTCATTGACAACAGCTGATCAGGAAAAAAGATGCCAGAGCTGGGGAATACTGAATAGGCTCATTCAATAGGGCAGTTCGATACATAGAGGTTTGTTAGAGCGGGGCTGTACTGCATTTTGTGGCAAAGCAGATATATTTAGGAGGCACACACTGAGGTAATGTGTAACATTTACTTACCATATTCACATGCGTGTGTCACCAGGTCCCCTTCCCTATTGATGTCCCCAGTTGGCAGGCTTATCGATATTGTAGTTGTGCCACCAGAGCCCCAACTATTCCTTGACTGTTTGATGTGTTGCACAATGGATGTAGTCTGCATATTATGATCTACTTATCTGGGTGGTTCAGTAGTCTGTTGTGTGCTCACCTATCATGCCACATGTGTGACTTCTCCTGTGTGATCACCAGTAATTAGGGTAGCGTGGCATGTACAGCGCTGGTGGCATAGGGCCACTGCACAGCATGGGCATAATGGGCTGCAAGACACAGTGCACTGGGAATGCATGCTGCCAAGGTTGGAACACAGATATGTACATTAATATGCAATATTGCTCTTTCTCTCATCTCTCATCAGCCCAGTCTACAGTGGAGGACACAGTCCTTGAGGATTGACTGGGACCTTCCTTCCATGGCTGCCCCTGACAGCCACCCATGCTGGGACAGGAACAGACCAGATGAGTGAGAAGGATGAGGATGCTTCTGAAGAGAAGAACATCACTTCTGTAGAGTAGTGGATGACAGAGTTGCCTGGCTCAGACCAGAAGGAGTTTCCTGCCCCTGCCTGCCCCTCTACCCATGGGGACCACCCTCTTCCCCAGCCATAGCCATGCCACTCCAGGCCACTGACCTTGGCACAGACACAGTTGTGCCCCCCAGGATACCACACATGGTATGCCCATGCCCTGCCTCCCTAGGCCAATCCCACTAGCACAGCCAATGTTGTGCTACCCCAGGACTCCCCCCAACACGGCCACCGTCCTGACCCCAAGACCAATCCCTCTGACCAAGCCACTGTCATCATCATCAAAGGTTTATTTGTTCAACTATTAGATCATTACACATTATCATTAAGATACATTAAAACACATAAAAACGGAGCACTGTGGAGCCCGAGCAAGATGGCAGCTTAAAAGAACTAGCTCTACTACAACATCAGAAATCTTGCTCTTTGGTCGCTACACCAGAGTGCGACTTACTGCATTTCTTGATAGAACTGTGGCAGAAGATCTCCTCCTTATCATGGGCAATCCTCATAAGGATCGATAGCAAACTCAGGGAGAAAAAAGTAAATCTGTCCCTGGCCCTCCAGCCACGAGGTCTACTACTGGAAAGGTGACACAGATCATCGCAGATGAAAAAGAGGAGACACTGCAGGGCTTGGGACAGAAAATTTCTTGCTTGATTAGATCTGTCGCCAGGACTCTCTGGCAAGTTCAATTCACTAACAAATTGGGTGAATACTGTAGAAACAGAGATTGAAGCAGTCAAAATAGTGTCAGTGGAGAGTAAAAAAAGCCCCAAGGCCACATTGGGAGCTACAGCAAATCTAGTAAAGAGAACCATCATCTTAAAGTTTGCCTGGAATCCCTGTAGAATCAGACTAGAGCTATGAACATTCATTTACTAGGAGTGCCAGAAAGATCTGAGGGTGATCATATCATGCTTTTTTCTTAGGGACTGGATGGTTCAACAATTTGGGGAAAGACTAAATGATCATCCGTTTCATATCCAAAAGGCCTATCGTGTAGCTACTAGGGGGAGGCCAGTCAATCTGGAAGCACTTAGAGCAATTGTGATGGTGTTGGATGGTGTGGGCTCAAGGGACTACCTCCTAAGTTTGGCCCAGCAGCAGAAGTCTTTGTGTTATGATGAACACCCTCTTAATATGTACCCACACCTGAACTATGCCACAAGGATGACGAAAAAGAGATTTGATGGTGTTCGTGCAATGCTGCGCGCGGATGGAATAACGTACGGTATGGTGTTTCTAACATGCCTCCGAATAGCTCACCAGGGGAAGATATTTGTCCTTTCTGACCTGGCAGATGCAGTGAAGTGGTCCCAGTGGAACACCTCCACTCGCTCAGCACAAGACGCGGATCTCGACTCCAATGAAGAGGAGGAAGAACTTACTTGAGAACTTTTCTTTGGTGCATCAGGTTTGAGATTTAGTAATCTCTGATGGGAATGTGTTGTTGACATTAATGAAATGTTATAGCCCTTTGAGGCAGCGAGTTACCATTCCTTAGTTAGCAGTCACTAATGTTTCCCTTTTTAAATGGTTAGCCTCTGAGTTATTCTGTGATTCCGGTTTTGAAACTGTAAGGAACAAGATGCTAAAGTCAGTTATGTAGCTGCAAGTTTTCCTATTTCTAATTAGCCTTTAGGCTTCTACTATGGCTGAGTGCATGTATAACTCAGTTCCTACAAGAACTAGTAATTTTTGGAACTTAAGTGTGATCTCTACTATTATTGATTAACACATGCCGCTCCTAGACTCATTGGCAGCAGATAGTTGTATATATGGGCAATCCATTCGGTAGTACCCCTCCAAGGACGTATCATATTGACATGGCTTGTATTGTTTATTTACATTTTACAATACATGCATTAAGAGGAGTGGTATCCACAATGGTTTTATGCTCATCCTCATGTGCTATGTCTGGATTTTTTACTGTATCTGTTTATAGGTACTCCAATAAACATAAAGTTAAAAAACAATATACATAAAAACACAATAGGTACAACTGACAGAATATTACAGATAATACGTACCCTAAACTTTGTAACATAAAGCTGACAATGGAAAATTATTATATATCCCTAATAAGTCTATAACGATAATAAGGATAGCAGTTCATCATACTTTGTCATCATTCATAATTAAACATGCCTTTAGAAGAGCAATCATGTTCTAAATTTTTAAAATGCAGTCCACTGACTAATTTTTATATTCTTGCTAGTATTCTCACTAAGACTGCTCAGAATAACAAGCAGCTAAAAAGGCATAAATATGTTTTCACCTAACTAAGAAGAGCAGTCAATCAGACCAGAAGGAGCTGCAACAAGCATGCCTATTGTTCAGGTGAAAAGAGCTTCATCAGACATAAACCTGGGACCAGAACACAATTAACTTTTCTGATACTCTTCCAGGGCACACTTTATCCTATGGGTGATATATGTGGTACTGGGCTCCATCAAGTGTAGAGACCCACTGTATGTCAGCAAGGACAACATCTCCTTGGCACCTTATAGCCCTTGCACAATGTTAGTGGCTCAGCAGTTAGCACACTTCTCTCTGAGGCCATAAGATCAGAAGGTGGTGGGTTCTAGCCCCACACCGGGAACATGGGATAAATCTCAATACTGACACTATAGTACATCAAGAGGGGGTGCTGCACTCCTGACGTGCAGTCTTTCAGATGAGATGTTAAACTGAGGTCCCATCTGCCTGATCTGGTGGTTGTTCAGGTGGACGTTAAAGATCCCCTGGTACTTCTCTTGATAAGGGTTCCATGTGATATGGCCAACTGCATAAAAGCGAGCCCATAATCATGACTTCAGAACAGCAAGGTAAAAATGACGACAATGCTTTTCTGTGGGGGGCTTTGCCTCCCACACTCTCCATAGTAATAAAATCAACTCCAAGGTCATAGCACCTCAGGGAGAGGGGAAAACATTTTCACCATATCAGTCCTCACTGTCATGTAGTTGCTGTACATTGGGCTGCTATTCTGCAGTCGCTGTTATCACTGGACACCCTCAATAAGAGTAAGGGAATATCCCCAGTGTCCTGGCCAAATTTCCCCTATTCATGAGAAATACCACCAACAGCTTAATCTGTTCTGTAAGTCAGTTTACATCTGTACACATATTCCCCTTCCCTTGCCCTTGGGTTGCACCTGGAAGTGAGCCACGGCTCAGTGTGCCTCTCCCGGTCACAAAAACTTTCAAATAAAATAAAATATTAAACCAAATTAGGCCAGTGTACTAGTCTTTCCTGGGTGAATGTTTCCAGGCTAACATTCCATATAGGCCATTCATGGTCCTTTACCATCAGGCTTTGAGAAAAGGACCCTGCAGAGTACAAGAGCTAATAGGGCACAAGAAAATGAATAGTCTTGTCTCAGCGTACACATTACCATCCTTTAGACAATGTTTTGTCCAGAAATTTCCGTATTTAGTATATTGTGACAGTAACCTGTAATGTCTAACATAAAGCACCTTTCCCTTACTTTGAACAGAATCACAGCATAACCTCAACCCATATAGATTACACCTTGGAAGAAAAAAAAACAGAAGCAATTCAATGGCTAAATCAAGCCTGCCATTAGGTGGTCACCATTAAGTTTAAACAAGTCCAGTATACTAGCCTAAATAGTTAGCCCTTAGGATAATAAATGAAGATTAAATTTCTATAATAAAAAAAATAAATAATAACAATATAGAATTTAAACTGTGATACTTCATTATGCCATCTCTGCTTACAATGTATATTCTCCAATCACTTTATCAACTTTATGGACATAAAAAGCCACTTAATGCAAAGGGCGCATTCTCACAGATTATTCACATGTTAAACTTATAGTTGAAAAAGTAGTATGAAAAAGGAAAATCTTAAACATGTAAGATAAAAAGTTTCTTGTGAGTTTTTTTTGTTTGGCGCCAGACCCCCATTCCTCCTTGGCTCAGGCCCCATGCTTCCTGGAACCCCCCACTTAACCCCACCCAGGACTTACCTTGGGTGGAGATCATCCTGGGCTTGTCCCCTCAGGGTGGGGCTGCTGTAATGCTTCCATACTGTCTGAATTAACAACATCTCCCCAATTCACACTGTTCCCCTTGGGAGAAAGCACATAGGATCTGTTCAGTTTAAAGACAGCAGTAATAGGCACTATGTGTAGGAGTCTTGGCTCTATGACTTGCTGAGAATGTATATTAAAGGCTCAGTGGTCATTATGCAGCTCCAGATCAGTTTTTGTAGTTTGTGTAATGTAATACACTGACTGGGCAGAGCATAAATAAGCAATTTAGGAGTTTTTAATAGAAGAAAAGGTTCAAATAAGAGCCATAAGGCATCAACCTTACGTGATAATCCCCCCCCCCCAAAAAAAAGTGAAAAGTTCATCCAAGGCTAGACTTCACCCTATAGTACATGGATTTTTCTCAGATTTGTCCTGCAGGTTTCATAATACATTTATTTTGATGTTTTAGACTCAACTGCCCAAGAAAGAGCTTCATTGCATAAGGACCTTCCATCTCATAAAACAGAGTCCTGGGACCCCTTTTCTCTCATGCCCTTCCCTGGCTCCGCATCTTGAGCCTTCCTTTCTTCAGCATCAGGTTCTCCATTCTGCAGCTTGTGTCTTGTCTGCAGTGAATCCTCTCTTTCAGTATTCTCTCCTACAGCAGCTGCTTGCCTTTGGTTCCTGGACAGAGATTCTCTCTTTGCAGCACTCCTAAAACTTCATTATCAATCTTTTTTGTTTATTAGGACTCCATTCATGCTTGTGTTTGTTTTTTTTTTCAGCCCAGCCACTGCTGTGCCACCCCAGCCACATGAACTCATGGCACTGACCATGGTGCAAACATGGGCCACACACTGGCCAAGGATGCAGCCTGGCCCTGTCCCAGTGGACAGTCCACAGTGACAACAGGAGGCAATGGCCAACTGGCAGCTGCTGTGGTCAGCTTTGGGAGCACAGTAGGAACTGGCATGCATATGATAACATGCAGCATGTAGAGGCACACTATGCAGAGCACATAGCGCTATTCGTGATCTGTGGTAGGACATGCCTGCCAGCATGGCTCACCTGTGTACCACTGTGCAGGAGGCTGTAACCATAGTGACAAGCACTGGAGAGGATGTACAAAGTGACAGATGGTACAGCTTGAGGATTGTCACCCCATGGTGGACACCTTGGTGTACCAACTCACCAATAATTTTACATGTGTTTACACCTAGTAATGGTGGTTTGAGCACAATTATTTAATGTTTACATGTCCCATTATTGGCTTTGAAATAGAAATATTTAAAATATAAATGTCAATCAAAGTGATGACATAATATTATTGTACCCTATAAATTTGAAGTTATGTCCTGCCAGGGCCACACCCCCTGAGGAAAGGTTTTTGCCGAAGTGCTGCCACCTGTTGTACACTGGGTGAGAGAGGTACTGTGTTACTGATCTTTTGTTATTTTTGACAATAAGGTGAGTTTCACTAGTTAACTGGTTTCAGTACCTTTTTTGGCACTTACCAGCAGGAGTGTGTTGGGACTTTGGAATTTTGCTACTATACAGGGTTATTCACCCTTTCAATGCACCCCACTCTGTTCATGAGTGCAGGTACCATACTGGTGGGAATCATGTCACCTAGGGTACATCTTACCCCCTTGCCCTATCCCACATGTGCCACCTAAGGCACTTACTTGCACTAACCATGTTTCACCACATCCTGTCTGGCTGGCCTAAAGCTTCCGTTCCCCCCATCCTAGGATGGCAAATAATTTCTTCTCATTCTTCCTTTGTGCCCCCAACCCCCACTGGGATGGTAACTCATTTCTTTTCATTCCCCCTTTAAACAATCCTTACTGTGGTGGCAAATCATTCCTCACCCCTTTGAAGCACCCCCATCTGGATGGCACTTTATTTCATTTCATCCCCTTTAACCCCCGCCTGGATGGCATACTATTTCTCTTCAGCCACCTTTGAACACCCCCTCACCTGGATGACGTGATATTGATTATCCCCTTTAACCACCAGCCTCAACAGCATGCTATTTCTTTTCATCCACCTTTGATCACCCTCCACCTGGATAACATGTTATTTCTTTTCAGCCCCTGATGGTATGTTATTTCCTTTTCAGCCCCTTTCCCTCTACACACACACACCATCTGTATGGTCTTATATTTCTGTTTCATGTATATTATTTACAGAACATATTTTAAGACAACATTACTGTCTGCTGTGTGGTCTAAGCAAAACCCCCCCAAAAATATAAAAATGTAGCCAACACCAGGAAAATGTTGTGGTGCTACCATTAATTTAAATAACAGTATACACACAGGGATAAGAGCATCCACAATAAAAACTCCATTCAAGAAATAGATTCAAAAACAGTCTTACCATTTATTTAGTGCAAAATACAGGTGCAGTACACCATCCACAGCCAGGTGCGCAGAAACAACCCACACCCCAATGACGTTATGGCTGCACTATCACCAACTATCATTTCACTCAGGCTCCCCCAAACTTCATCAGAGTTACACCTCGTAGCAAGAGGTGTCCCTTAAATACCACTAAATATGCAAATTATCTATTACATGTGCACATATTTAGTGATGAAGATTAAAATCATACATAGATTAAAAAAAAAAACTTGGTGTCAGTCAGGTCTGCAAAAAAAGATGCCCTTGTTACTCCATATGATGCACCAAATCACATAAATGAGGGGTTCCAAAAACCTTTTTACTTTTAAAACCCCCACTTTGAATGGAGCTTATGGTTTCTTATTGCATTGACCTGCTAATTCAGCCTTTCATTCATAAACATGGTACAACATAGGACAGGCAAATAGCAACTCACTACAGCCAAAACCAAATTCCGAGGATTAAATGAACTGAATATAAAATATCCAACAAAGAATAGCCGCTGGCCTAGCGCATCTTTCAAAAGAAGTGCTGCTAATCAGACCAATAAAAGCACATCTGAGATCTTCAGAAGGTACCAAATTTACCATCCCTAGACCTAGACTAGGAATTGGGAGAACATCCATGAAGTATATGGGCCCTGTGGCGTGGAATTCAATCCCGACTAACATAAGAGTTACAAACTTGATAAACAAGAAACAACAAATTAAACAATGATTTCAGAAACTGAGTGAAACTCTCCTACCATGTTGCCAGTCCAAAACTGTTAAACACTTTTCTATTAATCACGACTAAAGGCTCCGTGCTTCCTCTATTTATGTCAATGTCTTATCTATTGCAATCTTATTTATTGATTATTAAAATGTACTACATTTTTATGTACCTTGATTAAGTGTACGGAAACTGAATGTTTGCCTGTAGGACCTCCTTTGAAATGAGCTTCACTCAATGGAGTGTTTCCTTTTCAAGGTGTCAATAAAATATATTACTACTTACTACTATTTAACGGCATAGAGCTATAGAAACAAAATCTAGCCAGAGCCAATATGGCAGTGGCAGCTGTAAAAAGTGCTACCACACAGAGAATGTGTTGTAAATTCAGACTTTAAAGCACACATTCCTTATATTCTAAGATACTAAATCAAAAATAAACTTTTGTAGAGCAAACACAATAGTTCCCACAGTGTTCTGAGCTTGTATTTTAATGTGGGAGGATGTGTCTGTCAAAAGTTGAGAGGTATGAAAGTGCTACATATTTTGTCCATTTCCTCTGAATTTTGAAGGGCAGAGAGGTTGAGAAGTATGGTCAAGCAGTACTCCCCATAGAGTTCACTCTATGTTTTGAATTGAATGTGTGCAACCACACAGATGCGTCCTTTAGTTCCACATTGCCGCTGCTGGTTGGAACTGCTCATTGCTCCGGTTGTTAGGAAGCAGCTCAATCAGTTATAAGTCGAAGCAAGGCCTTTCTGCTGGCATGAGGAGATGTTCAGAATGGGTGCACTTTTTCTCCAGCAACTGCAGTGAAGGGAACAGGCTCAGTGGGAGGAGAACAAGCAAGAAGCAGTGCTATGGTGAGTGGAGAGGGACTGTCTGGGAACTGAGCAAGGCTGCTGTTGCAGGACTGACCCATCAGGGGAGGTCATTATCCATTGTGTCGGGGGGAAGCAGCACTCTCTGGGGTACAGGAGGGTACTGGAACACAGATGGAACCAGGGTTTAGGCCCATGGGGTAGGTGGGGTACACCAGGGCTTTGGCCCATGGGGTGGGCAGGGCACACCAGGGCTTTGGCCCATGGGGAGGCTGCTGCTGCTGCTCTAGCTTGCTTCCAGTAACATATAGGGTAGTGCATGAAGAACAGTTAACAATAGGGCTATTCCTTCACCGAGTTGGCACTGTGACGATGGATTACCTCAAGAGCGCAGCTCGAGAGGTAATCCGTCATCATAGTGCCAACGAGGTGAAAGATTAGCCCTGTTGTTAACTGTTCCCCATGCACTTTTCTTTATAGTGTATAGTGGAACGTCGTATTCTGGGGAAAAAAAGTCACTACAGCATGTTTCTGTTTCAAATCAATTTTACTGAGGTCCTAGAAGTAAAATGAACTTAACATTTTTAACGTTTTAACGTTTAACATTTTTACTGTTTAAAAACTCACATACAGCAGCACTTGGAACTGCAAGTCATGATCTGCGGGGAAGAGAAGTATGTCATTCTCTGTTTTTTTTTGCCTTTTTTGGTTTTCTTGATCCATGATGAATCTGTCCCCTGGATAGTGGCTTTGACAGTACTGCTGCCGACATTGCTACTTTGAGTGTGTGTCCTGTCTATGGAGTGAGCCTTAACTGTTAGATGCTGCTCGAGGACACAGTGTGTGATATACACAGTGCAGCAGAACAAAAAGTCATTCTGCTGCACTGCGGACATCACTAGTGCAGCAGAACAACATTTCGAAAGCGATGGATTTCGTTGGAGAATGACATTCCACTATACACTATAATGTCCTATGTGCCCAGCTAATTGGCCGGCCCTCATTTATTTTCAAAGAAAGGAAATATTAACTGCTGCTGCTGCAGGAGAGGGAGAAGAGGGAGGTGTACAAATTGGGTGGCATGGATGGATGGATGCTAACTTGCCCGGAGGATGGTGGTGTATTCCAAACTCCAGCAGGTATACGAGCATAGGAAACATTAACATTTGCTTCAATGCCTCATTTATTCTGTGTTGTCATCTGACAGTAACTGCTGTAGCTGGTAAGGGGGGTGCAGAATACTAATGGTATTACCTCCAGTGGTGAGGATAGTTGAGTTCCTTCCTAGTTCATTTCACTTCTTCCCATTCTTCAGACACCCTCCCTTTTATTTCTCTCCCTCTCTTCTAAAAGTTTTTATTTTTGTCAGTTATCATATATGGCTAGTTGGGTGTGCCCCACAAGGATGCTATGTCCATTTTTCGCTACTCAGGCATGACTGAAACTTTAGCGAGACAGCAGAATAAATACCATAAGAAGAGTGCTTCTACAGCTATTTCTTCGCCTACTCATGGCAAAAAAACTCATGAATTGATGACTGTGCAGTAAATCTGTAAGGAGAAGCAGATAAAAAAAACAGTTATTGCGTTAATGTGCCTTACAAAAAAGTACGACAGTTCCTTTTTGGTGCTCTGCAAACAAGAACAATGCAGGAGGTTCCAAAATTCATAGCTATAATAATGTTTATTGACTTCAACTTAAAAAGACATGAAACATGGTTAAAATTAAACTGAGGAGATATCTACTGTAAAACTGTTAATGTTTGCTTTTTTTAAATTTCGCGGGTCCCACCTACCGCACTGTTAAATGCTAAATAAAGTCATGGGTTGGTCGCCAGGGTTTTCATTCATTTAAATTGATGCTACTAAAAATAGTTAGTAGACAGTACTAGGCAAAAGGTACTATATATGATTGCAGCCTGAAGCAGTTGATTTTGTTATTGCATACTTCGCTCTGGTGTTAGTGACGAAGTGCAGCCCTGCCTTTTTAATTGCATACAGATTGTACTTATCAATTATCAATTACCACAGATTGCCACAGGTCAAGTACCAATTAAATCTGCACACTTAAGAACCTGTATCAGTCTGTGCCAATGATGCATTTTGGATACAGTTTCATGATGTCTCTGTACTCTTCGTTACAGCACCCAATGCAAGTTAAGAGAGACCGTGCAGTATTAACGGAAGTCACGCCTGATGGCTTGAGTGAATGCACAGGGGTCTCACTAAAGGTGGTGGAAAGTGTGGTGCTAGAGCTCCAAAAGGCCACACCTCCAGCCAAACACCGACAAACAGAGTACACCACCTACTCAGCAGATGTCCATTTTGAAGTCGGATGCTATGCGGCAGTTCACGGCATCATGAATGCTGTGAGGTACTATGGTTGCAAGTACCCCAAGACCACAAGTGAGAGTACAGTAAGAAAATTTTAAAAAGATTATTATGACAAGTTAAAGAGTGTGCCAGACCCCAAATATGACACCCTCCCTCCCTACAAAGCGTAGGGGAAGGCCAACTCTCCTTGTAGAGGATGTTGAAAATGAGTTGAAAGCAATAATAAAATGTTTACGTTGTGAAGGGGCAGTTATTAATGCACAAGTTGTGGTTGCTGAGGCAGTTGGTGTGGTTAAAGCCACTAATCCTCAACTGCTAATGGAATAAGGTGGTCAAATAAGTTTCACCAGACAGTGGGCATGGCAGTTGTTAAATCGACTTAGGTATTGTAAATGAAAAGGGCACCAAAGCAGGGAGAAAGACTCCTGATGACTTCATTGTGTTGAAAAAGGCATTCTTAGACAGAATAGCCAATGCGTCCATGCAGGAATTGATTCCTGCTGAGCTCATCACTAACATGGATGAAACAGGTGTAAATCTAGTCCCATGTGTGTCCTGGGCAGGTTGAGGTGACTGGCATTAATAACAAAAGACAAGTCACCATGGCAATGTCTGTTACACTATCGGGTCACTATCTGCTGCCCCAAGTTATTTATGCTGGAAAAACAGTTAACTGCCATCCCAATTTTGACTTCCCCACTTACTGGCACATCACACACAGTGAAACTCACTGGGCAAACGAAACAACGATGCTGGAGTATATTGATAGCATCCTGATGCCCTATGTGGTGAAGATCAAACAACTGAATCAGCTTCCAGATGAGCAGCGCGCAATGCTGATTTTGGTTCTTTTAAGGGCCTACACAACCAAGCCTGTGCTTGTAAAACTGGAGCAGTGCAACATCATCCCCATATTTGTTCCAGCTTCGTGCACTGACAAACTACAGCCCCTTGATTTGTCAATCAACAAACTCTATAAGGACGAACTTAAGAGTCTGTTCACTGAATGGTATGTCACTCTAATAACTGAACAGCTACACAAGGGAACACCGTCACCCAAAATCTCAGTGGACTTCAGAATGACTACATTGAAAGTTAAGCATTCACAATGGCTCGTTACTGCCTTCCAGAGGATATGGGGGAGAAAAGAGGATGCCGTACGTGGGTTTGACCAGGCAGGGATATCACAGGCACACGATGAGTCTCTAAACATGGCAAGTACAGTGCATGTGCCCCTGTGTCTTGGCTAAAGGTAAGGTAAACTTCATTCATTATTGTAATGGGCTCTTTGTTTTTATTTTTATTACAGACCCTTCTTCTACTGCCTGCAGATCTATGAAAAGCCCTGTGAAAAGCTATGAAAACTTGTGGACACTGCTGTGTTTTTTTATCCTTTTGAGCTTCCTGATTACCAAACTCCGATGATGATTTTTTTTGGCTTATTGTATTGTAATGGATGTTTAGATGTGACAGCGTTTTTTTTGGTGGGGGAGGGGGGGAATGTGTGAGCGCAGTAGCGCTACCATTTAAATTCTGTTTCACAAAGAATAAAGAGTGAGATTTTTTTCACTTACAACTAAACTCACGTGTTATTTTTTTTTTTTTATGATACAAAGAAATACTGTCTATTAATGAGCACGCTATTGGTAGAAGCACGAATATAGCGAGATTTATTTGTCAACAATAATTACCTGTTTTACAGTATTTGAAAGAACAGAAGACTTAACAGATAAATATGTAGCATAAGTATTGGCAGAAAGACATCTGCTACCAGTGTCATAGGTCTGCTGCTGTAGTGAGTAGAAATACAAATACCAGAGTATAATAATGCTGGACTAACCACCTGTGTGCTCTCAACGGAGTTAAAACATGGATCAAATTTGGACCCGCTGGTATCACAATGGCCAATGGTAATATGCCATTTGTAAGATGGCACCAGCAAAACTGCGCATACGCAGTTCTTGTCCTGGAATGCGGAAGTAACAGCTGAAATAGTGCGGCTGTTACTCTGTAGTGGCTGATCGTGGTGGAATGTTACAAGCTCTGTTGGACTTTCAGAAGGATGCTTCCAAAAGTCCAATTGAAGGTGCCACGATTGGCCGTTTTGAGCCGCAGAAAGCAAAACATCTGTAGGCTCCACCCAGAGCCATAAAAACAGGCATAACATTACATGGACCCACCAGTCCCATCTTGTATTCACAAACATGTTACGGGACTGGACAAAGCAAACCAGTAGAGCTAAAACCAAATTCAAAGAGTTAGGTAAAGTGAGTAATTATTTTTAATAAGCATCACTTCTTTTGATGGGTGCACTAGGCAAGCAGTTATCTTTAGTGTAAATGTTATAATCAATTTACCTAACTCTAAATTTGGTTTTAGCGCTAATCGATTGCTATATCCCATCCCGCAGCATATTCGTTATGAGTGTTTTATCTATAGCACTATGCCTTTAAATAAGCAGCACTTCTTTTCAATCAATCAGTCAACCAATCAATCAATCAAATCTTTATTTATCCAGGTGATCACCATTGAGCAAATTCATTTACAAGGTGGACCTGCTGTTGGCAGGGACAATTGTACAGTCACAGTTAAGATATACGTAATACAAAATGAACAAGATGATTACAATAATGAAAGGAGCAGAGTATAAACATTCCAAAGGCACGTATACAAGTAATATATACATAACACAACAGTAACTTGATATATACAGCACCCACAGAAGCCTGATGTGTATTGTTGTTATATACAAACCATAGGAGAAAACAAAAATTGTTTATGTTCTTGGCCATCAGTAGAAAGTTGTAGGCCTAAGTGGAAGTCTCTAAGCTATGGAGGTGTGCATGACATTGTCTGGATCTCAGGGTTATGTGGCGGGGGGGGGGGTAAAAAGAAAGGAGTGTAGAGGATGCTAAGGGCAAGTGGGGCAAGTAAAGGTGGGTGGGCAATAGTGGCAGAGGGGGACTGGGGTCACTGACTGGGACTAGTATGGGTGAGGAGAAAGCAGCAACAGGCTGCTAGGGACGATGGTAGCAATGCTTGGCCAGCGGCTATTCTCAGTTAGATATTTTAAATTCAATTCACATAATCTTCTGAATTTGGTTTTGGCTGTAGTGGGTTACTATTTGCCTGTCCTATGTTGCACCATATTTATGAATGGAAGACTGGATTAGTGGGTCAGTACAGTGAGCAACCATAAACTCCGTTCAAAGGTTTTAAAAGTAAAATGTTTTTGGAACCCCTCGGTTATCTGATTTGGTGTCTCATATAGAGTAACAAAGGCATCTCTTTGCACAGATCTGACTGACATCAAGTTTTTTTGTAAATCTACGTATGATTTTAATTTTTATCACTAAATATGTGCACATGTAATAGATCATCAGATCATTAGACGTCGCCTACCTCGATTTCAGCAAAGCCTTTGACACCGTGCCACATAGGAGGTTGGTTAACAAGATGGGTAGTCTGGGCATGGGAGAAAAGGTGGTAAACTGGATTAGGAACTGGCTAATGGACAGGTGACAGAGGGTGCTGGTAAATGGAGTACAATCTGGGAAGAGGAGAGTGACCAGCGGAGTACCCCAGGGATCAGTCCTTGGACCAGTTCTGTTCAATGTCTTCATCAGTGACATTGCAGAGGGGCTGGAAGGAAAGGTCTGCCTGTTTGCAGATGACACAAAGATCTGTAACAGAATGGATACACTGAAGGGGTAGAGAAAATGAGGAGGGACCTGGGGAAGCTTGAGAAATGGTCTGCAGAGTGGCAACTGGGGTTTAATTCAAAAAAGTGCAAAATTTATGCACCTGGGACACAGTAACTCTGGGGAGATCTACTGGATTGGGGGGAAGTTTACGACAGTCACTGAAGAGGAAAGAGCCCTGCGGGTTACTATTTCAGATGACCTGGAAATGTCAAAGCAGAGCACAAAGGCAGCAGGGAGTGCCAGTGGCATGCTAGGGTGCATAGCATGGGATATCACCAGCAGAAGGTGTGAGGTAGTTATAGTGATGTCTTTATACAAAACCCTGGCCAGGCCTCACATGGAGTACTGTGTGCAGTTCTGGAGGCCACGCCTTCAAAAGGACATTAATAGGCTGGAGGCAGTCTAGAGAAGGGCGACTAAGATGGTACAGGGATTGTACCACAAGACTTACAAGGAGAGATTAAGGGACCTCAATATGTACTTACTGGAGGAGAGGAGGGAGAGAGGGGGCATGATATAAATATTCAAGTACCTCAGGGGCATAAACAGGGTGCAGGGGATGAATCTTCCAGTATAGGAGGAGTACAAGAACTAGGGGGCATGACATGAAATTGGAAGGTGACAGGTTAAGAGGGAATGTAAGAAAGTTTGTCTTCATGGAGAGGGTGGTGGATGTATGGAATGGCCTGCCACAGGAGGTGGTGAGAGGGAGCACTGTGGTTGGATTTAAACATGCATGAGACAAGCATAGGGGAACCACAGAGGTTAAGCAGGGGAAGGGTCAAAAGCTGTAATCAAGTACAGAACTTACGGCAGACTGGATGGGCCTAACGAGCCTGATCTGCCAAACATTTCAATGTTTCTATGTTTCTGTTTGCAATTTAGTGGTATTTAAGGACACCTCTTGCTATGAGTTGTAACTCTGATGAAGTTTAGGGGAGCCTGAGTGAAATGATAGTTGGTGACGGTGCAGCCATATCGTTATTGGGGTGTGGGTTGTTTCTGCGCACCTGGCTGTGGATGGTGTACTGCACCTGCATTTTGCACTAAATAAATGGTAAGACTGTTTTTGAATCTATTTCTTGAGTGGAGTTTTTGTTGTGGGTGCTGTTATCCTTGTGTGTCAACCTTCTGGGTCTGGAGAGGACTGTGATGAGGCAAGCTCTGTACTCCTGTGACCTTGTGGCCATCCTGGGGTCACACCTGTTGAGCTGCTTCTGCATCCCCTGGTCCTCTGGCTCAGCATTTGCTGCAGGATGTTCCTCTGGGGCTGGTAGGCCTATCCCATGGTTGAGTGCAACATTGTTTAGTATGCAACGGGCAAGAAATATGCCCCGGACCTTATGAGGAGTGTATTGTAGAGCACCACCAGAATAGTCAAAGCACCTGAACCACATCTTGAGCATTTCAAAGACACACTTAATGATGTTGCGTGTTGTGGTGTGTGCCGCAGTGTACCTGTCATCTGCAATGGATGTGGGTCATAAGACAAGTGTGAGGAGCCAGGGATGCAGGGAATACACACTGTCCCCTGTGTAGGTAAATTGCATGGGTCAGTGGCATCATCAGCAACATGGGGAGAGGCTTTTGGGGTAAACTCACTAATGAGGTGCCTACTAGGGATGTCCCCTTCATTGAACCTTTGGCACCGGATGGAACTGTACCAGATAAAGGCATCATGGGCAGTGCTGGGGAACCATGTCAGTAGATTAATGTTGTGCCCTGTTGCACCACATACCATCTGACAGTTAAAGAAGTGGTATCCTTTCCTATTCACATAGGTCTAAGTTCCATCACTAGTGGTTGCCCGGATGGCAACATGGCTGCAGTCAATGGCTCCAAGTATAGATGATAGCTATGCAACTCAATAAAACTGCAGCATGGTTGCTGTTCACGCTGCTAGTGTGGTAGGGAATATGAAGAACTCCCCAGCATGGGCCAGCAGGGCATCTAGGAACTGACTCAACAGGCTTGAGGTGTCAGACAGCAAGATACCGGTGGTGTACCCCACCAGTGTCTGGAAGTTTCCAGTTGCCAGGAAACACAATGCAGCTGTCACCTTGAGCTCCACAGACATTGCATGGCTGCACTGGGTGTCTGTCCAGAGTTTGTCATACAGCAGCTCACACAGCTGCTTGATCATGAGCCCGTCGAGCATGTACCAGCCCATGATTTCTTCAACATTTAGGACTTTGAACTTGACTTGTGGATGGTACTGTCTGTTTGCAGCATAGTACCTCTGGGGCCTGCACCTGTCCCCCGGGGGGGCATTGGCCTTCTCCTAATCTTTCATGACCAGCTGCATCAGGTACACAGTGTGAGCCATTCTGATTTCAGCTGGGCAGGTCCAGATTCAGACTGAAAAGGCCCTGGGCATTTTCAAGATGAAGGTCCCCCTCCCCGCACAATTGGAATTCTTACCTTTTACAGAAAGTGGGCTATAGAAATGAAACAGGAGCAAGCAGGTTTAAGAAAATAAGAAACCATATGAAGATGAACAGGGTTGTAGTAGCACAATTAGAGACTAAGCAGAGAGAGTATACCTAAGTCCTCCACACAAGTCTCACTGTGTGACAAGTCAAGTCAATGTGACCAAATAAGGAGACCAGGACTCAGTTGGCAGTTGGCTGCGCTGTGGCTTGGACAATGTTCTCACTGTCAGGGTAAGACTAAAGGGAAGAGTGAATTCTGATGAGTGTATGGCCTCCATGCCCTGCTGCTACTGACTTGGTGGTGGTCTTCAAATAGTGTGCTTTTTCCCCAGCAATGCAGTTGGGGGGTGGCTTTGAGTGACTCCTAAGTACTAGCATGACCTAAAGCTGCCTTCCTAGTCAAGTTTGTTCCTGGTCCAATGACAGACACCACCCCCAGCAACACTGATCTTGAGTCTTCACCCCTCTCAGTCCATGGTAGCTTGTGCAGCTGAATCCTAGTGGAATGCATCCTTGACAACTGCCTCAGCATCCTACTACAGTACAGAGGAGTCTGTTATGTGCGCCTTATATTCATTATCATTACATACCTCTCATGTTTTTCCTCACATGAGTGACATGATATTCTATAGATCTGTAATTGTAAACCCTTCTCACTCACAGATTTTAATCATTAGGTGCTAGCTAATACTCAGATAACATCAGTAAACACACTGGGAGGAATATATTTATTTATGCCTACCAGTCAGACAACTGTTATGGCAGCTGGCCTGACAGATCACAGACTTGAGTTTCGCACAGGCACTTGTATGCACTGGCAAGGGTTTTTTGCTCTCATCTCCCACTCTTAGCCTCAGCATTCCATGCTGCTCTGCCTCTGCTGCACTGTGGCACTGCCACAAGACTGGCAGTCATGAGTAACACACTGCCCTGCCTGGTGCCCTGACTCAAGTCTCCAGTCCTGTACAGTCTCTCTCTCTGCAACTTGGCCTGCAGCCAAGCCACCACTCACTCCAGATACTTCTCCCTCCTCTTCACACAAACACCAGCATGGCTGGTCCCTCTAGTTGGTCTTGACTGTAGGACTGTCAAGGCAGGCAGGGATTAATTTCTGGTGGGTCTCCTCTCTCTGTAGTTAGAGTCCACTGATGTCTGTGACAGTCAGTTTGACTTGATGATTCAGTTCCCTTTCTGCCGGTGCTGCTGCAACTCTGTGAGAGTCCTTCAAAGGCACAACCTGACCTCTCACCTCCCCACAGGTTTTTGCAAAGAATAATGACAACCCATGTTTTGCCTGTGCACAATCACAATTTGGTCTCCACTGTCTCCTAGCAATGGGAAGCCACGTACAGAAGCTAAGAAAAGAACAACCTTTTTTTTGTTGAAGTTGTTGGCAGAGTGTGAATTTGTGTGTGTGGGGGATGTGGCAATCCTGCCATGATGCCAAAGGGCTGGCCAGCCTGGGCACAGCCAAAAAATAAAATTAAATAAAAAAATATTTTTTTTTAAGGGAGGGCTAGGGGTCCACCCCCAGAGCTCAGGGCCCTGGCACATTGCCTCATTTGCCCTTCTGTTAATCCAGCCTGCAGCTAGGTGTGTATTCATGTATTCTGCTATGCCTCTCCCCACCTCAGGGTTTTCCCCAGGTTAAGACTTGCTTTTTTTTTTCATACAGATTTTATGGTATTTTGTCTTTTTCTCCCTGATCCTGGCCCCCTACCTTGAATGCACGTGCACATGTGGAGGCATGTGCATGCCGTGTCTCAAGGTGCCTTCCCTTTGTGTCACCCCAACCGCCTACGCTAACCACCAGACCTCCACCTGGTGACAGCGGAATTATGGGAGGGGGTGGTGACCATTCCCCAGGAGAGGAGAACTGCCTTCTGGCTTGCTCCGTCCTACTCTGACCCCCCCCATGCCGGCACCCCAATGACCCGAGTCTGTTCCTAAACTGGGGTCGCCAGTGTAGCACGAGGTACAGCGCCTAAGCCCTTAGTGCTACCAGGCCAGCCTAAGACCTGTTTTTTATAGGCCATATTTATGCAGTGCTATTGTGCTGCACTATTCCATTAGTGCAGAGCTGTATCTTTGAGTATCATGCTGCGCACAGTATGCAGGTCACCACCATCTAGGTTCAGCACTGCATACATTAACTCTGCACTAGAGCACCAGTGCAAATAACATGCACTGCACAATCCTTTAAATATGGGGAACAGGTGCAAATACATGCGCAGCGCAAGCACAAACTATTTGCACCAAGCACAGAGCTTTGGCTATCTGGGCCATATTGCTTTTGTTTGGAAAATACCAAATCAACAGCTTGCTCCGTCAGACACTAAATCCAGTGCTACCATTACCTGTGACCATCAGTAGTACTGTAGTATCACTTCTACCATGGTTGGTGCAATGGGAGGCTATCTGAATCTTGTTTCTACAATGCATTTAGTATCCTAACATCATGTTATATTGAGGTTCAGACAAACCCAAAGTCAGTCTGAAGCAAACTGTGTACATCTGTTTGAAACTTAAAGGTGGTTAGATGCCTAAGGTTGCTGCATATGCTAAAACGTTCAGTTGGATAACTCATGAAAATTAGAGCTGTACATTTTTGTTGACAAATAGTTATTTTTTGGTAAAAGATATGTTTTAAAATAGTGTCAGTGGCCCAGTAGCTTGCATGCTTACCTGTAGAGCTGGAAGATAGGAAGGTTGTAAGCTCTTGTATCTGAACAGGAAGATGGGTTAACACCCAATACTGACACTGCAGTGCAGTTCTAGGGGTTGTTGCACTGTTAAGGTGCCATTTCTTAGATATAATTTGGAATCAAACCAAGGTCCCTTCTGCTTATCTCTTGCTGCTCTCCAGGTGAAAATAAATCTCCCAAGGCACTTCTAAGTAGGACAATTTTATTGAAAGAAAAATATAAACAAGCACAACTCAAATAATCAAAACAAATTTTCTTTGGTGTCTTGACCAACATTTCTTTTCCTCTACCCCAAGATGCAACTGGAAATGAGCTGTCACAGCTCAGTGTGCCTCTCCTGGTGAAAAATTACCAAACAAAAATAAAAACTACAGATAGTAAAGGTGATCTGAAACTATTTTAAATGGTTTTATATTCAGGCCAGATCAGATCATCATTTTATGTCATTCCTCTGTGGAGCCATCCTATCATAATATGCCTTAATGGAGATGGGCCAGTACCAAACAGAACAGAATACAGATGCTAGCAAACTCCTGGCTGTGCTGGGCATCTCAGGCATGATAACAGCCAGTGACCTGGGAGCTGATAAGGCCATGGAGGGCTAGAATGTGGCATTCTTGGCTGCCTTGGACTCTCTAGCATCTTATTGTGTCTGTTCCTCCCTCAACATCATGCTGTAGCTCACCATGTATAGATGAACGTAGGCAGCTGAAGACTGAGGAATAGAAGTTAAAGCTTTGTTGGCAGAGTTCCTGCTCTAAAGTGGAAAAAATGTGCTATGGGTTCCTTACAGTGACTATTGGTGAGCAATTTCCCTGAGAAAAACAGAGTTCCTGTCATGGAGATTGTGGCAATGAGGAAATGGCCAACTAAACTGTTCTGCACCACAGACAGGTTGATTAACCCCCACTGTCTACAGTCTAAATTCGTTTTTTTTTCCACAGAAAAATGTGAAGAGTTCAACCAATTCTTTGCCAACCAGATGTCCATTATATAGGCTAAGATTTCTTTAAGTGGCCTGTCATGGGTTGGCAGTATCCACTCATTGCAGGGCTCAGACAACCTGCCATCCTGGATGGCATTTCACCCAGTTGTTGAAAAGCAGGTGCTACAGGTAATCTCAGGGCTGCACCCCACTTACTGTATTTTGAACCTCGGGACTACCTGGCTGCTTATTGACTGCCTGGAATGCCTGGTATCCCTTTTCACTGAGCTTGTCTGGTGGTTCCCTGAAAATGGAGGGGGTATTCCCTGCAGCCCTGCAAAGGGCTGTGGTGAGAACCCCCCCTCAAAAAAAAGCCGTCCTTGGATCCAGGCAGTCTTATGCATTACCTTTTTTGGGGAAGGTTATTGAAAAGGTAGTAGCAGTGCAGCTTGAGACTCGCCAGGTACAGTTTGCCATCCATGAGTCTTTCAAGTCAGGGTTTAGACCCCAGCACAAAACTGAGACAGCACTCATCAAGGTGCTCCATGATTTCCTCACTGCAAAAGACAAAGAGATGGGCAAAGTGGATAAAATACATTCTGCAAATTAATTTGTGAAGTTGGTGAAATTCACGAAGCACTACAGTAAGTGCCAACTTTGCAAAATTTTTGCAAGGTGAAGATGCCATTTTTCTAGATGAATTGACTTAAATTCACCCAACTTCATCTAACTTCACCACGTTTACAGGCAAAGTTAGGTGAAGCTGCGAAGTGGAACTTTGTGCAGTAATTGGCAAAGAGTTATTATGCAGGGCTACCCAGTGGAATTTTAAACTGGTTGTAGTCCAACTTGATCGGGAGGACACAGCAGGTGGCTCTGGGTAATTTCATTTCTAGACCAGCTGTGCTCAGTTGTTGTGTGCCACAGGGCTTAGCCCTGGCTCCCATGTTATTCACTGGGTACATGCTGCCACTGGATGAGATCATAAGGCAGTATGGTGCTGAGTTGCACTGCTATTCAGATGATATTTAGCTATGATTGTCTTGTGCTTCTGATGGGAACAACAAGGCCTCTGTTTTGGAGCACTGCATACTGGAAATCAGTGATTAGATGGCCTCCAACTGGATGAGCCTTAACCCAGGTAAGACAGAGGTGATGACTGTCCAACTGTATCCATGTGGGTCAGTAGTGAGAAGTGCAGATGACATGTTACCAATTTTAAATGCCAGTGCACTTTGAGTTGTGGATGCAGTTAGGAATCTGGATGCCACTTCGGATTGTAAGCTGACACTCAAACATCAGTTGTTGGCAGTAGTCCACAGTGGCTTCCTCACTCTGCATACTATCAGTGGATAACACTTTGTCTTGTTCCCAGGGATCTGATTATGGCTGTCCATGCCTTTGTCACCTCAGTTCTGGACTACTGCAACACTCGGTACTTAGGGTTACCTGGAGGTTTGATGCATTGCTTGTAATTGGTCCAAAATGCAGCAGCCTAGCTGGTGGCTAGAACATCTTAGAGTGAGCACATCATGACAGTTCTACACAATCTGCACTGGTTGCTAGTTCAGGGGGTGCATCAACTGTAAGATTTGTTTAACATACAAGGTTTTAGTGCCAGCCTGCTGGCACAGCAGTAGCGCTACCTCTTGTGAAGCCGATGACCTGAGTTCAGAAACAAACCCAGAGCACCTGGAGGGCTGGCCGGGAAGAGGAGATTCGAGTTTCTGGTGGGCAGCTCACCTCTTTCTGTGTGGAAGGGTTCAGAGCTCTGGCAATAAAGTACCCCCCCGGTGGCAGTCAAGGAAAAATGAGCCTGGAGTCCCAGCAAGGGCAGAGATTGGAGGTATGCAGTGGATGTCATTGCCTCACATACAGGAGTGTGCATGATGCTCCATGATGTCATTGCATGCCTGTTCCCTCCAGGAGCAACTAAGTGGAAAATGCTGCTTGCTGGACAGGTGATAATGTTTTCAGCCACCATGCCCCCTACTGAACCCTGACACCTGCATTTCGCCATTCCCTGGCCTTCACCTCTGCCTGTTTGGGAATAAGACTTCACATAAGGGAGTAGCTGTGGAGCTGAAGGCATCCCCACCTTGGGGGGGACAAGCCAAGGGGACCCACCAAGCAGGGGAGTTACAGGAGGAGAGGGGGACCAAGGATCCAGGTCAGGGAGGCTCTCAGTGGGGCAGGATCAGGTATTAGAGCTGGCTGAAGGCAGTCTCAGCCAGTGGAAGGGGAGGATTAAAAACAAACAAACAAGGTCTTACACAGTTGGGGGCCCGTACAAGTGCTCCTGTTTCCCCACATGCCTGTCCACCCTTTCTGCTCCACTGATGCAGGCTTGCTAGTGGTCCCCATCTAGAGTTGTCATTGACAGAATGTTTGGGGTTGTTGCACTAGTTCTGTGGAACTCTTCCCGCTAGTATCCATTCTGCCTGCTCAGTGGAGGCCTTAAATGAGGCTCTGAAAAAACATGTTTTTGAAATGGCCAGATGTTGTTAGTTATTTTATTATTTTTATACAAATATTTATTATTTTATGTATCAATATCAAATTGTATTTACTGTTTTCCATGTACAGAGCTCTGAGCCTTTGTGGAAACAATGCCTAGGAAGTAAAAGTTGCCTTGTCTTGCATTCATGGACATTCTGTGATGGTAGTTTACATGGTTCTCCAGTGTTAACCAACCTGTGAGGAACATTGGAAATTGACATCTGTGGATGTTCATGAAACAGTGCTCCAGGAAGTTATAACCAGTATAGGGTGGGAATCTAGTAACACAAAATATTTTCTAAAACAGAAAATAGGAACTACAGTATATGTCAGAACAGTAAATATAACGGAATGGAAAATACAAAGGTGTTTTCTGAAATCATGTTTATTATCTGTATTATCTACAGTATAGTACACTAAGTACATATCCACTAACATTTTGTTCAGTAAGTCAGATTCACCTTATAGCAGATTTTCTTAATTTTAATGATCAGAAAAATAAACAAGCTATGTAATATTGTCATATAAACATAGTCTTTGAAACAAGTGAACATGATCAATACCCTTACTATCATGTATAACTGTAAATGTTTTCAATAATGTGTTTGTTAAATTATAATCTAAACATTTACTGAAGAATAATTCCCTAGAAAGCTATAACAACACATTAGCTATACAAAAGTGTGTGTGTGTATATCTACAGTATATATATATATATATATATATATATATATATAGATAGATAGATATATATCTATATATATATATATATAGTGGCAATCATCTTCAACTCATATATTGTGATATTATTCTTTAATTTTTTTCTATATCAATTTCAATTTATACTACCAGGCTATGATGCTATTAATGTAGTGGAACAAAGGTTTCTGCAAGATGGGCATAATTTTTAATATAAGAGGAAAGTGCCACATAATGTGCATTTATTTCTTATACATTTCCCAATGGATACATTATGGCAGTTCTAAAATACATATATTATAGTTGACCACAATGTGACTTTCAATGTGTTTCTTAAAACACAGCATTTTTTTGTATGATATTATTGTTTTCAGAAATGTTGCGTTTACATTTTCTACTGTATTTCTTCAGTAAAATACGACATCAAGTATTACCCATAGGGAAATGAATTTCACATAAATAACAAACATATTTAAGGTCAGATCATCGCATGTGTATTTAATAACATGCAGTAATGCCAGTCAGCAGAAGTATCATGTTGGAGGTCTACGAAGTATTATGCAATGCCATGCCATCAATTGACATACATCAGGCATGTTCATGTTATTCCATATTCTGTCCATTTTGGAGAGAGGCTAAAGCAGACAGAAGGTTCAGATCCTGTTAGGTACAGCCTCTGACACTATCACTATCAATTGTCTTTTGCTAGCTCTGATCATCACCTCAATTATCTGGTGTCCAGCCTACCTGATAGGTTTTTGCCAACTATAACTCTTCTGTCGATGAACATGGAATAATGACAGCTAGGAGCAGATGGACAGAATACAAAAGAGACATGCCACAGAATCAGAAGAGATATAAGGAAATTGAAAGAAACCAACTGAAATTTTGATTTGATTATAAAGCAGTTGCAATTATATTAAAAAGAAGCTATCTTCTAGTTTTATTTCAGTCACATATGTGATGTAATCTTATTTCTTTTCAGCCACTGCATATCTTTTTTACAAAGCATTTCTTGATTAGGAGACATGCTATGAATCATATAGTAACACATTTTTACAACATATATATGTGTTACAATATACTGATACATGTTTTATTTAAAAATTATCTTTTCTGCAAAACATCATTAATGACATAATGTGTTTAAAAGGAGAAGTTACAGTAGATATGTGTGCATCCTTAATGCTGTTGTTTTAATGTGTAAACGTCATATGTGAAACAGATAGTACAGCATACAGTTAAAGGTTCTTTTTGCATTCTGTGTAAGTTGAGAGAATAGATTTCTTATTACAGTATTAATTAAGGTTTTGTCACTGTAGAAACCATGATGTTAATTTAAAGTGAATATGTTATCAATGTATTTAAAGCAATAAAATAAATGAAGATTATACTTTACTCATCAATTTCATAGCCATTAAATAATATTTGTATTTCATGTAAATTCCATCCATTCATCTGTATGGGTATAATAAATGACCATAATTATGTTGCCTCATTGGTAGGAAGGTCATTCAAACTCTTGTAATTTCTCATTGGTGTACAGAGACAAAAAAGATGTGTTTGTGATGAATGTATTCAACCTTTTGCATACTTTAATACTTAGATCTGTGAATTCAAAAGTAGGCAGAAATTTTACCTACACAACATTTTTATCTTCTAATTTGCGTTTTAATAAAACTAAAATCTGTAACACAGTGCCTCTATTAGTATCTCTAAATCTTTTTAAATTTTCTATATTCTGCTGTATTATGAACCCAATAAGGAATAGGGAGAAGAGTAGTTAAAATGTATGCACTAAGAAAATACGGCCTCAAGGGCTCAACCATTTCTTTTTTTTTTTATTTTAACATTTTTGGCCTGGAAAGGAACACTGAGCAAAAGCTCATTTCCAGGTGCATCCTGGGAGAACAAGGAGGTTAAATGACTTGATCAGGGTCAAACAATATGCAAATTAGATTACATGACTTGATCAGGGTCAAACAATGTGCAAGTGAGGTTAAATAACTTGATCAGGGTCAAACAATATGCAAGTGAGGTTGCCAGAATCAAACCCAGATCTGCTAGATGTACCAAGGTCATTTACAAATCAGTCATTTACAGATCACTGCTCAAACCTCTAGGCTATCCTGCTGGTCAAATGCAATATCCCCATGAGCACATAACTGCAGGCTCTCTTATTCTGATTATAATTGTCTCACACAGGGGTAGTTAAAATGGAATGATCCACTTCAGAGCTGGGGGGGAGTGCTAACACAACTTGCACTTTTTTAAATAAAAAAAAAACAGAACGGGAACCATTATAAGGCACTCAAGCCAACTCAAGTGATATGCAATAATTTAATAGGTGCTGTGAGTGATGAGTCTTATGGTAAAAGACATGTTATCTCATGCTGGTTGGGGTTGACTTAACTGCTAAGCATCACGACCCTCTTGTCCAACAAACATGAGATGACATGTCTTATACCATAACAGACATCACTCGCAGCACATAATAACTCATAAATCATACATGTTATTAGTAGTCAGTGCTATGCTGTATTTTAATTTTATGGTAGTTTTCACAGATGATACTAAAATGTGCTAAACAAATTGATGTATTTTCATGTATGAATAATATAGTATCATAGGTTCAGAGGTATGAAACAAAATGTTGATAATTTCATAGCTCTGTGTTATGATATAATAATTTGTCACTCAACGTGGAAACTATATTTGTGAAATAAGTGTAACATTTTAAACTCTCCCAGTTTCTGGAGATTGGAGGAGCCATGGCCACTATTAGACCCAGGGCCATTTGACTGTTACCATTTTATCCCCTTAGTCAACAATGTCATTTTCTGGAGGCTATCATTCTGCATAGGTAATTCAAGGGCCCTTGGACCTAAGTGCCTCCTGACCAGAGCTAAGCCTGCCAGAACCTTTGACCATCCACTGGATGACACCGTCATTGTTTTCTCTCTGGATCACCAGAGGGGAGAGTATGCATCAGGTGAGTATTTATTTTAAAGTTTATGTTTACTGGATAGCCAAAATGAGATGCATCATCATCTCATTTTCAGTATGGTCTTGTTCCACCCAATTTTAGAGGTGGGAGGGGATAAAGCAGAGGGACAGGATAGCAGCTTCCAAAAATGAGTGTGCCAAACTGAAAGAAAAAAATCTTTTAGAACCAAATTAACAAGTTGTTTTAATATGGAAGTGGCCCAGGAAGTCAGAAAAAAAGAGAACCCTGTACAGAAAATTCAAAAAGACCAATAAGGAGATTGATAGGGAGGAATACCTAGAAAAAATGAAGGAAGCAGGTAAGGCAGTCTGGCTTGCCATGACCAGAAAGGAAGTGCAACTAGTAGAAGTGCTCAAGAAAAGAGAGAAAGCCTTTTTCAGATACATTAGGGAAAAAAGGACAAGAAGGATGGTATTGTGACGCTAAAAGTGGGGTGGAGTGGATGGAAAATAGTGTGGAAAAGGCAGAAGTATTGAATGAATACTTCTGCTCTGTCATGTGATCTGTCTTTACAAAGAAGACAGATAGCCTGGTACTGCTAGGGAAGAGGTGGGGGAGGGGTACACGGATGAGAGGATCACAGAGCACAGGGTGAAAAAAGGGCTCATGGCCCTCAAGGTTGATAAGTCCCTAATAGGCCCAGATGGCATCCATCTCAGAGTGCTCATGGAGCTGGCAGGGGAACTAGCAGGCTCTATGGCACATCTTTTCAACAGTTCACTGGAGTTGGGGGTAGTGCTGCTGGAATTTAGGATAGTGCATGTGGTGCCACTCCACAAGAGTGGGCCCAGAAATAACCTAGGTAACTACAGACCAATCTAACTTCAGCTGTGGGTGAGCTAATGGAGACAATATGTAAGGAAAGGCTGGTAGCATTTCTTGATGTGAATCGTCTTCGTGAAGGGAAGCAACATGGGTTCATGGGGAAAGATCCTACTAAACAAACCTGATTGATTTCCTTGACTGGATAACAAGAACAGTAGGCAAGAACCAAGCAGTTGACATCCTATACTTGAACTTCAGCAAGGCCTTTGACTCAATACTCCACAGGAGGCTGATCAAGAAACTGGAGGATATGGGGGTAGGTGTGAAACTCAATAGATGGGTGGCAAACTGGCTAAAGGCTAGGACCCAGAGGGTGGTGGGGGGAGCTTTCAGACTCAAGGACATTCACCAGCCAGCAGAGTTTCACAGGGTTCAGTGCTTGGCCTGGTTTTGTTTAATGTATTCATAAATGACACTGGAGATGGCATAAAGGGAAAACCTGTCTATTTGCAGATGACACCAAGCTCTGTGACAGGGTTGATATAGCAGACGGTATACAGTACATTAAAGGGCAACTCTCTACTATAATAAAAAGCTTAAAAACACTAAATTTACACCAGTTATGTTTTAATGTGATTGTTTTCTAGGTATTTGCTATTTTGTTTTTACTTTCCCCTGCTGTTGGTCTATTAAATATTGCAGATAATTCAGTACGTATTTCACAAAGTCTTTCAAAATGTATTTTGCTCTCCCCTGCTCACCTCACAGTTGCTGTTTGTGACATCACAGATTGTTGTCATGGTGAGTACTATGATGTCATAAACAAATGCACTGTGATGGTAACAGGAGAGGAGTAAATGTTTTGTAAACTGACTTTTTATGTGGATTACCAAGATATGCTGTAAACCTTGAAAAGGAACATTGAAAATGAAAAAAATATATTCTCTGGTAAATTATAACAGCTGAAACATTTTATTTATGAAAGCACATGTTGAAGTGCAAAGTTACTCTTTAAGGAAGATCTACCCAGGCTAGAGAAGTGGTTGGGAATACTGTACAGTTAAAATTTGCAAAGACATATGTTGTGTAGTGTTTTGATTTGTGGTAGCAGTCCTGGTGTGTCCTTCCTGTTGTTTGCTATAAAGAGTTTTTTTCTAAATTAGCCTGCTAGTTTTATGGTTGTTTTAATGCCCCTGAGATCTCCATCTTAGCACAGTTTAGTGCTCTTCTTTTCCTACAATGCCTCCTGTCTCATGTGACATTGATGCATCCAGGACCACTGATTCAGCAAGTACTAGAGGTAGGAACCTGATGTTGTGGCCTCCACTAGATAACTCTAGTTTGGTATTTTTTTTTTCTGTGTGTGTGTGTGTGTGTGCGTGTGTGTGTGTGTGTGTGTGTGTGTGTGTGTGTGTGTGTCAGGTCTACACAGCAGGAGTAAATGTTTTGCTTGTAACTTTTCATTTCATCAAACTATAAAGACTCTAGCTGTTTTCATGCAGAATAATCCACTCAGCCCTCAAGCATTTACTAAACTGTAAATATAGCCTTTAGTTCTCACTGGATAAATAAACTTACTGAAAATCACAGCTCTACAGCTCACAAGAGTCAGCAGGCATACTCAGTGTACTTTGCTGAGTACAGTAACATCTGGAAAATCGAGGGACAACACAAGCCTCAGTCCAGGGCTACAAACACAAACAGAGCTGAAGTAAAAATAGTAAAGCTGCCATTTCCATTCTTGTGCCTAGAGGATTATTCAGCAGCTAGCAAGCACTCAAGTGAACTTGTGTGTTATCACAGTGAGTGGAGGTGGGGTGGTGGCAACATGCAGTGAGTTGGAACCCATGCGGTTTGTTCCTTTGTACCTCTGTAAGTCTGACTACCTTAATGTGATACAGAGGATTAACATAATGTATCCTGAACATTGCAACTAAAATCCAGCTAGCTTCTATTAGATTGGTAGTGTGTGTGTGTTCAATAAAATAAAATGTGAATCTGTTAGGATCATTGGCTTACTACATACTGTTGTTTAAATGGTGGTGGGCACTGTTTGTGTGGTGGGTGGGGCAGCACATCTTTTGGTTTGTGTTTACATGGGGGAGGTAAGAGTTTCATCAACCCTTGAGTATAAGTTTAAAATTCCTGGCTGCACCCCTGCTATAGTTGTAAAATTGACTCAAAACCAGTACTTACCGACTCTGTGGTCCCAGATACATCATTGTCACATGGGACAGAAGGCATTGTAGGAAACAAATAGCAATAAAGTATGCTAAGATGGAGATTCCCAGGGGCCATAAAAGTACTATATAACTAGCAGGCTAATTTAGAAAAAAAATCATAATAGCAGACAAAGGAAAGGACACACTAGGACTACTTATACAAATAAAACACTCTGCACAACATATGTTTTTGCAAATTCTAACTGTAGTACTCCTTTAAGGATGATCTGCCCAGGCTAGAGAAGTGATCAATAATACAGCAACTTTGGTTCAATGCAAAGAAGTGCAAGATCATGCACATAGGAGGAAGGAACCTGATCACTGGCTACAGCCTGGGGGGTCCTGATCACTAAATCAGAGGAAGACTTGGGGGTGATCATCACTAACAGCTTGAAGCATTCATCACATTGCAAGAAGGCGGTGGCCAAAGGCAAAAAAATGCTGGGCTGTTTTGCCAGGGGAATTGTAAGAAGGCAGCAAGAGGTCATATTGCCCCTGTAAAGATCCTTTGTGTGGCCATACCTGGAGTATAGTGTACAATACTGGTGACCCTACCTGAAAAAGGACATAAAACTGTTAGAGGTGGTTCAGAGATGGTTGATGAAGATGGCTTAGGATCAGCAGGGCCTGACTTATGAGGAGTGGCTGGAAGGCCTCAACATACACTACTTGAGAAGAGGAGGAAAAAGGGGGTGTACATGACTGAGACCTTAAAGTACCTGAAGGGCATCAATAAGGTGAACATGGAGAATCTCTTCAGTCTTAGTAGGAAACAAAACGACAAGGGGGCATTGCTTTAAACTTGATGGAGGGCAGGTTTAAGAGGGAGAGCAGAAAGTTCTTCATGGAGAGAGTGGTTACAGGGTGGAAGGAGATCCTGAAAGAGGCAGTCTTCCTGGAAATGATGGATGGATTCAAAATGGGGTGGGATAGGGTGAAAGGGAATATCAGGCTTAATGGGGGAGTCAAGAAAGGGAAGGGAGGTTGGACAGGGAGGGAGCGGAGTCCTCAGTAGTCACTGATATGGGGCTCTGCCTACACGAGCAGACTTGATAGACCACTAGCTCTTCTTCTACTGGCAATATTTGAATGCCTGTATGTTCCCACACCGTCTGATCAGTTTTAGCTCTTTGTTGATGTATGATATCACAGTGCAGAGCTGCTAATAAAGCTATCAATAAATTTTATCCATAATTTATTTTTTTAACACTTCATTTGCCCAAGTTGGCCCAGCTGAAAGGCAACATCTTGTTCCCAAGGAGGACAGGATTCTGTTAAATTTTGCAGCTAGAATAAGACTGAAGCGCAGAAAGATCAAGTAACTTCCTTAGGGTCACATATTAAGTTAGTGGCTGTGGTGGAATGTGAACCTTTGATCTCCTGATCTTCCATTTCTTTTTTTTTTTAGCTATTATTTTCTGTCCTCAGTGTGGCCCCCCCCATCTGGAGGGTGCCCCCAGCCCCGTCCCTCAGCATCCACCAGCTGGCACTGGCAGTTACCCCCAGGGCTTGCCCACCTCAGCGTGGCTGGTGGGGTTCCCCAACCCCTGCTGGAGCCCAGATCCAGTGTGGCCACTGTCGTAGCTAGCCGGGAGTGGGGCCGGTGAGGTGTCCTTGTTCATCCACCACACTGCTTTTTCCCATTTTCGTGCCCCTTGTGGGCGCATGGCATGCAATGGATGCCTACAACAGGGTCACACACTCTCCTGTTCGTGCCCACATCAAGTGTCTGCCATGCTCCCACCCCACATTGTTACAACTCCATGTCACTGAGCCCTAGCCTCCACTAGGGGTCAGACATGCACCAGCTGCTGATCCCCCCTTCCCTGGAGACGGAGAGCAGTTTGTTGGATGTTCGATCCATCTCCTCCCCTGCCAACCCATGCAGCCTGTGCTTGTTCCTGAACATGGGTCATCGGCACGGCATGAGGTGTGGTGTCCAGCGCCTCAACCCTCAGTGCCACTGGGATGAAGAAATCTACCATTTCTAAGTGCTGTGCCCTAACAACTGTATCACACTACCTTCTAGGCAATGTCTAATTTCAGATCTCCACGTTATGACATAACATATCACCAGTTGATGAGGTTACTCATAAATTATATAATCATCTAGCTGATGTAGTTCCATACATTCCATGACGTATTACTGTATAACCATTGTGGAATGCTGTGTCATGAATAGCATGATCTGACCTTCTGTAACTGGTCTTTAACTTCCAGGAAATTGGCATCAGAGTAATTCACTGATTTCCTGATATGATAGACAGCACATACAGTGGGTAACTTAAAAAAAAAACAAAACAAAAATGTTTTAAATTCTCAGCAACAATGCATTCTAGGCAAAGCTTCAGGCCTAAATTCTTCCAGACATTCAATAGTCACCAAAAATTCCCTCTTTGATTAGTATTATTGCTTGAGATATTTGCTGGTTTTCAGCAAACAAACAAAAAAAAAAAACAATTGGCATCAGCAGAAATTCTCCACATATTAGAAATGAATTTCACCACCAACTATTTTTTTTATTACACAATATATTTTCATTAAAACAGGATTGTTTACCCTTATGGCTTCTTCTTTTCGTGTTGCTTGTACCATCTGTGAAGTCATAGTCCTCCACATATGACATCAGAACCTGCTGCCACTGAAATTCTTCTGATGTGACAAGCAGGGGGATTATTACTACCAGGCAGGGAAAGCCACAGAACAGAAAAAGTGTGAGATTCATACGAACATCAATAATAAAGAATGTAGTGTACAGAAATTAAAATGTTTTAAAAGCTAAGAGCCCATGTCAAGACTTATGATTCTCTATACAGTGAGAAATCAGATAATTACCTGTGCCTGCAGTTGTGTTCACTCATTTTCTATAATTTTGTTGACTGTAAATAATTTAAGTTATTTACTGTAGGCCACACAAAATTCTACATGAAAATGAATTATGAGTTAATTAGTAGCATTCAGATGTTATTCAGGATACTTTAATAATCCTTTAGTGTGAATGAACCCTAAAGGAAGGCCATCATTTCTCTGGGTCACCTCTGAAAAAGGGATCCTCATGTCCCAGTGGGTCTACCTGGTCAACAAAATTGAATAAATAAATAAATTAAACCAGAGAGCATTGCTTTTCTTGAACTAGTTATCTTGTATGAAAGTGCTATTAGAGCTGTCTGAATGTTTCACTAAGTCTCATGTACCAAGCTGTCCATGCCATTTAAACAGGCTTGTGCTGATGCACTGGATAGTGTTGAATTTCTGAATGTCCCCATTTCCAGCTGCCTGAGAACATTTGACACATAAGTCAGCCATAAATGTATTTAGAAAAGGGGTCATATGGGAACATTGCCTTTGGAAATCTGTTGCTATACCTACATGTATGTTGAAAGTTCTGAACTGATTTTGGAGGACTATTGGGGCTATAGAAGTTAATCCTGCGTCAGTGCAGGAGTAAGAGTACATCCTCCCATGGGAAACAGATTGTTTTTATAGCTGGCCAGCAGTACATTGCAGTCATGCCAGAATCAGCAATAGTGACCCAGCTGGGTTAGGATGTGGCATGGCAGCTAAGGAAACATATAGAAAAAAGAGAAAAACAAACCACATTTCATACGAACACACAAACATACGAAAACATCCAGCAGAAAAGATCACCTGGTCTATCGTGTCTGCTTGGTGAGAGATGCAGTGTCTGGCCTTATAATTTATGCCAATGACCCGCCTTCCAACCGTCCCTCCCTCTTGTGCTTGTGCCAGGCTCTCTTAAAGGCTCCCACCATCCTCGCTGATACCCCCTCCTCTGGCAACTCATTCCAGGCAGACACCACCCGTTCCATATAGAAATGTTTTCTTACATCACTTCTGAACCTCCCCCATCAATTTTAGGCTATGCCCCCTAGTGGTGTTATTGTCACTCATTTTAAAGAAACCCTCCCTTTTCACCCTGTTAATTCCCTTCCTGTACTTGAAGGTCTCTATCATATCATCCCTCTGCCTCCTGTCTTCAGGGAGTACATCCCCGGGGCTCCCAGCTTCTCCTCATAGGATCTATCCTGTAGCCCCTCAATCATCTTAAATTCCTCTCCTCTGGACCCCCTCCAGCATGCTGATGTCCTTCTTAAGGTTAGGGTGCCAGTACCTCACCCCATATTCTTAATGTGGTCTCACCAATGACCTGTACAATGGTAAAATAACCTCACTCTGCCTACTACTGAATTCCCTTGCAATACATCCCAGTATCCTGTTAGCCTTCGCCTCTGCCTTTTTACACTGACAGGTGTGTTTCGGGTAACTCATAATCACTATCCCGAGATCATATTCCTTTTCGGAAGCAGTTACCTGAACCTCTCCTATGTAATACTATGTCCTAGGGTTCTTGGTCCCTGTGTGCATCCCTTTGCAGTTTTTGGTATTGAAACCAAGTTGCCAGATTCCTGGCCATCTCTCTAGTCTGGCAAGGTCCTCCTTCAGGTCCCGTATCCCCCTCCTTGGTGTCCACTCTCCCACAGAGTTTAGTGTTGTCCACAAACAGGCACATTTTGCCTTTAACCCTTAGGCTGCTGACAGAATTAGAACGTATAGGAAATTTGGACTGATATATCAGTCCGTGGCCATGAAAGGGTTAATGCCTTCCCCGATGTCACTTATGAAGACATTGAACAACACTGGTCCCAGCACCTATCCCTGTGGGACCCTGCTAATGACCACGTTGGTGCTGAAGAACTCACCTTCAACCACTACTCTCTGGGTTCTACTACCCAACCAGTTCTTAACCCATCTTACCATATTCTCCCCCACCCATGGATCCCTCAGTTTCAACATCAACCTTTTATGTGGTACAAAATCGAAGGCCTTGCTAAAGTGCAGGTATATGATGTCCACCGCCCTTGTGACCTAATCAAAGAACTCGATCAGGTTCATTTGACATGATCTGCCTGCCACAAAGCTGTGCTGTCTTTTGTCCTGTAGACCATTCTCCTCCATGCACCTCACCAGCCTCTCCTTTAGTATGGCTTCCAAATACTATCGAGATCAGGCTGACTGGTCTATACTGAAGTTACCCAGGTCATCCTTGGGTCTGATCTTGTGGAGTGGCACTACATGTGCCTTTCTCCACTCCAGTGGCACCACTCCCGACGCCAGACATCTAGTGAAGAGAACAGCCAAGAGTCCCACCAGATCCTCTGCTAACTCTTTCAACATCCTGTGGTGTATTCTGTCTGGCCCCAGGGATTTGTCCACCCTCAGGGCTATCAGCCCCTCCCTCACTCTTTCAATCCCAATTAACCCTACTGTTTCCCTCCCTGTTCCCTCCCTCCTTCTTCCTGCATGTGGCACTGGTCCATCCTCTTCTTTTGTAAAGAGGGAGCAGAAGCATTCATTTAATACCTCTGCTTTGCTCCTGTGTTCATCAACCCAGTCATCCCCCTTCCTCAGTCTAACAATACCATTCTTCTTGTCCCTCCTTTTGCTTACGTAGCGAAAGAAGGCCTTTTCAACATTCTTTATTCCTTTGGCTATTTGGAGCTCTTTCTGTGCCTTTGCCTGCTGCACCTCCCTTCTTGCTACCTTAGCTAGCCTCTGGTATTCTTCCTTATCCTCTTCATTTGCTGTTGTTTTAAATTTCTATAGGCTGCCCTCTTTTCCCTTACCACTCTGGCCACCTCCCCATTAAACCAGCTTGGTGGTCTGTCTTTCAGTTTCTCCCCCTCAGTTTGATACAACTGCTTGTGGCCTTCTGAATGGCCCCCTAATGATGGCCCATAATTGGTCCACCCCAATGCCCTCCTCCATGATCTCCAGGTTTTCCCTTAGTACTTCTCTCATCTTTTTAAAATTTGCCCTTCTGAAATCCAATGTTGTGGTCTTGGTGGGTATGTCATCCTTGCCCATGTCCAAACTGAATCGCACTGTATTGTGGTCATTTACACCCAGGGGTTTCTTAACTTCAATCTTCTGTACATGCTCCCCATTGGTGAGCACTAGGTCCAGGATTGCCTCCTCACTGGTGGCATAGGTCACCCACTGAGTCATGAAGCCATTTCAGAATGATGGTTCATTACTGCGTAAGCAGGTGCAGCAGGAAGTTTTCCTTACTAGTTTTGTTCCAAGTCTGGAACCATTGCCAGAGGAAGTGACTCATCAGTAGGCTCACCACTGCTACTTTACACTCTGCTTAGCAGAACCCCCCCCCAATATATCAGGGTGTCAGTGAGGGGTGGTTACTCACTCTTCCTGTTTTGCATGCTGGGATTTCTTCCTAGTGTCTCCAACTGTAGCCTATGGACATGCAACAACAGCTGCCAGAAAATGACAATGTGTTGGAGTATGTCCATAAGTGAAAAGGCTCCCACTGACTCCCAGTTCCCAGAGTCTCTTCACACTTTCCCAAAGTTTGGTATTCTGTTTTCACTGTATGTGTGCTGTTACCTAGAAATAGGAAAGAGTACCTAATAACCAACTGCACACACTTTTGAGACATGAAGTCCTGCTGCCCATGAACACTCCCTGAACTCCCCAAACTCCTTGTCCCACTGATAAACATTTGTTTTCCCTTCCTCCTCACTCTGCTGCCAGTGAACCCTCCCAACACCTCACCCTCTCACTATTAGTAGGGGTCAGATTGTAAGAGGAAAGGAGAGCATGAAATTTTGAGCCTGGGAACAGTCTAGAGCTAGTCTCATCGGGAACTGCAGCAGCCCCAGCATCAGGAAGGATGATCTTTGCAAACAAAGACCCCCCCAAAAAAAGCATTAATGGTGGCAGCTTTTTTTTTTAAACCAAGTTGTCTTAAACAGATGTTCCCTTTTATTTTTTTTTTGGGGGGGTGCAGTGATCAGTGATAGGGATCTGCTCCGAGTTAATAGCTGAGAGTTGGTAAAGAAGGACAGCTGCTTTGGATATGAGGAGCAATGTAGGATGATATTTCATGTTCTGCTACTGTGGTTCTGGTGCTGGTACTCCTTTACTGCACTGGTATTGTCCAGGCAGTGCCTTCTTGATGTCCTAATCAGGAGTTTGGGGGCTGTAGGTGGTATATCATCATTCAGCAGGTAGGATGGATGGAATGATAGATTTCCAGTTGGAATGAATGGTGACTTGGTCAGTTGTTGCAGTATGGATGGCTTGGAGACATACTGTGAAGGTGGCAATAGTAAGAAGCAAGCTCAGGGGCTGGGCACATTAAAAAATATAATGAATCATTGACCGGGAGAACAGAAGCTACTTTGCAGAGTCAGATGTTCTGAATATGCTACCATTTGCAAATGCTACCAAGACTGGTAAGAGTTGAGTACTTAAAGAGCAGAGAGAGAGAAAGAGATAAAGGGGAAGCTGAGTGTGGGAAGTTACTGAGAAACAGGGATAAAGGAAATTAAAGATGAAAAGTTACTGCATGAGAACAAGTAAATGAAGGTGGAGGAAAGGATGTTTTTGCTAATCAATCATTTAATGAAGCTGTACGCCCTCACACGTAAATCTTGTTGGCTTCCTTGTCAACAGTACTCTCCAGTTCTAAAACTGCTGAGCATTTGAACTTTTAATTTAATTAATTTTTGTGGTTAATAATAGTTTCCTGTAACTATTCTGGGGAACCTCCATTTTCTGATTGTTGAACTCTCATTTGTTCCTGGGAGCTACATAAGCAATGAGAACATCATATCATGTTGCCGATTTATTGCATCCTCCCAATATGGCCTGGCAGACTGCAGACTCCTTGTATATCTTCCTTAATACAAGTAGTAAGAGGAAAAAGTAAGTAATGAACACACCTTGCTATATTGCTTTTGATATACACTGATGATAAGAAGGGGCAGGAGGGACAAGCTAGAGATGTACAAACCCCTCTAAGCGATTAGCAAAGTAGACAGTGGAGAGTTGTTTATGCTGAGTGGGAGCACATGCACCAGGAGGAACTCAATGAAATTGGTTTGGGTGGGGGGATTTGAGAGGAACATCATAGAACATGTCTTCACAAACAGGGTGTTGGAGGGGTATGAATGGCTACCAAGGGAGGTAGTCTGTGTGAAAACAGTGGGGGCATTCAAACATGGGTAGGATAGGCATACGGTCTGGTGAAGACAGTGTCAGAAGGGGAAAGAGGAAAGGAGTGAAGGGCCACTATAGCCCTCCCGAAAGCACAAGTAGATAGGTAGGGCTGGACAGACTTGATGGGCCACAGAGGCTCTTTCTGCTGACAGTGTCTCGATTTCTAGGTTTCTAAGCATCTGTATTATTTATGGGAGAAGCAAGCTTACAAGGGGCCTAAATACTGCATACTGAAAATAAGCTGCTCCACGTACTACATATAAACTTTAAAAATGTCTAAATTTTTATTTGAACAAATGACCTGGTACTTTGTGCCCTCACTCTCCACTAGAAGCTCCATGAGGGAGTGAGGCACCAGGTCATTTATCTGCCACCTCCTCATCTGTACCATTTGCAAATCCATAAAGCTCTTGATGTCTGGAAATTTGATAGTTTGGAGAAATTAAATATCATACCCGTGAAAGCCCAGAAAAAGACTTGTAAGGGAAGGGAACATTGTTTTAGCAGGAATAGCACACTAAGCCAAAGGTTGTTTTCAGATGTGACTTGGGAGCACAAGGAAGTTAAGCAATTTGCTCAGGATCACACAGCATGCACCTAGGCAGCTGTGGGATTCAAACCCAGGTCTCCAAATCTGCAGTTCAGAGCCTTAACCCACTGCACTATACTGCCTCTTGGAATTGTGCTCTATACTTTAAAAGTAAAAATCGAACATCAATTCAAGTGAACTTAGTGCAGGTGATTCCTATCAAGAGTGCTACAGTTTTATTGCTTGGTAGAACTAGACAATACAGCTTATTTTCAGCCTCATCCCAGGGAGGATACCGATGCAAGCAAACTGACATTGAACCAGATTAAGTGGTTGGCAGTATTTTAGTGAAGAGGGGAAATATAGCCAGGACATCAGGGAAATTCCCCTGCTCTTGTCAAGAAGTGTGATGGGATCTTTAATGTCCACCTGAACAATCACCAGGAACACTGCCCCCTGACCGAATGGGACAGCAAAGGACAACTAACTCCAGGCCACAATACTCCAGACTCCCATTAAATCAAGTCAATACAGTAATGTCAATCTTTAAGTAAGTCAATTTGGCAAAACTTTACAAGATCAAAGGTATGGACCCTTGATAATAAGAAATAGAATATGATCCAATGAGATTAGTACCATTCTACTAATGACAATCTACCTGCACCAAAGAAAAATTACACAATAACTTGTATGTTCCTGTTGTACACTTGGTACAGGTGGCCTTACTATAATGGTGCAATACAATGGGGACAGCATCTCTTTTTCTGTATTGTGGTCCCCACAATGGTACCCCCCCTTTTGCGGTAAGGCTCCTTTCCCAATTGGCACACACCAAGGACCTATGTAGGTCACTTGGCCCAGTAAAGGTTGATTCCTGTGAGGGGGTAGCCCCTCTCACAGAAGTGAACTACAGTAGCCTCTTGTGTGGCTGTGTCAGACTTTGCTGAAGTCCAGGTACACATTATCTACAGGTTTCCTCTCATTAAACTTGTTGATGACAATATAAAACAAAATCTGGTCAGATCCACTACGGCTGCATAATGAAGTTAATGAAGTTGTGTGGAATTGTTAAGGAGGTATGGGAAAACAACACAATGATTTGTAAGTAGTAAGATTTGTTTTTGTTTCTGTTCTAAGGAAGGCATACACATTATTAGAAAAATAAATGGAGGTATACATTTTATTGGAAGGAATAGGAAACAATATAGGTTTACAAAAGAACTTCAGAGCAAATTCTACTGAGGTATGTGATATCCTGAATGATATTGGCCGGACAGTCAAATTTTAAAGAAAACACAATTGCACATACCCCAATAAGGCAAAGCATCATGGGAAACATATGCAAATCCCCGTGATGGCACAGAAGGTGGCAGTACATAAAAAAGTAATGGCTGGCATATGTTCAGCCTTGGGATTATTTACACAGTTTTTTTTTAGTTTTTTTAGAGAAACAGGGTTTTTGTCCATGAGGTGATGTAAGTTATATTTAAGCAATGTGTTGCTGTCAGGAAGTCAGGTCTAATGGTGGACTGTTAGCAGAGAAAATGTGATATTAACTTTCAGAGGGAGTCATTTTTGATATGGGTAAGGTAGTTACGCTTGTGATAATGGGAATATTAGGAAAGTATGAGGTCTATGCAGAAGTGGAGTACAAATATGCACAGTTTCATAAGTATGTGCCAGAGTGCAGGTAAATATGATATGCAGGCTTGTTTTAGAAATAGGTCAAAATAGTGATATATGCAATTGATAGAAAGATAGATAATTACATAGACATATAGATAGAGAGAGAGAAAGACATGCAGACAGGCAGACAGGCAGAATAGGAAAGGCAGTGAAGTATTGAAGTAATGCCAACCCCACCCCCACCATTCAGAGATGGACAGGCATTGGGGTGTGCCTTTGGGTCGTTGCCCATAATGCTCATGCCATTTCACCTCACCCTACTCTGCAGACACAGACAAGAGTCGAGGTGTGCCTTAGGGTGTTCAGGCTTTACACTCGCCCCATTCCATAAGGAAATACACTGAAATGGGTACAGTACTGTATAAGAAAATGGAATGAACTTTGGGGCTGAAGAGTCAAAGGCACACCTTGATGCCTGTCACTGGCTACAGGGTGGGGATGGGGGTTGAATGGCATGAGCATTACTGTTGACAATCCCAAGTCACACCCCTGATGCCTGTCAGTCTCTACAGGGCAGGGTGTTATGGTCAGAAACCCTAATGCCCTGGGCATTATGTGACTTCTTAACCTAGCAACAGCATTTAATGCATTACATTATAAGGACATGAAAATGTTTTTAATACATGGACAGGCATTGGGGTGTGACTTTGAGTCATTGCCCATAACGCTCACACCATTTCACCTCACCCTACCCTGCAGACACAGACAAGTGTTGAGGCATGCCTTGGGGTGTTCAAGCTTTACACTCACCCCATTCCATAAGGAAATATGCTGAAATGGGTACAGTACTGTAGGCAAGGGCAAGGCAAGGCAAATTTTATTTTTCAGGTGCCCAATCTCAGAGGCTCTGGGCGCCGTACAAACACAAAACATTTAAATTTAAAAATTTATAAATCTCACGATATAATAAATAATCACATATAAGAAAATGCATTATCCTGCATATAAATAATCACCCTTTTTACTTTTAAAAAGGGACTGATAATCTATGTTCTATCCAGTACCCGAGAAAGCCTGGCTAAACAGATAACACTTCGGGTGGGCTTTAAAAACTTCCACCAAAGGGGCCTCCCTCACCAATGGTGGAAGCGAATTTCTCAAGACGGGGCCAATGACAGTAAAAGCTCTGTCACTGGCCATTTTCAACCTCGGCTTGGAATTGCCAGGAGGCCCCTTGAGGAGGATCACAGGGAGTGGGCTGAGGCAGCGGGTATAAGAAGGTCCGCCAGGTAGCAAGGGCCCAGTCCATGTAGGGCCTTAAAGGTGAGCAAGCCCACCTTAAAAAGCACCCTCCATCGGACCGGCAGCCAGTGCAATTCCTTCAGCACCGGGGTGACATGACAGTATTTCGACAATCCAGTCAACAACCTGGCAGCTGCATTCTGCACCAGCTGCAGTTGACGGAGGGTGCCTCCAGAGACCCCGAGGTAGAGCGCATTACAGTAGTCAAGCCTAGATGTTACAAATGCATGCACCAAAGTGGGGAGGTCCAGGGCCGGAATCAGATGCTTAATCCTGGCAATATTTCTGAGATGGAAAAAACTGACTCTGACAACAGATGACACTTGATGTTCCATTGTCAAACCACTGTCTAGTACCACACAAGACTGCGCACCTTACAGGATGCCATCAATGGGACAGACCCTAGAACTAGTCCAGTATCTGTCCCAGAAGCCATCCTATCATGCCTCCTGTTTGACTTCACCACCAGTACCTCCGTCTTATCAGGGTTCAGTTGCAACCAGCTAAAGGCCATCCAGTCATTGATCTCGGCCAGACAGTTGTTTAATACTTCCACTGCATTGGATGTCCAGGGCCAAAGGATAAGTACAGCTGAGTATCGTCGGCATAACAATGAAACCCCAAGCCGTACCTCCTAATGATCTCACCCAGGGGCAGCATATACACAGCAAACAACATCGGTGACAAAACTGAACCCTGAGGAACCCCACAAGACAGAAGACTCGGGGACAAGGAAAACTTCCCCATTACCACCCTCTGTCTTCTGTTTGTCAAAAAGAACTCAAACCAGCAGATGACTGTATAAAGAAAATGAAGTGAACTTTGAGGCTGAAGAGTCAAAGGCACACCTCGATACCTTTCACTGGCTGAGGGTGGGGATGGGCAGTGGAATGGCATGAGCATTACTGTTGGTAATCCCAAGTCACACCCCTGATGCCTGTCAGTCCCTACAGGGCAGGGTGTTATGGTCAAAAACTCTAATGCCCTGGGCATCGTTATGTGACGTCTTAACCTAGCAACAGCATTTAATGCATTGCATTATAAGGGCAAGCAAATGTTTTCAATACAATTACAGACAGTTACAAAAACTTAATTTTCTTCATAGAATAATTAAAATTTAGTAACAGTGGTAGTACAAAACAATTACCCAGACAACTTGACAACTGTAACTACTTTATATTGTACATTGGCACCCCATAAGGACCTCCTTGAAATTGAGATGGAAATGTCACACATTTATCAGTTTTCGAACAGGAATATTTTACTATCCTAAATACATTTCTTGCTTCAGTAACTGCTCAGCACATCTATTGCATGACCTACTTATTGACATTTTACACCTGCCATGCAATGTACTGCTGCTTACTACACCAACATCATGAACCATAAAACAGATGACTGCCATAACCAGGAAGGCAGTATAGCACAGAGGTTTAAGGCTCTGTGCTGCAAATCAGGAGATCTGGGTTTGAATCCCACAGCCTCCATTTGCATATTGGGTGACCCTCAGCAAGTCACTTAACTTCTATGTACCCAGGTTGCCCCTGTAAACAAGCTTTCAGCTTAGTGTGCCACTCCTGGTTAAACAATTGAAAGAAAAAAAAAGCACAATATTTTATTTTTCTTGCTTTATTTTGTGACTACAAGTTTTGACTAATACATTCATCCTAAAATGTACTTTTTATAGCTTACATGTCTGTGACCTAGGCAGAACTACACTTAAAATCTTACACATAAATAAATAAATCATCAGAATAACATTTATTTCAGTAGTATCTCCTTCCTTTTCAGGTGCCCATGACACTATGTATATATATTTATATCTTTTAACTTCAAAGCACTAAACCTATTCAAATGCACAAAACACAATACTTTATTCTCTTCACACATTACTGTTACAGTTCAAGTCTCAGAGAGATAAAAATGTAGAGCTTCCCCTTACTATTTGGGTGGGTGCTTCATCTGTGTGTGTGTGTGGAAGAGGGAATAAAAAGCTTTTAAGAAACAGACACTCTAGTATCCAATATGGAATAGTCTTCTTTGGGTGACATATTTTACTCCTTTGTGGGCTTATACCTTAATTGTCATTCTTGTGTTGCAAGTGCTTGCTTTTCTCAAGTGCTGTAATTTCAGGATGCAGTTTCACACATGATGTATAAGGATGCAGTTTCAGGCACTCCTTAATTACTATTTCTTTCCTTCTGAACCTTAAGCTCTGATGCCCGAGGCAGCTCTGATAGTCAGTTGTTCCAACATGAAAGATCCACCTCCTGTCCCTCCCACATGAACCAAGAAAGGTGGGGTGGATCTTTAGGAGCTTCTCAGGTGGAGGTGGGGGTGGATCTTAACACCCTCTCCAAAAAAAACTAATGCTGCCTCCCACTACTCAGGTTCCAGTTCTTGTACCTCCCATTTAAGAAAGAAAATAGTGCCCTGCAACCATTTACTAACATGAAAGCGTATTTATTTTAGGGCAGAAAGCATTTCTTGGAGGAAGGGTAAGGCGGAGGAGACTATTTACACCTTCAGCCAGTTCCACGGAGAGAAAACATGACATCAGCCCTTTTGTACATGCAAAACGTCTGCAGGCTCCACCCACTGCAGCCATAAAAATGCAGTAAGTGGTCTGACATGACTTTCAATTGCAGAATACAAATTGGCCACCAAGTTTAAGTGCATTTTTTCAATATTGCTTCTTTGATTGCCTCAAGCATCTTTCCTAGTATTGACAGTAAGCTGACAGGCTTTTAGTTCCCAGACTTAGCTCTACAGCCTGTTTGAATATTAGTAATACATGGGCCACCCTCCAGTCATCAGGCACTTATGCAGCATTCAGTGACTCATTGAATATTATTGTCAATGGGCCAGATAGTTCCATGGCTAGTGCTTGCAGGATTTGTAAGTGCATTCCATTAGGCCCAGTTGCCTTGTTGATGTTTACCATCTTCAGTAACGTACATAGAAACATATAAGCATATAAGGAACTCAGGGAGGTACCAGCTGTACTCCTGATAGACTTGTTTAAAAATTTTCACTGGAGACCAACATGGTCCCAGAGGAATGGAGAAGGGCATACCTGGTTGCACTTTATAAAAGTGGTAGCAAGGAGGAGGCAGGAAATGACAGGCCTGACAGCCTGACATCTGTAGTAGGAAAACTGATGGAAACACCAGTATTAAAGGAAAGAATTGTGGAACACCTGGGCCAGGATTCGCAAAACTTTGCCCTAGTGCAAACCCGGTTTTGTGAGAGCAAACCAGATTTTGCACCAAGCTGGTATTCACAGAAACCCGGTTTGCACACTCAAACCAGGTTCACATCGAGGCAAAGTGTGGAGGTGGTCATAATGCAAATGAGGGGAAGGGGACCTGCATATCAGCCTAGTCCAAGTCACAGAGCATTTGCTCCACACAAGTGCATTTTGCAGGGTCCCCTTGCAAGGAGCAACTACTGCTGACTGAGACCTTGTTTAAATAAATCAGTTGGCCCAGATGGTCTAGAGCCCAAACTAATTAAACAGGCAGCCCATAAATTAGCTGCCCCCTAACCAGATTCTTCAACCTCTCCCTCTCAACCACCACTGCCCATTCTGTTTGGAAATAAGCAAATATTGTACCAGTCTTCAAAAAAGGAAACAATAAAACCATATCTAACTACAGACCCATTGCCATATTACTGGCTTTAAGCAAAATAATCGATAAAATTGTCGCCTCCTAACTCACCACATACTTGGATGGTTACAGCCTACTCTACCCTGCCCAGAACAGCTTCCATAAATGCCACAGCACCACCACTGCATTACTCACCCTAACAAACCTAATCTACACCTCCCTTGACAATGGAGAAATTGCAGGTGCAGTATTCATCGACCTGATGAAAGCCTTTAACATGATCAGTCACTAAATACTCCTTAATAAGTTAAGTTCCCTGGGGATCTCTGAACATGCTTTACCCTGGTTTGCCAGTTATCTCTCTAATAGGTCACAGGTGGGTTAAGATTAGCTCTTCCTTCTCTGACTATCTCCCCACTGCCCTTAGTGTCCCCCAAGGCTCAATTCTCAGACCACTGCTATTCTCCTTGCACATAAACTCTATCACTGTTTCAAGCACAGAACTCTTGTCCTCTCCTCTATGCCGACAATCTAGTGTGTATTAGCCATACTGTCGACATAATCAACATCAACAAAGCTTTATCCTCTGATCTCAAGGTAGCCCAATCCTAGCTTAATGAAAATAAACTCTTAATGAACCTGTCCAAATCCCAAGAGATGCTCTGTGGTACACCTTCTCGTCTACAAAACTTAACCACTCCTTTTTCCTTGGTCTGCGTTACTGGCTCTCCTTTGGTCACAGTCTCATCCCTCAAGTACCTACGGATCACAACTGGATCCCTCCCTGGACTTCACTCAGCACAACTCCTCTACATGTAAGTCCACCAACACTAGTCTTGATAAAGCCTATCGTGCCAGCACCAACCTTTCCCCTGCTACTAGGATAAACATATCACGCACACCACTACTTCCTGAACTTACATATGGCCTTCCTGTTTTTTGCTAACTCTCCTTGCACTATGATGTACAGATGGAAAGTTGGGTATAACAATATCTGCAGGTTCACTCTTGCATGTAACCAGCTCACCCACCACTGCCTATTGTACAGCAATCTAGGCTGGCCCTCCCATTCCTGCCCTAATGGACCTTATACTAAGGAAAATTGTCCATAGGATCCTACAGAACAAAATGCCCCATCCCCTTGCCTCATGCCTTGTGCCATCCATCAGCAGCTACTCCCTGAGATCCTCAGGTAGTGAACAACTGTCCATCCCCAGATCATGAACTAGATATGGTGATATGTCATTCTCCTCCATAGCTCCCAAACTTTGTAACAGCTTACCCCCTCCACTGTGGCAGCACTGAGTTGCCAATACCTTTAGCAGCCATCTCCACTCCTATTAGCTTCAACACTCCCAATGTGACTGCCCCAACCCTTTGTACCCCTGTAATACCCTCCTCTTATAGATCCTAGATAAAGAGAAGCACTGAATCACACCCACCTACAGGCTTCTGAGTCAAGTGCCCTTATTCTGTCCTAGTGTCTTTCATAAGCAACATACTCTTCTATGTACCTAGTTGTTACTGCACACTGTACTACCTGTACCCTATGGTACCAAACCACTTTTGCTTGAATTTATTGTGAAGGCTATGTTTGTTCTACCTCCACCAACTTCCTGTGTAATTACTTCAGTATTCTCTTATTCACTGTTATTGCACCTGTATCTATTCTACTACTGTACACCCTTGCCTTACCTAGTGTTTGCTGCTATTCTCAATGAGTCTTGTACATATCTGCCTTGTATCTTGATATTTATCCTGCTTTGCAACCTTCTGGGTCATGCCTGAAAATAGGCATTTGTCTGCCTAGTGCACCCTACCTGGCAAACAAAACTAAATAAATAAATAAATCCCGTGCAACCCTAGTGGCTGGTGGAGGTCCTTTGCTGGACCCCCCTCCCACTGATTGCCGGCCTGATTGAAAAAATATTTCTTCCCCGGTGCTAGTGGTCCACCCCACAATTGCTGGCCTGATTGTACAACCATAAGTGTCCCTGGTGCAAGTGGTCACCCCACCCGCAATCGCTGGCCTGGTTTTTCAAACATAAGTATCCCTGGTACTAGTGGTCCCCTCTGTGATTGCTGGCACAATAGAAAAGTAAATCATTTCCCTGGTGGTAGTGGTCCCCCCCATGTGGTCACCGATTGATGGACAGATAGAAAAACTGTATTTTCCCTGGTGGCAATGGTTCTGCCCTGCACCCACGCCCGACATGTATAGACATAGTCCCTGGTGTCCAGTGGTCCCTTCCCCACCTGATATTAAATAAAGGTTTCCTTGGTGTCCAGTGGTCCCTCCTCCCACCCGATCCCCATCCATTTCTATAAATAACTTCCCATGGTGTCCAGTGGTTCTTCCCCCACCTGCTATCAAATAAAGGTTTCCCTGGTATCCAGTGGTCCCTTCCCCCAGTTGATCCCCTTCCTTTTGTATAAATTACATTCCCTGGTGTCCAGTGGTACCTTCCCCACCCAATCATCTGCCTGATACATGCACACAACATTTCCCCAGTGTTCAGTGTATCTCCTCCCATCCCGATCCCCTGTGTATGAAAGTGAGACCAGATCCTGGTGGCTAGTGGACTACCCCTCCCTATCCCAGTTCCCCTGTACAATAGTGGTAACCCTTCCCTGGTGTCTAGTTGACCCTCTGCCCCCCCACATGGTAGGTAGTGCCTCACCACCCTGCTCCCCCCATCCCAACCCCAAGTGGCAACTGGCACAGTCCTCTGCTCTCCACCACTGCTGGCCACTGACTGAGATATCAATCAGCTTATACTGTATACAGTACACGCTCACTGACAGCTCAGTCAGTGGCCAGCCATGGTGGAGAGAGGAGAGCTGTGCCAGTTGCCGGATAGGGGGATGGATGGGGCAGCGGGGTGGTGGGATACTACCTACTGGGGGTGGCCAGGGGCTGTTAGACACCAGGGAATGGTTACCAGTGCCACTATTGTACAAGGGATAGGGACTGGGGTCCATTTACCACTGGGGACTGGTTTCACTTTCATATACAGGGAATTGGAATGGGAAGGAAATACACTGGACACCGGGAAAAGTTGAGTGTGTGTGTGTTGGGCAGGTAATCAGGTGGAGGAGGGACTACTGAACACCAGGGAAAGTTATTTATACAAATGGATGGGGATCAGGTTGGGAGAAGGGACCACTAGACACCAGGGAAACCTTTATTTGATGTCGAGTAGATGACTGGGTGAGGGAGGGACCACTGGACACCAGGAAATTCTTTATTTGATATTGGGTGGGTGAACTGGGGGAGGGACCATTGGACACCAGAGAAATCTTTATTTGATATTGGGTGGGTGATCGAGGGGAGGGACCACTGGACATCAAGGAAATCTTTATTTGATATTGGGTGGGTGATCGGGGGGTGGGACCAGTGGACACCAAAGAAACCTTTATTTTATATTGGGCTGGTGATCGGGGGGAGGGACCACTGGACACCAGGGACTATGTTTATACATGTCAGACATGGCTACATGGGGGGGGGAACCACTGCCAGGAAGCAAACTAAGGGTTTTCTATTGGTCCAGCAATTGGTGATCATGGGGGGACCACTACCACTAGGAAACTGGTTAATTTTGTACTGGGCCCGCAATTGGTGGGGGACACAAGCAACAGGGACTGGGGCTGCATCTCCAGCAGGGGCTGGTGGGGGGAGCTACACTCAGTGCAGCCTATGCAAATGACTCCATAATGAGCATGCAAATGTCCACTTAGCATAACTAAAAAATGGCACTCCAGGCTAGCATTATTATTATTCAAAATACTTTATTAAATAATTCATCATTAATTTGAAGCAGATTTTCAAGTATAAAAATATTTAAAACTTCTTAAATCACCATGTACAGGTTCACATACCATGTTGGTGATAGCAGCCCAAATGTCCACTTAGTGCCTTGTGTGCCCAGTGGGCTCATTTACATGGCTGGTTTTGTCAATGGGAAATAGCACACCTGTGCTGTTCATTGTGGAGCCATACTCCTGGTTCCATGTCGGAGCAGCTCTTGTGAAGTTAACGCTAGTGGTAATGGGGTTACCGCTGACTTGATCTAGCCCTATTCTCAGTCGGATAGTGCAGGTCACTATCCCACTGAGAATAGCACCCTTAGACACTTGGGGAAATGCAAAGTGCAACGCAAACCTTTGAGCTGTGCTTTGTGACTTTTGGTGAACCTAGCCCCTGGAATCCAGTGAACTGCAGGACCTGAGGCAGAATGACTTTATGAAGGGGAGGTCATGCCAAACAAATCTGATAGATTTTTTTGACTGGGTAACCAGTCTTTTGGATCAGGGGTGGGGGCAGTGGATGTGGCCTACTTGGACTTCAGCAAGGCCTTTGACACCATTCAACATAGATGGTTGCTAAATGAGTTGGGTAGCATGAGAGTGGGCAATAAGGTGGCATCCTGGGTAAGAAACTGGTTAGGGGGTAGGAGGCAGAGGGTGGTGGTAAATGGAATTTGCTCCGAGAAGGGGAGAGTGACCGGTGGTGTACCGCAGAGTTCAGTACTGGGCCAGTTCTCTTTAAGGTCTTCATTAGTGATATAGCAAAGGAACTGGAAGGGAAGGTCTGCCTCTTTGTGGATGACATCAAGATCTGCAACAGGGTGGACACTCTGGAAGGGGTGCAAAGGATGGAAAGAAATTTGAAATGACTGGAGGAGTGGTCAAAAGTTTGGCAGCTAAGGTTGAATGCAAAGAAGTGCAAAATAATGCACTTGGGTCACAGAAACCCAGGGATGCAATAAAACATGGGGGGAGAGATACTAGCAGTGACCAAGCAGGAAAGAGACCTGGGGGTATCATATTGGATGCCCTAAATGTGGCCAGACAAGGAGACAAAGCAATCAGGAGAGCTAGTGAGTGCTGGGTTGTATAGGTAGGGGTATTACCAGCAGGAGGGATGAAGTGGTATTGCCACTATATAGGTGTTTAGTAAGACCCCACCTGGAGTACTGTGTCCAGTTTTGGAGGCCACATCTCAGGAAGAACATAGACAGGATGGAGGCTGTCTAAAGGAGGGCTACCAAGATGGTACAGGGTCTACATCAAATGTCCTATGAGGAGAGGCTAAAGGAATTTTATTTATTTATTTATTTAGCTTTACTAGGTAAGTTCACTAGGCAAATCCTGCCTATTTTCAGGCACGACCCGGGGGAGGGAGATACAGATGAATGCCAACTGACCTTGAACCAGATTAAGCTGTTGGTGGTATTTTTAGTGAATGAGGAAAATTTTGCCAGGACACCGGCGAAATTCCCCATCTCTTTTCGATAAGTGCCATGGGCTCTTTAACATCCATCTGAACTACCACCAATCCAGGGAGAAAGGACCTCGGTTTAACATCTCATCTGAAAGACGGCACCTCAGAAGTGCAGCACCCCTCTCATTCTGCACTACAGTGTCAGTACTGGGATATTAACCCACACGCCAGATGTGAGAACTGAACCTACAGCACTCCGATCTCCTGGACTCAGAGGCGAGTGTGCTACCTACTGAGCCACTGACACTGGCTGCATGTACACCCTGGAACAGAGGAGGGAGAAGGGGGATATGACTGAGACATTCAAATACCTCATGCAGGGCAGTGACCTGGGGGGGTGCAAGAGCTGCGGTTGCAATAGGGCTCACACTGTTATGGGGCCCACTAACTCAGAGGTCAGCATTAAGAAAACCTTTACTCACAGACAAACTTGCAAGTTTCTCTTTGGAAATTGCTTATCCATTTGAAACTGGGTTTGTCAGCAATGGTGTCAGAAGATTCCAACTTCAGTTTCAAATAGTTTGGGGGTAGGGAGTACAGAACAAAGAGCAATAGGGCCCATTACTCAATTACTCAAAACATCTAATCTTGGCACTGGTGTACCTTGGAGGAACAGGAACAAATTACATTGTTCAGTTCTTTAATCATGCTGCCAGCATGGGGTATGGGGGGAGGGGGCAGCATGCACAAACTATGTATGTTCGACAGGACTGATACAAAAAATATACACTATAAAAATGTCATATGTGCTAATGGTTATTTTACATTTATTGGTGGGGCGGTGAGCCCCACAAAACATTTTTGCAGGGGGGCCCTTACAGTTGTTGGCATAGCCCTGTGTCTTCACTAGGATGAATAAGCTATACGTGGGAGGTATTTTTTTTTAGAGGAAATAGTGCTCCAGAACAAGGGGCAAGGACATGAAGCTGGGGAAGGGGGTAGGTTTAGGAGAGATGTGAGGAAATACTTCTTCACAGAAAGGGTAGTGGATTTCTGAAACAGTCTTCCAGCAGAGGTAGTGGGGGCAAAAACAGTGGTGGGATTCAAAAAAGCCTGGGATAAGCACAAGAGCGTCATAAAGTATAGCTAAGGGGGTGGCAGAGAAAGTGCCATAGACCTGGAAGGGTCTACTGTGTGAGCAATGCAACAAAAAAGAGCAGACTAGATGGGACACATGGCCCTTATCTGCCATTATCTTCTATGTTTCTATGGTGCAATGCTCCATATTTGTTTATTGAAATTGTTTTACCAGGTAAACATACAGAGATGCAATAAAAATCCAATGTGACCTAGGGGAGGGGTGGAGGGGGAATGTAGGAGTATCAGTGTCAATGGCTCAGGAACATGCTTGCCTCTGTGGCCAGATATTCAGAAGATCATAGGTTCTAGCCCCATAACAGGTAATTGGTATTGTAGCCATAACTGCCACTGTAGTGCAGTGAAAGGGGAGTACCGCACTGTTGAGCTGTCATCCTTTGAATAAGACATTAAAACAAGGTCCATTTTGCCCATCTCTGGCACTGTCCAAGTGAAAGTTAAAGATCCCATAGCACTTACTGAAGAAGAGTAGGGAAGATTTGCCAGTGTCAATGATCAACATTCTCCCCATCAATAAAATTGGCCCACATACCCACTCTTTAGGACATACTAGGAAACAAGCTGTCATAGTTCAGTGTGCCTTTTCTGGTCAAAAATTAAATATAAACGAATAAATCAGTCCCTTGATGTTGAGATTGCATACCATTAAGTATGTAGACTTCAGCCAGCTTTATTTGATAGAAATTATATTTATGTTATGAATGTACTGTATTTTAGGTATCACTTTCAGACTTGCCAACCATACACACTACAGCCCGTGCTGTCCAACATCATAAATGGGAGAAGTGTAAGAAAACAACAAGCCGTTGATTCCAGGCAGAGTGAAAGGAACACACTCTTTTTAGTGAAGCTTAGGTTTAATCTCATTATTCTAATAAAGTATAATCAATTGATATAGTCAATCTGATGGTCTTGTCCAGTCAGTGATCAGGATCACAGTATTTTTCTACAACAAAGGACAATAAAAAGAAATTTAAGTTAATAGGCTTTTGCTCCACTAATCCACACTTCCTGAAGCTAGTTTGAGTTTTGCAGAAGGGTAATTTGGAAGCTGTCTTGATATGGATCTAAAGAAGGCCTACTTCTGTCTGTGGGGAACAGGCCCCTTCAGTGCACACCAAGACATGCTTCAAGGCGATTCTACTCTTAATCCAATTTACTCAGCTGAATCAGTCCCACTGCCTCAGCTTGCCAACAAATTAAAATCCAGCTTCATAAAAACACCTTGAATTTGGAAGGTATTTGCTAGGCCGCTAGACTTGAAACTTCATTTATTCTGGCTAACTTCTCAATTATCTTCCCAGCAGTGGAGATGTGTAAAAGTGCAAAAATCAATAGGATTCTATTCCCTTTCTATTGGAAAGGGAAAAATTAATGAGATAGGACACTCTCTTAATCAGAAATAAATGTTTTAATTCAGATAATGACATAGTTTTCCCTCACTGAAGGATGACAAATGCTGGGTTGCACCCCCAGCAGAAGCAGTTTCAATTTTATTGTAAATATAAAAGGTATTGATCGGTGAGATGTACAAACCCTATTGCTTACAAAAGCCATTCAGGGGGACTGGGAAAACTATTAAGCATCAGGTCAGAAATCAATAAACAACACTGAAATGTAGCAGAGGTTGCCCTTTGTGGCACCTTAGAACGCAAAATGGCAGAAATAGTGACAGAAATGTCTCTTGTGGAGCAATGTTAGGGATGAAGGGGGTCAGATGTTTAATCTCTTCTGTGGTTTGACAGGTCCAGTGACAGTACAAATGTAGTCTTGCCAATTTGTAATTTAAATAGACACTGATTCATTGAGCTGTACCTAAATATATTTCTGTGAGCAAGTATATTGCTAAATGTTATGTTAAGCTTGTAGGAGAAATAGTAAATGAACACTTAAATTTGGATGTGTGTCAGGTTTCTAATAATGATGATGTAATATGTTTCTGTTAATGTTTTATGTTAAGAAAATAGCAACTAATAGAAGGAGCATAACATACTCAGTAGTCTGAATCTCAAACACATTATACTAATGTTCTGGAAAAATCTTAAATGCAGGTAAATGCTTGTACAGTGTCATAACTTATATATTTAAAGATTATTAGACTATTCAAAATTATAGTGGACTACATGGTTCTGCTACCAGTTTTTTTTTAAATTTTTGAAACCACACATTCTACTTTTGTGAAATCAAGCAATTTCTCTTGAACATAATGTACACCAAGTGATGGTATAGAAAACAGTATTTGTACTGAACACAAGCACATTTTAATCTTTCTCAAAGCCAAAGTTTATAGTACACATGCCATTGCCCATTAATCTTTCTCAATGAAACATCAAACCTTTTACATTGTATATTGTACTTTTTGGAACTGAATTGCTACCATATTTTTCTGCAGTGTTACTTTCAACATTATAGGTGGTCTAACTGTACATGGAGCTGTCTATCAAACTAGTGATATTGAAAACTCTCTTGCTAAGATATGGAAATCTGAGACAAATTACTGAAGACAACTTTTCAAAAATAGCAACTTTCATCAACATTTAGACACCTTACCACTGGTATTCCTTTTATGTTAGCAATAGTTTGAACATAGGGTCCACAGTTAATTAGATATACTGTACCTGGAAACTAGCTGTTCACAGCTCAGCATGTTCTCTCATGGACATTTTAAAATAAAATAGTTGAGCCAATAAAATAAATTGCAAAACCAGCATTTTAACTATTGTCCATTTATAATCATTATATCAATAAGTGCAAATGGAAAACTTTTTATTTTTACAGTTTTTTGCCATTAACTGTAATTTTTTTAACATTATTTACTTTATGAGATGCCTGTATTATCAATATTATTTTCAATTCAGACTGTTAAAATGTGTTTTATAGAGTGCTGGAAAAAGAAGAGTAAATCTTACATAGCTGCAGAACAGTTAAAACATTTCCCAGATGAACACGGTATATTTTATACTGTGTGTACTACACCTTCATAAGAGAGCAGTCAAACAAAGGCTGCCAAGAGGGAGACAGTGTAGAGCTTGAATTTACAAAAGGCCACTGGGCTAAAGGGTTAAAACTGGGTATTGAAACTTTTAACAACATAATTTCAAAATCAGGGGCACTGTTAGAAACCTCAAGCAGAATGTGCCTTCAGTGGCTGGAAATTCAACTTCCCCCTTGACATGGATATGATTATAAGATTGGTTAGGGTCAGGTTACCCATCAGTAGGTGAAATGCTCAGTTGTTGAGGATTTCAGTTTCATCTCACCTCAGATATTATGTCAGTCTCATGTCACTTTCATCACCGAGAATGATTTGAAGGTTTTCAATGTCCCCTGTTATTACGGTCACTTGACCCCAGATTTAACTCCTGTTTAATGCCATAATTTTAACAAAGACTGGGTGCAGAGCACATATAGCCATTGCATGACCTTTTCTGCTTGACACATGGCAATTGGCTTGGATGTTATTTCCTAGTGTCCTTTCCATTTTCAACAAATGAGTATTACAACTTAGATGAATTGGGTAACATTTAAAGCCTCATTTTCTTCTTAATGTCCGGATATAAGTGATGAAACTTTCCACAAAAACAGTAGATATACATTTCAATGTCTACATATAAGTGATGAAACTTTCCACAAAAACAGTAACACATATATATGTATATATATATATATATAAATATATATATATATAAAACACTACAGTGTTGTAAATGTATAATTTGATTAGGGTGCAAATCTCTATGAGTAACTATTATTTTCTGAATTGATGGTGCATTATATAGATGGATTGGTCTTTTCACAGCTCTGTAACAGCATGATATTAAAGAAATTTGCTGGTGCAGCTGAACTCAATAAGATCATATCATGGAGACTGGACAAATTTGTGGTCTTTTCTAACATGTGATCCTACCCAAGCATTACAATATTAATCAGTTAAAGCTTTAAAGATCATATGGTCAGGACCGGAATAAAAATTCTAATATGTGATCATATCCAGTTTGATGGCTGCACCTGTGAAATTACTAAGGACAACATGAGGATCTTGAAAATGACCTAATAAGATGCAATCATATCATAATAATTATAAATAAATATGCCTTCTAAAACTAATACTATTCACATTATGATCTTTTCAGGAATAGTGTGCTAAATTATTATATTAGGAAAGGGAAGGGAATATTATTCTGGGTAACAGCACCACACATACTAGAAAATTTCTCATGTACTCCATGAACAAACTTTAATATAAGTTTGACCCTTCTAATGTTTTTTATAGCAAGTCATTTACTGCTGCTGGAAAAAAGTCAAGACATGCATTTAAACAGTAATATTTCAAAAATAAAATACATAAAATGATTGGACTTTCCAGATGTCATGGTGATAGAGCATATTGTTTTTATATAGTTCCTGATGAAGAACATACAGTGCCATAGAGTTTAATAAAAGGATAGTGCTATTTCATTGAAACCTTGTTTTCCTCTGTTGTATCTAGTTCTTTTTTACCTTTCAGATTTAGAAAGAATGGCAAAGTCCACACAACAGTCAGGAATTATACAAATTCAAAGTATTTTTTGTTCATTACACTTTTGAAATATATGCTTTCTATGTGTTAGATAGATAGATAGATAGATAGATAGATAGATAGATAGATAGATAGATAGATAGATATGTCATGCCTAGGAACAGTTATGCATTAATGATGTAGGACAGTCAGTCAGCCAAGCCTCCTCACAAGTCTTTTATTACATATGTGGTCCAGCAAAGGTCCAGGTGATTGCTTCTTGTTTCTTCTATTTATTTATTTCAAATGTTTCACCAGGAAAGACATACTGAGCTACTAACAGCTCACTTTCAGATGCATCCTAGGGTGAAGGGAGCTGGAGATAATTCAAGAGATGGGAAAAATAATAACATTAACAACATAACAAAAATAGAAGTCATATACAGCAATACAGTATATCAGAGGTGCACAATCATAAATATCGTAAGTAAAATCAGTGCCACAGGTACATGTATTAGATAATAATTGAGTTTTGATAGATGGGGGAACTACTCATACAGTTATAGCGTGGGGATGAGGGGAGCAAAATGGACAGGGCAATACGGGGGGGGAGTAACAAGGTCATAGACAGTTGCAGGTGGGAGTCAAAAACTCATGAAGAAGAGACTTAAGGGAGAATGGAGAAGAGGCAGAGCAGATTGACAAGTAAAGGGAAGACCAGAGTTTAGGAAAGCAACATGGGAAAGCAGAGTGACCAACAGCACATTTCTGTTGAAACTATTGAAAGGGAGAATATGCGCACAAAGAATTAACATGGATTTCAGGGCTCAACATCACTAATACTTCTTGTGCAGTATTTGTTTTTTGTGTTTATATTTAGGCCCACTAAAAGTTTCAAAGATAGGTGTTTGGACATTTAGGTTTCTTAATTTGGCTGTTTGTTACCTACTGTATTATACAACTCAGTAATGACTGCTGGGTAACTTATCATTCTGCCATACCTCATGTTCCTCAGTTATATCATATAAATGGTAGATTGACTAGTTGTAAACAGAAAACATCTCAGAACATGAATAACCTACATGTAATTATGTGATATTTAAATTTCTAGCTCCATTTTCCCAAATATTCTCCTTCAGTGCTATGATCCTTTTCACCTGTATTACTCAATGCATGAAAGGTTGCTGTTTGGCCATATTTAGCTGTAAAGGGAAATAAAGCATATTGCAACTTTAGCGTGAACTGTGGACGTTACACAAAATATTTCTTATGTGACAGTAAATAAACTGCATAATATCATTCTATTTATTCCAGATTCTGAAACTAAAGTGTCTGATAGCAGTAAATAATAGAAACAGTTTTTTTGTGGACAACAAAGTGACTTAATTCTTAACTTAAATTGCAGTGGTATACATGATATTTATAAAACAGGTTGTAGAAATCCAGCAATTTTGCTGAGAGCTGTCATATGATGTCTGGGTATTACAGCATTAATGGTCAGTTCTGATTTTGTAGCTGACCATTTATTATTTTTAATCTTTGGGGACTATTTTATAAGCTCAGTAGCTCC